>OY728129.1:1376245382-1377495382 GCA_963277665.1 Viscum album | reverse complement strand
ATATGAATCAATATCTAAGTGGACTTCATGTTCTCTAATTTCTTGTGACAAACACATATGGATTGATAAATAACCATTGGAAAATATTTCACCCAAAAAGTAATATAATAATTTGAGTAAAATATATAGATAATATTAGATAATAAAATAAATACATACATCTCCATGTAAAAAGAGATGATATAGAAACATAATTCATAACATAACAACTAAACATTTTCTTTTGAGGTCTATGACCACCCACCATTTCCCAAGACACCCTCCCTTGGTCAACCTAGTATGAATCCACAAAGGAATACCATTGAATGAGATCCTTCTCTAAGTTCATTAAGGTTAAAAACACCGAACTATACAAGTAGGGTGTGATATATAAAAACCATTAGGATTTCGCCAAATAGTTTATGTATTTACTTAATAAGGTAATAGAAATATTCTAAAGATCAATTATAATGAAAATATTATTAATATTAGTTTCAAAATAGTGTTTTAAATTATTAAAAATCAATTATGAAAACAAACATATAAAATAATCCATTTTCCCATTTGATAACTAACCAACTTATTGAAAGGGTTTGATAACCATTCCAAATTCATGGTTCATATAAGACATTAAATGTAAGAACTTTCACCACATATTAAGATATATACAAGAGTGGATATAATAAAGTCAAGGAACAACATATTAATAAATTGATAAATCATTATAGAAATCTCCTGTGATAAGAAGGGACAAGGAATGTTTTTATGTGTATAGTATCAAGTAAATATATGTATAAGGTATAACCTATGTGTGATAGGAGTCCCACCATAGACCTGATATTCAAAAATCTTCAATACTGATCCCGGTCTTAAATCTTGTCTCACGAGTATCATGAAAATAAGTTCTACACATAGATTCTTTCTTGGATACACATTTATAGCCTAAACCGTTCATGTTTTATATGAATCCACTATCTTGTGTGTGAGTACTCTAGTGAATTATATATCTAGGTCAACCCATCAAACAATCCATAAACCCATTACTAGGAAAAATAAGGGAGTAAGATAATCATGTTATGAGGATCACAATGGAGATCGTAATCAATATCAATCATGGGATCATGCCCTCAAATCACCTATCACTCTCACCTTAGAACTCCCTCAATGAAAATAATTCCTTTTTCAACACCCATCAATGTGGAATACATGAATCAATAAAATCATGATAAGGGATTGTTACAAGAGTTAATAATCATCATGCACCGACCGGACCATCAAGCATAGTCAATTACAATTAAAAATCATTTCTTTAAGTTAATTGTTCAAAGAGTAATACAACTCATTTCTTTTCACATAAAATAATCATAATGTAAAATGGGACTTCAAACAATAATTACATTCCAATCAACCAAACTTTATCCAAGTAAGTTTCATAAATTATATATTTTTAATAAATTTAAAAACAAATGATATTACCATATTTCCATGTAAATAAATTACTCATTTTAAATCACAAAAGAACTAATTTTAAAAAATAGGAAAATCATTCAAACATAGATCTTGGTAATTTCACCAATTCAAGAATTTGGAACTATTTATAAAACATGAAATAGTTCAAATCATTTCATCGACATCAATCCTTTTCATTTTAGGAACAAAAACCAAGGCCAAATCCCTCACTTTCGCTAAAATAAACCATTAAAATTATTTGAAAATAAATATAAAAAAACAAGAATTGAAAAATTCAATTTTTTTAAAGGAGATATAAATCATACCATTAAATTCATGTAGTATTAAATTCAAATAAAAGAGATCCAAAGAAGCATTTATATTAAATTTCATGTAATGATTTAAAAAAAAAATCTAGAAATTAAGAGTCTCATTTTTATGAATTCCCAAGGAACAATAAATTAAAAGATCAAGGAAACACAAAGAAAACCCTTCTTCGATATCCAAAACACAACAAAAATGATTTTAAGATGTGTTGATCTTAATTATAATCACTGGATCTATGAAGATCGATCCAGATTATAGTGGGAAGAGATCCTAGATCCAAAATTCCATGTGAACCATCCATGTGTCAGTAAAAAATGGCCTACATAACCTATTGAAAGAATGAATCAAAATACAAAGATAGATATAAGTCTAAGAGTAATAGAAAAAACTATAATTGGATCACCAATTTGATCATAACTTTAATCCCCCAATAGATTAAGATAGGATAGAAAAATGCCTCTAGATACCTCCCAGAATCCAACAGATTAGTTTATGTTTTAGATGAAAGAGTTTTTGGTTAATTAGATATATTTTTGGATTTTAATTAAAATATTGGGGCCTTAAATACCATTAAAATAGTAACATAGGTTAGATCCCTAAATTTATTCCCACTTTAGGCCAAACCATTCACCCCAAATAGAGCCACTAAAAGAGTTGGATGGTTATGATACATGGTTAGATTTACCATGTGGAAACTATATGACCCCTTATGTTCAGTTTTCATGGTTAGAATTCTTGGTTTTTTTATAAAGTCTCCAACCATGTGCTCCCTACCTGGAAAACTAAAAAGGTTTCACAGTTTGGTTTCATGGTTTTTAAACTCATTCTCCAACTATGAACATGAAATAAAACCTTCAAAAAAATTATAAAAAATAATCATAGACAACCCAGGAAGATAAATGATCAAAGGATACGGAAATAAATATTTCAAAACACAAAAAATCAGGTAATTAAATGTTTCATACAATTTTCACTCAGAGATAAGTGGGTTTTTTTTTGGAAATTTTCATAATTGTTGTGGATTCATCAAGGGTTAATTAGCTCAGTTCCTAGTGAGTTTCATTGAATTTGAAGCATAAAATCTATCAATAATTACTATTATTAATTGTGTCATGAGGGGAAAATATTATTATATATGGACTGTAAGTGACTCAATGGATGTTTTTCAAGCATTGGAAGCCTGGAATTTCATAGTTCCCAAGAATATCATTAATGAGTGTATCAATTTCTTGTTATCATTTTACGTAATATAAAAAACATAATCTCATATATAGAGATGGTAATAAGGTTTTCATGCCCTTTTAATAATGGTTTTTAGGGAAAATTCATCCTTTGTGTCTTTTTTTCTTCATTGTGGTTGTGTGTATCTCCATAACTCTAATATTGTTAGGGATGTCTACCACACATTTCATCACATTCCATTGTAGTTTCACTATACTTTTTTGTTATATATAATTGGTATGGTAATTTTAATCCTAATTAATTTTTTATAATTCTTATAATTATATAAACACATGACTTGAATTTATTTTATAAATTATGATATAAATAAATTATACGTAAATAAGAGAGAATAACTTTATCATAAATATATAATTTCATTATGTTTAAATATATACAATTTATTATCTATTTATTTATATATATATATATATATTCATTATAGATAAATGGTATATAAATTTATATATGAATTATGCATGCGAATACAAATGAAATTCATTTTAGAAATGTAATAAAGTATGTAAATAAGTTGTATAAATACATATGCGTGTTTATAAATATATATATAGTAATTGATAAATATTGATTTATTAATACACTATGTTTATAATTAATTTTTTATTTTTATGATAGTTTGTACATCCCTAAAAAAATATTTTAAAATTAAAAATATGGTTACATTTTAATAATAATAATAATAATATAAGTTAAAATTTATTTTTAATTTAAATAAGTATATATTTATATTAATAATAATATTACTTAGTAATTAATTATTTACTATATAGATGATTTATATAAATATATTACATAATTATAATTATTATAATATTATTCATACTAAATATGTTATATAAAAATATTAGACATATATACACATGTTTATTCTATTAATCAATGTTTTGACATGATGAATATGTAAAAGGACACAATTAATTTATATAAATAAACACATTAATAAATTAAAAATATAACATTATATATAAAGGTATATGTTAATACATAATAACATGTAATTATAAAAATACAATATATTAATGTATTAATAAATAATTATGTCAATATAAGTTAATATATCATAGAAAGATTCCATGTTAGAAACTGTATTTCAAATTTACTGGGAAAATATTAAGTGGGGGTTATAACAACCAATAATTAAAAATTAACATTATATAATAACTATAAATTGTATAGCGGTAGTTGTTATCTATTATTTTTATACATTTATATGACATGAGAAATTTTATAATATATAATGTTAACTATTTTCATGTAAAATTATTTCATATTATAAAACTTTATGATAAATATGTATCAAAAAGGTTAAATACAAGATTTATTTTCCAATAATATGAGTACACACATTAAAGGTATATTATGTTTAAAATAAAAAAAATACCACTGGCCCACCTTGCATTGAATTACTGACTTTATGTTGTTGTTAATCAAGGTGAATTCGTCTTTATGAATTAGAGAAATACATGATTTCATATAAAATTTACTAGAGTTATAATTATTGGGATAAATATGGAAAAGAAATAAAAGTATATTTTTTGTGGGATACCAATACGAGTTAGAAATTAAAAATTTCATAATATGAGAAAATATGATCAAATAAATTATATTGAGGAAATCATAATGATCAATGAAGAAAAAATTGAAAGTTTTCATAAATTCAATAGTAGAATGATGAAATCTGAAAAAGTATCCATTATTTAATTTTGTACCAAATTTACACTTATAAATAGAATTAAAATGATTTATCATGCATTTATCTAGTGTTAAAGACAAAATGTCATCTATACAAAAAAAACGTAATATGGGAACATTGACCGAATATAAAAGTGGTATAATAAAAATCTAGGTATAAATTTTTAATGAGAATTGGTTATTAATTATAGTAGAAACAATAAGAAAAAATTTATTTTAACAATACCTTATCTACAACATGCTTATATCTAGGTTTGTTAAAACAAACATTTAACAACATGTAAGAATATAAATATTGTTAAAAATTACATTGGACTAGATTCATATTATAAGTGTCATAAATATTTAAATATCATACTTATTTACTACATAAATTATAATAATGATAATGTATATAAAAATTAACCTCAATATATATATATCATTATTATTAAAACACATACACAGTGTATTTTTGTGATTCGTAATGTTCATCTACCCATTAAACTTCAATCATCCCTGCAAAGCACCTCCCCTCACCCCTCACACCTTATTTATTAATCTTATTACCTTATCCCCTATACTCAAAACTATACTACTCCATCCATATATATATATATACTTCAATGTAGCATTTTCATTATTCACTTTGAAAATATTCTTCAATTTCACTTCCAAAATTCTATACATGTGACACCATTCATGTTTTATATACACTACATTGAATTTTTTCCCACCTATTAAATTAATGGCCAAATGTTAAGATTGAATGTTGTAACATAAAATATATTTAACCAAAAAATTTTATCATAAATATTTTTTTACTTCTAAAGTTATAAATCTAACATCCAACTAGTTTTCATCAACTCCATCAATTTAAAGTTTCATATTTTTCAAAATCACACTTCAATGTTTCTTTCAATGATATAAGGTAATTTCAATAATAAGAAAATATATTCTCCTTTAGTATTAATGATGATATTTTATTGAATATTTTCAATTCATCAGTTGAAATTCTCATTCCTGGTATTCATGATTAATATTTTACATTAACACATGGAAATAAGTTTTTAGATTATAATTTCCAATCTATATCATTAAGTATACAAGTTACTTGAAATTACAGTGACCTAAAGGGTACCATAATTCTTTGTTGTAAAATTCTGTTTTTTATAATGTTTTTTTTTCATTTTTATATGTTTTCATTTATTTTTTGGTCCATTTTATGTATTTTTTAATTTGGGTTACTATTTATGTTTTTTCCTAGATCGGTTAGAGGTAAAATTTTATTTTATAATTTATAATTCCAAAATTAATTTTTCTTATATGTGGTATTCATAAATATATTCTTAAAATTGTATAACCATTATCCATTAGTTCTTTTCTTGATTTGGGAGGATATAAGTAATATTTATTATTTATTATAGGCCTATCCAAAACAATGGTTGGGTCTAATAACCCTTCTACATTATATGATATTAATAAGAGTTCTATATTTTACTTTCATCACTTATATAATGTTAACAAACATTTACTTGAGAAATTTTATGATCTAAATAGAATGACTTTGGAAGAAATTATGTCATAAAAGATGCAATTAATATTACATGAATTCAACTTTGGATTCCCATTTATTAAAATTCCCAAACTCCCAAAATTTCCCGCCCTAGTGTAATACACTGTGAAGAATATATTTATAATCTATAATTGGTTGAAAAATTGTCTATTTAATCTAGTAAAATGAAGGGTTTTATTAATATGTTGTTTTCTTCTTTAAATTAATTTTATGAATGAATTCATAATTAAAACATGACATGAAACTTTTAAAAGAATCTTTAGGGTTTCATATTTAATGTATTTTATATAATTAATCTATGATTCCAAATATATTATATGAATTTATATAGTTTTTATTATATATAATCATTGATTCTATTATTACTTTTAAGAATATTCATGAAGTATTTATTCTTAATGTATTATAATATTTATTAGTGGTAGAATGAAAAAATATTAACCAATTTATGGTTCTATTTTCTTTTTTCTTAGATAATTATACATTTAAAGTTCTAATTTAACCCTAAAAACAAGTCTATCAATATTATAACTAAATATTTCATATTATTTATCTCATTTTCATATTTTTCATCTTCAAATCCATATATTTTTCCCTCTTTTTCAATTCAATCAAATCGGTAATGAATGATCCTATAAATATCCAAAAAAATATAGATGTTCTTAATTCCATTAGACATTCAATATATCATCTCTCAAAAAATATGTAATATAGATTTACCTTATTCTCCCATGTATAATGCTTTATTTTTGTAAATTTTATGTTCCTAATTATCTACTGGTCTCTGGTAATATCTAAATCATTTTATCGAAAAATGGACCATTACATGATCATTAAACAAGGATTAAATGATCATAAAAAAATTTCAAAATATAATTATATGATTCCTATATCTAAATCATTCCAAAAAATCTTATTTTCATACACCATGTTCTCCACTTAAGTTAATATTGCAAGGATCTTCACATTCCAATATAAAATTCCATGATCCCATGATCCCACAGTAATTGTGATTTTTATATCATTCCATGTGAACCAAGATATAGATATTAGTTATCAATTTTTATCCATATAAATTTGGAATGTGACTCCAAAATTAAATACAGGTTTTCAACATTTCCTATGATTAACCTACATTAATTTTATTAAATTTTTGTATAAATATATTATGTTAAAAAAATACAAAAAAATAACATCATATAAACACTCATAATAAATTTTAAATCATACTCAATATATTAATATTCACTACAATTTACTAAATAATACTCATAGGGACATCATTATTAACACACAAACACTTGCATAAATAGTCATGTTAGGTAGAGTTATAAGAACTTGATCCCTTATAACATTTTCTACAGGAAACCATCCATTGTATAAATATTGTGGTAATAATATATCTGGTAAATAATGAAATACACAAACTAAAATATTGGTTATGTTTCATTTTCATTTGACTACTACATAATTAATTCATGATCAAATGATGAATTTATAAATAATTTAAATAATTAACTCACTCCAATAAATTTTTAAATTTATAAATAAATAAATACTTATATATATATTTATTAAAGTGGGAAAATAATTATATTATAAAAAATATATAATAAAAATTGAGAAACACACAAGAAGAAAAAACCAGGATAACTTCATCAAGAATAGTTTTCAATGATATAGTAAATCCATGATATATCCTTGATTCCCAAATCAATGTAGTGATAAATAATTTCTTCAATGAAGGATAGAATAATATCCTTAACTATCATGCAATCATCTACAAAAATACTAGTCTTTGTTTTATCATTAACGATTTTAGTATTTTATTTTAATATTCCATGAGATCAATGTTGAGGTTAAAAATCCTTCTCTATATGGCTACATTATAGTGAGCCTCGACTATCCCATGGATATTTATTTCCCATTATATATAATAACACTCAATAAAAAATATTCCAAAAAACATCAATGGATACTTTTGTAACACATGAGCTTTAATTATGGAAATATTTTCTTCTTAATGAAACAATAGTATAACACACATAGTTTTATTCAAGAATTTGATTAAAATATGATTTCAAAAAAATTAAAAATTTATTATGAATAAAATAATTTCAATTTTAAATTAAATTTAAAAAATTAAATTAGGATGAAATTATATTTTTTTTCTAAAATTATAGACTTTTCAATGAATAACTTAAAATGCATATTTTTCAAATACATCTATTTCCTATTAATAAATTAATTAATTTAAAATTCCATTTATATTTTAGAATTGGCCTCAAAATGAAATAAGGTATATTTCATTTATAAAAATCTAATTAATAATGTTATTCATTTTGATATAAGTTATATTTTATGCTAAAAACACATTTTTCAAAAAAAAAATTCTTTTCAATTTACACATTTATATTAAAATTACTTTTTGACACTAACATTAAATGATTATTTAATAAAAAGTTTAATGAAAATAATTTTAAAACAAAAACAATTCTACATAAAAATATATATAATATAACAATTCTATCCAAAAACCAGAATGAATTCATTCTTAAAGGAACAACACTTTACAAAAAAATTCAATATCATAAATTCCTTTAAAAATAAAACTATTAATACTAACCAGCAATATAATATTTCCATTAATTTTCAAAATAACCCATATATAAAATAATTTTAATACAATTTGAAAACAAGTAGAAATGCTTCAAAAATAATAATTCTCTTATAAAGATATAATCATTTAAATAAATTAGAATTTTTTTCCATACTTGTAAAAGAAAATGTTATAGATGTAACGGTTCTTGTCCTCATGTTCCTTTACGATTTGGTTCTCAAGATTATAAATGCTTGGAGGAAGTTTGGAATGGTTCATGTGATAAAGGCCAAAAGTGCGAAGATTACACACCATGTAATGAGGTTACGCGACATGAATCTTGCATTCGGGTCTTGTATATAATGGTTCACAACATTAGGATATTCATGGTATGAAAAATAAAACAATTCGCAAGGTAATGGGTTTTTTGGTGGAAGTGGACCTCAAGCGGTTTCACTGCGTAAAAGGGGATTACACAACGTGTAATCCCCCTCCCAAGGATTTTTAAAAAGTTATTGTTGGGCCAAACCTTATTCCATTTGTCCATTACCTATTTTTTCTCTCATTATTGATGAACCCTCAGGGCCCTAAAGAGACCTTTGATGCCCAGTCCTCCCTCTTTGGTCAATTGAATCAAGTGGTTGTTTGTAAGAGATCTATTATCGACCAATGGTAATTTTTCTTCTCCTTTCCATGTGTTTCCTATTTCTCACCCCCCCCCCTCCTAGAATTCACAGCTACAATTCAGGTTGGCTTGGGATGAGAATTTGGGAAGATTTTTTATGATCCTTTGGTATTTAATAGGTTGATCTGCATTTGTAGAGGTTCTTTTTTTATTTTTATGCCTTCTTCGTTTCCCTTTGGTTCCCAGATGAATTCAAAAGATTCTTTGAGGTAGGACTTCACCTTTGATTATCATAGATTGTGTATCGAGTGGGAGGGATATATTTATTTTCTCTATGGATCATAGTTGTGCTACCCCAATTAAATATATTTAAATGTATAATATAATTTAAAAGGGATGTAGGGTATGTTCGAATTATTTTTACAACCTTGATCTTGATTGTGATGTTGTTATTGTACAAGCTAAATACCCCACTGAAAATTGTAGCTATTGTTATTCCTTTCTTCTATAATAAAAAAGTTTCAGGTTGGTTAGTTCCTGTAAAATAATTTAAATTGGAAATCATTTAATTATGTACACACGGATAACAACTGAATTCCCCAAGATCATATAATTTTAATGATAATCCCCTGAATTAATAATTATAGTTAATAATGGGATTCGTTGTATAATCTGGAATTGTGTTATGCTTTGGTATGTGGGGTGAGGTGTTTTCTGGGATAGTTTTGGTTGTGTGTGTGTGATGGGTGGTTCATGAAGTGGATGCGTTGAGAATTGTGGTTTGGTTCAGATGGTGTAATTGGTGAACATCTATAGTACAGTGAGGTTGTAGGACTATTGTGTGGTCCAATGAGGCTATGGGACTATTGGGTCATGAAATGAGCTTACAGGACAATTGTTTTGTTTTGTGTTAAAGGATGGGATTGTGTGTTTGGGTTTTGTTAGGTTGGAATGTGATTTGAGCGGTATTAGTTTAAAAAATTAAGGTAGTGATTGATAAAGTTAGTTTACCCAGATTTTCTTTGTGTGTAGCATATAATAAGAATTCTCTATCTCTAGAGATCATTATATCATGAATGGGTATTTAATTTAGATGAATGTAAAGCTAATTTAGTTTTTGTTACGGATTTTCACATTCTGAGATGACCATGGCGGTGTTTCATGTTATGAATGGTGTTTCATAGTTCCCTAGTAGTGATGGATTTGGTAAATGAAAGGTTTAATGATGAATGAAATTTTTTATCTTGAATTGGATAGAAAATATGAAATGGGATTGTGGATCATTATGTGTTGTGTATATTTTAGGTGTGAAAAAAGTGGGGAATTCATTGGTTTGTTAGAAATTATTTTGAAACCATAGGTTGGGCTTGTGTGTTTGGTACCATATATGTATCTATTTTTGGTTCCTTATGATTTCTATATACACCCTAACCTAATTGACCACTACATGTCGAACAAACCCACCATCAAGAGGGGGCACATTTGGAGGCTGTAGATCCTGAAAGAATAGTATCATAGGTGATGTTTGAGAGATAGGATGTATTTTGGAGTTAGAAAAGTGAAGATTTCATGGGTTGGTAGAGAAACAGTGTCTGGAAATCCTGGTGTGTGAAAAAGGCCAGGGAATACCAGTTGGGACACAAGATTTTAGGGGGGGCCGTGATCTTATTTAAGGACATTGAGCCCACTGAACGGTCAAGTGAGGCTGCACCATTTTTAGGGTAGAGACGTTGGAGAGGTACATGTATCATAATTTATAGTGTTCCTATTTGAGTTGGGTGATTTGGAGAATTTGAAATTGATAATGAGTTAAAATTAATCTTAAATAAAATTCCATACTATTGGGGCATAGGAGTTTCTTTTTTACTGTTTTTTATTATGGAACCCGGTTATCATTTGTGCATAGTGTAGGTAGTGGAGGCTCAGTAGGCTAATACGGTGGATTGATGGAGGATTGACCAACTAGAGGAGGATGATCAGTGTAAGAGGATGTTATGTTCTTTCCAGTGGAAGACTCTGGTAATGTATGGGTGTAGATTTTATTATATAGGGACATAGAAATAGTTCTATGAGCTTGCGATCACCTTCATCTTGATCCAGGATCAAATAGAGTATTGGGTTATTTTCATAGTGAACCAGAAGTAGGGATTTGTGTGTCAGTGGTGGATGTTGTACCTAGGGGAGAGGAAGGAGACAAACATTCTATTTGTGAATTTAGAGAAGGAGTTTTAAGAATAATTCATTTATTTTACCATGAAGGCTGAGAAATAGGAAGGATGTTTTCTCCCCATAGTAGGGGATTATGTTAGTATGGGATATGGGGATTAATTTCATGGATATCCTTTGTTTTTACTAGAACTCTTTTCAGAAGAGGGGTCTCATGTGAGATGTTTATAAGCGGTACATCATCCTTCTCTCCAGTATGTGGTTTCTCCCATTACCTTTATAACGTACTTGGAAGTCTAGAACATGGAAGTGATAATTGAGTGGATCCACTGATTAGGTAGACCACAATGGGATAGGAGCTAGAAGGGTTCTTATAAGGGAAAGTCTACTAGAAGTAGGTTTTAGGTGCAAGGGCCTTCAAGGTTTCTCCTAGAAGGGAACCGATCTCAGCACTTTTCGTTTAGCCTTCAGGTCCATCATATTTTCTCATGAACATGGAATGAATGTGTTTTGTTTGAAGAGACTATTTACATCATTAAATTTATTTTCTAACAGTCATTCGAGATTAGTATGGTGGAAGTTGGCAGGTTCAGCGCCCACCTTAGCAGCAGTTGCCAGCTAGGCCATTTCAGCAGCAGGGACAGGAGGTATAGAGTCCATCGAGGGGAGACGAAGAAGATAGAGACCAATCTCAGGGTTTTCCATAGGGAACTTAACCCTAGGTATTTTCATTTAGGTGGTCATCAGTAATGAGGAATAAGTGATGGATGTGGTCAGTTTCACACCGCAGATGTAGCAGTTCCTATAGGGCCATAGATTGTTCAATGTATGATCAATTTGTTTAGTACTCTTTCTTTTGTTTTGTTAGATTAGGGTGTTTCCCACTCCATTTCTTCACAATCTCTATCCCGTGCTCTGTGACTATTCATAGAGAGGCTTCCAATTCCCTTGGTGTTAAGTATTCCAATCATAGGTCTATCAAACGTTTTTGTTGTTTGTCGGGGATATAGATTGATGATGGGGCTCCATCAGTCTTGTGGGGATTTATTCTTGCTATAGATTTTTTTGTACGATGTTATTCTCAGAATCAACTATTTGTATTCTATGCATGCTATTATTGAATTATTCCATAGGATAGATATGTTTTCTTGAATGAATGAAAAGTGTGTGACATTCATTGGTGATCGGAGCTGCTAGGTGGGCAGTCGTCATGTGGAGCCTCTTCTTTCATTTTTGTTTGATCTCTTAGTGGAATCATTGCATGCTAAGATGGAATAGGTTCCCATAGTTATTGGGATGTTCTTTGATGTCTTTCATTAGGAGGTTGTGACACTACCTACACAATTTCATGTTGATTTTGGGATAGACTTATAGCCTGGTTCTTCTCCAATTTTGATGGATCCTTATCGGAAGGTACTTTCTAAGCTAAAATTGTTGAGGATCTAGACTGATGACCTATTGAATAAGGGACTTATCCGACCCAGTGTGTCTTTATAGGGTGATCTAGTATTTTTTTCAAAGACGCTAGAAGGTATTCTAAGGTAATTCATAGAATATCGGAGGTTGTATCAAGTGAAAATCATGAACTCTTACCCTCTTCAAAGGATAGACATTTTTTCCAACCAACTAAGAGGAGAAAGTAGGGTTTATTAGATAAATATGTCGTCTAGATATCACTTGTTGAGGGTGAAGGAGGGTCATATTCTGAAGACTTCTTTTAGATGCAAGTATGGCCACATCAATTTCATTGTCATGCCATTTGGTGCTATTAAATTACTAGTCACATTCAAGGGGATTATGAACTCTGTATTTTGTGAGTTCCTAGAAAAATTGGTGAACGTATTCATCAATGACATCCTATTCTACTCATGGTCAGAGGAGGATCATATCGAACAACTCTGTACTATCTCACAAGTCTTTCTGTGCCACCAACTCTACGGAAATTTGTCCAAATGTAAGTTCTAGACATGCTAGGTGCATTTCCATGGACATGTGGTGTCACAAAAGGTTGTATAAGTGGAACCATCAAATGTGGAGGCATTTGTTTCAAGGGTAGTACTAATGAATGTGGTTGAGAAACATATTTTTATTATTAATGAAGGATATTATAGAATATTTGTAACCAATTTCCCTCCATAGTCAGCTCCATTGAAAATTATAACCAGAAAAGACCAAACTTTTGTGTGGATCAATCAGTGTCAGGCAGCATTCAGCAATCTGATGGGGAAGTTGGTATATTTCTTTGGTTTACATAGGAAATAGTGATGTTCAAAGTGTTTTGTGATGATTTATATCTGAACTTTGGATGCATGTTGATGTATCATTGGGGAGTGATATCTTTTGGGTCTAGATAGTCAGCTTCCCAGGAACATAACTAGTTCAACCATGTTCTATAGCTTATAGAAGTCATGTTTGTGTTGAGGTTGTGTCAGCATTACCTCATTGGGGAGCTCCTTATTATATTCACAGATCATAAGTGATTGATATTTAGCATTTCTTCTAAATATCTAAAATTAATAGAGTAATGGTGGGTAGAGATCCACCAAGAATATGATTTCAAGATATCTTACACCTCAGAAAAGGTGAATGTTGTGGTTGATACCTTAAGAAGGATGTTGTAGAGGGTGGTAGTTCGAGAGTCTATGGAGGATTAGAGGGTGATGGAGGAGTTAGTAGACCTCCATTTAAGGGAAGGAATGGATGGTGGTAGTGGTTGTGTGTTTTTGATTAAAATGTAGTCTTATATTAAGTAGTTGGTTGAGGAGTCTCAATGGTGAGACTTTGAGGCATCAGTGATGCATGATCGCTTTAACCAGGGTCATACTCCGTAGGGATGGTTGGAGGATGGTCAGAATCGGATGCTCTTCCAAGTGAGTTTGTTTGTTCCAGTGGTGGTGCATGAGGGTTTCCACCATGAGTTTCATAGATCACCCTTACAGTGCACCCATGATTTTCAAAGATGTATTGTGTCTGTAAGATGCAGTTTTTGTGGCACGAGATGATGAGGGAAGTGGCAAAGTTTATGGAAAATAATTTAGCATTCCTGCATGTGAGGTCTGAGAATCATTTCCTCGGTGTTTTATTTAATATCTTAGTTTTCCTAAGTGGAAGTGGGATGAAATCTCATTCGTCTTCATCATATGGTTACCTAGGGAACAAGGAGGTTGTGATGTATTCTAGGAAGTAGTGGATCATCTGATTAAATCATCTCACTTATTAAGGATTAAGGAGTTATGAGTAGTTGATATCTTAGAAAAGTGGTATGTGGATGAGGTGGTATGACTTTGTGGATTTATGATATCCATTATCTAGGATCAGGATACTATTTTTACCTCATGAGTCTAGAGGGTATTTCTGCATTATTTTGGCACTCAGTTACACTTCATCACTATTTTCCACCCTCATACAGATAGGAAAGTAAAACAGACTATCGAGATGCAAGAAGATTTGTTCTGAGCATTTATATTAAACTTTGGAGGATCTTAGGTATGACACCTTACCTTGGTAGATTTTTCTTAAAATAATATCTATACATCTTCCATTTTCATGGCTCTATTTAAAGCCTTGTATAGAAAACCTTGTTTTTAACCTTATTCAGGACAGAGACTGGGGATGCAATTATTATTTGTTCTAAGTTACTACAGAGCATGATAGAGAGGGTTCATTTGGTGTTTGAGAGGATGAATGCAACGTAGGTAGAAGTCTTCTAATAATCACAACATGAGGCCCATGGAGTTAAAATTTGGGAGCACTTGTTCTCGATGGTTTCCCCTTAGCATGGGCATCGAAGGTTTTGCAGGGGGTAATCTTTCTCCCACACTCATAGGACCCTTTGAGGTGTTGGGTGAGTTGGAGAAGTGACTTTCAAGTTAGAACTACCAATGTAGTTGGAGAGGATCCACAATTTCATTCATGTCTCTCAACTCCATTTGAATCAACATGATTAATCTTAAGACATTGACTGGGGAGTGTTGAATATTGAATACGATGCAACATTCATAGAGTGTCTTGTAGAGATCCAAGATCATTGGAAAAAGGTGTTGTGTGGACAAACCATTCCTCTGGTTCGTGTGTTGTGTTGGAATGGTGGCTTAGAGGAGAGTAAAAGGGAGTGATAATCATAGATGTTTGCCTAGTACATAGTGTTGTTTTTAGTTTTTCCTTGTTCTTTTTTTCATTTTAATGTGATTATTGAACCATGTTTACTATGATATGAGTTTTTTATTTATTCTGTGATGTGTGATGAAGTCTTGATATATGTAAATGTGAAGGGAATATTCCAAATTTATACCCATTAATTATGATATGATTAATCCTATGCAGGAAAGTTAGTATCTCCTACAGAAGAAAGTATCTTTATATAGAGGATGTAAATTTTCTGGTCCACGTGTCTGAACAGTGTGGTTGTTGTTCTTGTGTGGTGTGTCTTCTCATCAGTTGGGTTAGTAGCTATCAGATGAGATTTTCTTGGTTGATGAGTTTTTACACTCTATTATTTGAGCAACGTAGGGTGGTTGTCATCGAAATTTGATGTGTTTTTTGGTATTACTGTTCCATGAAAGGTAAGATCCTTCAGAGGTATCTGATGTGGTGGGTTTTTAGACATCACTTTCTTCTGGGCTTGGTTTTTGATTCTTAAATATTATAATAATTTTATAGATATATGATGTAATGATTCATGTCATCATGTTCTGTTGCTTTGAAGGTTTTGGATGTTAGAAATGTTTTGGGGTAATTTAGAGAGGTTTGATTGCTGATGGCTCTAAATTAGAGGATTACACACTATGTAATGAGGATACATGACCTCAATATCAAGTAAATGGAATTTTTGTAAGGGTTCAGGGCGTGAAGAGATTTTTGTTCTGAAACATAAAATAATTCAGGAGGTGATGGGTTTAGTGGTGGAAGTGGACCTCAATGGGTTTCATGCCATGAAAGGGGAACAGACTTCATGTAATCCCCCAACCCCATTCTTTAAAAAGTTTTTTTTGGGAAAAACCTTATTTAAATAATCATTTCTCTCTTTTACTCTCATTCTAGAAAAAACCATGGTGACCAAAAGAGACCTTCGATCACCATTCCTCCCACCATGGTCAATTGAATCTTGTAGTTGTTCATAGTAGACATGTTATTGACATGCGGTATGCTTCTCCCTTATTTTCAGCTTTTCCCTCTTGTTCTACCCCCCTGAAACTCACATTTTTAATTTGTTTTGTTTAGGGATTACTATTTGGGTATCGTTTTAATGATCCTTTGTTACAGAATAGGTTGATCTATGTTTATAGTAGTGTGGTTGTCACTTACGGTATTTCTTCTTCACTATGTTGTGCCCAAAGGAATAGGTAATCTTTTTCAAGGAATGCTTTCCCTTTTTATACTCTTTGATTTTAAATCATGTTTGAGGGATCTACTTTGGTTTCATATGTATTATAGTTGTTCCTCCCCAATTAATGAAAAATTAATGGATAACTGAATTGAAAAGGGATGTGGGGTGTGTTCTCTTACTTCATACAACCTTTATCTTTTCTGTGATGTTGTGATTGTATGGGTTATACACCCCACTGAAAATTGTGGTCGTTGGTGGTCCTTTCTTATGAAATAAACAAGTTACTTGTTGGTAAGTTATTTTTAAACTCTTGAAAATGGATATTTGGTTAATTATGTACACCTGGATTGTGAATGGATGCCCTATGATCATATAACTTTTGTGATAATCCCATAAAATAATAAGAATAATTAATTATGGGATGATTTTTTTAATCTAGAATTGTGTTGTGAATTAGTATGTGGGGTGAAGTGTTTTTTGGGATAGATGTGGTTGTTTGTATTATATGTATGGGTCATTAAGTGGTTTTTTATGGTGTGTGGGTTTGTTTGGATTGAGGAATTCATGAACTTGTGTGGTGTAATGATATTGCTGGACTGTTGTGTGGTGGAGCAAGGCTATGGGATGGTTGTGCAGTACAACAAGGTTGGGAGACCATTTTTTTGGTGATGTGTGATAGGATGTGGTTTTTCTTGATTTATTTTGGTTGTAAAGTGTCTTGAGTGGGATGAGTTTGAAGAATGATTTTAGTTGTTGATATAGGTGGTTTACCCAGATTTCCTCCATGAGTAGCATATAGAACGATTTCCTAGTGTCTTGGGATTTATATATCATGAATGGGTATCAAACATATATGAATATAAAGATAATTTAGTTTTTTGTCTTATCACCTTCTGATATGACCTTGTCTGTGTTTCTTTTTATGGCTAGTGTTTAGTATATACCAAGTAGTGATGGATTTGATAAATGAATGGTTAAATAAAAAATAGAAATGGTTAAATAGAATTGGATAGAACACATGACATGGGCATGTGGGTTGTTATGTGGGTTGTATATTTTAGGTGTTCCAATGAACTGGGGAATTCATGGGCTCGTTAATGATTGTCGTGAATTCATAGGTTGCAATTTATTGTTTAGTTCCATATATGTATCTATTAGTATTTCATTGTGATTTCAATATACACCCACACTAGTTGAGAACTATGCTTCGACCACCCCATTCATCACGAGGTAGGGTGTATTTTTTCCAAATCATAGTGGGAGGATCGATGGTTTGGTACTGGTTCTTCTCTGCTCCAACTTCTAGGAATTTGTTGCCAAATACTCTTCAGGTAGGATGTGGTGCAGTTGTGAGGCCCTTGTATCTCTGGTGAGGTGTGCTTTCCAGGGTGTCTATGGGTTGAGATGTGGTGTTCTTTCCCATGTTTATTTTGGATGAGATATGGTTATGGCCCATGTGTCTATGGGTGAGGTGTGTTTTGGTTGTGGAACTTGTGTTTGTGGGAGAGATGTGGTATGGTTGTGGAATAGTTTTTTGTACATGGAATATTGTGATATTCATTTACCCAGGTTGCAGGAAAAGCTCTGAAGCCTAGTTGTGTGTGGGAGGATTGTGACGTGGGGATTTTTGAAGAGTGTAGACACTTTTGGATTTTTCCAATATTGTATGACCATCTAACCAGTCAAAAGTGGTTTGAGGTACCCAAAAAATTTATGTACTTTTTATATTACTTTAATTGACTTGGGTTATTTGGTGAGCATGCCATGGTGAGGTTGGGATGGTTAGTATTATTTGTTAGGTGTTGTTGGTTTCATCTATTTTCTTACAGGTGAATTAGTATTCCTCTCCAACTTGTGCATGAGAGACCATGGTTTTTCCTACTGAGTATACTTGTATGCTCACAATATGTTATAAACAAGATTTTTGGTTTATCTTGGTGTATTAATTATATTTTTAGTATTTTTGTTTTAGATATTCATGTTGGATGGTTTGGCATTCATTTATATATATCTCTTAGAGATTTTTCCCGGATAATATATCTTATCTCCCGATCTTGGTTACTATAAAAGGGTAATGCTCCCATTTGGTAAGAATTGTATACCCTTGGTGTTGGTCACCACCTCAGGGCCTAATAGAGGTGGGGCTTAGGGGGTTCATTATCTCTCTTTCTCCATTTTTGGCTCTAGAGGGGAATCCTTGGAGGGATGGGGTCAAGAAATCAGGTCACATTCAAAATAAATTTTCAAAAAGGTGAAGTGAAAAAGTTCAAGAATAATTTTATTAAAAATAGGATATTCAATATTGATTCCTAGAAAATTATAGGAGGGGTTTTAGAAAAAAATTAAGTAAAAGAAAAAATAAATGAACGTGGAATGAAAATATTTTTATCATTTTAAATTATATTTTTTGGAATCCACATCATAAAAATATATAATAATATTTACTCAAGAAATGTGGTGAATGGGAATATGAAGGTCAAATGAGGTAAACCATATATAGTTTTCCTAATATAAAGGGGGTCGTTGGATGGAGATGGGATTATGTAAAAAGAGGGGGAACCATCATTAATGTTGGTTTCAATTATTTTCAATATTGATTTACAGTTCGGGGAAGGAATTTGTTAGGTTTATGATTTCAATAACCAAGAAAAAATTCATAAAAGAGTGAATTAATTATAGCAACATTATATAATATAATATTCCTATTTTGAAAAACAATAGTCAATGTGGTTTCATTATGACTCTAGAAATGAACTTTAGTTTAGAAGAACCACTTCTGGTAATGGTAACATAAGAATCAAAATAACAAAATAGAGATACCCTGAAATGGAAATAAAAATATCAATAAATTAAATATATTAAATTTACTTGAAGTCAAAGGGTAAGTGAATTCAATATTTAAATTAAATTATGGTTCTTAATATAAATAGTGTCTTATGGATTTACAAATGTGACAATGAAATTATTACCATAATTCTTTTCACAATCTAAAGAACAATATTCTGCTGTATAAAAAAATTATTGTCTTAATCACCTAGTTCAGAACCTTATTTGTATGTTTACACTTTTTTAAACAAAACATATAATTATTCTCTTCATGTAAATTAGTTATTTATTTTCTATTTTTAGTATTGGTTTTTAGAAATCTAGAATGTTTGGAACTAGTTTTGTAAGAGCGGTGTTCTTATTTGTTATTGAAAAAATTTCAACATCAAAATATCAAAACAAAGTACTATAATTGACTGTTTATAATTATTTATATTGTTATAATTTCAATATAATTGTGTTTCAGCTGTCTTCCAAAAAGATGAAACTAGCGATAAACATATTTTAGTGATTTTTTAACAGACATTGATATTTTAATTAATGAGTTTATTATTAATTTTACTATTAAAGAATAACAAAAAATAATTATTTTCATTTTTATATCACATATTATCTATAATAAATTTATCATGTTCATCGATGATATTATTTTATAGAATTTTTCAATTAGGTGGTTAGACCAACCCAAACATAAAAATACCATAATTAATGGATGATTATGGTTTTGAAAGTTCTTATTTTTGGACAATATCATTTTAATATAATAATAATAATTTTTATTATATATATTTAGAATCCTTAATTAAATATTAATATTTTTTAGTAAATAATAATGAATATAAATGAAGAATTTTATATGTAACTTTGAATAGGAAGTGGTCTTCATATTTACATGAATTTTTTTTTATTCTACCTTGATGGAAAATATGAAATGTGGTTATTGATTTTTTCCATATAATAATAAAATTGATTAAATAATATTCTAATTTATTTTTATATTATTCTGAAAATTTATTTTGGAACTTTAATTTATAAAATATATGATATTGGGGATAGTTTAGTACTCGAGCGAGGAGCCTGAGTTTTTACATAGAGGATGCATCAGAAATGGACATAATTTTCTAAAATAATATGAATATAATTTAAAGGAAGTAAAAAATTATAATTATAGGTAAATTAAATATATATAAGTTTCAAAAGTAAACATGAGTTTTAGAGTGATCTAGTAGAGGTGTTCTATGGACCCTTTTATAAGTGGTCAGAATGGTATTTTTTAAAATATTTCATTTTAATAAAAGAGGGACATGTTTCACATAGATCCCAAAAAGGAAAATTACAGAGTTTAGATATTATTTAGTTTACCCACACCTCAAATGCTTGATTAAAACTTTTTAAAAATAAATTAGGCTTTTTGTTCCTTCTGTAATCTATTTCTACAAAATATTGGATTTTTTGTGGTAAATATATTTTACAAAAGAAATTCATTTTTTTGTATAAAACTAATACGGGGACTATTATATAATTTATAACTACTAAATAAAATAATAGATATCAATTTTCATAAAAAAATTTATGTTATAAAGATTAATTTTCATAATAATTCATGTGACGTAAAAAAAACACGTTTTTAGAAAAAAAATCATTTTTATTAAAATTTATGCTTTTGATGTAATTGTAATTGATTTTTATTCTCGTAATTAAAAATTTACTATTGTAAAAAAATAAATTTTATATCTGTTTAAAATAAATCCAATAAAAATTTTATAATTAATAATATTTAATTAAAAGAAAATCAAAAATCTATCTGTTTGATGAAGAAAAAATAAATCTAATAAAATGTTAAAAATATATTTTTTAAATTCTTAATATTATTCAAAATTTATTTTTTACTCCTTAAATGCATATTTTATCTTCAAAATTGTTTTGTAATTTTTAATGGTACATTGACTTATACAAATAGTAATCGATGCTAAATTTTATAAAAAGACTATATCTTTACTAATCATATAAAAATACATTATTAAATCAAAATCATAACATTTTTTCATTATATAATTATAAAAATAATAATTTAATAATGATTTTCATTTATAAAATAGAAATTAAAAAATTATAAATTTATAATTTTAATGAAAATAAAATCTATTTTTTTATGAAATCCAATTTTTAATACATTAGGGGTTCTTAATATTATTTTTATGACTCTATTCTTGGACGATGTCGTATTATTTACTAGAAGATTTATTATCCTTATATTTACATATTAGTAAATAATATTTTTTTCCCATTTTAGTTTATTGTTTTGTGTGGGGAAATGTTTCTAATTTAGTATTCATTTAAAAAAATACATTTCCAACCCTCAAGGAGTTACTTTCTCCCAACTTAAAAAAAGTTTTTCCTTTTAATTTTAATTTTAATTTAACATTTATATTAAATAAAGGTGTCATATGGATAAAAATTAATCATGATTTATCTTCTGGAGTTATATAAATAAATTTTGTAAATATATATTTTTTCTTTTATTATTGGCCAATAATAATATTGTGTTTTTCTCTAATCCTGTGAGTTAAACATACCTCATGAGTAGGTATCAAATATCTAATAATATAACTAATTTTACAAGAATACTCATATCCATACTATCAATGAAATTTGATCACATAGTTTTTAATAATATTTTATTTAGTTTCTTCATTTTTTTATTAATATGGATTTTATGTGGAGATACAGATTATGTTTCCAAAATCACATCACATTTGACTAAATAAGGGATAATACAACTTTTATTAAGTATATTCAATAAAACATATCTTAGGATATGTTAATAATATATTGTTTTACTTCATATTGTTAAATAATAGAGTTTTTTTATTTTTTTATTTCGGAAAACATCTTAGGCTTACTATAGAGGCTTGAAATAGATTCCAATTTGATATCTAAAAATATTATTTAGAGGGGGAAGATAAATTTTACCCTTCTTATTGATGAAAATGTTTTAATTGTAGGATAGTATAATATAATGGCCCAAAGCTTGACATACATGGACATTACATTACTTTTATGGAATACTTAATACATAAGAAAAACAGACACACAAGGATCGTAATAGTTTAGTGTCTTTGGAATCTCGGAATATGAACTTCTAAATATGTTGAAAGATCTTCAAAATCTCCCATAACGATATTACCCTTTTTCTTTCCTTACGTAAAACCTTTCTTTATTTCCTAAGGAAAATAAAACATTAAAAGGGTGAGCTCAAATGCTCAGTAAGGGAAAACATAGAGAACTTAAAAAAATCCATAAACATTTCGAAACAAAAACTTGAACATGAAATTTAAACATCAAAATCATGAGCAAAGACATAAATCGTGGAAGTACATAAGGCATATATCATAATAGAACATCAACCATGATAAAATATAATGGGAATAAAACATGTAATTGTGGAAACAATTCAACACATGTTATGATTTCCATAGTAGCCAAGGCATTGCTACCAAGACCATCTTAGTGGACAAAGTCCCTTTATGAATTGAGTTCACTCCTCAGTTCAGTCCCTTAACACTGAATCGGATTAACTTACCATTCCAACCATGTCTATCTCATGAGATATAAATATTTACCCAATTCATTGGATGGAGATATAGGTCCCACCCATCTTATAATTAAATCATTCTTACTTGTGCCACAAAATCATAAATCATACATCATAGCATAACCAATGTAAAAAATTGGGGTTCTTAAACATCATTCCATCATAACATAATCCATATAAAACAAATGGATATCATTTCATAATAATAAAAGTTAAACTATTTAAATCATAGAGACATTATACTTGAAACATACACATATGAAATAATGTCATATTAGATGAAAAATGGTTTTGATAAAGCACTTGAAATGAATTCTTGAGGAAAATGCCCTTTCTTTTTCAAAATCATTTTCTTTTCAGAAAAATTATACACAATTTTAAAAGAAAATTATTTTATTGAAAATAACCATGAAATCATGTAGAGTATTCTTCATGAAAATACAGCGTTATAAATCCATAAAAACCCGTTCACGCCGTATAAGTTAAAAAAACATTCTTCTCGTACTTTTGCTGGAAATGTCAAAAAGTACCTCGTATGGTATAAAAAAGATTCCGTACATACCATGTAGTAAAAGTAAAAAATGGGTAAATGGAATTTAAACATACATAATACCATTTTTAGGAAACATGGATATGGATGATAACAATAACCCCAGTAAATACTTACGAATAAGCAATCTCAGATAAAAATGAGATTTGCAAAATTATCCCTTACCTTATGTCCAATTTCTTTTCTATGTGTCTGTGACTCCTGTATAGTGGGTTTAAACATATTATTAACTTGTAACAGAGCCATAATAATATTTATTATATCATATATGATTCATATACGACTTTATATTACTTGTTCTTTTGTAAATTTCTTGTTAAAGTAGCGTTCTGGGTAAAATCATTTCATTTATCGTCCGTGTTTTGAATATGATTACTTTGATCATGATTACATAATTCCAGAATATAAAACATGATTTATATAAAATATATATTCAGAATATACATATATATAATAGATCGATAAATGGAAAGAAATACACCATTCAGGGAGACGGTAGGCCATACGAACGCATGAACGCTGTTTTCGTTTCCTTGTTGAATTGAATAAAATTAAGAAGATGACATAAATATATATATACATAAATAAAGTAGCATTATTATGTCATATATTTCATGATTACATATTATATATACATTATAATCATTCTTGAATGGTTAACATGTAGAGTGAATCGCATCGTGTCGTGGAGACGGTAGTCCGTACGTATGCACGAGTGATGATATCGTTCCCATATTTATAGAATCGAATTTGAGTGAATGATATAATATCGTAGAATCCGTATGATGTTATAATAATCATATGTATTTTTTCTTTACACCATTATACCCATCCAAGTAATTTGGTGGTGGAAAAACATATTACACCACAGCGTGGAGACAGTATTCCGTACGTACGCATGCGTGGTGATTTCGTTTTTTGTAGGATGGATAAAAGGAGAAATGGGGTTGTTTCATATTTATAATAACATATCAGTATATTATTTATACTGATGTTATTACAATATAATGAAACAACTAAATAATAGGAGGTAGAAGAAGACATAAATTTGAAATAATCGGTAACAGATATTACATTTTCTTCGATATGCCCTTTTGAAACCTCCTCTTAGGGCACTATGATTGGTCTTTGAACTAGAACAGGACCTATAGGATGTTTCTAGGGAAGTGGATAGTTTAAATTGGTAGGGTTTGGCCAAGATTTAAGGCTCAAAGTGGTGTGAGGAGGAGAGGGAGGACGTGCCTTTTATAAGGGAGGAGAGGGGCACCTTTGGAATCCTCAAAAATATTAGTTTAATATAATTTCACACCCTACATAAAAACCTCCAAAATGACTCAATTAGAATATTATATGATATAGGGTTGTAATATCATCAACCAATAAAATTTAGACATGTTTTGATCTTATTTTATACCTTATCATTGTGATTTATCCTTATTTAATCTATTTAAGTTTATTTGTGGTAATAAAATACTAAATTTTAAATGGTTATAAATAATCACTTATTTGTTGTTAATTTTACATAATTGGATACTTTCTGACATTTTAAACTATATAAAGTTTAATTTATAATTTTTAAATATTGTTGTGATTTTTAAACAATTTAATAATATGTTATTTTTATAAAATAACAATAGTGTCAATTTTGACACTATTCATTTATTTGAATTTAAATAAAATCTAAAAAATGGATATAATCGAACTAAAATATTAAATAGATTTCTAACATGTCATTTTTGTCTAGAAAATTCGTGGGGAACATTAAATAGTTCATAAAATATTTATTTTAATATTTTTAAAACCATTTATTTGGCATATCTCTTAATAAAATAATTTGTACAACATTTTTGTATAATTATTTAATATACTTATTTGTTGTATAAAAATCTAAAATAAAATACTTTGAGTAAGAAAATATAAAGGATTATATAATTATAATTTTACTCGAATTTATCATCTTAAAATAACAACAGGTAAATTGTTATCTTTATTAAATTATGAAGGTGACAACTTTGGAATCATTTAAAATAAAATATCATAAGTGTCATAATGGTCATAATTTGGATGAAAATTGTCAGAAATTCGGACAGTGGATGATTAGGGTTTATATATACACTACTAATAATTTTTTTTCAGATTTATGGGCCTTTTTTTATGTATTACTATTTCAATAAAAACTATATTATTGATTTTTCGCTAAATAAATAATTTCTGCATAATTAATGTATAAGATAATAAGGTAATTAAATAACTCTTAAAAATTATAAATAAATTACCATGATAAAGAATAACATTTTATCTTTAATATGAGTATTTATAACCGAATTTATATTCTATATAAACTTATATTAAAAATACTTTAATTATTAAAGTTGAGTGAGACATATTTCACTTTCCTTTAAATAAAATAAACAAATGGTATTAATCACCTACAAGTGGGTTCTAATGGATTACATTTCTACCCAAATATGACTTAGGACTAAATATAATCATCCAATTTTATTAAGAGAAGTATTAGGATAATGTTATAATATTATATTTACCATTAATTACCCAATTTACCTTTTACTATGGTAAATAAAATTTTCCGTTGTTACTATTCATAATGCCCAAAAATAAAAAGTAGTCTATTAATATAACTTGGACCCACTTATTCCAAATATGGAATCCATTTTTTTAAATTCAATACACATAAGTTTCATAAATTTAATTAAAATTAATCCCATTGTCGAAAGAAAATGGGTTTTTGTTTAAAACACTACAAAAGATTGAATTTATTTAACCAACGAATTCAATGTAAAATCAATGCTAATGACATAAATTATATTAAATGGTAAGAATATATTCTATTTATACTTTAAAACCATTCAATATTATAATTTAACCACATAAGTTATTATGATGAAAATATTTGTTTTTAATTAAAACATAGCGTGTTTTTACTATTCATTAAAATATGAATGTTATCCGAATAATATGAAAAATTTATCCAAGGTAAAATATTATATCCTGATTACAAAGAATAATTTTATTCTATAAAATTGAACTTATAAACACTTCAAAAACTATATTTAAAGTGGGTGTACCATCAAAAGGCGGCAAAACTGCATTTTTTGAAAAATACTTATTTTACCCAAAAGTTTTATTTTGTTCTTATACCATGTTCTAGAAAATGTGTAAGATGAATAATAATGTTATAAATTTCAAAATTTAGTTAATAATATTCATAAAGGCTAGTTCATAATAATATTATAATAATATATCGTTGTTTACTACACGCTATCGAGGAAGGTCATGATTGTGTGTAATGCAAGCCAAGTCAGGGTTGCGTGTAGTGCACGAATCCTTTGTTGTTGCTTATTACAAAATACATTGAATATATATATATATATATACTCAATGTTTCATAGAATAACAACTCTCAAACAAACATTAAATTGTGTGTAACACGATCCAAGATTAGTGTTGTGTATAGCGTAAAGATAATCTTGGTGTAGCGTACAACAGAAGATATGAAAGAAATTAAAATGAATATATCATATAAAATATCGGGTTGTTACATTATACCCCCCTTAAAATGAATTTCACCCTCGACATTTGTCAGGGTTATAAATCATTTACTATTCATAGAAACCCACATCGTAAAAAGGAATACTAAAACATAATTTTAAAAACTAAAGTATGAAGCATAATGATTCCCCAAAGTAACTCATCATTTGGTTTCCATATAGGAGAACATAGGTGAAAATATGTATATGGAAGAGAAATCTAAACATCATGTTCTGATGGAGAGTTTTAGAGAACATGGCTATGAAAAATACAATAATCACAAAGCCATAAATTTTTGATGATCTAAGGTACCATCTGATTCATCGGATATAAGGACACTAGGACAACATTTTTTTGTATTCAATATCATTTCCCTAAAGTTGAAGAAATTGGAATTAGAAGAAATACGTTCTTGATTTTGGTACAATCTCACTGTTGGTCATTCCTTGGACAATTTACACTTCATCTCTTAATGAAATGAAGTTGAATTTTTCATTCGTGAAGTTTTAGCAGATCATATGATAGAATGACAGGTCATTCCATCTGTTCTCAAACAAAAAGTTTTCAAAAGTTGTCAAATATAGATAAGCCCATCTATAGTGAGATTAATCCTATATGATCCCAAAAATGGACTTATACTTCATCTATCACACCGCTTAATAAAATAAAACTAGTTTCTACTAACAAGGGACTTCCTGTAGGCCAATGGTAGGTGATAAAGGCCAGCCGCACTTCGGTTGTGGGTTTAATTCCCACAGCCTTGTCCGATGCGATGGGCTGTCACCCATCCTGCAGGTTGTCCTTTTTTTCCAAAATTACATTATTACAACTTTCCATCAATAATATCGAAAAAGTTATAGCCTTAAACAATACTAACTTATGTCCAACATAATCCATTCCAATCTTTTGTCTTATCCAAAATACTGTTGTCCAATCTCATATTATAGTTAAAATGATTACCAAATAGTTCATATAACAAGGAGGTTAATACCATCATTTATCCCCATATATCATAAGATATGTCTTTTTGGTCACATTCCAAACATTCAAAGGCCTTAATCATATATTCTCTTGAAAAAAATGAATACCCATTGAACCATAGTGAAAACATGAATGCAGTTAAAAGTTAACACTTTCCACATCCCAAAATCCTCAAAATTCTATATACTCAATCCATGATATCACTTAGTCCTTATATCAATCACGAGCTCATGAATACTTTCAAACATTTCATTTTCTCTTTATCTATTCATTATGCACATATCATCTGCTTTCCAAAATATTTGAATCACTTTTCATGGTTACCCGTACCATAAAATTATAGAAAACCACAATAGACTAATAAAAAAATATTCTAATACACCATAAAAGTACCTCAACAACATTATTCATTAATACCAATACCTAAACACCTCAATCCATCCTCCTCAATGATTGTCCTGGAATAAGTCCTTCCTTGACTTAGAAGTAACTTTGTAGGTCCGGGCATTGAGTTGGGTAATGCCAATGTTCTCCACAAATAAGGCATTGAACTCTATAACAGTCTGTCACTCTACGACCCTTTTATCCACATAGATAAAATATGTCCCTCCATTTGAGGTATTCCTCAAGGTTCTTCTTCCAATCTTTAGAAATCTCAATCTTCCTTTTTCTATGCTCCTCAACACGCGAACATGCATAAAAGTCTATCTTCCTCTTATTTGATGAATTAGGCATACCACTAAATTTCACCTTGGTAATCATATATAGCTATGACTGATTCGACATAATCACAATATCTTTCTCTCTAGGAATTACAGAATTTTGATACTAAAAGTCACCAATTTGTCCATTTGATTAAATGTTAACTGAATTCTTTCTGGTTCAATCCATTGACTAAAACACAAAAAGAATTCTGTGAGAGGAAAAAATCATACAAGGAAAATTACATAATCAAGGTGACGTAACTTCAACATATAACATCTTAGGTTTAATTCTAATATCATTACAGTAATTCTAGGACTATAACCTATACTTATACTTAACCTTAGGGACATCCCTAGACATAATTTTGAAATATCTCTAGGGATCTCACTATAGTTTTTTCACACTAGTTTCCAAAGGTTGACTTAACCTTTCCTTTGATACCAAACTATAAAGGACCAAAGCTTGACGTACATGGACATTACATTACTTTTTCGGAATACTTAATACATAAGAAAAAGCAGACACACAAGGATCGTAATAGTTTAGTGTCTTTGGAAACTCGGAATATAAACTTCTAATAATGTTGAAAGATCTTCAATAACTCCCACAATGATCTTACCCCTTTTGTTTCCTTACCTAAAACCTTTATTTATTTCCTAGGGAAAATAAAACATAAAAATGTTCAGCTCAAATTCTTAGTAAGTGCAAACATTGAGAACATAAAACAATTCATAAAAATTTGGAAACAAAAACTTGAACATGAAATTTAAACATCAAAATCTTAAGCAAAGACATAAATCGTGGAAGTACGTAAGGCATATATCATAATGGAACATAAACCATGATAAAATATTATGGAAATAAAACATGTAATTGTGGAAACCATTCAGCACATGTTATGATTTCCATAGTATCCAAGGCATTTCTACCCATACCGTCTTAGTAGACAATGTGCCTTTCTGAATCGAGTTCACTCCTCGTTTCAGTCTTGTAACACTGAACCAGATTAACTTACCATTCCAGCCATGAAAAATTTATGAGAAATAAATCATTACCCAATTCATTGGAGGGAGATATAGGTCCCGACCATCTCATAATGATATCATTCTTACATGTGCCAAAAAAGCATAAATCATACATCATAGCATAACCCATGTAATAAATTGGGATTCTTAAACATCATGAAATCATAACATAATCCATATAAAACAAATGGATATCATTTCATAATAAGAAAATTGATACAATATAAATCATGGAGACATGATACTTGAAACATACACATATGAAATAATGTCATCTTAGATGAAAAATGTTTTTGATAAAGCACTTGAAATAAATTCTTGAGGAAAATACCATTTCTTTTTCAAAATCATTTTCTTTTCATAAAAATGCCAAAAAAAATTAAAAGAAAAGGATTTTACTGAAAATAACCATGAAATCATGTAGACTATTCATCATGAATATAAGGCATTATAAAACTGTAAAAATCCGTTAACGCCGTATAAGTTAAAAAACATTCTTCTCGTACTTTTGCTAGAAAATTCAAAAAGTACCTCCTATGGTAAAAAAAAAGATTACTTACATACCATGTAGTAAAATTAAAAAATGGTTAAAAAGGACTTTAAAAATACATGAAACCATTTTTAGGAATCATGGGCATGGATGATAACAATAACCATAGTAAATACTTATGAATAAGAAATCTCGGATAAAAATGAGATTTGCAAAATTATCCCTTACAATATGTCTAATTTCTTCCATATGTGTCTGTGACTCTTGTATAGTGGGTTTAAACATATTATTAACTTGTAACAGAACCATAATAATATTTATGATATCATATATGATTCACTTACGACTTTATATTACCCGTTCTTTTGTAAATTTCTTGTTAAAACAACGTTTTGGGTAAAATCATTTCATTTATCATCCGTGTTTTGAATATGATTACTTAGATCATGATTAATTAATTCTAGAATATAAAACATCATTTATATATAATATATATTCAGAATATACATATATCTAATAGATCGATAAATGGAAAGAAATACATCGTTCATAGAGACGGTAGGTCGTACGTACGCATGAATGCTGTTTTCGATTCCTTATTGAATAGAATGAAATTAATTTGATGAAATACATATATATATATATACATAAATCCAGTAGAATTATTATGTCATATATTTCATGATTACTTATTATATATACTTTATAATCATTCTTGAATGGTTAACATGGAGAGTGAATCTCATCGCGTCATGGAGACGATAGTCCGTACGTACGCACAAGCGATGATATCATTCCCATATTTATTGTATCGAATTGGAGTGAATGATATAATGTCTTAGAATCATTATGATGTTATAATAATCATATTTATTTATTATTTACACCATTATACCCATCCAAGTAATGTGGTGGTGGAAAAACAGATTAGACCACGGCGTGGAGACGGTATCCCGTACGTACGCACGCGTAGTGATTTCGTTTTTTTGTAGGATGGATAGAAGGTGAAATGGGGTTGTTTCATATTTATAATAACATATCAGTATATTAGTGATACTTATGTTATTACAATATAATGAAACAACTAAATAATAGGTTGTAGAAGAAGAAATAAATTTGAAAGAATCGGTAACAGATATTACCTTTTCTTCGATATGCCTCTTTGAAACCTCCTCTTAGGGAACTAAGATTGGTCTTTGAAGTAGACCAGGACATATAGGATGTTTTAAGGTAAGTGGAGAAGATAAATTGGTAGGTTTTGGCCGAGCATGAAGGCTCAATGTTGTGTGAGGAGGAGAGGGAGGAGGTGCCCTTTTATAAGGGAGGAGAAGGGCACCTTTGGAATCCTCAAAAATATTAGTTTAATATAAATTCAAACCCCACATAAGAACCTCAAAAAATGACTCAATTCGAATATTAGATGAGATAGGGTTTTAATATCATCAACCAATAAAATTGTGACATGTTTTGATCTTATTTTAAACCTTATCATTTTGATTTATTCTTATTTAATCTATTAAAGTTTATTTGTGGTAATAAAATTCAAAATTTTAAATGGTTATAAATAATCACTTATTTGTTGTTAATTTTCCATAATTGAATACTTTATGAAATTTTAGACTATTTAAATTTCAATTTAAAATTTTTAAATATTTTTGTTATTTTTAAACAATTTAATAATATGTTATTTTTATAAAATAACAATTGTGTCAATTTTGACACTATTCATTTATTTGAATTTAAATAAAATATAAAAAAAGGATATAATAGAAATAAAATATTTTATATATTCCTAACATGACAAATTTGTCTAGAAAATTCGTGGACCATATTAAATAGTTCATATAATATTTATTTTAATATTTTTAAACCCATTTATTTGGTATATCTCTTAATTAAATTATCAGTTCAACATTTATGTATAATTATTTAATATACATATTTCTTGCATAAAAATTAAAAATAAAATCATTTTATGAAGATAAATATCAATGATTTTATAATAATAATTTTACTCTAATTTTTCATCTTAAAATAACAACATGTAAATTGTTATCTTTATTAAATTATGAAGGTGACAACTTTGGAATCATTTGAAATAAAATATTATAAGTGTCATAATCGCAAAAATAAGGACCTAAATGGTCAAAAATTCGGGAAGTGGATGATTAGGGTTTATGTATACACTACTAATAAGTTTTTTGCAGATTTCTTGGTCTTTTGATATGTATTACTCTTTCAATAAAAACTATATTATAGATTTTTCACTAAATAAATAATTTCAACATCATTAATGTATAAGATAATGAGGTAATTAAATAACACTTAAAAATTATAAATAAATTACAACAATAAAGAAAAACATTTTATCTTTAAAATGAGTATTTATAACCGAATTTATATTCTGTATAAACTTATATTAAAATAGTTTAATTATTAAAGTTGAGTGAGACATATTTCACATTCCTTTAAATAAATAAACTAATGGTATTAATCACCTCCATGTGGGTTCTAATGGATTCCATTTCGACCAAAATATGACTTAAGATGAAATATAGTCATCCAATTGTATTAATACAAGTATTAGGATAATTGTATAATATTATATTTACCCTTAATCACCCAATTTACCTTTTACTATGGTAAATAAAATTTACCGTTGTGACTATTCATAAAGCCCAAAAATAAAAAGTAGTATATTAATATAATTTGGACCCACTTATTCCAAATATGGAATCCATTTTTCCAAATTCAATACACATAATTTGCAGAAATTTAATTAAAATTAATCCCATTGTCGAACGAAAATGAGTTTTTGTTTAAAACATTGCAAAAGATTGAATTTTTTTAACCAATGAATTCAATGTAAAATCAATGCTAATGACATACATTATATTAAATGGTAAAAATATATTCTATTTATACTTTAAAACCATTCAATAGTATAATTTTACCAGATAAGTTATTACGATGAAAATAGTTGTTTTTAATTAAAATATAGCATGTTTTTACTATTCATTAAAATATGAAAGTTATCAGAATAATATGAAAATTTTATCCAAGGTAAAAAAATTTTATCCTGATTCCAAAGAATAATTTTATTTTTTAAAATTGAACTTATATAAATTTCAAAAACTAGATTTAAAGTCGGTTCGCCATCAAAAGTCGGCAAAACTGCATTTTTTTTAAAAATACTTATTTTACCCAAAAAAAATATTTTGTTTTTATACCATGTTCTAGAAAATGTGTAAGATGAATAATAATGTTATAAAATTAAAAATTTAGTTAATTATATTCATAACGGCTAGTTCATAATAATATTATAATAATATATCGTTGTTTAGTACACGCTATCGAGGATGTTCGTGATTGCGTGTAATGCAAGCCAAGTCAGGGTTGCGTGTAGTGCACGACTCCTTTGTTGTTGCGTATAAAAAAATACATTGAATATATATATATATATACTCAATGTTTCATAGAATAACTACTATCAAACAAACATGAAATTTTGTGTAACACGATCCAAGATTAGTGTTGTGTATAGTGCAAGATAATCTTGGTGTAGCGTACGACAAAAGATATAAAAGAAATTAAAACGAATATATCTCATAAAATCTCGGGTTGTGACATATAGGATCTCCCAAATTACATTGGTTTAGGAGGATATAGGTTATTATGATACACTCCTATATTATAGAATTCATTTTCATTAAATAATGCATCCTGGTATATCTTGAGTTTTAATAATGAAAATCCATGTTTATTAGCGTATGTGATACACAACATTGAGCTTAAATGAACAAATAAGTATTATTTAAATGTTACCAGTATAAACTAGATGTCTGAATGGAGGGAAAGTGATGTATTAAATAAATTATGAAAATATGTTTTAAATATATTTATATAATCATTTATTGATTAACAAATTATGTAATAAATTAAATAAAATCCAATTGAATATAAAAGATGTGTTTTTTTGAAAAACTATTTAAATAAAAAATAAGCTAATTTATAAAATAATAAAATCAGTATTATTTAATTTTATTAACTAAATTTATATACATATATAATATATAATTTAATGATTAAAATTCTTCATTTATGTTTAATGGACATTAAATAATAACAAATTCAATTTTACTGATAAAAGGAGTATTTTTTCTAAAAACATTGGTTTACTGCCTTTTAATGGAAAACCCATTTTAAATCTAGTTTTTTAAAATTCTATAATTTATATTTGACCAAAAAACTTTTTATTTTGGATAGGGATATCAATATTTACCTTGGATTAAATATTGGTATTTTTCTGGTAAAATTCATATTTTAATTAATAGTAAAAATACTACATTTTAATTCAAAACTGCCTTTTCATCTAATTTATTTATATAGTTATGTTTCACTTTTTATTATTATTAAATTATAATTGGATTAATTTTTATCATTTAATCCATTTTTTCCTTGTTAGTAATTTCACATTGAAATTTGATATAATCATATGTCAATATTTTAATGGGTTTGACTTTTAAAAAACCTGTTTTCTCGTTTTGACAATGAAAATGAATTTTAAATTAATTAATGCAAGTTATGTGTTTTAAATTTTAAAAAATGGTTTCCATATTGTAAATTTTAAGGTAAAAAAGTTTCAAATATATCTATTTTATTTTTTGGACATTATGAAAAATAACTTTAGTAATTATTTTTATTTATTACAGTTAAAAGGTAAATCAAGTAAATAAAAAGAAAAAAAAATAATATTATAATAATATAAAACAACACAAAAATAGGTAATAATCCTATTTTATGACATATGGATTACAAATACAACCCTTGGGATGAAATATTGGCCTTTAAAATCCACTTGGGTGTGATTATGACAGTTATACCTTGTAATTTAAAGTAATGGAAAATATATTATAAACATGAATCTTATAACCAAAACAATTTTAAAATTAGTTTATATAAAAGATATATTATACTATAAATATTAATTATAAATATAAAAATATTTTCTACATCATTGTATTTTATTTATAATTTTTAGACATTAAATAAATAATTGTAATAATGACACAATGGTGATGGAATAATAGATATATTAATGATGAAATCAAATAAATGATATTATAAATATTAAAAAAAATATTATTTGATATAATTTATGTCATAAACAATTTTTCAAATTGAATATGACATGTTATAATACTATTAAATTATTTTTTTCAAAGTTATCTCTCTGTTTATGTTTTTTAAATTCATTCATGTGAATAGTTTAAAAATTGACATAATTGATATTTCATAGTAATCATAATTTATTAAATTAATTAAAATTATTAAAAATAATTTAAAATAATAAATTGTTCAAGATAAGATTTAAAAGTTCATTAATTGTTGATTTATTGGAGTTGACTCTATATAAGTAAAATTTATAGTCTCGTAATATTTAAAATGTTCTTACAACAATTAGAATTAAAAGATAATACTTAATGGTAAATTGAAAATAAGGTTTAAAATATAAGCAAAAAATTTCTAAAAATTATTGGGTTATTGGATTTCTAACAGTATTTATCGTATCTTTTACATATCTCATGTTTGAGCCATTAGTATTAAAAATTTAATTTTTATTAATTTAATATTTTAAGAATTTCCAAGGGTTCCCCCCTCCTATAAGAAGGTACCATCTCGTCTCTAATACTCACATTTCCAAAACCATTTTATTAGTCATGATCTTCCCAAAATTCTCCATATAATTTCTCCCCCTTTTTTAGGCCTTATTTTAGGCATAACACCCTTCGTATATGTGTTAAGGTGTTCTTTAAGGGTGATCAATCGAAGTAGAGGTATCGTTTTCTTTAATTATTTCAATTTTATTTCTTCTTCACTTCTGTTAAATATTATTCTAACAAGATGAAATAATTAATATATTATAATCAATATAATGATATGTTAAAATTTTAATAACATCCCCTCAATTCATCTCTACATCCAACTCATGGGGAATGAATTAACCGTTCATTCGTACATGTGAATTGTCACTTCCACACACCAATTTTGTTCATTTTCCACTATTTTCTATTTAGATAGTTTATAATGATAGAATTAAAATTAATATATAATATTTAGTAATTGTGTATCATTTTAGTATAATACTATTTAAATTATTTTCTTACTTTCCATGCATATAAAAACAATAATGTCGTTCAAGCGTACGTCTGAACAATCACCTCCACAAAGCAATGTGGATCGTATTTATTCACCAGATAACTAATATAGAATATATAAGTATATTTTTATTATTTTTATTATTTTATGATAATTCTGTAAATGTAAAATAAAAACTAACTTTGTTTCCATGATGATCAATGAAAAATGAAAATTTTACTCGTACATACGTATGGCCATCTGTCACTGTGAATATAATGTTTTTTATTCATAAAAATTATTAATGTTTTTATTTAAAAAGTATTTTTAACTTATAAATGTTTTTATTAATTCATTAATATCATTTTATAGGTGATTTACTTATGACCACATTTCTATTGACATCCTACCAAGTTCATTTTTAACTCGAGTGTAGAATATCGACAAAACATTCGAAATGAACATAAATAATTAATTAATTTTTATAACATGGTAATAAGTGATATAAAAGAAATAATAAAGATGAAAATGGTTCTAAATAAATTTAAAATTTACCTATGTTTATTATTCAGGAATGATAATTAACAGATGTGATGAATCGAACTTAAGGTAAAGGAAATCTTGACTCCAGTTCCATTTATTGAGCTAAATATCATTTTTATTGGTTTTCTTCTTCCTTTAATATATGTGAATGAACAATGATTTTTTTTACATTTTATATTCACTTATATTAGGTGTATTTATATTTTTTACACTTAATTTTGTCGTTGGATTATACTTGATCTATTGATATGATCTTTTTAAGGTACTTCATCTAAATCTACTTTCATTGAGGAATATCTTGATGTTTTGCACCATTATTACCCTGTAATGTGTATATAAATCACATTTGACACATTATATCATGAATTACTATATCCTCATGATAATTTTTATTTTTTTAATGTTATTCTTTAAGTAGTTTTATTCAATTTTTCCTCATGTGGTAAGAGACTCTTTAACTAAAATATCATCTTAAATGTTTTATTGTTTTAGTCTTACAAATCATTCCCATTAATATCCATTTTTAAAATGGTTTAAATGATTTAATTTTAGGGACATGAATTGTTTAAAGTTTAAATTAATTTCAAATGTTTCAATGTGCTATAATACACATTGATTCAAAAAGATTTTATCAAAATGTCTTATTTGTGTTTTAAAAATGGATTGATTATTTCCATAATGTGGAAATTTTTCAACATATATGCCATGAATATAATTTCTTGATTTTATGTCACAATTTTTTATTAATGATTACTTTATATGGTTACCATTTTATTTTAAAATTATGCTAGTGTGCAGCTTGTAAAGATGAAATTTTATTTCGAAGTGAAAATGTTAATTTTTCATTTATCCTTGGTTTATGTGTTATCATTATGTTATGGTTCTTGGTCATTGTGTATGTATACGGGTGTTTCTATGACAAAACAAGGTTGGGTGGCATGTGTTAGATCTCAAATACATTTGGTAATGGGACAAATTTAAATGTTTAGGTTTCTCCTAAGATATTTAGGGAATATGTTATGATGGATAATCCAAATGTAACCATGAAGGTTACTCCATATATGCTTGTGAAATTGACAATGCAAGTATGAGATGGATGTCATAGGTTACCTTTATGATTTATAATTTCTAATAGGGTTTTTGAAATATAAGGATTTTGTGAGGTATGTTAAAATGTTTATGTTTTAGAGGTAAAAATTATTATTTGTGAAAATGTTTTCGTGAGTATAAAATATTCATGGGCTAATGATTTTATTCATCATTTTATATTAATTGATGAGATTTTTAGTGGTCATCCTATGTTTTGAAATGTTTTTCGTTGGTTTTAAAGAATAATAGAGTCATGGATGGGATCAAGGAAAAGTAATGATTTAATATGAAAAGAAACCATGTTTCTTTTTAAAAGTTATACTTATTAAACATGAAATGAAACCATGTTTATTTTGAAAAGTATATGTTTTATAAAAAAAAGGAATAGTATGTATAAGTTTATAATTTTTAATATTCATGTTTTAAGGTAATAGTTATGGAATAATTCTTTAAAATTATAAAATATAAAAGTTCCACAATGATAATTCTCAATGTAACTGAACATTATGTAATGTTTAATGTGGGTGCCTTATAGTTTCTATCAAAGAATTGTTTAGAAAACATTGGAGATCAGGATATTCTCATAATTGTTATGGGTATCATCATGGGATTTTAATTTTAAGGTTTATCATAAGATCAATTTATTAGAAACCCATTTTTAGGCTTTATGATCTAAAATATTAAGGTGACTAATTGCATTTTTGGAGACATTCACCTTGGAAGAAATTATGGGTTATTAGTTATTGGGAGGAAAAATGTGAGGTATGAAATAACCATTGATGTTAAAAAATGTTATGGTTATTTTTTAGGTATTTATAATATTTTAATTATGTTATAAGATTTATATAGTTTAAGATAAAGGACAACCCGTAGGATGTGAGACAACCCATCATGTCTGAGAAAACCGCGAGAATTGAACCCAAAACTAAATGGAGACAAGGGTGCATTGACTACCACTAGACTACATGAATTGCCTGGTTAGTAAGACTTTTCATTTCAGTTAAATGATTTTATTTATTATGATTAAGTTGATTTGGAAATCATATATTTTTTGGAATAAATAACCATGAGATTCGAAAATTAATTTGTGGGTAAGTGATTAATATTACTTAGGAACACGTTCACCATTATGGGAACCTTATATGATTCAAGTTAAATAGAATACTATAAGATTTTAATATAGGATTAATGGTTAATTTATATTTTGGACAAATCTATAATTTTTTTGTGGAATTATAACAATTTGGGGTATTTATGTAAATGATTAACCGATGACTGAGAATATGTGATTATAAAATTACTTTTTTGTATGAGACATTAAGAGTTATTTATGGAGATAAATGTTAAAACTTATCTTAGAAGAATTTGTGATCAAATACTTCTGAATATTTGTTTTCAAACATCAATTGGATTATTTTGAAGAATATTTAGTAAATTTGTTTGTTGAATGGTATATATAGAACTTGGGTATTACTGTTGAATTTTGGAGATTTAAAAATAGTAATTCTCATTATAAAGGTTTATTATTTTTGTATAAATTATCATGTCATGTACTAACCATTTTGGTTTTGGTTAATGTTCCAAGATAGAAAAATTATATTGTTAATATTTTTGGATTAATAAGAAAATTCATCTGGAAGAGTCCTCATTTAGAAAAAAAGATGAGATTTTTTTGGAATTCAATTAATAGATAAAACACTACATGTCAAGAAATTATATTTCTTTATGTTCTTAGTAAATATAGTAATAAAATTCCTTTAATTTATTAAAAGGGTCTTAAAAAAAATTCCATTTACTTTTTTTACTGCGATATCAAAGAACATTTAACCCATTAAAAGTTTGTGGTTTTTTGATTTTTAACTTTCTCCTGATCATGGTTTCTACCACTCTACATCAAAACTATATGGTTATTTTCTCTTCTATATCCATTTTTTCTTACAGTGAATTCTACTTTATGTTATCTCAGGTGATCTTTGAACTTCACATTTTGTCTTTTAAAGTGGATGTTTTATTAACCCTTTTTCATATGTGGGTTTGCATTAAAGGTAAATCCATACCCTATTTACCAACCCCAAATTCCAATAATGAGAATCCGGATTATTAAAGGGGGAGTATGTAACATTCTGAGATTTATTAAAGAAACACTATGTTCAATAATATACATGATGTGCTACATGGAGCATAAACAAACAAACAAATATTATTATTTATATGTTACCAATATAACCTAGACATTGGAATGGATAGAAAAATAGTATTAACTAAATTATAAAAATATGGTTTTAATATGTTTATATAATGATTCTTTGGTTACCTAAGTAAGTAGTAAATTACATAAAAAATAATTGAATATAAAGGATGTGTTTTTCTAAAAAAAATAAATATTTAAATGAATAATATGTGATTTTATAAAATAATAAAATCACTTTTATTGGACTTTATTAATGAAATATATATGTAATGTATTCAATTTAATATTTAAAATTCATATTATATGTTTTATAAACATTAAATAAGAAAAAATTCCATTTTATGGATTAAAGGGGTATTATTCTAAAAATATATTCCTATCACCTTTGGATGGCGATGTAATACCATGAAATTCCATGTAAAATTTTTTGAAGATGGCATTGGAATATTTCAAGATCAAGATCTAAGCCATAATGTAATTCTAATTCCTGGAGTAGCCAAAATGTATTTTCAAACTACTTTTTAAACAGGTGCGCAAATCCAAAATTTGAGGGAATCATTGAATTGAGAGTGTCTGGATTCTTCTATCAAGGGCCTAACATTAGCTGGCATGGTCCAACAATGTAATGTAGTTTTTGGAAGTAAATAAAATGATTGAGTAAAAATTATTTTACTTTCAATTTCTGGTAACTTTTAAAAGGTAACTCGAATTGGAAATATCATAGTATCATTCAACAAATGAGGGATTGCTTCTCTAAGGTGGATCCTAGCCTCAACCAGCATTGTTCAAGGGTGAAGGTTAATTTTATTACCTTTGGTATAAAATCAAATAACTTTAAAAATTTATTTTATTATATTTTCTTTTTTGTTACGCAACGATTCGTCAGTGTTGCGGTGTAGCAATGAGGAAACATGGAATCCCATTAATGAACCTCAATAGTGAATCAGCAAGGCGATGTTGCATCATGCATGTGTCTTCCTTATTTAATTAAATAGGGAGTTATATGTTGATGAAAAACCATGGCATTCCTACGATGAACGATGAAGGGAACCTCTCCAATGGCGAACAGTGGCGAATCAGATGATGGAGAGGACATCCTTGGAGAGGGTATTCTGAACCGTAGATCGACAGATGATGATGAAGGATCATCCAAGAGTAATATTTTTTTCTAGTAAGGGGTTTGATGTTTTTATGTGTGAATTTGTTTCCTCATTCTTTCTTTTAAATTAAAAATTTAGGTTAACTCACTAATAAGTTAACCCGTATATTGATCGTTTATACGGGATGACTAATGATGCAAGATTAAAATGGGATATCTAACTTAGTTATTATTCCTCCATATTTTGGATCTTCGTGATCCTATTGACATGAAAGCATCCAGTTCAAAATTAACAGAGACCTGGATCATTCTTTGGGTGTTATTATGTTGTGACACCTTCTCCAATTTTATTCACTCATTATTCCCATTCATCATGGAACAACAGTCGGTGGTGCATATATATATGGCACCAGGCGAGAAGGGATGTAACCACGTGGGCAGCGAAATCGGTGAGAGGCCACAACACAAGGTATGATGGTGACACAGGGTCATGACGGTGGCATAAGGTTGAGGTGGCAGCATAAGGTCGAGGCCCCCAGCCACGGCGGTAGCTGGAGCTGCCATCAAAAAGGTCATTGGAAGGTAGGAGGCAGCATGGTCCAGTGGCGCGTTGTGGCAGCAGAGGCCACAACAAGTGTCATTCATGACGGTGAATGAGGGAAGTGTCGGTCGGGTTACACTTAAAGTGAAGCAGATCATGTGGTGGGTTGTGGCTTGGGGTGTAATATGGTTCAGTGTAGAATGCAAGTGGAGGGAAGGTGTCTAGCCTCAATCGGCTGCATGGTCGCACGAACTGGACACCCACGTGGGGTCATTGTATGATCCAAGGAGGTCCACTTAAACTGGTCAGTCCGGTGAAATAAACGAGGCCGTTGGATGGCCCGAGATGGAGGAGAAAAAGCCTGCCAATGCGGGCTAGGCTGCAGGGGAAACTGGGCCCGTGGGTGGCACTGCTCGTACAAAACGATCTGACTAAGCTGGACTGGATCGGATGAGAACTGAGTCACTAGGAGACCTGTCTGATTGGAACAATGTCCAAACCAGGTTGGGTCCCATAAGCCTCAAGGGGCCTAGTCACTAGGCCTGGCTGGACCAGGTTGGTGCAGACCCAACTAGGTCGGGCCGAGTCAGCAGAACTAGGCTGGGTCTTACTGGACCCCCAGTCGAGTTGGTCATACTGGGTATGGATGAAACCATCGCATAATTACTAAAATTCCAATATCTATCATATCGGGCATCCTATTGATGTGCCGTCTATGAATTTGTGACACTTACGATGCGACTGTCATTTGAGTATACTATAAGTGAGTTTTAGTGGTAGTATAGATACGACTAATGGCATTAGGTTTAGATTCTCCTATAATATAGCAAAATGGAGAGCTAGAATCCTACAGCTTGCTATGAAATGAAGGATATGAAGAGAGGTTATCATTTTTCTATAATATGAGTAGACCTTAGTGGTCTAGCAGACGAGAAGGCATTTGGGGTCCAACAAATGAGAATACCTCAATGGTTTAGTAGACGAGCAGACATTATTGGTCTAGAAGACGAGTAGACCTCACTGGTCTAGCAACAGAGCATACCAGAGTGGTCCAAAAGCCAAGCAAACCTCAGTGGCTCAACAGGAATGCAGACCATAGTAGTCTAGCAACCAATAAAACCTCAATGGTCTAGTAGCTGGCCCGAACTCAGTGGATCGTCATGGATGAGTCCCTAAGCAGTACAAGAAGATCCATCTTTAAGACTGGAAATCATACTCCCAATATATTGAGTTATACCAAGCATGAGATTCCTTTACTTTTTTGTCTTGATTTGTGGTCTTTACATTGTGGTTTTTTTTAACAAATAATTATAGTGTTACTCATTCCTTCACAGGCTTTGCACGCACGTGTCGGGTCTCGTGGAGGTGATTGACACTTCAGCGGAGACCTTGGTGGTCCGGGACCCGGTGGTGCCCCGTGAGATAGGAAGGATGTGACGTACTTATATGACTATAGACAGCTACCATCCACCTACCCTTACGTTAGGTTTTACGAAGATATACATCGGTAGCTTTATATTTCATTTTGATTTTGGGATAGCATTATGACCCATTTTTACTTGTCAGTTTGAATTGTACATTCAGTTGTTGTCTCAGTGACAGTTATGGTTTAATTAGTGTTTAACTTTATTAGGTTTGTGTTATGTGTGTATGTATAGGTTTAAAGTGAAGTCCTTCCCTTTTTTGGGATATTCCTTTTTAGTGATATTTGTCAGCCCCTTGCTTATGGAAGGCGGTCTTGGGGTAGCCACGCCATGGGCCATAGGGTACGGGTCATGACAAGAGAACCCATTTTAAATCAAGTTGTTAACAAATTGATAAGTTATATTAAAAAAATTTATTTGGAAGGAGGACATAAAAATTTACCTTCGTTGAAATTTTGGTATTTTTCTGATAATATTCATATTTTAATTAATAGTGGAAAATACTCGATTTTAATTCCAAAAAGACTTTTCATCTAATTTATCTATATATTTATATTTTCATTTTAATTGTTTTTAAATGATAATTGGATTCATTTTTTATCATTTAATCCAATTATATTCATTATAAGTAATTTCACATTGATATTTGATATTAACACATGTCAATCTTTTGATGGTTTTAACTTTTAAAATTAATGTTTTCTCATTTTGAAAATGACAATTAATATTAAATTTATTTCTGAATGTTATTTGTTTTGAATTTACAAAAATTGATTACATATTTGGAATCATAATTTCCAAATTTTTCATATAGTTCCCTTTTATTTGTTGACATTGTGAATATATACTTTCATAATTATTTTTATTTACCACAGTTAAAGGTTAAATCAAGTAAATAAGCGTAAAAATAATATTTTAATAATATAAAACTTCTATAACATGTGTCATAATAAAATTGGATGAATTATGGACTAAGAAGAAAAAACACGGGACAAAAATTTGGACTTTTTAATCCACTTGGGTGTGATTATGACACTTATTACTTTTAATTTAATGTATATGCAAATAAATTAAAAACATGAATCTTCTTACTAAACCAATATTAACACGAGTTTATATAAATGATGTATTTGAATATAAATGTTAATTATAAATAATGAAATATTTACTACCTCATAGTATTTTATTTATAATTTTTATACATTAATAAATAAATTTCATTTGAACACAATGATGATGGAATAAAATACTCATTAATGAAGAAATCAAATAAATGATAGTATAAATATTAAAAAACCATTATTTGAAAAAAAATATGACATTAAATATTTTTATAAGTGAATATAACAAGTAATAAGATTATTCAATTATTTTTTTTGAAGTTATATCTCTTTTGAGATTTTATTTAATTTTGATAAAATGAATAGTGAAAACCAAAAAGATATGATTTAAAATAAAATAAATGCATTTCTAAAAATTATTGGATGAGAAGATTTAGAATAATAATAATCTTATATTCAATATATCTCTTGTTTCATCTATCTGTATTTATAAATTAATTTATATTAATTTAATATTTTAAAAATTTCCAAGGGTGCATCTCCCCTCTCCTATAAAAACGGTACCAACTCTTCACTAATAATCGCACATCAAATGGATTTTTGTTCATCCAATATCTTCCTAAACAACTCTTTATAATCTCTATTAATTTTTTAGAGTCCCTATTTTAGGAATAACACCCTTCATAGAGGTGTGAAGGTGTTCATCGATGTTGATCAACTGAATAAGAGGTATCGTTTTCTTTAAGTATTTAAATTTTATTTGTTTTTACAGATCATTCAAAAATTATTCTCCCATGATGAAATAATTAATCTATTTTCCAATATATATAACGATGATATTATGCCGATAATATCCCCTAAATTCATCTCTACTTCCATCAAATGGGAAATAAATTAATCGTTCGTGCGTACATGTGAATTATCAACTCCATGAACTGCTTTAGTTCATTTTCCATTACCATCTATCATGATGGGTAATTGTGATGGAATTAATATTTATATGTGATATTCGTGACATATTTATCATTTTAAAACAATAATATTTCAATTATATCTTTACCTACAATGCACAAAAAATCAATAACATCGTTTGTGCGTACGTGTCAACTATTACATCCACGAAGCGATGTGAATCGTTTTTATTCACTACATCACATGTATGGTATATACAAGTATATTTAAATGATAATTATGATTTTATTATCATTTTGTAAATATAAAATAATAATTACCTTATTTCCGAAATGATAAATTGAAAATTATAACGTTACTCAAGTGTATGTACGGCCTACCGTCTCCATGAATATAACATGTTCATTTTTCATAACAATAATTAGTTGTTTGATTTAAAATGTATGATTAATTTATAAAAGTGATAATGATTTCATGAATATCATTCTATTGTTTAATTACTAATGACCACATGGACTATTGACATCCTACCATGTTCATTTTTGACTCGAGTACCTAATATCAACAAAACACCCGAAGTGAACGTAAATAATTAATAAGTTTTATAAAATGGTAATAAGTGATATAAAAGAAATAATAATCTTTAAAATGGTTCCCAATCAATTAATATTAACCTGTGATTATTATTATGGAATAAAAAGGAACATGTATGATAAATCAAACCTATGGTTAGGGAAATCTTAATTCGATTTCCATTAATTGAGTTAAATATATGTGTCATTGGTTTAGTTTTTCCGTGAATATGTGTGAATGACCTCTTATTGTTTTAAAATAGATATCAACTTATAATGGGTTTATTTATATTTTTTAAGGATAATTAATTCATTATTTTAACATTAGTCTAATGATATGATCTTTGTATGGGACTTTGTCCCAATCTCTTTTCATTGGGGCACATCTGGATGTTAAGCACCTCTATTATCTAATAAGGTGTTTATAAAACACATCTTACACATTATATCATGAATTTCTATATTTCATCAACTGAATATAGTCTCCTTCCAAACCAGTACACAAAATGGTCTGTGAGACTACCAGAAAGGCACTCCTAATCCCCACAGGCAAGCACATGTGCATGGGTATCACAAAATGGAATCTATGAATGATTTACATGAGGTTATAAACCTAAAACAACAAACAAATCCAATAAAACAAATGTGTATTTTTTAAAACAAACCATATTTTACAAAAACTTAGAATCGAATTACATAATTTAAAACAATTATCAAAGACAATAACAAATCAATAAACCCAAAATGGACAGCCAAAGAACCCCCTCATGGTAATAGGCAACTCCCTCAATCCATCTCTACAATGCTGCATCGTGAAGGACTGCTAAAAACCCAAACCATTGGGACAAATTGTTGTACCCAAAACCATGAAAAAAAATAATGTATACTTAAACCCAAAGGTGTATGTAGGGTGTGAGACAAAGCCTAGTAAGATGACACCACTAAAGGATTCCATGTGATAAACATTCAAAGATGAAAAGCTTGTATGTTTTCATAAACATGAGATGATATTAATATTTTTTAAGAGATGCAACATTAAATAAAATTATATTTCAAGTGGGATAATTTATAGAATCAAAAATTTTAAAATAAAATTCCAAAGATACTGCATTTTCTATCCAAACATATTGTATGCCTACGGTAAGCATAAAGTATCTAATGAGCACAAGCAATGGGAAAATATTCTTTAGGCACTAGCTCGATATGGGTCCCAGGTACCTCGTATCTCGGTGAAAGTAACCATACAAATATTTGTTACTGTGCACACAAGACACTTGTAGGGATTATACCCATAACCTTGTGGTCCAACAACATCATCATCATCATAATCATAGTTTATTTAGTGTGTTCATTTTCAAACATTCTACGTGAAACTCGGGCCAAACCCCATGCGATCACTAGCATACTAGAACACGTCCACCCACCTAGATACCCGGGTTTACCCCATGTTCTCAAACAAGTTCCACAATCCATGATTTACAATTTGAACATAAAAATACCACTTCCAAGCCACTCATACACCAATTATCCTACGCACATGTAACTTAGTACTCCTTTTACAAACAGAATTCATTTTTCACATCATACTCACAAAATAGCCAACAATCATGTTTCATGCACTTCTTGTAATTTAATAAAAAACTTCAGTAATTTATAAAACAGCACAATAATATTTGACATCATAATTCAACACATTACCTTTAAAAAAACTACCTTATGTGAACACACTCACCAAAACAATACATGTACATTCTTTTCCCACTCTTTTTATTTAAATAAATCATTTACAATTCTCATAATACAATCACAAGCGGTATAATCATGTTTTGCGCACAAAACCCATTTAAAAATCCTCTTTCAAGGCAAAAATAAGCCCAATACCAAACCAAAATATTGTTCGCAACCCTATAAATCTTAATAAACTACATTAAAATGTTAACAAATTACCTCAAATGATACAACAAAATATACACATGGACAACACTCATTCTGAAAAAAATATGAATCAATAAAACTAAATGATTAATCAATACAACAAAAAATGGTACCCACACCAAACATAATGTATTAGGAAAATTATAAAAATCTGAATGAAATAAATATAACTCATCTTAGGATTCATACACATGGAACCACTTACCATTTGTTCCAAAACTCCAAATCTTGTTGTGAAACATCCACTGCACCACCACCGCACCACAAGGTAGTGAAATCAATTCCTAATCCACAATATTTCACAAAAACACTCAAATGTAAACCCAATGTACGAATCATACCTTATAGACATTTTATAACCTCGTGAAAAGTGGAAGAAACTCTAAGAAAATGGGAGGAACATAAAAGGAACCCATCTTAATTGAGATATATTGAATAAAACGACCCAAATACACCATTAGCTAAATTTAAAAACATCCAAAATTGCATGTAAGGTTATAATAATAATGAGGAGGGAGTTGGAATGGTGGAATAATAGTAAACATCGAAGGAGTTATGGAAGAATCAATTTGCCTTTTCAAATCTGGATGATTTGAGAAATCTAGAGAAGTTTTTCCCAAATTTGTGATGAATATGACCTCAAAAGAGGGGGAGTAGAGAATGGGGCATTCCTTGGTATTTGATATTGGGATATAATTGGAATCACATAAAACCATAAAAATATAAGGAGATATTAAGGAATTAAGAAAACCAAAAAGCGAGAAATGGGCATTCAGGTTGGCCCATTACCATAATAAAAACCCCAAATCCACAATGATTATGTATTTCTATGAGGAATAAATAAATATTTATATTTTAATATACCAGGGGATTCCAATTTTGAATTGTAATTTGGGTAAAATGTTGAATAATTTAAGAGTTATAAAAGAAACAAATATGTTTTTCAAATCTGAAAATGGGCTCACGGTTTGACCCAAATCATCAAAACTCACCCTTTCCTCCAAAAATGAATAGGAAAACCCACAACAAAGAAAAAATGTAAATTAAATGATAAATTACCATAAAAAATAAGTCATGGATTAGGAAATTCTCCCCACTATAAAGCATTCTACACATTGAAATCCACATCAATGCCAAAAGAAAAAATTTAATCTAACTGATAAACCAAGATGTACTCCTTTTCCAAGTTATGTCTACCCCCAAAAGGCCAAAACACCTACATTGATCTATTAAAGAATAATATCACAAAAAAACTTAAACCACATTCCATAAATAATCAAGTACAATAATACTTTATCCCAAAATAAAACTCCTCGAACACTATCCAAACAGTACTTGATAAATTTACACAAGCAAACAACAACAACAAACAATGTTACACTTACCTTGCTTGAACTAATCTATTGTGCGCTCTCAAATCCCGAAATTTACCCATGGAAGATGTTGGTTGTTATATAGCTAGGAACGAGACCACCTACTGCCAATAAGAGTCCTAGGAAAATTAAGAGTTACTAGTAGAGGAGACACAAATGGGCACTCTTCCATAAGAGGAAACTCAAATTGTTCTGAGATAGAATCAGGACTGTAACCCCCAAATCTTCTACAGTACGCTTCTCTTTGAATAATGAGATAGCATGTGTTGTACGCAACACCGAGTTCTAACACACCACAACTAATAAAACTATCCGGTATGGATAGTAATACATCTTTTTTGAGATTATATATATTTTGTATTTCAAAATGGACTTCATTTTTGGTTTCGGAATATCGAAATTATCCTAAGATGATTTTTTGGTATTTTTCTAAGAACTTCCAATTTTTATGAATAGTGAAAAATACTTAAAAACGACTTTTTTAATAAAAATAATTTTAGTGATAAAATATATTATTGAGTGGTTTTAAAGTATAATTAGAATATATTTTTACCATTTTATCCAACGGTATTCATTAGAATTAATTTCACTTTGAAATTGGACCTAAACAATTGTCAATCTTTTGGTATATATTATTTCTTAAAAACACGCTATTTGTTGTGACAGTGGGAATTAATTATAAAATTAATTAATGAAACTTATATGTTTGGAATTTTGTAAAATAAACATCATTTCTGAATTCGTAATATCAATTATAGCTTAGGGTGAAATTTTGGCATTGTTCTGAAAAACTTCAAATTTTGATGAATAGTGAAACTACTATGTGGTAGTTAAAAAACTGATTTTTTTCATAAAACATAATTTTACCACTTCTATGAATGGAATTTCGAAAATCCGGGAGACACAGTTAATATCAATAAGTAAAATTTGGTTCAATGAGATGAAAATAATTATTTGTGAATAATTACTTTTTACTTTTATTTACCACGGTTAAAAGTAAATAGGGTAATTAAGGGTAAAAATGATATTAATATTACCCTAACACATGTACTAATTATATTGTACAAGTGTATATCGACCAAAAACAACCTTAGGAATAAAATATTATCATTTAGGTCCACTTGGAATAGATTAGGACATTTGTTATTATTTAATTCAAAGAAGAGTTAAAAGAGTAAAAATAAAAGTTTATTTACTAAATTTTTTTTAAAATAGGGTTATACATAAGATAAATTCGATTGTAAATAATCATTAGAAATCTAATAAGATTTAATACATAATTATATTTTATTTATTATACTTATACATTGAATAATTTCATTTATTTATGACACAATGATGATGTCATAATTACGATAATAGTGAAAAATTAAAATAATTCATATTATAAATACACAAATAAATATAATTTGAGACTTTTAATGAATTAAAATAATTTTCTAGGATAATATGACATATTAGGATTGATATAATTGACTTTTTAGAAGTAATAATTTGGTTATGAGTTTCACAAAAATCAACTATTGAATAGTGTCAAAATTGACATAAAAGTGTTTTTAAAACAAATATGATATTGTTAATTGATATTAAATTATTAAAAATCTAAGGTTCATCCAAGAGACTTATATAATGATAGGTTCATCATTAATGGACCACTTGGGGGTCTCTTGGATATATATGGTATGTTTATTAACCATATAATATAACACTACAAAGAGACATTGTAAAAGTGAAACTAATTAACTTAGAGTTAATACTTAAAGATAAGGTTAATATAATGACCCAAACCTATCTAAATTTAATTGGATGAGTGGTTTTAGACCTATACCCACCTTATAATTGAAATAATAAACTTTTTAGCCATTAGAAACCGAATATTAATTTATTATAAATTAATATTTCTAGCTTTTCCAATGGTTCCCCTCACCCCTCTAATAAAAGGGAACTCCTACTTCTCATTCCATCACACCTTCAAAGCCTTTTGGTACGGAAAAACACTGCCCAAATACTCTCCCAACTTCCCTCAATACAACATAGAGGCCTTATTTTGATCATAATGCCAACCTAAGGAGCCCTTTTGATCAAATCAAAAGGAAGAACCCGAAGAAGAGGTAATAATTTCACCACCCTTTTCCATGATCCATTCTTCTTCCACTTCTTATTCCTTTGTTATTACCATTATAAAATAATAACTTCAGTATCATATATATACTGTGATGTTATTATAAATATGGTACAACCATATTCAGTATTCTATCCACCCTTTGAATAACATGTCACCATACGTGCGTACGTATGGCTTACCGTCTCCATGTCGTGGTGTAATTGTTATTCAATATATTATTATTTGGATGGGTATAATAATGATGTGTAACTCATGTAAATAATAAATATAACATGTTAATGATTCTTTATATATGATATACCATCCATTTATATATTATTTTAATATCAGAATAATGATATTGCCGCTCGTGCGTACATACGGACTACCGTCTCCACGAGCGCGATGAGATTCATTCTCCATCGTATCTATTCAAGTATAATTATCATTTGATGGTTTAAAAATTATTTTAAGGACTTTATATCATTCTGGATATGAATAATATACAACCAACCCATTACAAACATGGATTTCATAACGAAACATATAAAATAAAACGAGTAAGTTAACACCTGAAACAACGATAATACTATTATATTATTGACAAATCAATGTTAAAAGATCATATATGATATCATATTAATGTATATGATTCTTTTATAATTTAATAACAATTATTTAACCACTATACAGGAGGTTAACCTACCCTAACCAAGGAAAAGTAAAAGGTAAGGGTTTATTTCACAATCTCTTCATTATCAGAGGTTGTTTATACGTAACAATCTACTGGGATCTCTTTATCATCAACATCCATGTGTCTTAAAAATTAATTTCAAAACATTTTTACTATTTACTAGATTATGGGTTAAAGTCATTTATACCCTTGTTTGACTTTTTATAAGAGGTTTATAAAGGAATCTTTTCGTCGTTTTCCAAACAAAGTGCTTTTTAACCTTTTCGACAGAATTAAGGTAAGAATGTTTTTTAACTTATACGGAGGGTGCGGCTATTTTTCGCCGTTATAAAATCTTCGAAGCTTCCCTTACAAGCTTATAAGAATATTTTCAAGGAAAATGTTCTATTTTAAAAATATATGACTCTTAAATGATTTCAAAATAGAAAGAGATATTTCTTTAAAAACAATTTTAATTTCATCTAAGTCAACATCCTTTGATGGATTTTACGCTTATTTAAAGTTGATTTATTATGATACAAAACAAATATATTGTATTGAAGGTTTTGTGATATGTTTGACTCGGTATGTGATATTTTTATATGATTCATGTTTTATGGTGAAAGTATTGACATTTCGTATGCTAGTTTTAATACGAATGTTTATGTTATGTTTAAGCCTTTTTATATGGGAATGCATTGGATTTAATATGTGGCGGGTGGAGCCCGATATAGCTCTTCAATGCATAGGTAGGTCTCATGAGACAAACTAGTGTCTTGGCACAAGGCCTTTGCAAAATCTTATTTGTAGTCTTGGCATGAGGCCTTGGCTATGTGGTTATGATAGTCTGGCATTATGCATTCCATCATTATGAAAGTGGTTATTGATATTGCATGTGATTATTCAATTAGTAGAATATCCACGTGAATAAGTAAATGGAATTATTTCATTTTATTTTTTCCATATAATGTTGAAGTTCAAATTTAAAAGGCTTATGTTTTAGTTATACATTGCCTTAAATGTTTATTATTATTTATGAAAGTTTCCGCTATATTGTTATCCTTACTGGGCATTTGAGCTCACCCCTTTTCTATGTCTTATTTTTCCCAGAATGTAAAGAAGTAAATTATGAATGACCTGCAGGGATATTATGAGGGGATAATAGTGTGGAATATGGAGACAATATGTTTTTTTAGTAGTTTTTCACATCATGATGTAATGTAAAACTTTATGAATATATCTAGTGTTTCCAAGGCTACTAAACCAATCAGTCTTTCGAGATTTTATATTTCTTGTGATCATGACAATGTTATGTAATAATGCACCAACTCTGGGTAACTGGGGTCGGGGTCTTACAGTTGGTATCAGAGAAAGTATAGTACAAACCTTGGAAGCTATAATTAGATAAACTCTGATTAAAGCACGTAGACCTAAGATGATCTTTGAGGATTAGTATAGAAGAACTTCATAGAATTTTGGTATTGTAGAGATTTTGTGAGTTTTCTGAGGAATACATCCCTGTCTGGATATGTGTAGGTAGAGGCGGCTCTGGCACAGATGTACCTAGGGGTAAAACCCGAAAACACCGCATTGACCTGGACTCGAATGGGAACTGGTGCACAAAAACGGACCTTGCTTCACTCTTGGTTACGACACTCCCGGGGGATATGTTTATGATAACTCTCATTTTCTTTACAAATAATTATGAAGGGTTTATGAGTATATACATCCTCAAAGAACTTTTTTTTATGATTAGGGATTATATCCATAAATAGTTCAATTTTTGTTAAGTGTTTTATAAGTATGGGATTATGTATTTTGATTCATAAACTGATCTAGTTTATGCCATTGTTTAGAAATGGTGCCTAGTGGAAGAAATGGAAACTGTATCAATGCACGCACTCCATGTAGGGATTTCCCTCCTGCTCAGGATAATTATAGTGGAGCTGGTGATGAAACTGGTGCCGATCAGCTAATCACCAAACTGGGACAACTCACTCAAGTTATGAATAATAACCATACGCATATGGAGCACCCTGATCCGCAGCATGGAGGATCAATGTTAGGTCCATTCATGAGGAAAAAACCACCAACGTTAAATGGGAGTACAAATCCCTTAGTAGCTGAGCAATGGATATATTTCCTAGAGAAAATATTTCAGTCTTTGGGGAGTAGTGAAAGGGAAAAAGTTTTCATGGCAGTTTACCGCCTCACTGGAGATGCTGATCAATGGTGGTCATTGATTCAAAATATGAAGGAAGATGATGAAGTATCAAATATGGAATGGAAGGAGTTAAAAGATCTGTTTTTAGAAAAATAGTTTCCTCGCGACCATCGAGCAGATATGGAAAGGCAATTTCTGAGTCTGAGACAGAAGGAGGATGAGAATGTCACAAAGTATGAGGCTAACTTTACAAGGTTAGCAATGTATGCTGGATATTATATAAATAACCCAAGAAGTAAGATTGTTTGTTTCTTTGATGGGTTAAAACCATTTCTCCGTCGAGAATTAGTATCATAATCCTTCTCATCGTACGAAGACATTGTCTTATGTGCTATCAAGACCGAAAAGGAATTTTCTAAGTATTATGACTTTAAAGAAAAGAAAGAGAAGAATAGGCCTGCTGATCGATATGGGAATGGAAATAAGGGGAAGAAGAGAAAGGTTGAATATCCATCCTGTGGTAATTGTGGTAAGAAACACCCCGGTACTTTCTTGAAGGGAACATGAGTCTGTTACAAGTGTGGTGAAAAAGGCCACCAAGCTCGTGATTGCAAAGGGAAGAAGGAAGCTACCAATGTTTAGTGCTACAATTGTAGGGAGATGGGGCATTATGGAAATGAATTTCCTATGCGTCAGAGGAACTTACCTCAAAAAATTCCAAGGGATCAAGGCCAAGCTTATGCTATCACTAATGCTGAGGTAGAAGCTCCGAAAGACGTTGTGGCAGGTAATTTAATGGTTTCCTCAAGTTTAGAAAATGCATTATTTGATTCTGGATCATCGCATTGTTTCATATCTTCCCAGTTTTGTAATAAAATTAGATATTTCCAATTTGATTTAATAAGGGAGTTTTCAGTTAAAACTCCTAAGGGAAGTATCATTACAACAATGTTTTTTGAATCAGTCCCCATTAGAGCACATAAATTTTCTTTATCCACGGATCTCGTTGTCATACCTATGATTGAGTTTGATATAATCCTTGGTATGGATTGGCTTTCATATTATGATTCGAAGATTTATTGTAAGAAGAATGAGGTTATGATTCTTGATGACGATGATAAGGAACACCTTATCTTTAGAGAAGAATCGTCACCACCTAATTCTTATCTAGATCCACCCCCAGTAGCTCAACTAAATTCAATTATTGGGGAGGAAGAGAATGAAATAACTATGGGTGAGGAAAGTAATGTTCAAATAAAGGATGTACCTGTTGTGAACGAATTTGTAGATGTATTTCCGGAATATTTTCTTGGACATCCTCCAGAACAAGAAGTTGAGTTTTCCATTGATTTAATTCCTAGATCAAGGCCTATATCCGAGACCCCTTATAGAATGGCCACTGTAGAATTAGTTTAACTAAAGAAAAAACTATAGGAATTGATTAATAATGGATTTATTTTCCCTAGTGTTTCTCCATGGGGAGCCCCTGTTCTTTTTTTTAAAAAGAAAGATGGATCTATGAGGTTATGTATTGAATACCGGGAGATCAATGCTATAACGATAAAGAACAAGTATCCCCAACCTCACATTGATGATTTATTTGACCAACTGCATGCAGCTCAATAATTTTAAATGATTGATTTTCGATCTGGATACCTTCAGTTGTGTGTAAAGAAGGAAGACATTCCGAAGACAGCATTTCGAACCTGGTATGGGCATTACGAGTTTACTGTAATGCATTTAGGATTGACTAATGCACCCTCTATATTCATGGATCTGATGAATAGATTTTTCAAGGAGTATCTCGATGAATTTTTTGTGGTATTTATTGATGATATCTTGGTATACTCAAAAATCTATGAAGATCATGAAAATCACTTGCGCATTATCTTGAAGACTCTGAGAAGACATGAATTATATGGGAAGTTTAGAAAGTGTGAATTTTGGCATCATGATATTTCTTTTCTTGGCCATATTGCCTCTAAAGATGGAATCTTTGTTGATCCTTCTAGGACTAACGCAATACAAGAATGACCAGCACCGATGAGTATAACTGAGGTACGTAGTTTTACTGGTTTAGCAGGTTATTATCAACGTTTCGTCCAGAATTTTGCCCGATTGGCTAACCCATTAACGAAGCTCACACGTAAAGGGGTTAAATTTGTTTGGACAAAAGAGTGTGAAGAATGTTTCTAGGAACGTAAGAGAAGATTAGTCAGTGCTCCTATATAGACTCTACCATCGGGGAATGATGGGTTCGTTATTTATAGTGATGCATCGAAGAAAGGAATTGGTTGTGTCCTTATGCAGAATGATTGGGTTATTGCCTATGCATCACGACAGTTGAAAATTCATGAAAAAAACTATCTTACTCATGATCTCAAGTTAGGAGTTGTGATCTTTTCTTTGAAGATATGGAGGCACTACCTCTATGGTGAAAAATGTGAGATTTATACTGATCACAAGAGTTTGAAGTATATTTTCTCACAAAAAGAACTCAGCTTGAGGCAAAAGAGATGGCTTGAATTACTCAAGGATTATGATTGCATGATACACTACCACCCGGGGAAGGCAAACAAGGTGGAAGATGATTTGAGCAGAAAAGATCATTGAGTTTTGAACAATATGATAATTGAAAGGGATCCAATTTTCATGGATCTAGTGAAGATGGACATGGGAATAACTAGGGAAGGTGAAACATCAATGCTTTTTCAAATGGTTATCAAACCATCTTTACTAGAAAGGATTAAGAGTTCTTAGACCGATTATGAATAATCTAAAAAGAAGATTAAAGTTGTGAATGATGGGAGATTGAGAGACTTTGTGTATGATGATGGAATTTTGAAATTTGGGAAGAGACATTGTGTTCCCGATATACCTGATCTAAAAAGGGAATTGTTGGATGATGATCATAGTTCCAATTTCTCTATACACCCTGGGAGCACCAAAATGTATAGAGATTTGAAGGAACATTTTTGGTGGGACAACATGAAGAGGGAGATTACTGATTTTGTGTCAAGATGTATGGTTTGTCAACAAGTGAAAGCTGGAAGGCAACACCCTAGAGGAGTCATGCAACCTCTTCCCATACCAGAGTGGAAATGGGACAATATTACGATGGACTTTGTCATGGGGGTACAAAAGACTCCTAGAAGGAATGATGCAGTATGGGTTATTGTTGATCGCCTTACCATGTCAGCACATTTTCTTGCTATAAGAGAAGATCTACCACTGGAACGTCTAGCAATACTATATATTAATGAAGTTGTGAGACTTCATGGAGTACCCCTATCGATTGTTTCTGATCGTGATCCCCGTTTTACTTCATGATTCTAGAAGAGTCATCAGAAATCCCTGGATAATGAACTTCATTTGAGCACTTCCTACCACCCTCAGATAAACGGACAATCATAATGGACTATTCAAATCGTAGATGACATGTTAAGATCCTACTCACTTAACTTTCAGGGTATGTGGGATCAGTATTTACCGCTGGTAGAATTTTCCTATAACAATAGCTGTCATTCGAGTATTCAGATGGAACCATATGAAGTGTTATACGGAATGAGATGTCGCACACTAACCTGTTGGGATGACGTTGGTGAAAGAAAACTTTTCCGATTAGAACTAGTGGAGGAAACGATGGAAAAGGTTAAGGTAATCCAAAATCACATCAAAGCAGCTCAAAGTAGGCAGAATATCTATGCCGATAATCGAAGGAAGGATTTGGAATTTCAAGTTGGTGATCATGTTTTCCTGAAGGTATCTCCATGGAAGGGAGTCATACGTTTTGGTAAGAATGGTAAATTGAGTCCCAGGTACATCGGACCTTTCGAAATTCTAGAACGAATTGGGGCTGTAGCTTACCGATTGGCAATGCCGCCAAGTCTCTCCAAAGTTCATGATGTGTTCCACGTATCTCTGTTGAGGAAATACTTGCCTGACCCAACGCATGTACTCACATACGAGGAATTAGAATTGGAACCCGATCTGTCTTATTGCGAAGAGCCCGTCAGGATTCTTGATACGAGAGAACAAGTATTGAGAAACCGGACGACGCGTCTGGTAAAAGTTTTGTGGAGAAACCATAAGATGGAAGAGGCAACGTGGGAACCCGAGGAACTTATGATGAAGAACCACCCGATCCTTTTCATGCGGTAGTATTCTCGAAATTTCGAGGACGAAATTTTTTGAAGGAGGGGAGAATGTAACACCCCAAGCTTCTACGGTATGCTTCTCTTTGAATAATGCGATAGCGTGTGTTGTACGTAACATCGAGTTCTAACACACCACAACATATCAAACTAGCCGTTATCAATAGTAATACCTACTTTTTGAAATTATATATATTTTATATTTCAAAATGGACTTCATTTTTGATTTCAGAATATCGAAATTATCCTAAGATGATTTTTTGGTATTTTTCTGAATTCTCCCAATTTTTATGAATAGTGAAAAATAATTAAAAAACTTTTTTTTAATCAAAATAATATATAGTGACATATTATATTATTGAGTGGTTTTAAAGTATAATTAGAATATATTTTTACCATTTTATCCAATGGTGTTAATTAGAATTAATTTAACTTTGAAATTGGACCTAAACAATTGTCAATCTTTTGGTATATATAGTTTCTTAAAAACACGCTATTTGTTGTGACAGCCGTAATTAATTATAAAATTAATTAATTCAACTTATATGTTTGGAATTTTTTTAAAATAGACATCATTTTTGAATTCGGAATATCAATTATAGCTTAGGGTTAAATTTTGGCATTGTTCTGAAAAACATCAATTTTTGATGAATAGTGAAACTACTAAGTGGTAGTTAAAAAACTGAATTTTTTCAGAAAACATAAATTTACCGCATCTGTAAATGGAATTTCAAAAATCTGAGAGACATGGTTAATATCAAGAAGTAAAATGTGGTTCAATGAGATGAAAATAATTTTTGGTGAATAGTAACTTTTGACTTTTTTTTACCACGGTTAAAAGTAAATAGGGTAATTAAGGGTAAAAATGATATTAATATTACCTAACACATTTCCTAATTCTATTGGAAAAGTGTATCACAACCAAAAACAACCTTAGGAATAAAATATTATCATTTAGTTCAACTTGGAATAGATTAGGACATTTATTATTATTTAATTCAAAGAAGAGTTAAAAGAGTTAAAATCAAATTTTATTTACTAAAACATATTTAATATAGGGTTATACATAAGATAAATTTAATTTTAAATATTAATTAGAAAGATAATATAATTTCATACATAATGATATTTTATTTATAATTTTTCGACATTAAATAATTTAATTTATTTATGACACAATGATGATGCAGTAATTATGACAATAGTGAAAAATGAAAATAATTGATATTATAAATACCCAAATAAATATAATTTGAGACATTTAATAAATTAAACTAATTTTATAGGATAATATGACATATTATAATTTATTTAATGGACTTTTTTCAAAGTAATAATTCTTTTATGAGTTTCAAAAAAATAAACTATTGAATAGTGTCAAAATCGACATAAAAGAGTTTTTAAAACAAATATTATATTATTAATTGATATTAAATTCCTAAAAATCTAAGGTTCGGACAAGAGACTTATATCATGATATTTTAATCATTCCTGGACCACTTGGGGGTCTCTTGGATGTATATGGTATGTTTATTAACCATATAATATAAAAATACAAAGAGACAATGTAAAAGTGAAACTAATTAACTTAGAGTTGATACTTAAAGATAAGGTTAATATAATAACCCAAACCTATACAAATTCTATTGGATGAGTGTTTTTCTACCTATACCCACCTTAAAATTTAAATAATAAACTTTTGAGGCATTGGAAACCGAATATGAATTTATTATAAATTAATATTTCTAGATTTTCCAAAGGTGCCCCACACCCCTCTTATAAAAGGGCACTCATTCTTATCATTTATTCACACCTTAAAAGAATTTTAGTTCGGCCAAACTCTGCCCAAATACTCTCCCAACTTCCCACACTACAACCTAGAGGCCTTAGTATGATCAGAATGCCAACCTATGGATCCCTTTTGATCAAATCAAAAGGAAGAACCCGAAGAAGAGGTAATGATTTCACCACCCTTTTCCATGTTCCTTTCTTCTTCCACTTCTTCTTCCTTTGTTATTACCATTATAAAATAATAACTGCAGTATCATATATATACTGTGATTTTATTATAAATATGGTACAACCATATTCAGTATTCTATCCACCCTTTTAATAACATGTCACCATACGTGTGTATGTACGGCTTACCATCTCCACGTCGTGGTGTAATTGTTAGTCAATATATTATTATTTGGATAGGTATAATAATGATTTGTAACTCATGTAAATAATAAATATAACATGTTAATTATTCTATATATATGATATACTATCCATTTATATATTATTTTAATATCAAAAGAATGATATTGTCGCTCGTGCGTACGTACGGACTACCGTCTCCACGAACGCGATATGATTTATTCTCCATTGTATCTATTCAAGTATAATTATCATTTTATGATTTAAAAATGATGTTTAAGGACTTGATATTATTCTGGATATGTATAATATACAACCTATCCATTACAAACATGGCTTACATAACAAAACATATAAAAGAAAACGAGTATGTTAACACCCGAAACAACGATAATACTAAGATATTATTAACAAATCAATGTTAAAAGATCATATATGATATCATATTAATGTATATGATTCTTGTATAATTTAATAAAAATTATTTCACCATTATATTGGAGGTTAACCTACCCTAACCAAGGAAAAGTACAAGGTAAGGGTTTATTTCACAATCTCTTCATTATCCGAGGTTGTTTATACGTAATAATCTACTGGGATCTCTTTATCATCCACATCCATGTTTCTTAAAAATTAATTTCAAAACATTTTTACTATTTACTGGAATATGGGTTAAAGTCATTTATACCCTTTTTTGACTTTTTATAATAGGTTTATAAAGGAATATTTCAGTCGTTTTCCAAACAAGGTGCTTTTTAACCTTTTCAACAGAATTAAGGTAAGAATGTTTTTATTTAACTTATACGGTGGGTGCGGCTATTTTTTTCCATTATAAAATCTTATAAGCTTCCCTTACAAGCTTATAAGAATATTTTCAAGGAAAATGTTTTAGTTTATAAATATATGACTCTTAAATGATTTCAAAACAGAAAGAGATATTTCTTAAAAAAAAAATTTGATTTCATCTATGTCAACATCCTTTGATGGATTTTACGCTTATTTAATATTGATTTATTATGATACAAAACTTCTATATTGTATTGAAGATTTTGTGATATGTTTGACTGTGGATGTGCTATTTTTATACCATTCATGGTTTATGGTGAATGTATTGACATTTCGTATGCTAGTTTTAATACGAATGTTTATGTTATGTTTAAAACTTTTCATCTGGGAATGAATTGGACTTAATATGTGACGGGTGGAGCCCGATATAGCTCCTCAATGCATCGGTAGGTCTCATAAGACAAACTAGTGTCTTGGTATAAGGCCTTGGCAAAATCTTATTTGTAGTCTTGGCACGAGGCCTTGGCTATGTGGTCATGATAGTCTCGCATTATGCATTCCATCATTATGAAAGTGGTTATTGATATTTCATGTGATTATTCGATTAGTAGAATATCCATGTGAATAAGTAAATGGCATTATTTCATTTTATTTTTTCCATACAATGTTGAAGTTCATGTTTAAAAGGCTTTTGTTTTAGTTATACATTGCCTTAAATGTTTATTCTTATTTATGAAATTTTCCGCTATATTGTTATCCTTACTGGGCATTTGAGCTCACCCCTTTTCTATGTTTTATTTTTCCCTGGATGTGAAGAAGTAAATTATGAATGTCCTGCAGGGATATTATGAGGGGATAATAGTGTGGATTATGGAGACAATATGTTGTTGTAGTAGTTTTTCACTTCATGATGTAATGTAAAACATTATGAATATATCTAGTGTTTCCAAGGCTACTAAACCAATCGGTCTTCTGATATTTGATCGTTCTTGTGATCATGCCAATGTTATGTAATAATGCACCGACTCTGGGTAACTGGGGTCGGGGCGTTACAAGGACACTAATAGGGGAGGCCCGAATGAACTCCATGGTACAGGGGGTATACTTCCATTATAAATTTCCAAAAAAAACATACATAAAACTCATAGTGGGTCTCCCCACCATTAGAACAATCCATATTAACCGACCATCATGGTCCGACACAAGATGACCACAAAATTTAATTATTTGGGACGGTCAAATGGTTAGTCCGCACGGTTTAGGAAACCATGCACTAACCCCAAGAATCCTTCTATCTGTAAGGTTTTCTATGGAATAGTTACTACTAACCATACACAATATATGCACAAAACATGTATATACAAATATCAAACCATTCTAAAAAACACAACGGAAACCAAAGGGGGAATGAATTACATTAGGAGATAACATGGGCAGGAGTCCCTCCACCTCTTTCCACCGAACAGGAGAAACAGAAGAAAGATGATGAAAAAATAGGTTCAAAAATCTCCCATATTTTAAACTGAGGATATGACTTTAACGAATGTTTTGAATAACCTTGGGGTTTCCCCTGACTACGTGCCAACGTGACTCCAGGACATATGGCTAGAGCTCAAATGATTGAAGCATCTTCATCCTTATTGTTCGGCTTTGGAAACCCCCACAAAATAAACATAAACATTCAGTGCCATGAAAACTATAACCTGATCACCTATGGGTTCACCAAAACATAACACATCCCAAACTCATTTTATCATAACCTGAAATTTCATGAAAACAAGTGATTTGAAGACACCCACACATCACCCCTTGTTTGTTTGGATGAGAAATAGAAAGAGGAAAGGCTATATAGAAACAACTTCCTCTAAACATAGGATGTCAATATTTTTTGAAGGGAGATTCACTTCCTACATAATAATGACTCTTATATTATCTCAAAACCTTCACCTTTAAAGTCAAACGACCATACAACATCTGAAGGCATCAACGAACATGACAATTATGACTAATAGAAACTAAAAAATGAGATGGACCTTATACTGAGTCACAAACATCACATGATTCAGGAAAGCATACATAAAACCCTCACTTGGCCCGATTTTCCACACTAATGTCCTAACATGAACTATTTCTTGGAAAAGACAAAAAAAAGACCCAAGGGCCCTCTTTGAGACCATCTTACACCGGAAAACCCGAACGACATTATCCTTTGGCGTCTCAGGTTACTTAAGTAAATAAGGACCATTTCAACCTACTATGACCACTATTCCGCTATAAGATGATCCAAAAACCCTGAAAGGTAAGGGGGAATACTCAATATCCAATGCTTCGAGAAAAATATTCCTTATTTTGATCATCATTAGGATTTTTAAATAGGGACACAATATGGGATACACTTCTGTCCTACATTAACTCTAATGGTGGAATTTCTAGTCCAACGAGAGAAACCAATGACCCATTCTAGATGCCACATGGGTCAAAATGTGCATCATATCAGAACCCAACAAATGAGAGGAACCACTATAAATGCTTCCTAAAAAATTTATCATAAAGAAACCACTAACCAGTCCTCCAAACCTCCTTACCGACCGAACACAAACCCAAAACATGACTCAAACAAGAGGGGTTCTTGGACTAAAAACAGCCCACAATGAAAACATTTCCAAAAACACATAATACACACCATCCCAAACTAGTCATCAAGACATCATGTTTTCCATTAAAATAATCTCTTTGAAAATAAACAGTTCAGCGGTAAGCGTATCCACTAATGGTACCTCATGGGCCTCACACAAACTTTTTTACGTGCCACAATAATCACCCTCCTCATATCCATCCCGGAACTCATACATCTATTCTATTAACCGTCCATCATCCCATGTAACCCCATGCATGTGGTCTCCCATGGAGATACATAAGATTAAAACAAAAAATATTTCCACCTTTTCAAAACCTAAATAGTCAACCAATACATACATTTTTCTCAAGACCACTAACCACGAAATCAAAATCACAATTTAAATATTACAAAAAAATCATGAAAGGCCAAATAATTCATATAAAAACTCACTTTCAAGTCATATATATTATTTCCAAAACATTTTCTTCCTGTTTCAAGACACTTCAAATATCATGAAAAATATCATCTCATAAATCCCTATTAAATTGGGAAGTTGACTCTTCTCATTTTAAAATAAGATTCCCAAATTTCATTTAACATTTCGAAGTATCTATATTTATAAAATAAAATTGCATTTCTAAACTCCACACAAGACCTTGAAAAAATTCCATCCCATTAAAACACCTTTCAATTTTTTAGAGAACTATATTGGAAAGACATTTTAAAATCCAACTTTAACATAGTTCATGATTTCAAAAGAGGTGTAAACCCAACATTTTCCACTTCAAAACAATTCTGAAAATTCACTTCTACTATTTTAGAAATCAATCCACCCCCCATATATTAAATAATCATTTCAAAAAAATATTATGCTTCTCAAAACCAAGTCATTTTTTCTCTAAAACCAAACTTCAATGATTCGAACACAAAGAGAAATGATACAATGTGAGATGAAACTAGTTTTGGTGGGTGATAATGACATATTTTTGACATCCATACGCCAATCAATTTACAGTTATAGAGAGTGTTCTAGCGAAATATTTCTGGATCCACATGGGTTTCGAGGTCATGTGATCTCACTGAGACTATTAGACCAAGCCTCTTTTCATTCCCTCTAATCATCATCAAAATAAAAAAACAAAAGGACTCTGATAAAACACAACTTCCCTGGGAGACATGAATCACGTCATGAGGTGTGCTAGCCAGTCACCCTACTCGTAATCATAATTTCATGCCCCAACAATACTAACTCTGACTATCTTGACTCTTCCCCAAATAACATGACCCAAATATTTATCTTGACCACCTCTAATACCATTTTGTCATGAACCGAATCTGGTCTCCATCAAAACCGGCACCCCACACGGTATGTGACAAGGGTCTAAGAGAATTCCCAATACCATGGGATGCCACAAGTTCATGGGTATCACAAAAAGGTATTTGGGAACTATTTTCTAGATATTATAAACATAAAACATAAAACAAATCCCATATAACAAATCACGATTTAAAAAAACAAACTTTTACAAGAATTCGGAATTGAATTACATAATTTAAAACATTTCTCAAAGACTATAAAAATGAAGAAACCCAAAATGGATATCCCAAGAACTTATGCATGGCAAGAGGCAGCATAGTCATGAAATCTCTATAACACTGCATCCGGAAGGTCCGCTAAAAACCCGAACCATTGGTACAAAAAGTTGTACACAAACATGCGACAAAAAAAACAAAGTTTACTTACACCCAAAAGTGTATGTATGGTGTGATCCAAATCCTATTAGGCTACCACCACTAAAGGGTTCTGTGTGATAAACATTCAAAGGTGAAAACATTTCATGTTTTCATAAACAAGAGATGCTATTAAAAATTTTAAAGAGGTGTAACTTTAAATAAAAACCATTTTCAAGTGGGCTACATTAAATAATAAACACTTTTAAAATAGAATTCAAAAATCTACTAAATTTTGCATCCAAAAAAACCTTATTCTAATGGTATCAATAAGGTATCTAATGAGCACAAGCAATAAGAAAATAACCCATATGCACTAGCTCGTTGTGGGTCCTAGGTACCTGGTATCTTGGTGAAAGTAACCATACAAATATTTGTTCTCATCAAGACAAGCCACTAGTAGGGATCATACCCATAACCTAGTGGCCCATCATCATCATCATCATCATCATCATTGTTTAGTTAGTGTTTTCATTTTTTAACATTCTACGTGAATATTGATCCAAACCCCATGGGATCACTAGTATACTAGTACACGTCCACCCACCTTGATACCTAAGTTTTCCCCCTTATTCTCAAACAATATCCACAATCCATGAAATACAATTTTCACTTGAAAATTAGACTTCCAACTCACAAAAACACCAAACAGCACACACACATGACACATTGTACACCTTTAACAAACAAAATTCCTTTTTCACATCATACTCCCACAAAACAGCACACAAACATGTTTTTTTCCTTATTTCAGTTTAATAAAACACAACAATAATTTATAAAACTTCCTAAAAATGTTTTACGTCTTAAATAACCACTTCTCCTTTCAAAACCCCATCTTATGTGAACACACTCATCAAAATAGTACATGTGCATCCTTTTCTCACTTTGTTTAACACAAAAAGTCATTAACAATTTTTATAAATCAACTCCAAGGGGTATAACAATGTTTTCAACAAAAAAACCATTTCAAAACGCTCTTTCAAGACAAAAATCACCCCATTACCAATACAAAACAGATTGTTCTTCCCTATTAACATTTATTAAAACACATTCAAATGTTAAAAAATTACCTCAAATGATGCAACAAAAGATACACATGGAAAACACAAATTTTCAAACAAATATGAAACCTTGAAACTGAATTCTTAATAAATACTACAAAAAATAGTTACTACAAAAAACATAATGTAATAAAATCATGATAAAAATATGAATTTTTCTAATCTAACTCATCTTAGGATGCTTACACATGGAACTACTTACCATTTGTTCCAGAACTCCAAATCTTGGTGTGAAACTTCAACTGCAGCACTATCACACCACAAGGAAGTGAAATCAAGCCCTAATCTACAATATTTCCCCAAAAAAACTCATGGTTAAAACCTAGGTTTGGACACTAGCTATTGGAAATTTTATAAACTCAATAAAAGTGGATGAAACCCTAATAAAATTGGATGAACATGAGAGGAAACCCCACTTACTTATGATGTCATGAATAAAATGACCCAAATACCCAAGTAGATTAATTTGAAAACAACCAAAAATTCATGCGAGGATTTAATAATTTTGAGGAGTTCATTTAGGAACTATAATGGGGAAATAATTGTAAACATTTTAGGCATTATGAATGAAATAATTTTCCTATCCAAATATGGATTATTTGATAATTCTAGAGTTGTTTTTCCTTAATTCATGATAAATATGAGATCCAAATAGGGGAGGATATCCTGGGTCTCACCTTGGTTAAGTGGTCTTGGGATAGTGTTTCAATCAGAAACAAACCTTAAGAATTTAACGAGATATTGAAAAATTAAAAAAACTGTAAAGCAGAAAATGGGACTTCGGGCTGGCCAAATAACTTAATAAAAAACCCAAATCCATCATGATTATGGATTCTTATGATGTCTATATGGATATTTGGTTTTAATATACTATGGGATACAAATTTGAAAGTTAAATTGGTTTAAAATGTTGATAAATGAAAGATTTATACGAGAAACAGAATTGGTTTTTAAATCAGGAAATGGGATCACGATTTGGCACAAATCAAGAAAACTCCTCCTTTCCTCCATAAATGAAAGTGAAACCCTAAAAACAAAGAAATAATAGAAATTAAAATAAAAATATCTTTAAATGAAGTCATGTATGTGAAAAATATTCTCATGATATTTATGGTCTGGGTTAAGGTTATTATGTAATTATTTTTATTCAATTGTTCCTTAAGTGGTTAGAGACTCTTTAAATAACATATCGTGTTAAAGTTTTTTATTTTTAAATATTTTTAATCCTTATCATTAATGTTCATGTTTTCAAAATGGTTTTAAGGATTATGTTTTAAAAACATCATTATTTTCAAGTGAAAATTCATTCCAGAAGTTTTAATATGTTTGTGATACTTTAGTTCAAAAATCTTCTTTCTATATTTTTTAATTGTATTTTAAAAATTGATTGATTATTTCCATAACGTGGAATTATTTTTTACATATACTCAATGAATAGAATTTATTTTCATTTTTGTAAAAATTATTTATTGATTTTTAAATTATAATTTTACCATTTTATTTTAAAATAATGTGGGTGTGGGGCTTGTAAAGATGAAATGTGCGTTGAAAGTGGAAGTGATATTTTTTGTTTCTCCTTTTTTTATCTGTTATGATTATGTTATGCTTATTGGGAACTGTGTATTTATGTGAGTGGTTCCATGATAAACTGAGGGCATTTGTGCCCAAGATATCTCACCAATTCAATGGTAAATGAGACGGAGGTAAACATTATGGTTTCTCCTAAGAGATTTTGGGAATATACTATGATGGGTATTCCAAACGTAACCTTAAAGGTTACTCCCTATGTATCTATGAAACCTAAAATGTAAGAATGATATGGATACAACATTATACAAATATGATTTACTATTAACAATATGTTTTTTAAAAATATTTTTATTTCATGAGGTATTATAAAATATTATGTTTTATTTGTTAAAATTATGATTCGGAAAATATTTTCATAATTTTGAAATATTAATGGGATAAAGTTTTTTCTCATTATTTTATTTTACATATTGAGAAATTTATGTCCATACCATGTTTTGAATTTTTTTCATTGGTTTTAAAGAAGAATAGAGTAAATTATGGGATCAAGAAAAGGTTATGATATAATATAAAAAATAAATCACATTTATTTTTAAAATTTATTCTCATTAAAAATGAAACGAAACCATGTTTGTTTGTAAATTTTTTTGTTTTATGAAAAAATGGATTTTGAGTAAAAGTTCCCACTTTATAATTTTGAAGTTTTTATTGTATAATTATGAACTAATTATCTAAAACAATAATCCCGAAAATATCATCAATGAGAATTATAGAATTAAATAAATATTATGTAATGTTTAATGTTGGGGCCATATATATTTCAGAGTGTGTTGTATATGTAGCACTGATCTTAAATAATATGTGTGTGATATAATTAAAAAATTAAATTATTTAAATATTACCATTATAACATGGTGAATGAAAATATTATTAAATATATGAATTAATATTTTCCTTAAAAAATTAATAATGAATCATATATTAATTATTAATCAGATGGAAATGAATAAAATTCTATTGAAGGTGAAGGTGACATTTTTCATTAAATTATTTTTTTAGATCAAATGTACATCAGTGAAAATGGATTAAATTATTAACTATTCATAAAGTTTTCCCATTATAATGTCACATTATATATCAAATTTAGTTAATTAAATTTTATTTAACTATGGTTATGATAAAATGAATGATAATAATGTCATTTAAGGATTAGAAAATAAAATTTATTCAAAAATGATTTTTATGGAATTTTATGAGTGGATATTATAATTAATAAAAAACAAATTTAAAAAAAATACTTGGATTGTTGGATGATATTTTTTAATTCAATATTTCATAAAATCCATTGGATGAATGTTTGGACGTTTTCTAAAAATATAATTCTTTAGTGAATAGTAAAAATTGTTTGTTTTTGAAGCCTGCCATTAATTTTTATTGAATTAAGTATTATAAAAGGTCATTTTTATTGAATTTTTTAAAATAATCGTAAGATATATTTGATGAAAAATTTTCTATATATTGTGATAGGAATCAATACTGCCTATGATTTTCTTATAGGTTAATAGTAATTGTAAAAACACAATATACTAAACAATATTTCCATCATGTTTAGTGCACTTATATTAAAAGTAATATCTTGAACATATAAAAATTAAATTATAATAAATTTATAAATAATTTATAAATATGTATTTTAGATTTTTTTATTATTTTAGTTTCATTTTCAATCAATATGAATTGTTACCATGGTAAAAATGTGTCACGATAGTAAAGGGTAAATCAGATAATGAAGGTAATAACTATAGGATAAGGCCATATAAACATATATTAATTCTTATTTTATGATATTAATTAGGCCATTAAAACCATATATTAAAAATGGTGTATTTTTTAAACCACTAGACCATAATTGAAATTATTAAATTATATAAAATCATAAAAATATTTCAAGTGTGATACTCCCCTCACATATAATGTTGAACATCATCTTTTTTATACCTCAAACCTTCTTCTCACAATATAAGAAAAACCAATCAAAATATATCACCAAAATAACTAGACATTTTCTAGTTGTACCAACCCATCTATTCACAAAAATAGAACTCCTTTTCTTAAATTCCTTTTTACTAGCCTTATAGTGATTCCCAATGGAGTCATGGAGGTTAGGAAGGTGTCCAGAGTATATTAGGAGTCCAGAACCCCATAAATATAAAAAATAGATAGGAATGAATGGTTTTTAGAAATCATGTACCCATAACGCATTGTGTCTACTAACTGTGTGGGGTTAGGAAGAGGATACCTAGTGGCCACACTATTTGTATACAACTGTGAAACCCAAAAAGGATTCCTATGTGGGCTGTCTATAGTTTATGACAGAGGATTTATTTACATTTTCAGCACTCTTATGGAAACCTTGCACCTTAAACGTGTGGGGTCTCCCCTGGATAGTAAGGGGAGTATGAATTTCATATGGTTTGTCCAAAATGGGTAGAAAACCCATGTACCCCAATACTCTTACAGAGAAAACCTATACTCTTACAAAAATTATAGTGAATAATTTTTTAAAATTCATACAGCATAACCACGACACTCAATACACCCTACAATAGTCTACTTATTATTTATCCCATAACAATGATCAAATGATGACATGGTTTGTAAAACCTTATTCTAGAATTCCTATCAAAACCTAATGAAAATATTTATTTTTCTTCCACGTATTTGGAAAAACCATTTAATGGTCAATCAAATTCATTACATAAATGTTATATATCAAAATCCTGATTTAAGGAAATAATTACATGGTTTATTTTGATTCATATGTAATTGTTTTGTTTTTAAATATATATATATATATATCATGACCCTACCCACCAAGACCTCTCTTAATCCATAACTAAGCCTATTATAACACCCCAAGACCACCTCTGATAGACTAGTTTCTAGTGAAAAGAACTCAGTTGGCATATGACTATGATATGAGACCTTCTTATAAAGTAAATTTACATTCAGAGAGAGAACTAAATCCAGGAAATTGTGAAGATATATAATAAAAAAATAATCATCTATAGTGTAAACCATGCATGAAACTACCTCTTATAAATAATGAAATATAAAACTATTATAAAAAAATATGAAAATGAGAAAAATATATTCCCAACCAGATAGTTGGTCTCGAACATACAATAACTGGTAAAACATGATACACTATAGACCCCAAATCACATTATCCACGGTCAACCACCAAACACGACCATCACATCCATCTACTAATTTTCTCCACCGAAATCATTATCGATCATCCTATCATCCACATAAGACATAACAAGTGTGGGGGATTTCCATGTAGGGGTGATTATATGCATACCCAATAGGACAACTTGAAAACCAATGTGGGAGTATGTACCTAGAAATTGTTCTCTCAACCAATAAAGAAAGTGGATAATGGGAAACCTAATAGATATTCTCAATGAAACCTAGTAAAGGTAGAAAGGGAATTCCAATCTCAAGATCCAACTAAAAATGATTAGTTATCCATAAAACCAAAAAATTTCCATCTTTAATACCAAACACTATGTGTTTCCACATAAGATTTTGTGTGGGGGACTCGAACCTCGCCATTGTGCTCCAAAAACAACAGATCACTAACCCTAGTGGGGGATTGTATCTTATAGAATCAAAAAAATATGTGGTACCACTACACTGATGGATGAGACTCGCCTTCTATATTATGGGTTTAAAGACTATTCTTAAGTAAATCGTATGGAGGACCCTCATCTTGCGGTGGAATAAGGGTACCACACATGGTTTCCCTCTAATGATCAAACCCAATCACCACCATCGACCAAACATAACCGAATAAATTTTATTGATCGTAATACCTCATATTGTATTATTGATTAAAAAAAGAATTTCACTATCACATTATATGTGAACAACTAATTTGAAGATTGAACTTTCATTTCTAAATATGAGAACCAAAGAAGTAGATACAGAAGGTTGAAATATCATAGAAAATAACACAACGTGTACGTAGGGTCATAGGGTGTTTGACATATCATGGATACTTGGTGATGTTATTTATTATATATTTATTGGATATACATGTGGTTGTAGATGTTGTGTACATTAATTACATGAAATGTAATCTTAGAAATTGATGTGCATCCATATTCTTATTGCATTCGAATTTATTCATCACTATGTAGGCATACTATGGATGTGCCCTTGTACCTATATTGTGTGTGTATACTATCGTCATACCCATAAACATACCCTTGAACATGACCATGTACCCATGGAGTACATGTCAAGCTATCAGTATTATGTTAGATGATATATGTTGGTCCCACTCAGAGTTTGATATTTAATTCCACCCAACACCCTATAAATATTTAAAATGGAACAATATGATGTGTGTTCCTTGACCACACTCCATTTATGTTATGATTTTTCATAAACTCAAGAATACATCATCATTCTAACCTAGTCCTTGAAACTGCTGGATTTTATTAAAAAAAATCAATTGAGGAGCATAGTTATATTGTTTACTAATCCTAAAATGTCACTAGTGGCCAGATTCCATCCACCCAAGCGGTGTGCATATTATCCTCATTACACTATTCAACTTCATCACCACACACACATATAGATATCCTTGATTTTTTTCTCTAATATTTTTTCAGTGACACTCTCATCCCATATCACATTAGAATACATTTACAAATCAATTATCCCCTACTCTTTCACACCTCTTCCAAGAATCTAGGTCATTGATTGTGTTTTAATCCGTATAGGTAATATGGAATCACCGATCCCATGGATGAAAAATAAGGAACATGTAGAATTGTGTATAGAATATAATGATTATGGTGACAACGTCGACGGGCAATGTGAAATAAACCAATAATTACATAATTTTGGTATCCATGGGTGGATTAAAGGTGTAATGAATGAATAAAAGAAATCAATAATATCAATATATAACAACAATAATATGAAAAATGTGGATAAAAAATTAAATATTATAATACATAATCTATGAACATCAATTAAATCAGATAGGTAAAAAATCAAATAAATGGCATTCCATTACTCAGGATTGGATACATAGACAATAATAGATCTATAGAAGATAACGATGATGTTGTTGTTGTGTTTATTTTCTATCTCATTACTATCATTTATCATTTTTTACGATCACCATAAATAATATACCAAAGAGAATTCTCTTATACTCTAAAGTATTTAAGGGTTATAGGAACAACCATGGTATCCTTTTTGTAATGACATATTAATATGGACGGTTAGGGTTTGGGACCTGATATCAATGAAAAAAATTATATTTTTTCAGATAATTCACTACCAATGGATGGCCTCAACCAAAAACCAATGATTATGAAAATTTTAGTTTTTTTGGGAAAACCCTCTGTTTTGGAAACAACTAGTGTACCATATTTTCCTTATGATGTCGCGATCAATATGAAATCAATTTATTTTGATGAGATATATGGTTGTGCATTAATATATATTAATACTTCTAATATAATTGTCTTGGGTCCCTAAAACACCCAAAATAAGTTCTGACTATTTGAAAAAATCCAAATATATAATTCGAAATACTGAAAGGATCAAAATAAAAAAATTGTAGTTGTTATATTCCCCCACCATTAAGGATCTTTCTATGAAAATATCTTGATATATAAATAATAGATCATATTGATCCTACATATATAACCAACCTTCATAGGATCTTTATAGAATGCTCCAATTCTATCGAGGCACTCAAAATAAAGGAATCATCTGTCCACACAGGACCCTCCCTTGTTGGTCCTCAATCACCACTTGGTACTATAATAAGGTGGACCAGTCCTTAATGTTTGTCTCACCACAATCAAGAAACTTTTATATTTTATTTCATATATCCCTTCAAATATGGAACATTAAAGGGATTATGCACTCAATCAATCTATGGTTGCATGTTATGTTACAAATAAACCTAACCGATCCTCTATTATATATCAAAAGGCCTGATGAAACATAGGGATATATTTATTCCCCGTCTAAATATCAATAATACTCATCATGGGTATACACTTAGGAAAAAATAGACTCCCAACATGAGCACCAAAGTAATATAAATTCAATACACATAATATTTTTTTAACCCTAAGGTGTCCTTAATCATTCATGGTTGAATGTTGTATACAATTTTCTACACTAGATATGTCCAAACAAGATAATTATATTAATTAATAGTCTATAAAAAGGGTGACTTGAAGGGTATCACATACAAGACTCGAATGGTTCGATAAACATAGTATAATGTTAGTTATTTCAATGAGAAAAGTACAATTTGAAATTTACCCTCCAAACACTTACCAAATTTAACCACGTAGGTTCTTAGCATATCCCCCAAAATATAGATAGTCCACCAATTTTATACACATTTCATGGGTTGAAACTCCTTACATATTAATAATTGGGTCCTAGAATTCTTTTTTAGTCCTATCCACTACCATGACATGAACCAAAAATCAATACTGGAGATGATCATCATGGGTGCCCCATGAATCCATACATCCCCCCATATATAAAACATCCCAACACCCTCAAAGAAACTATTCTCACTAATAAAAATATAGTGTGAAATCATATTGGGTATGTTAAAATCGCCCAAATAGAATCACAGTCCCTCAATTTCCATGGAATCCCCCATCAAAAAATCCATTGATATTCCATCCATGTTCCATTCTAGTATCTCAATAGGTCGAGTCAAACCTACTGAGACTTGATATTTAAAATTTTCATAGTGACATGGGAGACACCAAGAAATGAACTTAAAAATTATCTTCAATATTAAAACCATCCCAAAATTTCACTAAATGTTCATGTACATATTGAACACATTTGGATGTAATTCCTACGATAATGTATGAAGCTTCCTAAACACCTCCTCACGAATAATGATGAGAATCAGAATATATCACTTGAAAATGAAATAATGTTTCCACAACTAGAAAAAAAGGTTATTCCATGGTTTAAAAATGTGGTAATAGGTCCCAAAACAATGGTCGTAGAATACGACCACGGTTTTTCCCAACCGTTGGTGCTATCGTCGTGGTAGTAGGGTCTAACCTATTCGCATTGTTTTAACTGTGGCTATAGATTTCCTATTTCCTTGGTTCTGAAAACCATGGAAATAGGTGTCTCAATTGTCAACTGTAGAAGTTGAACTATGGCCACAGTTTTAACCATGGAAATAGGGACCTAGTGCCACGATTTTAACCGTGGCTATGGGCCAAGAAAAAATGTGGCAACAGCCAAACAAATGTCTACCTTGCCGAATTTGATCCCAACACCTTCCCTTCATGTTCTAGGGCACTAAAAACTACACCACTAAGGCTTCTGTTTATATATGTATATAAATGTTATATATATTATCAAAAAATGTGGAAATATCCTAAAAATCGTGGCAATATTTCTTCCCGCCATTTTTTTTTTGGAAAATGTATTCTCCCACGCAAGGGAATGAGACCTATAGCCATGGTAAAACAATGGCTATAGCCCATTGAAAAAAATTCCTATAGCCACGGATTTGAAAACTATGGCAATAGGTAACATAACCATGCCTATAGGTGGGGTATATATCCACATCCTTTAAAACCGTGGCTATTTCCCATTAAAAAACCTATAGCCAGGGTTTTAAAACCGTGTCTACAGGTTCGTGGACATAGCCTATTTTTCTAGTACTTTTCCCTCAATCAAAAAGATAGTTTGGTTCATCTCAAACGGATATATGGTCTTATAGAACATAAAAGTAATTATCTTTCCACTAGGCCTTCTGTACACATTGAAGAAATTATGGATTCACCACCTTTGAATGATGAGATGTTTTTTCCTCGCCTCCACCAGGGTCTTCTATAATAAATCCAACAACATAGATTCTTCCTTCACTAAGTGAGAAATGACTTCCTGATAAGGGAATCTACCACTTAATTCCCCTTACCAAATAGTTGAGACTCTCTTAAATATTTAGTACTTCAAGATCTCCAATCAATGCCTCTATATCATGATAAGACCTCTCCAGATGAAAATGTTCATGAGAATCTAGTGGTCTAAGTAAACATTTAAATAATCTCATAGAAGTTGATGCCTCTACATAATCAAGATGAATTCTACCACTTTAATATTTATGTCATGCGTCACATTATTGTTATCATGGGAGATCAACAACATCCACCCATAAGTTATGACAACCTTCCTGTACATGAATACAAAATAATGTTAAGATCTAGAGGAACTAAAAACACAAAGTAATCAATTAAATACTTGAGTATAATTAAAATATGAGCATTATTCCACTTCATCCTCAACTCTTTGATGGTTATTTAACACTACATAGAATAAATAATATTTTTTCCTTAAATTTCATGCAATTCAAGGAGGCTTTTATAACAAATAATTCTCCCACATACCTTTGATAGTACCCCACCAAAACAAAAAAAACTCCACACCTCCAACACAATCTTGGATGGTTCCCAAGCATATAATTCCTCAATCACCACTAGATCTATATATAAATCATTCTTATATGTGAAATTAAAATGAATGTGACTATCTTAAGTCCAAAATTGACTCTTCAATGATGCAATTTAAGAGAAGTTCTCCTAAATTATGGATCGGATTATCAAAAAATTCTATGCACACTTCTCTAATGCTACATATATATTAATATCATTGATTAACACAAAAATAAATAATTTCATTTACTATTTAAAGTGATCGATTATAAGATCTATGAAAATTTATTGGGATCATTTCATAATAAAATGAATCAACAAGAACTCATAGTGTTTATAGAGACATTAGAATTTCATTTTCAAACAATCTTTTTTGCGAACCCTTAGCTAATTATATCCATCCATGAGATAAATCATTTAGAACCAATTTAAACCAGTTAAATTTTATAAAATGTCTTTAATCCATAGTAATGGGTATTTATTCTTGGTCATTATGTGATTCAGGTGATGATAGACGCCACACCACAACTATTGTAATTATTTCAATTTATCATTTTCATGTATTTAGATACTCGGTTTGAGGTTTGGGTTGATCCTTAGTTTAATTTTTTTTTAATTTTGGATGTAACGATTGGTATTTTTCATGTTCATGGTTAGTGCACGGTTTGGGTAATCCAGGAGCCTTTACCCAAGTAACTATGAATCGGATTTTGGGATCTAGGTGTAGGCATAATAGGTTTCTCATGGTATGGGAAACTAGGAAGCTACCATGGATGAGGTTCATTCCATTTAGATAGCAGTGACATGATGAATTTCACATAGTTTAGAAAATTGTGTGCAAAACCCATGCAGCGAACCCTATTTTTTTTAAATATAGAAATTCATATTCTAATCTCCACTATTTTTAGCCCCTTTTGGATTTCCTCTACCTTGTTCATTTTTTGTGGATGAAGGGATCCTCGTATCCCCTTCTGTTTGGTTTTACTTGATCAATGGATGGATTTCCATGTTCCCAAGGTGAGTTTCATTGGGTTTCGGCCATTTTTTTTTCTCTTTATGTTTTCCACTCAGTGTTTCATTAGGACCCCTTAGTGGTTAATTTTTTATAAGAACCCTAAAAACTATGGTTGAGGTGTTGTTTTGTTTTTCATTGGTTCTATGGTGTGTTTATTTTCCATTGGGATTGGTTTTGCCTTCCCTCGTAGTTTTATGACATCTGCACTCTATCGGGGAAGGTGTTTCCATAAATTTCCGTTCTGATGTAATCTATTTAATGCTTGGGTATTTTAAAATAATATATAAATGTGTTTCACATACATTTGTTATGAATTTTTAGCTTATTAAGGTGTGTTTTTCTTGTTAAAATTATAGTAAGTGGTTATAAATAGGTTTATTTAAACATTTTATATAGTTATGCACCCTTTTTATTTTTTTAATTTTAAATTTCTTTGTTAAATATGAAATTTTCAGTTTCGAGTAGTGTTTAACCTCAGTTCTATTATGATATCACTATTGGATCATGGATCTGACATTTTATGTGTGGTTTTATGACATCAATGCTTTGTAACGTATGTATGGATTGTTGTGTTTTTGGTAGAACTTGAATCCTTACATTGAAAATGGTTTTGGATATATTCAAGGATACTTGTGGTTTAGTATTGAATTTATGTAGATCTATATGTGCGCAGGGAAAAAATATAGATTTTACAACCAAATGTAATTGTTTTGTTTAACTTAGAGAATCAATATTCAAAACACTTATCATTTCATCCTCCCCACTTTCTCAATTTCCTTTAATATTTCATGTGTTTCTGAATTTTTTTTTCTCCAACTATATTTGATAGAGTTTTAAATGCTATTTAGAAATCATATCTTATTTGGTATTGTGCAATGTGGTTGGTTTTAAAATGGTATTAAAGCTCATTTGTCTCTTTTATGCATGTTTTGTGTTTTTATATTTTTTATGAAATGGTATGGGCAATGGGATTGAACATGAAAGGTATAGGATAATTTGAAATTGTTAATATCAATGTGGGTATTCATATTAGTTCATGGGATATGATGAACAAGTTGGAACCTGTGAAGGGACTTTTGTTGTATGGGAACTTCTATGTAGGATTTCTGGATTTGGGTTATCACATTGATGGTTTTCGTGTTTGGAGATGGAAATTGCGATGGTGGTAAGTTATGGGAGTCATGAAAGTGAGGGCCTCCTCCTTTCATCAGGTACCATTACCATGGGTTTCCAAGAATACATGTAGAGGGTCTATTGATGGCTTATTTTGATCCTTTATTAGATAGTTCAGTTCCCTTGACATTATAATGATTTTTAGGATGTTCCACTAGATTGGTAGTTAGAATTCCCAATTGGTTATTTACTATAGAGCTACACCATATCCCGAAATGTGATCCTAATTTAAGTACATATAGTGATTTTTTAGGGATGTTTTGCAAATTCCCATGGTTATATATTTATGTTCTTGTTTATTTTTCTTGTTTCACTTGGTTTCTTGATTGGTATTAATTAATTTCATTTCCTACTTATCCTTGTATTACATTTCTATAGATTTATGTGTGAGAATTGCTTTCTAAAATGGAAATCTTTATTAAAAATGGGAACATGGTGTGTTTTTTTCAATAAGGTAAATCTATGTTTGTTTATTCAAACTGAGAAAATCCAATTTCTATATATGTATTTCAGATATATCTTTGTGACTTTTATCAGGACTGGAAATGTATGGACTTTATGGTCATTTCTTAATGATCTGTTTAATATCACACCCTACTCATGAAATTCTATGTTATTAGACCCATGTTTCATTATAGGTGTAGGATTTGGGTTCGATCATGTGTCATAATAGGGGATATTTTGGATTGTGGTGATCATGAAGTCACATAGAGATCATGTTAGTGGATATTTGGTTTAGTTTTATTTTAGTGTCATCTCTTTTTAGTTTTATTTTTATATGGTTTGGTTTTTTGTATTTTTTTTGTGATTATTTTTTATAATTATTGCATGATCAGTTCATTTAGTTCAATAATTTTATCCTGGTTTATTGGGAAAAAATAGTCCCCATAGTGATTTCCTTGATACCTGACCTAGTTTCCTGACCATGGGGATCAGGTATGCTCTCTGATACCTTGTTCATCTTGGATGAGATTTTGTTTTGATGTTGATTTTTTGTTTTATATTTTGATGTTCGCCATAATATGATTTCTACAAAGGTACTCAAGGTATTTAGCGAATTTTAGTATATTTCTATTTCCTCTGGATTTTTTATTTTCCTTCATGGAGATAATAGTCTGTTGGAGGCCATGGAATGACATTAAAAGGTTGATTGTGTCTTCAGGTAGTAGGGAACTCTCTATTTTATGAGCATGTGTGTTGTTTGGGGTTTATTTGAAGTTATATATTTGGATTAGTTTAAGATTATTACTCTTTAATCAATTCATTTTTGGTTGAAGTGGGAAGTGTTTAAGTTTTTTTCTAATTGTTTATATATGCGGAGTTGAATATGAAGAAAGTAGAATAGCTTAAAAATATTCAGCAAGGCTAGTGAATAATGAATATATATATATTTAACATTTCAAGAAATGATCCCTCATTTCCAAGTATCTTCTTTTTGAGAGGTTGGTGGAGAAATCATTTTTAGCGGACTTGGTTTTCGGAGTGTAAGCAATTGGAAATCTGGTGTCTCTTGTTTCTTATAAAGGTTCCCTGTGTAGTCATGAGTGCATTCCAAATGAAACAATTTATAAAAGCCTTATTTGATGGTTCTATCTTTCATATTGTCATAAAATTCTCTTGTGTGCTTCTGGTGTGGTATGTTATAGCATTTGAATCCATTATGTCACAATCCAAAAAAGAGTTATCGTAATTTTTCACCTCTAGGTCATCTAAAAAAAATTTTAGAAAGCATTTCCTAAATAATAGGTCTTGATCGGATGATGTCGTTTCATAATTTTGAGCAATTGAATACTTAGAACATCAGTGTTTTATCCATTGTACTTAGAGTGATTCTCACATGAAATAACAATATTTTGGGGGTGTGGAGGTCCTTGGCCCAGTTTTTGTCTCCTTTGTTATAGGGGATACATTTGATGTTTCCTTGTTGTATTTTTTCTAATGTTTTAAGATCATATTTTTATATTTAATCCTTGATAATATTATTTTATCATAATTTTAGTTGTTATTTTTATATGAATGTGGATTTAAATTTATTGTTTTTTATTGGTTGTCCTCATCCCTTGAGCATGTTTTTTATGGTTTTAAACTCCAATGAGCTTGTTTGAAGATATTAATGCTTGAGGAAATAAATTATTGTAGATTATGTTTTGGGTTGTTTCAGTTTCAGTTTCATCTATGTGTTTCCTCATATTTTTTTACCTTGGTTATTGTGGAGAATTTTTTGTTGTGGTGGCGATTTTTTCACACTTTCAAGGTAGTTTGGGTTACATGTTTTGGGAGTTCCCTTGTTGGGTCGATCTGGATTCCTGAAAAGGGTGGTATATTCTTTTGGTGGGGATAACCCTCTCATGTTCTACCATTTTTATTCATGTTTTATCCTTATTTAGAATTATCCAAGTGAAAATTTTCATGTTTATGGTCACCCTGAGATTAGTAGTTTTGTTCAGCTTATATCATAATTGGGAATGAGTTTTGTTTACCTTTTGGCATGGTGACTTTTTTGGGGGAATAAATTGTTTTTTGTGGGTAAAACTTTCACACCCAAACCTTTATATTTTTTTAATATATTCTTTTCATGGATTTGGATACTCAGGTTGATGATTTTGTTGACCCCAGGTTTAGATTTTTTAATTCTGAAAGTCTTTAGGGAGTTTTCGGCTTATGCATAGTTAGGTCACGATTTAGCGAAACAGTTTGGAATTTCCCAAGTTATCATGCATCCTGTTTTGGAATCTTGGTGTTGGGTGCACATGTCGAACATAGTTTGGGAAACTATTTGGAAATCTTGCATGAGGTTCTTCCCATTTGGATAGTGGTGACTCCATGACTTTCACTAATTTTGGAAAACAATGTGGCCAAACCATGCAAGATAACTAGATTTTTAAAATCATATAATTCATATTCTTCCCTCTCCCCATTATATACCCTTCAACGATTTCCTCCCAATTGGTCATATTTGGATCATGAAGGGAGCCCCCTATTCCTCTTTTTATGGTTCTCCTCCCTCCATTGAGGCATCTCAATGATTCCATGGCGATTTTCATATGGTTTTGGACATTTTTATATTATTTTTCTTGTACTCTCATGTTTTATTTGGGTTTTATCAGTTAGTTCTTTTTTGTAAAAAAACTTAATGAGGGTTTATGTGGTGGGCTGATTTCCATTGGATCTAGGGTGTGTTAATTGTTCGTTGCGCTCAGTTCTTTCTTCCTATATAGTTTTTTCACATCCTTACTCTATTAAAGAATGTTTTTTTTCCGTTTCTTTTCTAATGCAGTCCATTTGATTCTTGGGGATTGTAAAATAATATATAAATGTGTTTCACGGGCTTATGGTATGATTTCTTTTCTTAGTATTCTATTTGGTGTTGGGAAAAATACGTGGAATTGGTTTTAAAGAGGATTCTTTTGAAATGTTATATAGTTATACACAGAAAGTATTTTTTTAATTTCCAATTATTCCTTTACAATTAAATTGTGTGTTTTTATTAGTATTTAACCTCGTTTTTTGTTTTTATATCATTATTGGATCATGGATTTTATATTGTTTGTGTGTTTTAGTGACTTCGATGGTTTGGCTCGTTTGTAAGGAATATTCTATGGGTACAAGAACATGTGTTATTAATTTAAAAATGGTTTTAGGTAATTACAAGGATTCTTGTGGTGTTCCATTGGACTTTGGAACATCCAAACATGCATGGGGTGTAGATATGGATGTGACAATAAATGTAAATGGCCTTTTTTACTTAAGACATGGTTTTCAAAACACTGAACCATTCCTCATCCCCACTTTCTTAATTTCCTTTACCTGTTCATATTTTGTAAATGATTCATGGTCTTGAAGTGTATTGATATGGCTTTAGATATTATTTTGGAAGTCATGGCATGTTTGGTATGTTGTAATGTTGTTGGTTTTCAAACAGTGTGAAATCCTAGAGTATGTTTTTCATTGATAAGGTCATTTCAATTCCCCGCTATGATGGAAAACTTGAAATGATATAAAAATATTATTAAATATACTTTTTTGGCTAGATGACATGCTATTATGGGACACATAGCATGAAGACCATCAGATAATAGTACTCGTAAGCATATGAGACTTCCTCTCAGGAAGTTCGCACTTGGTAATCTTCAAGATATGAGATTATGGGAAACGATTCACTAGTAGTAATTCCACATTTTTTTATCTCATCAGATATTTCTCTCTGTGAGTGTGTGTAATGATCCTTATATTTTTTGATTATCATTAATACATGTCACAACTTATGCACATTTATTTACTGACGAAAATGATCGTGCAGATAGTTGGAAGGAAGTTGGTTATATTAGGTGTGTCACGAGTGTCATGTCACGAGTGGAATGCTATTAATGGATAAGTCAAGGATGGATTTTTCCCTTATCTTTATACAAGTCTATATCTCATCCCTCTGATTGAAATAAAACCATCCCGTGAAATTCCATGGCCATGGTGTAACAATGAGTTTATTTCAGGTAGTCAAAGAACGACGTGTCATGAATAAAAGTTGTTGACACTATCATGAAACATTCTTGATGAGATATTATGAAAAGGCAATTATATTACACAATGAGTGTTTGTATGTGGATGTTGCTACTGTGTCTTTACATTCATTCTCTTGGGTCCCTTGACCCGTTGCTAGATAGTACACTTGGACTTTAGGCAAGCCTGCCACGTGACAACAAGAAATAATCCTAGTGGTTCACACACTACGCGTTTTCGGTGCCCTTGGTTAAATTCTATTTGAAATTAGGTAATGAAATAAATTTTATTTTCAAGATCGTGAAATAATTTTATTCAAGGTAAAATGATTGCATAAATGAAATTAAATTAAATATATTTATTTATTTTATTGAACATTTAATAGATATTTATTTAATAGTGTGTAAATAAAATATTTATTTAAGATAATAAATTATTTATTTATTTATTCAGGTGTTCAATAAATTTAAGTGGAGTTAGAGTGGGCCAAGGTCGGTCTGGTAGTAAAATAATTATTTCCAAGACCTTAAATAATAATTTAACAAGTTGGAACAAATTAAAATAATGCTACTATTATTTTGTGACGCAGAATTTTATTTATAATTCTGCTTTGCGCATATTTGGTGCACTATAAATAATGATGTGATATTATTATTAAATTAATGGATTTCCTTTAAGTTCATGAATATATTTAATTTTTTCTATCCAATTAAATATTTTAACTGTAATTCTGTTTACATAAATTGGCAAGTATCCCTATTGTGTCGTACAACACACTACACGCCTGGTGAATTGAGAATTGTGGAGAAAACAATTTCTCTCTTGAATCCTCTTATCTACCATCTCAAGAAAAAGAGACATTCTTTAAGGCCAAATAACACGTGATCAAGCACGACCAACACCAGACACTCACTTCTCCATGCTAGCACCCGAAAAACGAGCATTGTCGATCGGAATCCATCAGAGCACATGTGGATCACAGCTGAAGGGATTCTAGTTTGGATCCAAAAAAGCGCAACGAGATAATCCAGAAGGGTCATTCTGGATGATCAACATCATCAATGAATAAAAATAACAAATATCCAGGTATTTTTCATGAAATTAATTAAATTAATTATAAAAATGAGGTGCAATATCCTCTCTAATTTTTTCATGCCTCTTTCTTATTTATCTAAATCTCTGATTATATTTTTTTGAGACTGGCGTTCATCATCGTACTGATCCCAGACTAATCATTGATCATGGTAAAAAATCATATTTGGGTGTCGTCCCAACCACACATCCACTGTACCCGGAACCTTCGAGTGGTATTAGAGCAGTTATATCATATTTTATAATTATTTGAATATTTCATTGATGAATTAAGCATTTAATAATTTAGTTGTTTCAATTCAAGGTAATCATTCTGAAAATATGAATCTTAAGATCTATTCATCCTCTTTTGTTTCTCGTTCACCTTATAGAAACGATCATTTCTTTTAATTTTGATTCAAATAAAATATAGGACATCATCTGGAGGTGCCAAAGCTTCCTGATCGTACAACACCAGAACACCCGGCGTATATTCAGCAGTATATGCCGTGTAGTAGTGATTCAGTGCATTGGACCGGTCTACCATACCAAGCCGCCTGTTGGGGTCTTTCAATGTATTAAATGACTCTGTGTGTTGACCATGAACAGATGGCATGTGGTTTCTGGATTACATGATGTGTGGCCCAATTGACCTGACGTGTATTCCCTTGGGGTTAGGGTTTGACCGTATACCCCGTACATGGCTTTCCCAGATGGAGACCGTGTAATGAGGAACTAGACAGTGTGTGGCCAACTGGACACACTATCTACTCCAAATATTTCTGAAGTACACTCACACGTTGTTTCCCTAGTCGTGTACTTCATATAGATAGTTAAAAATAGTATATGTAATGTAGTTGGTACTACACGTCGTGTACTCATCCGAATTTCATAGATTTATTAAAATTTATTAATATATTATACAGACCCTTGAGACCTATACCATCATGCGAGGGTAAATCTGAGGCACAACACATGACATGTGTTTTATGTATATGTATTTAATTTATCATCTGGGTAATGTTAACTTCTACTCATTAGTTAGTTATGAATAGGAATTCACTAGGTTTCCTCTAAGGTAGTTGTTACGAACAAAGACAATTTTAAATTAACCAATTTGTTTAAAATTATGATGGATGATATTCTCAAGTAAATTCAAAAACAGATTTAAGAGAGAAGTATTGATTAATTAATTATGATAATTAATTGATTCAAGTGTGATTTAACTGAAACAAGAACGATTAATGAATTAAATACAAGTTTTATTTATGCATAAATATCATTGTATGTATTGATGATCATGATCCAGACCAAGAGCATTGTATGTGTATTGTTTCTTTTAATTAATTTATTTGAAATAAATTTTTTGGCCTTCAATCCTTCTCCTCATTAATATGTAGGGCCTGCGTGCCCAAGGATTATTTTATATAAAACCACCTTTTACCCCTCACCTACAAGTGAGATAAATAAAATGGAATTTGTAATGGATGGAACTCCAAAGCTTGTGGAGGTGGTTCAAGCTGGAGCTAAGATTAATCCAATCCTAGGAGATATAGAGGTGGATAGGTGGAAGAAGTAAACATGAACCAAAAAGGTTCAAGGTGTTTCTCCCCTAGGTCAAGGTTAGTTTATCAACTTATAGATAAAATAACCACTAGAAAAGATCATGATCATGCTATTTAACTTATTTTATTTCTTTTATTTTCATGGTTTATCAATATATATGGTTTGTTATGATCACATAATTAAGGAATTAAAAAAACATGAAAGATGGAACTAAAATAAACCATACATATGTGTAAATATTATCATGTCATGGTTAATCACTAAAGTAAGATTCACTTAATATTAAAAGACATGTGATAATAATCAATTCACACATAAGAGATAAAATTTCCTCAAATAAAATATTAAATCAGACCAAGCCTTTCGTTACTTGATTAAGGGAAAACTCAACAAAACTATGGGTTTGACCAACCCTTGTTGGGAAACATACTTTTATACTAGAAGCCCGTATGAAAGGTTTCAGGTTGACCTAAACATATTACATCAAGAGGAGTATCCCTTGATAGACATGGTGTAATATTGGAGGCAAGTGTTGATGAAATCCAAAGTCATGATTTCAGGATTGGGGATTCCACTCAACAGATCAATGAACTACAAGCCCACAGTTGGCGAAGACCTGCCTACCTAAATACCTTATAATAGCTTGACCAACCCTTGTTGGGGTTATGCAAAGGGGAATACTGATCCTTGACACTAGAATATCATAGAAACTGGACATTCTGAGTTCAATGGTGAGGAACATTGAGACTTGATAAAATAGTGGGAGACATAGTAAAATTATTTATTTCTCATAAAATGTACTCAATAAATTAATAATAATCTACTCTATTAATTGTAGAATAAAAAATGACAATATCGTCAGACACACTATCTCTGTGATCAATTATGGATAAATAAAACATCCTCAGTGGCTATAAAATCCACGAATGGTTCAGATGCCTCTGTGTTATTCTATGCCATGAACGGAAGTCTTACGTGCTGGAGTCAGCATTACCTGATCTGCCTGCCAAGGAGGCGAGTGATAAGGATTTCTTGGTCTATGGGAAACATATGAACAACGCTATCAATTCTCAATGTTTGATGTTATCATCAATGTCTAGTGATCTCATGATGTCTCATAAAAACATGGATTCTTATAGCATCCTCAAGCACCTATGTGGTCTTTACCAGGAGAGAGAAAGATATAAAAGATTTGAGATCACTATTTCACTCATTCAATGTATTCTTGGAGAAGGTTCCCTATATGGGCCTCATGTAGTAATGCGCATTGGCCACATTGAGTGCCTGGAGGTTCTAGGTTTTAAACTCCCTGAAGAATACATCACTGATCTCATTCTCGCATCACTCTCTTAGAGATTTTCTAAATTTGTTGTCAGTTTCAAAATGAACAACATTGATAAGTATCTATCTAATATTTTTATCTTCATTCTCCAAGTGGACAAAGATATGAAGTGCGAAAAGACTTTTATCCTTATGGTGAATAAGAGGAAATGGAAGGCGAAGATCTTTAAGCCCAAATCTTCTTCACGACCTTCCAAGAAAAGGAAGATCAATGGGGATTCAAGGGAACAAGAGGTGGTTGGATTCACATGTGGAAAGAAGGGACACTAGAGGAAGTACTGCACCCATCCTAAGAATCAAGGGGAAGCTACATGTGCATGTTTTATTGAGTGAAATCTATTTGTTTCTACAAGTTGGGTATTAGATATAGCTTGTGGTTCTGACATATGTTTCAAAATACATGTAGATCTATGAGAAACCAACAGATCTAGACTTGTTGTTGTAGTAGTCGGGGACTAAAACCTCGCACTGCCAACTGGGATGATCTTGGTGTTAAAGGGTTTTTATTATGTTCCTTCTATTACTAAAAACATTATTTCTATATCCAGATTAGATACAGATGTATTTTTTTCATGTTTTTAAATTAATTTTTCTTCATTTACCATGATAGCATTTGTCATGGTAGGGAACATTTATACAATGGACATTACATATAGGATTAAACAAACCAAGTAATAACAATCGATAACAAAGATACTTCACACTAATAATACCACACCAAACATTGGCATCAACGGCTAGGTCAAGTAAATGAGAAACTCTTGACAAAGTTACATCAGGATGGATATTTATATTCTTTTAAACTAAAACCACTAGGCATATGTCATGCATGTTTACAAAGAAAAATGATAAAATCCCCAACTAATGGGAATGGTGAAAGGGATAAAGATCTTCTTGAATGGTTTCATACCGATGTGTGTGGAACATTTCACATTGAATCAAGGGGAGGGTACTAATACTTCATAAGTATTACAGATGATTTTAGTAGATATGGATATATCTACCTAAAGAGGTATAAGTCAAATTATTTTGATAACTTCAAATAATAGAAGAAAGAAGTTGAGAACCAGCTTGGTAAGACGATTAAAAAACTATACTCAGACCAAGGTGGATAATATCTTAATCAAGACTTCATTGATTACTTATGGGAGTTTGGGATATTATCCCAACTCACTCCTCCAAACACACACCAAATTAATGGTGTGATCAAAAGGAAGAACCACACATTGTTAGACATGGTGAGATCAATAATGAGTCATGCAAGTCTTCCCCTATCCGTTTGGGGATATGCGTTACAAATAGAATCCCATGTACTAACCCAAGTACCAACTATATCAATAAATGTTATTCCATATGAGTCCTAGATTGGAAGAAGAGAAATTTTATCTAATTTACATTTGTGGGGTATCAAAGCATTTGGTAAGGCGTCTTCCGGTAGTAAACTCGCACCCCAAGGAACAATGTGTAACTTTATAGGATATCCCAAGGAAACAAAGGGATATTATCTATAAAAACCCTTAGTTAAAAATGATATAGTGGCAAGACATTCCATATTCATTGAGATGGATCACATATCCAATAACGATAGTGGGAGCAAGATAGAATTCGATGAAGTTGAGGCTCAAGGTGAACAAGAGTTGGTACAAGAACGTATTCCATAAAGACCCATGGAAGAAGAATAATTTCTAAAGACACAAGTACTGCATAGGAGTACAAGAGAGGATATAGATCTGGAAAGGTACGATTTTCTAGTTATTGAGGATGTTTAATCCTTATTAGTTTATAATAAAGATTCTATAACATAGAAGGAAGCAGTAACTGGCACCAAAGTTGCTATGAGGAAAGAAACCATGAATTATGAAATGGATTCCATGTACCAAATCAATGTCTGGATTTTTGTAGATCCTCCAGTTGTTGTAAAGACTATTGGATTCAAATGGGTATTCAAGAATAAATTTGACATGGATGGACAAGTTAGTACCTATAAGGCATGACTGGTTGCAAAAGGATTTAAACAGCTTTAAGGAATTGACTACTGGGAAACCTTCTCACTAGTTTCAATGATGAAATCCATCAGAATTATACTTTCTATCATGGATTAACATGACTATGAGATTTGGAAAATTTATACCAAATTATCATTCCTTAATGGGAACCTCTAGGAAGATGTCTATATGACACCGTCTGAAGATCTTGTTACTCTAAAGGATGCCAATTAGGTGTGAAAGTTTCCGAAATACATTTATCAATTAATGATAGCATCCAGGTCATAGAATGTTTTTTTGATAAAGCAATAAAATAATATGGTTTTATCAGAATTGAATGTGAGTCTTTTGTCTAAAAACAGTTTAGTGGGAGTGCAGTGATTTTCCTAATAGTGTATGTTGATGACATATTCCTCATTGGAAATGAGATACCAGTCTTGCAGTATGTTAAGACATGGATGAATCAATGCTTCTCTATGAAATAAATGGGTGAGGCATCATATATTATTGGGATCAAGATACATCATGATAGATCTAAGATATTTCTGGGCCTATGTCAAACTACATACATTGATAATATACTGAAGAGATTCAGTATGGAACAATCCAAGAGGGGATTGTTTCTAGCTTCACATGGCAGTAATCTTTCCAAGAAAATGTGTCCTCAAATACATAAGGAAATAAAGATAATGGCAAGGACTCCATATGAATCAGTGATTGGGTCAGTCATGTATGTCATGCTATATACTAGGCTAGATGTTGCCTTCGCATTGAGTTTGGTAGGTAGATATCAAGCTGACCCTGGTGAACACCATTTGATGGAAGTCAAGACTATCCTAATGTATCTCAGGCAGACTAAGTATTTGTTCCTAGTTTATAGAGGATATGAGGAACAAGTCCTCAGAGGATATGAATATGATAGTTTCTAGACTGATCAATATGACATGAAGTCCCAAACGGGATACATGTTCACTTTTAATGGAGGTGTAGTGAGCTGAAAGGGATCAATGTAGAGTGTGGTTGCAGATTCCAAAGTAGAGTTAGAGTATATCGCATCTTATGAGGCAGATAAAAAAGTAGATTGGATGCTAAGATTCATCTAGGAGCTAGATTTGTTACCTAGTAGTAAATATCCAACCATAATGTACTATGATAATACTTCAGCAGTGGCTCTTTCAAAAGATCCAAGGTCACATCAGCAAACAAAGCACATACTTAAGAAGTATCATCTGTTGATGGATTTTTCTAAGAGAGGTGAAGTTGCAGTGAGTAGTATTTCCAAGGAAGACAATGTGGATGTCCCCTGGACTAAAGCCTTGCTCAGCAGAAGCATGATCATCATTTGAGGCCTAGAAGACTGAAATTCGTAGGTAGTTGGCTCTAGTCCAAGTGTGGGATTTTAAGATTTGGTGTCCTAAACCCAACTTGTTTTATTTTAATTACATTAATATTTAATGTATTATTACATATTTTTCATTATTTTCCATGACAATCATGTAATAATGTCCTAGTGTATTTTTTGCATTGATAAAGTCATGACAGTTCCCCGCTTTGATGAGAACCTTGAAATGCTATAACAATATTCTTAAATATCATTATGCAGTTAGATGACATACTAGGATGGGACACATAGCATGAATTCCATTAGGTGCGATTACTTGTAAGCAGATGAGACTTCCTCTCATGATGTTCGCAATTGTTAATCTCCAAAATAGAATATTATGAGAATAGACCTACTAGTAAGATTTCCACAAGTTTTGGCGTCATCAGATTTTTCTATTTGTGAGCGTGTGTAATGATCCTTAGACTTTAAGATTATCATTTATATGTGTCACGACTTACGCACATTGATTTACTGATAAAAACCGTCATGAAAACAGTTGGTGGGAAGTTGGGTACATTGGGTTCATCAGAAGTGTCATGTTATTAATGTATTATTCAAGGAAGAATTTGTCCCTTCCATTTATGGAAGTTGATATCTTGGACCTTTTATTGAAATAGAATTTTAACGAGAAATTATATAGCCATGGTGTAAGGATGAGTTTATCTCATGTAGTCAAAGAACGGCGTATCATGTATAGAAGTTGATGACATAATCATGAAATGTGCTTGATGAGATATTTTGATGATGAGATTATATTACACAGTGAGTGTCCATATGTGTATGTCATTGTTGTGACATTACATTCTTTCTCTTAGGTGACTTGACCCGTTGTTAGACTGTACTCTTGGAATTTTGGCAAGCCTGCCTAATTCTAAAAAGAAAGAATCCTACTGGGTCACAAACTAAGTGTTTTTTGTATTCTTAGTTAAATTCTCTTTGAATTTAATTAATGAAATAAATATTATTCTCAAGAACGTGGAATAATTTTATTCAAGTTAAAATGATCACATGAATTAAATAAAATATATTTTTTTATTTTATTGATCACATAATAAATATTTATTTACTACTTTGTAAATAAAATATTTATTTAAGAGAACAAAAACAATTTGTATTTATTCATGTGTTCAATAAATGGAAGTGGAGTTCGAGCAGACCAAGTTCAGTCTTGTAGTGAAATAATTATTTGCAAGACGATAAATAATTTTTGAACTAGTTGGGAAAAATTAAAATAACGCGACTATTATTTTATGACGCAGAATAATATTTATATTTCTATTTTTCCCAAATTTCATGCACTATAAATAATGACTCAGTATTTTTATTAAATTCATGGGTTTTCTCTATGTACATGAATCTTTTTAATTGTTTCTATTCATTGAAATATTGTGACTAAAATTCCATGTATATAAATAGGCATGTACCCCTATTGTGTCATACACCACACCACACGCCTGGTGAATTGAGAATTGTTGAGCCAAACAATTTCTCCCCTGAATCTTCTTCTCTCCCCTCTCAAGAATAAGAGTCATTCTTCAAGGCCAAAGAAATAGCGACCAAGAATGACAGACATGAGACACTCGTTTCGCCGTGCTAGCACCCGGAGAATGAGCGGTGTCGATTAGAGGCCATTAGAGCATGTGTGGATCACTACTATGGATGTTCTAGTTTTGATCCTTACCAGTGCAACAAGACAATTTGTAATGTTCATTTCTAACGATCAACGTCATCAAAGAAGAAAAATAATAAATATCAAGGTATTATTTTTAAGAAATTAATTAAATTAATTATAAACATGATGTACAAGATATTATCTAATGGTTTCATGCCTATTTCATGTTTATCTAAATTTTTTACTATATTCCACAGAGACTTGAATTCATCGCCATATTGATCCTGTAATAATCATTGATCATGGTAAAAATCAAAGTTGGGTGTCATCCCAACCACGCTTCCACGGGGCCTGGAACCTTCATGTATGGATGTGACAAAAAATGTAAATGGATTTTTTACACAAGTCATGATTTTTAAAACATGGGACCATTCCGCATCCCCACATTCTCAATTTCCATTACCCCTTCATGTTTACTAAATGATTCATGGTATCAAAGTGGATTGATATGGTTTTTGATATTATTTTTGGAAATAATGGAATGTTTGGTATGTTGGAATGTGGTTGGTTTTCAAACAGTGTCAAATCCCATTTGGCACCATTAAGAATGTTGTTTTTTTCCATCTTAGTTTTGAAAGTGTATGCGAAATGGGATTGAACATGAAATGTAATGCCTCGTTTGTAATTGTGTATATGAAAGTGGTGTTTCATATTTTTTAAGAAATGCCTTGGAAATTATTTATAACTTTATATGAATGGAACATGATAAATGTCATGGTTGGAACTATATGATGTTTGGGAAATAAATTTGGTTTTAGAAATATAAATTCATGTTTGGTAACATATCAATTTTTGAGAATTGGCTTGAAATATCATGTGTTGTAATAGCCTGGTTGGAACTTGTGAATGGATTGTTGTGCGATGAGAACCCCTATCGAGGATTTCCTAATTGAGGTTATCACATGGTTGATGTCAGTGTTTGGAGAAGAAAGATTCGATGGGGGAAGTCAATTTGCGACAAGCATGTGAGGGTCTCCTCCTTTCACCATGTAATATTACCATGGGTTTCTTGGATATATTTTAGATGGTGGAGTGATGGTTTCTTATCGACCCTGATTAGAAGGTTAGTTACCCCCTTAAAATTATAGTGAGGGGTGGGAAGTTCCATGGGATTGGTAGTTAGAATGGCCAGTTGGATATTGACTATGGAGCCGTACCATATCATGGTAGGGGAGTCTGATCTGAGTACGTCTAAGTATCACTCTATAGACGTTTATGAAATTTCCATGGTTACTATCATTAAGTTCTTGTTTATTTTTCATATAGCACTTTGTTTTTTTTTGATATCTCTTTATTTTATTTTCATCATATCCTTGTAATACATTCACTATATTTATGTTTTAAACATGATTTTTAAAATAATAATATATTTTAAAAAGGGAATGTGAAGTGTTTTTTTTGAAAAAAGTAATTTTGTGTCTATTTTTTCCAAATGAGAAATCATATTTTTATACATGTATTTAAAACTAATATTTTTGCACTATAACATTAATGGAACTTAAGGGATTATCCGGGGATTAACTAATAAGAATATTAATCTCACAACCTATTGGTGACATTTGGTGTTGATAAACCATAGTTGTTTTGCTGGTGTGGGTTTCTAGTTTTGACATGTCTTGTAGAAGGTTGGTTTTTGGACAGTGGTGACCCTAAGGTCACATGGAGATCATGTTGGTGGAAGTTTTTTTGGGTTTTGTTTTAGTATTATATTTTTTCATTTGTATTTGTATCTTGATTAGTTTTTGTTTTTATTCGTGATTATTTTTTAGTTATCGGTGCATTCTCATTTTTTAGTTCATTTATTTGATCATGATTTATGGGGAAAATCATTCCCATAGTGATTTAATTTATGCCTGACACCAATTTTCATCATGTGGTGATCAGGAACACACTTTAGGACATGCCACAGATCAGGTCGGATGATGGGTAGAATGGAAAACTGGCTTGGCTTGAGACAATAGTCAAAATAATTTCTAAAACACCCAGTAACCTTTTTTAAAAACAAAACATGAACTTCCCTAGGGGACACACTAGACCTGATTAAACCATTTCTCAATGGTATTTGAACTTAACCAATACATACCAGAGCTCGGTAAGGCCCATATGATATTATATAGAATATATAATTGTGGTGTTGAGGAGCATGTTATTGTAGAAGTGAATGTCACACCTCAAAGGTAGTTTGAAGATATAATAAGGAAAGATTTGTGTCTAATACTACAGTACCACTAAAAAGATATATGTATGATGAACTTTCTAAATTTATTGATAAACTCACAAGCTGGTTGGGGATGGGTTTCAGGTTACTACTTGAAATCCCCACCCACTCATCTATGAGACCTTTCTCACCCACAAATTGGAAACTTGTCCCACTAGCATGAAGTAATCTAACTATCCTGTGATGACAATTCATATGGGAACTCATCACAGACAACCAATCTATAGTCAGGATGTTATCATAAAGTATAATTCAATTACCAAGAGATACGATGAGAAAAACATAACATAGAGTTTAAACTCTCACTTTCATAGGATGTATGAAATAGAATAATTGTTCCCTTTTAGAACCTATAGCCAAATCATTTTCTTTAAATACTCATCTAGAGGATATACATTTTTTAAAAGCAATACAAATATAAATGAATAAAAAACTCTTGTATCTATATGTATTTTAGTAAGATTATATATGACATAGATAATGCCTTGAATCATCACATGATCATACTGGTCATACCCCTAAATAGCCTATAAATACCATCACCCATGAATTCAATCTATCTAAGCATATTGTATGACACAATATGGTTTTTTAAATAGTATCTCAAAGAACCTTTCACTTAAAACAACTCCTATCTTTAAAACCCCACCCACTCAACAATCATCATTACCTCTCATGGGGATACCCAGAACATGCATTAGATATCCCTAATTATAGTGTAGATTATACTATTGCATGAAATCAATTAATTTTCCACCTTATACAAAAAAAATCAGGAAATATTGATAAATTTTGACTTCCTTATCAATTGAATATTGTTACCCCCAACTCTTGATAAACTGAATTCCCGATGCTAACCCAATAATATGGACACATTATTTCAATCCTAGGCATGACTAGGACTATTTCACTAAGAATTAGATGTATGATTCCTACTAATTACTATAGATAAATTATCCCTAGAGTTACCACTATCAGATCCCACCGTCTTGAATCACTCTTCTATGAATCCTTCTGTAACCAAATCCTTCTCTAGCACGCTATAAAAGAGGTAAATAAATAATAATACCATGATAGAATGGATGTATCTCCAAATACCCTAATAAAACATCCATACCTATATATATACTTATTGTTCCATATTAAGGGAGTGATTCCAGGGGACATTAAACTTTGTGGAGTACTTAAAAAATAATATATCACACTACTATATCCCAAATAGATAAAAAAATCCATATATAGTTAAAATTATTAGGGTAACACTCATTAGGGAACAACTACTAGAATTATAACAACGAGAGTGTCACATCATCATGAGTTTGGGTGATGAAACTGCATGAGCTCCATTCTACTGTAAGAATAAGGATCATTTAATGTGAAACCATTTAGTCATCTAAAGTTGCACCTAGCCTAATTTCACATACCACCCCATCGATCCCATCTGTCACTTCTTGAGGATCAATCTCACCATGAATGTTTTGTGTCATCTATTGTTCGATATTGTGTAACACAATAATCATGTGTGCATCTTCATCCCAACCTTTTGGAATTATTAGATGCTCAAAAAATTGTGACAATGCACTATTCCATCTTGGTGGGAACACATCATAAGTGGGTACCAATATTAACGAATCATCGCTCAACTGATGATTATCATGATCCTATATAAGTTTCAATATGGACCAATATCAAACTATTTTCCTAAAAGATAAATATATTCATATTTGTCAGATGTATATATATTGGGTGTTTTTTTCTAGGACATGCAATTAAAAACAAAAAATATAATATGATTAATGTAACACACCGACCCATGTTTCCTAGATCTATTGTATTATTTTATTACATTTCCATGATCCCAATAAAATCAAATCTTGGAGGACCAATTTGTTTATTATTCTTTGAAATTATAAAAATAACCATAAGTTTTACATTACATCTTAAAATTAATAACAACATATTATCCCCTTTGTAAACTCTAATATCCCTTAGACTAACACTACATGTAAATCATAATATACTTATTCGCATCTTCGGGACAATTAAAACATAATAAACGACTGTTCTTAGAGTCTTAGTAAGGATAAACAATATAGTGGAAGCTATCGTAAATAAACATGAACTTTTAAGGAAATGTATACAATTGAAACACACGCCTTTTAAACATAATTTTCAGTACAATATAGTAATAATAAATCAAATAATTAAATTTAAAAATTGAAATGAATATTTCACTAATTGAATAATCACATGAAATATCAAAAATTAATTTCATAATGAGGAAATTTATAATGTTCGAAATCATAATAGTACCATAAAGGTCTTGTGCCAAGACCATTAACATACCATCAAGGCCTTGTTCCAAGACTCTAGATTGTATTATGATACCTAATGATGAATCAAGGGCATATAGAGGGCCCCTCATGTCACTAATATGTCTAATTCATTCCACTTATGAAAATGGTGAAACATAACATAAACATTAATATTATAACTAGAATATGAAATTTTAATACTTTAACCATAAACCATGAATGGTATAAACATAGAACATCCATATTCAAATATATCATAATACCTTCAATACAATATGGAAGATTGTATCATAATAATCAAACCACAAATAATAATAAAATCTAACAAAGGATATTGACATAGATTAAAATAATTTAATAAATTAATTAAAACTCATTGATGGAAATATCTCGTTATTAATTTGAAATTATTTGGAATACACATAATTATAAAAGAAAACATTTATTTTGAAAATAACTTATAATTTTGTAAGGAATGCATAAAAATGATAAGGCATTATAATGGTGGAAAATATCTGGTTGCTCCATATATGTTAAAAAACATCCATTCTTTAAATATGTCAAAAAGGGTAGAAAATACCTTTTTTGGAAAATGATGGAAAGATTCCTTTCCAAACATTTCTAAAAAAGTAAAACATGGGTGAAAATGACATCAAAAAATTTTCAGTAATATTTTTAATTTAATTTAATGAAACATGGACAAGGATGATTAGGATGTACATGTAGATACTTACATATAAGCAATATTGGATAACAAAGATATTGTGAAATTAACCCTTACATTATACTTTTGTTTAGTCGAGGGTGAGTTAAACTCATTTATAATGGTCAAAACATGTTTTTAAATTATTCTACAACTATATACATATTTATTATATCATATATAATCCTCTTATATCATTTTGTTAATAATATTTCAGTCATACCATTGTTTCGGTTGTTAAGTTCTTAATTTTCCCATTCAATTTTTGTCATTTAAGTCATGTTTGTTATTAATATGTTATATTTTATTGAAATAAAAAATTAAATTAAGTTCATATTTATTATTTTTACTCATAATATAAATTTATAATTATTTTTTAATGTTTAACATAGATAATGAATCTCATCGTGTCATGAAGACAGTTGGTCGTACGTACGCACAAGAGACAATATCGTTCCCTTAATGGTTAAATGGTATGAAATTGGATGGTATATTAATTATAGAGAATATTTATCATGTTATTTTCATAATTATATACATTACACTCATCATTATTCCAATATAAATAAAGTATTAGTGAATAATAAATTACCGCCCAATGTGGAGACGGTTAGTCATACACACGTAGACATGGTGAAATTGTTATTTGTACAATGGATAAAATGAGTAGCATTTTATTCACATGATAATAATATCATATATATATATATATGGATGATAGTATAATTCTTATTTTGATATGGAATCGACATATCAAGAGGATGTATAAGAAGAAAATAACTTTGAAAGAGGTGATAAAACAATTACCTCTTTTTCAGGCGTCTACTTTGGGTTTGTATAAAAGGAAAACAAATGATGGATTTCTACAAAAAATGTGAGACATAGGATTATGTTAAGGTAGTTTTTTGTAGAATTGGGCAGCATTTTTTTGAGACAAATGGATTTGTAGGTTTTAATTAAATGGAAAGAGAAGTTCCCTTTTATAAGAGATATGAGGGGAACTTTTAGAAGATATTAAAATATTAATTTATTATAAATTTTTTAGTTTTAAAATAGCTCAAAAATGATTTATATTGAGTCTAAGATGAGTATGGGTAAAAATAATCTTATAAAAAAATTTTATTTAAGTTTTGGTCATGAAACTAACCATATAATTTGGGTTTAACCCTTAGTTAAACAAGTTAACCCTTACCGTGTCTTCTTATATTTTTACACAATATGATTAATATAGATACTAAAAGATTCCAAAAATATCCAAATTGGATCATTTTTGACATATTTAGCACTATTAGTGTTATTTGTCTAAAAATGAGATTTTTATGAATTTTATAACATTTATTAAATATTATTTATTATAAAGTATCATTTATGTCAATTTTGATACTAATGAAAATTTTTATTTTTAAACATATCTATCCAACTTGATAACTTCAAAACAATACTTATAATATGTAAAGATAACATCCATTTTATTAATAAATTGTTTTGTGTAATTAATTAAGTAAAATTATATTTATTTTAATATTTTAAATATTACTTAATTGATTATTTCTTTAATAATTCAATTATTACATTATTATTGTGTCACCATTTAAATTTAATTATTTACATCCTAAAACTATAAAAAAAATATGTAGATTATTATTTTATCTTTAAAAATACTACTTATAGTATAATTTATCTTATTTACAACCCCAAATTAAAAATGAAATGGTTATTAAAATTTGAATATGACCTTTTAAACTAATTCTTAAATTAAAATATAATAAATGTCTTAATCTGACACTTATGGCATACCAAAGATCATAATTATACATTATGATTGATTTATCTCAAAATCACATCTATACAATCAAATTAGTACAACTATTAGTGTAATATTTTATTATTATAATATTAATTTTACAATAAATTACTCTATTTACCTTTAACCATGGAAATTAAAATCCAAAAGATACTATTCACCAAATATTACTTTGATCTTATTATAAAAAATTTCATATTGATTTATACCATTTATATTAGTTTATTGAAATTCAATTCACAAAATAGGTAAAATCACGTTTCATGCAAATCTCGTAGATGTGGCTAGAAGTCTGATAAAAAAGACGCTCAAAATTTTAATAACTTTTAAAATCTAAATCTATTTTAAGTTGATTTCAATTAACTATGTTGGATTAATATAATAATTATTTATCTCTTGAAAAATTAAAATCAATTTATTGAAAAATAATTATTAAAAAGCAATAATATGATTTTAACTACAATTCAGTACCATTCAATTTTCATTAAAAATTAAAGAGTTTTTGAAAATTACCAAAATTTCATTATAACAATATTTTCAAATCCAAAATTCAAAACTGATATTTATTTTGAAAAATAAAATTTATAAATTTCATAATTTGGTTAATACTATTCATACTCACTTTTTAAATGGCTAGTCTGAAAGGTCATGGTGCACTCGAACTCGATGTCGCATATAGTGCAAGATATTGAATTTTTTAAAATGAATCATATCATGGATGATTGGGGTGTTACATTCTTCCCCCCTTAAAATAATTTCATCGTTGAAATTTATATAATATCACTTCATAAAAAAATTTGTGTGGTTCTTCGTTATAAGAACATTAGTTTACCACATTGCCACTTCTATTTTATGGTTCTAAAAATAACCTTTACCAGGTGAGTTGTCCGATTTCTAAACACTTTTTCTTTGGTATCAAGAATATTGATAGACTCTTCACAATAAGACATATTGGGTTCCGGTTCTACTTCTTCATAGGTCAGTAAATATGTGGGTTTTAGCATGTATTTTTTAAAATGATACATGGAACACATCATGAACTTTTGAGGGACATTATGGCATTACCAAATGACAAGCTACATGTCCAATTCATTATAGAATTTCAAAAGATCTAATGTACCTAGGACTAAATTTACCCTTCTTATCGAATCATATAACACTCTTCCTTAGAGATACATTTAGGAAAACATGATCTCCCACTAGAAATTCTAAATCCTTCCATCGATTATAAACATATGTCTCTTTCATACATTGAGATATTTTGATATGGGTTTGAATAGTTTTTTCCCTTTTTGACGTTTCATCAACAATTTTGGCCCTATGAGTTTTCATTCACCAAAATCATCCCAACATGCAGGTATACAATATCTTATTCCAAATTATTCTTCAAATGGTTCTATCTGTATACTTAAATGGAAGATATTGTTATAGGAAAATTATATCAGAGGTAAATACTTGTCCCACGTATGTTGAAAGTCGAGAGAGAAAGATATCAAAATTTCTTCAAAGGTGTGAATAGTCCTCTCTAATTTTATATCTGTCTGAGTTTGGTAGGAAGATCACAAATGAATCTCATTATCTAGGGACTTTTAAATACGTTTCTAGAATTGTGATCTAAAATTGGGATCACAGTCATAAATAATTGATATGGGTACACCATGAACTATTAAAACTTCATTAATATATAGACTTGATAAACGATCAAGTGGAAAATCTTCTATTATAGTTGGAAAATGTCATTATTTGGTAACACGGTAAATAATAACCCATATCACATCATTTATTTGGGGAGTATTTGGTATCCCCCTGATAAATTACATTGTAATACCATACCATTTCCACACTGGTATTGGATTAGGTTGCATAAATCCTCTAGAATGTTGTGTTCCAGTTGTTACCTATTGACATACCAAACATCTCCACAGATAATCATCAATCTACTTCATCATTTTGTCCCACCAAAAATGAACCTTCAAATATCTATACATTATAGTGAAAACCTAGTGTATAGATAAATTTGATCTATGCGGATCGTCTAATAATTCACTTTTTAGCTCTAGTATAGATGTTACACAAGGCCTCTTCCAAAATTTCAAAATACCATCTTCAAATATGAATTCAATCAGTCTCCCATCATTCACAGCTTTAATTGTATTTTGTAACTCCTCATCATGACGCTGAGAAATTTTTATCATTTCTAGTAAATATTGTATGGAAACCATTTTAAAAAGTAGTGATGTTTCAACATCCATGATAATTCCCATATCCATCTTTACTATATCCATAAACATAGGATCCCTTTCAACTCTCACTTTTTTTAGAACTTCATGGTCTTGTCTAATCAATGTCTCCACCACCAAATTTTCCTTCCCTGGGTGGTAGTGTATTCATAAATCATAATTATTGAGTAACTCGATCCATCGCCTTTGTCTCATGTCGAGTTATTTCTGTGAGAAAATATATATCAAACTCTTATGATCATTATATATCTCACATGATACACCATAGATATATTTTCTCCATATCATCATAGAAAATATTACATCTTCTTACTCTGCATCATGAGTTGGGTAGTTTTTCTCCTTAATTTTTTATTGACATGATGCATAATAAATAACACTATCATTTTTCATAAGGAAACAATTGAGTCCTTTCCTTGATTTATCATTATAAATCACAAACCCATCATTCCTAGATGGTATAGTCAAGATGGAATAATTGAATTATATTGTCTTCAATTCTTCGAAACATTCTTCACACTATTTTTTCTAAACAAATTTTACCTCTTTATGTGTGAGCTTGGTTAACAGTTTTTCCAATCTGGAAAAATTCTGGCCAAAACATCAATAGTAACATGTTATACCAATTAAACTAAATTCCTCAGTTATACTCATCGATGCTGGACATTCATGGATTTCCTTTGTCTTTGTAATACAATTATATATTCCATCCATCATGAAAATATGGCCAAGAAGATAAATTTCCCAAATCCATAATTCTCATATTCTAAACATCCCATTTATTTCATTTCTTCTAAAATTATTTAGAAAAAAAGGAAAATTGTTCTCATAGTCTTCATATTTTTTTGATTATATGAAGATATAATTAACAAATACTAGAAAAAATTACAAATATTTTCATGGAACACTTTTTTCATTAGATCCATGAAAACAGAAGGTGCATTAGTCAATCAAAATGGAATTACTCTAAATTTTTATTGACCAGACCTTGTTCGGAATGTTGCCTTTAAAATATATTCCTTTTTACACACAATAGATGACATACAGAACTAAGGTCAATTTTATAAATATATTTATCTCCATGAATATTATCAAATAAATCATCAATTAGGTGCATGAGATATATGTTATTTATTATAATAGAATTGATTTTTTTAGTCAATGCATAGCCTCATTAATCCATCTTCATTCTTAACAAAAAAGAAATGGGGATCCCCATGGAGAAAAACTAGGGATAATAAATCCCTTATTACTCAACTCCTCTAGTTTTTTCTCCAGCTCTAATAATTCCACAATTTTCATTATATAAGGATTATTTCATATTGGTTTGGTATTAGGGAATAAACTATTATAAAACTCCACTTCATGCTCTGGGGGGATTCCTGGTAAATCTTCAAAAAAAACATAAATCTGTTTATTTAGAATAGGTACATACTCGAATTGAATATTTATTCTTCATCCATAGAAATTATTTACTCTACCTCCTCAAGAATCACATTCAATAAGGCTAACAGGGGTAGATTTTGATATAAATCTGGTGATGAAGTTTCTTCTCTAAAGATAAGGGATTATACATCATCCTCTCAAATAATAAATTCTATCTTTAATTTATAAATTTTCTCATAATATTTTTATATCCAATCCATGCCTAGGATTATATCAAGGTTTTCCAAGGTATCATAATAAATTTAGTCAATAGTTCATGTTTATATGCCACAATAAAAACTACCTAATACATATTTGTTGCAATGAGACATACCTTAGGGTTTTTTATTGAATACCCCCTTGTTAAAGTGAATTGGAGATATATAATTTTTAATGAAAACTCCGAATATATAATGGAATGTGAGGATCCATGATCAATTAAAACATTACTTAAATTTTAGGATATGATTATAGTACATTTGTAGAGACCCATACTTGTCTTGCATGGACATTACATTAATTTTGTGGAATACTTAATACATAGAAAAAAACAGACACCCAAGGACCGTAATAGTTTAGTGTCTTTGGAACCGTGGAACACAATATTCTAATCATGGTGAAAGATCTTCAACATATCCCATAAAGATCCTTCCCTTTTGTTTTCTTATCTAAAACCTTTCTTTATATCCTAGGGAAAAGAAAACATAAAAAGGTTCTGCTCAAATACTCAATAAGGGTAAGCGTGGAGAAAATAAAACAAAACATATACATTTGGACTTAAAAACATGAAAATAAAGTTTAAACGTAAAAATCTTGAGAAATGACATAAAACATTGCAGTACGTAAGGCAGAGATCATAATAGGACATAAATAATGATAAAATAGCATGGGAATAAAACCTGTAATTGGGGATACCGTTAATTACATGTTATGATTTCCATAGTATCCAATGCATTTTTGCCATGACCATCATAGTGGACAAAGTCCTTTACTGAACCGGGTTTACATATTGTTACAGCCCTGTATTACTGAACCAGATTCACTTACAGTTCTAGCCATGTCTATCCTATGAGATATAAATCTTTACCCAATTCATTGGAGGTATATACAGGTCCAACCCATCTCATAATGAAATCATTCTTACTTTTACCACAAAATAAACATAAATCATTCATTATAACACAAAGAATAAAATGGGTTTTATAAACATCATCCCATCATAACATAATCCATATAAAACAAATGGATATAATTTCATCATAAGAATAAGAAAACCATGTAAATAATAGATACATTATACTTTAATCATAATCATACTAAAAAATGTCATCTTAGATGGAAAATGGTTTTGATTAAACACATGAAATGAATTCTTGAGGAAAATATCCTTTCTTCTTCAAAATAATTTTCTTTTCATAAAATTCCATTCAATTCTAAAAGAAAATGATTTTTTTTTTAAAATAATCAGGAAATCTTGTAGAGGATGATTCATGAAAATTAGGCATTATGAAAAAGTAAAAATCTGTTCATGCCGTATAAGTTAAAAAAAACATTCTCCTCGTGCTTTTTCGGGAAAAGTAAAAAAGTTCCTCGTATGATAAATAAAAGAAACATTTGTTCCATAACATGTGGAAAAAGTAAAAAATGTGTAAAAAGGACTTTAAACATACATGAAAACATTTTTAGAAAAAATGGACATTGATTATAACAATAATCCCAGTAAATATTTACGAATAAATAATCTCGAATAACAATGAGATTGAAATAATTATCCCTTACCTTAGGTCCAATTTCTTCTATACATATCTGAATCTCTTGTATAGTGGGTTTAAACATATTATTAACTTGTAACAGAACCATAATAATATTTATGATATCATATATGATTCACTTATGACTTTATATTACCTTTTTTTGTAAATTCCATGTTAAAGCAGCGTTTTGGGTAAAATCGATTAATTTATCGTACGTGTTTTGACTTTTAGTTCTTGATATCATTACTTATATCAATATTTAATTACTTCCAGAATATAATAAATGATTTATATAAATTATATTCAGAATATAACATATATAATATATCGATAAATGGAATGAAATACATAGTTTATGGAGACGGTAGGCCGTATGTACGCATGAATGCTGTTTTCATTTCCTAATTAAATTGAATGGAAGTAAATGAAATATATATATATATATATATAAATAAATCCATTAGAATTATTATATCATATATTTCATGATTAATTATTATATATATACTTTATAATCATTCTTAAATGATTAACATCGAGAATTAATCTCATCGTGTTCGTGGAGACGGTAGTCCGTATGTACGCATGAGCGACAATATAATTCTTTTGATATTAAAATAATATATAATTGGATGGTATATCATATATAATGAATCATAATAATTATATATTTATTATTTATATCATTTATACTCATTATTATACCAATCCAAATGATGAAATGTTTGAATAACAAACTACACCACGATGTGGAGACGGCAAGCCATACGCACGCATGTGTGGTGACTTATTCATTCATAGAATGGATAAAATAACTAATATGGTTGTACAATTTTTATAATAAAATTTTAGTATATATATTATACTGAAGTAATTATTTTATAATGGAAACAACTAAGAAGGAGGAAGTGTAAGAAGAAAGGAACTTGAATTAGGTTGTGAGATATTTACCTCTTCTTCGGGTTCTTCCTTTTGATTTGATCAAAAGGGCTCCTTAGTTTGGATTTCTGACTAAAGGAAGTCCTGTAGGATTAATGGAGGATATTTGATAGGGTATTTGGGCAGGTTTTGGCCAAGCCAAATGGATTGTGAGGAGTGAATGTGAGAGAAGAGGGAGTTCCCTTTTACAAGAGAGGTGAGGGGCACCTTAGGAAAAACATAAAATATTATTTTATAATAAATTCATATTCAGTTTATAATGGCTCCAAAGTGACTTATTTAGAGGCTAGGGTAGGGATGGGTCTAAGGCCTCTCATCCAATAGGTTTTAGACAATTTTAGGTTACCATTTTAACCTTATCATTTAGATTTAACTCTAAGTTAAATAATTTAACTTTTACAGTGTCTTCTTGTATTCTTACACTATATGGTTAATAAAATTTCTATAAACTACCAGTAGAACCCCAATTGGTTCATTAATGTCATATATATTATTATATAAGTCTTTCGGCCGATCCTTATATTTTTATGACCATTATATCAAGTAATAACATAATATTTGTTTTAAAAACTATTTTATGTCAATTTTGACACAATTTGGTATTTTTTTATTTACAAATTTATAACATCATTATTACTTGGAACAAATTTATTTAACCAACCCTAATATGATATATTTACCATGAAAATTAGTTTTATTCATAAACAACATCAAATTACAATTATTTTTGTATTTATAATGTCAATTATGTTAATATTCCTTTAATAATGTAATTATTGCATCATCATTGTGTCATAAATAAATTAAATTATTTAATGTCTAAAAATTATAAATAAAATACATTTATGTAGGAAATTGTTTTTTCTAATTAATATTTATAGTCTAATTTATCTTATGTATAATTCTATATTAAACATGTTTTACTTATAAAACTTTGATTTTAACTCTTCTAACTCTTCTTTGAATTAAATAATAATAGATGTCCTAATCTAATACAAGTGTACCTAAAGGGTAATATTTTATTCCTAAAGTTGTTTTTGTTTGAATTAAAATCATTCAATAGAAATATGACATGTTTTATTGTAATAATAATATCATTTTTACCCTTAATTACCCTATTTACTTTGAACTGTGGTAAATAAAAGTAAAAACTTACTATTCACCAAAAGTTATTTTTTCTTATTGAACAAAATTTTACATACTAATATCAACTTTGTCTCTCAAATTTTTGAAATTTCACTCACAAAAGTGGTAAAATTATGTTCTATATAAATTTGCAAATTCTCCTAGGAGGTGGGTAAAAGACGGTCAAAAGTTCAATCAAATTTTCATATATCTAAAATTATTATAAAATGACTCCAATTAATTAAATTGAACTTATATATGTATTATGTGTCTATTTTGTTCTAAAATAAATTTTAAAAAAATAAATTATTATTTAAACAAAAAGTCTATTTTAACCAATAACTCGTTGTTTTTACTATTCATCAAAAATTGAAAGTTTTCAGAAAAATACCAAAAACTCACCCTTGGATAATTTTGATATTCCGAATCCAAAAATGAATTCCATTTTGAAGGATAAAATTTATAAAATTTCAAAAAGTGTGTTTTACTATTCATAAAGGATAGCTTATATAATATTTTAATAACATATCATTGTTTAGTGAAACTCAATACTGCGTACAACACAAGCTATAGAGGAAGGTCATGATTGCGTGTAATGCAAGCTAAGTCAGGGATGCGTGTAGTGAAATATCCCTTTGGTGTTGCGTATAACATAATAAAAACTTATTTCATTTGTAAAACAAAATCTAGACTTAATTTTGCATAGAATAATTTCTACAAAACAAACTTGAAATTGTGTGTAACACGAGCCCAGAATAGTGTCGCATATACTACAAGCTAATATGGTGTTGAGTATAGTACAAGATAATCTTTTTGTAGTGTATAAAAGAAGAAATCAAAGAAATTAAAAAGAATATATCTTATAAAATCTCGAGGTGTTACATTCTACCCCCCTTAAAATGAATTTCTCCCTCGAAATTCATCGAGGTAATAAATCGTTTACTACTTTTAAGTTTCTTTAATAAGAACCCCCATTGTAAAAACTAATACAAAAACTTAATTTTAAAAGTATGAAACGTAGTGGTTACCCAAATTAACTCATCACTAGGTTTCCACAGAGGAAAACATAAGTGAAAATATGGATATAGAAGAGAAATATAATCATCAAGTTCTGATGGAGAGTGGTAGAGAACATGGCTATGAAAAAGCCAATAATCACAAAGCCATAAATTTTGGATTATCTAAGGTACCATCTGACTATCAGATATGAGGGTATTAGGATAACATTTTTTGTTTTCAAGATATTTTTCTTAATGTTGAAGAATTAAAAGAAATACTTACTTGATTTTGCTACAATCTCACTATTGTTTGTTCCTTGAACAATTTCCACTTAATCTCTTAAAGAAATTAAGTTGAATTTGTCTTCCGTGAAGTGTTAGGAGATCATGGGATAGAATGATAGGTCATTCCATCTGTCTCAAACATATGGTTAGAAAATGTTATATACATAAGTCCATATTATGGTGAGATTATTCAAATATGGTTACAAAAATGGATTTATACTTCATCAATCATCCTTCTTAATAAAATAAATTTATTTTCTACTAACCAGGGACTTCCTGTAGGCCAGTGGTATGCGATAAAGGCCTGTCGCACTTTGGTTGTGGGTTCGATTCCCATAGCCTTGTCCGATGTGACGGGTTGTCACCCATCCTATGGGTTTTTCTTCATCTCAAACTATACTATTATAACATTCAGAAATAATATCGAAAAACAAATTCTATCATTAAATAATACTATATGAGGTCTAACTTAATCCGTTAAAATGTTTAGGCTTATCAAAAATACTTATGTCCAATCTCATAGTAAAAAGAACAATTATGAGAAAGGTCATATAACAAGAATTTGAATACCATCATTTATCCCCCATATATCATAAGATATATCTTGTCGGTCACATTCCAAACATGTGAATACCTTAATATTGTATTCTCTTACAACATTAATTACTATAGAACCTTATTGAAACATGAATGCTGTCAAAAGTTAACTCATTACACATACCAAAATCCCAAAAAAATCTATATACTCAAATCATGTTATCACTTTGTCCTTTTATCATTCATGAACTCATAAATACTATCAAACAAATCATTTTCTCCTAATCCCTTAATTATGCGAATACCATCTTCTTTCCAAAAATATATCAATCACTTTCCATCGTTACCGGTACCATAATATTATTGAAAACCACAATAAACCAATACATAGATATTCCAATATTCCATGGTACTATATATGATATACCACAACCTTATTTTGGAATCCAATTACATAAACACTTAATCATTCCACCACATCATTTTCATACTCAACATTGCCAATAGTGATCACATGTGACTTCTCTATTTTCTTTTTCCTTAAGTGGTTGTTGATGTCGATCATCATTAACCCATGGATTAGGGCATTGTTTAGCATAACTCCCCATTTCCTTGCACTTGAAGAATTGAAGTGTCGGTGGTGCTATCTCTGTAATCTTTTCTCTATTCACATCATTAGCTACCTTCTTCCCATTACATTGTCACTCAGCTGCTCGATGACCTTCTTTTCCACACTTGAAAACATTTTCAAGTCTTTTTATGACAATCTCCACCATGCTTCCTTCCACACTTTGAGCATAAAGAAACATCTGTCTTCTTTCACCATTGTTTTGAGATTTTTCATTGAACTCCATCTTTCATTTCTTGTCAAAACCATGATATTGATATGTAACACCAACTTACAGTTGTACCATGATAGCACAACGCACAATTTCATCATAGGTACTGAAATCTCTTATAGATAATTCTTTTCGAATAATTGGTTTTAAGCCACTGAAATGTCCATCAACTTTACTTTCAGGTTGGATGATAAAGCCAGATTCATACCTTGAAATCCTTGTAAAATTATCTTCGTATATACCAATAGATTCATCATCCTTTTGCCTAATCTCAAGGAATTCTTTTTCCATCATTGTTCAAAGAATACGAGGGAAGTACTTATTGAGAAACAAGTTCTTGAACTCGTCTCATTCCATGGATTCAATTTCATCTTGGGTCCTTTTATTCTTAATTAGAGTCCACCGCTGGTCTGCTTCACCTCTTAACCATTAAACATCCAAAATGACTATTTCATGCTCTGTACAATGAAGTATGGAAAATATCTTTTCAATTGTACTGATCTATTTTTCAGCAACAAGTGGATCAGAATACCGACTAAAAGAAGGTGGATGTTGCCTCATGAAGGACTCAATAGAATATTGTTCATTTCTATACTCATTTGAAAGTTCACAATGCTTCATATCTTGTGTAAATATAGCAATAAATTTTTTCACTCCATCTCCCATAACATTGGTTTGTTCAGGAGGACAATCATTTCATTGTCCATTACATTGATCAACACGGTTCCTTCGGGATCCATCCATCGTCTAAAACCCAAAAATAATAGTGTGAGAGGAAAAAATCAAGCTAGGAAAACAACATAATAAGAGGGAGTACCTTCAATATATAACATATTAGGTTTAATTCTAAGATCGTTATCATAAATCTAGGACAATGACCTATACTTATACGTAACCTTAGAGACATACCTTAAGAATATCTCTAGGGATTTCACTAATGTTTTCGCATCCTAGTTTCCAAACGTTAACTAAACATTTCCTCTGATACCAACTATAGATACCCATTCTTTACATATATGGACATTACATTACTTTTTTGGAATACTTAATACATATTAAAAACAGACACCCAAGGACCATAATAGTTTAGTGTCTTTGGAAACTGGGAACACTATCTTCTAATCATGGTGAAAGATCTTCAACATCTTCTATAATGATCTTTCCCTTTTTTTACCTAAAACCTTTGTTTATATTATGGGGAAAAGAAAACATAAAAAGTGTGATCTCAGATTCTCAGTAAGGATAAGCATGGAGAAAATAAAACAAACCATATACATTTGAACTTAAAAACATGAACATAAAGTTTAAACATCAAAATCTTGAGAAATGACATAAAACATGGAAGTATGTAAGGCATAGATCATAACAAAACAACGATCATGATAAAATAGCATGGGAATAAAACATGAAATTGTGGAAACCATTAAGCAAATGTTTTGATTTCCATAGTAGCCAATACATTACTTCCAAGACCATCATAGTGGACAAAATCCTTTAATGAACCACGTTTACATGTTGTTCTAGCCCTGTATTACTGAATCAGATTCACTTTTCATTCTAGCCATGTCTATATCATGAGATATTAATATTTACCTAATGAATTGGAGGGAGATATAGGTACCAACCATCTCATAGTGAAATCATTCTTACTTGTGCCACAAAATAAACAAAAATCATTCATTATAACCAAAATAATAAAATGGGTTTCATAAATATCATCCCATTATAACATAATCCATATAAAACAAATGGATATAATCTCATCATAAGAAGAATAAAACCATGTAAATAATAGATAAATTATACTTGAAACAAAATTATACTAAATAATGTCATCTTATACTGAAAAAAGTTTTGATAAAACACTTGAAATGAATTCTTGAGGAAAATATCCTTTATTCTTTGAAATCATTTTCTTTACATAAAATTCCATTCAATTTTAAAAGAAAATTATTTTTCTGAAAATAATCATGAAATATTGTAGATAATTATTCATGAAAATTAGGCATTATTAAACCATAAAAATTCGTTCATGCCCTATAAGATAAAAAACGTTTTCCTTGTACTTTTGCCGGAAAAGTCCGAAAGTTCCTCGTATGGTAAATTAAGGAAAGATTTTGTCCATAAAATGTTGTAAAGTCAAAAATGGGTAAAAATTACTTTAAAGGTACTTGAAAACATTTTTATAAAAAATGGACATAGATGAAAACAATAACCCTAGTAAATACTTATTAATAAATAATCTCGGATAAGAATGAGATTAAAATAATTATCCCTTACCTTAGGTCCAATTTCTTATGTACGAGTCTGAATCTATTGTATAGTGGGTTTAAAAGTATTACGAACTTGTAATAGAACCATAATGATATTTATGATATCATATATGATTCACTAATGACTTTATATTACCCATTCTTTTGTAAATTTAATGCTAAAGCAACGTTTTGGGTAAAATCGTTTCATTTATTTTACGTGCTTGGAATTTTTGTTTTTGATATGATTACTTATATCATGATTTAATTACTTCCATAATATAGAACGTGATTTATATATAATATATATTCATAATTTAACATATATAATAGATCGATAAATGGAATGAAATACACTGTTCATGGAGACGGTAGGTCATACGTACGCATGAACGTTGTTTTCATTTCCTTATTAAATTGAATGGATGTAAATGACATATATATATATATATATATATATACATAAATACAGTAGCATTATTATGTCATATATATCATGATTAATTATTATATATACTTTATTTCATTCTTGAATGGTTAACATGGAGAATTAATCTCATAGCATTCGTGGAGACGGTAGTCCGTACGTACGCACGAGCGACAATATCATTCTTTTGATATTAAAATATTATATAATTTTATGTTATATCATATATAAAGAATCATAATAATGTTTTATTTATTATTTATATCATTTATACTCATTATTATAAACATCAAAATGATGAAATGTTTGAATAACAGTCTACACCACGATGTGGTGACAGTAATCCATACGTACTCACGTGTGGTGACTTATTCATTCATATGATGGATAAAATAACTAATATGGTTGTACCATTTTTATAATTACATTAAATTATATATAATATAATGGATTTATTATTTTATAATTGAAAAAACAAAGAATGAGGAAGTGGAAGAAGAAAGTAACTGAAATATGTGGTGAGATATTTACCTCTTCTTCGGGTTCTTCATTTTGATTTGATAAAAAGAGATCTTCAGGTTTGCTTTCTGACTAAAATAAGGCCTCTAGGATCATGTTAGGACAGTTTAGAGTGTATTTGGGTAGGTTTTGGCCGATCCAAATGGCTTGGGAGTAGTGAATGTTAGAAAATAAGGAGTTCCCTCTTATAAGAGGTGATGGGCACATTAGAAAAAACATAAAATATTATTTTTTATTAAATTCATATTCGGTTTATAATGGCTCAAAAGTGACTTATTTTGAGTTTAGGGTAGGGATGGGTCGAAATAATATCATCCAATAGGTTTTATACATGTTTAGCTTACAATTTGAACCTTATCATTTTGATTTAACTCTAAGTTAAATAATTTATCTTTTACCATGTCTTCTTGTATTATTACACTATATGGTTAATAAAATTACTATAAACTTCCAATATAACCCCAATTGGTTAATTAATGTCATATATATTATTATATAAGTCTTTTTTCCAATCCTTATATTTTAAGGACTATTATATCAATTAATAATATAATATTCGTTTTAAAAACACTTTTATTCCAATTTTAAACAATTCGGTATTTTGTTTTTTCTAAATTCATAACAGCGTTATTACTTCTAAAAAAATTCATATAAATAACCCTAATATGTTATATTAACCTATAAAATTATATTAATTCATAAAAAGTCTCAAATTACATTTATTTGGGTATTTATAATATCAATTATGTTAATATTTCATTAATATGGTAATTAGTTCATCATCATTGTGTCATAAATAAAATATATTATATAATGTCTAAAAATAAAAAATAAAATACAATTATGTAGAAAATTATTTTATCTTTCTGATAAATATTTATAGTCTAATTTATATTCGGTATTACCCTATATTAAATTTTTTTACTTATTAAACTTTGGTTTTAACTCTTTTAACTTTTCTTTGATTAAATAATAATAAATGTATTAATCTAATTCAATTGGACCTAAAGGGAAATATTTTATTCCTAAGGTTGTTTTTGGTCTAATTACACTTATCCAATAGAATTATTACATGAATTAGGAAAATAATAATATAATTTTTACCCTTAATTACCCTATTTACTTTTAACCATGGTAAATAAAAGTAAAAAGATACTACTCACAAAAAAAATTATTTTTATCTTATTGAACCACATTTTATTTACTGATATCAACCATGACCCTCAGATTTTTGATATTACACTCACATAAGTTGTAAAATTAAGTTTTATATATATTTTCAAATTCATCTAGAAGGTGGTTAAAAGATGGTCAAAAGTTCAATGAAATTTTTATATATATAAAATAATTAAATAATTACTCTAATGAATTACATTAAACTAATATAGGTATTATGTATCTATTTTTAACTAAAATAAATTTAAATAAAATAAATGATTATTTAAATAAAAAGTCAATTTTAACCAATAACTCAGTGTTTTCACTATTCATCCAAAATTGAATGTTTTTAGAAAAATACCAAAAATTCACCCTAGGATAATTTTGATATTCCGAAACCAAAAATGTAGTCCATTTTGGAAGATAAAATTTATAAAGTTTCAAATAGTGGGTATTACTATTCATAACAACTAATTTATATAATATTTTATTAACATATCGTTTTTTAGTGAAACTCAATATTGTGTATAATGCAAGCTATCGAGAAGGTCATGATTGCGTGTAATGCAAGCCAAGTCAAGTCTGCGTGTAGGGAAATCTCCCTTTAGTGTTGCATATATCATAATAAAAAATTATTTCATTTACTAAAAAAATCTATACTTAATGTTGGATAGAATAATTTCTACAAAACAAACTTGAAATTGTGTATAACACGAGCCAAGAATAGTGTTGTGTATACTGCAAGCAAATACAGTGTAGCTTATAGTACAAGATAATATTGATTTAGTGTACAATAGAAGAAATCAAATAAATTGAAAAGAATATATCTCATAAAATCTGGGGTGTTACAACCTACCACAATGTCATTAGGATTTTCAACCTCAACAGTTGTGATCGAAAAATATTGGCCTTGCATCATTGGCATTTTTTGAGGTAAGTTTCATTGAAACATAGAAGTGTCATTTTCATAATATCTTATTTCATTAAAATTTAATCATTCAACATTGTATGCTTCTTTATTCCCCTTGAAATCATGTGATTGGTGGTATTTTTCTCCTCACTTGTAATAAACTCCCATAATTTTTAGGCAAGTACCAGTGTATTTATTCCCACAATTACTACTGGGTGGAACATCATTTTTTCCATTCTTCCCCTTATTTCATTTCTCATAGTTTTTAGTAGCCCTATTATTCTATTGATTGCCTTTAAATTCGTTGGACTTATATAGTTCCTTTTTGGTCTTGATAGAAAATGAAAATATATATTAATATAACGATAATGATTGTGAACCAATTCCCATCATAGGAATGTTTTTAACCCATCAAATAATAAACCAATCTGAATTCTTGGTTTATATAAATAGTCTGCAAAATTCACTGATATCCTTTTGATGTTAGCATCAAACTATGAAAAATTCTCACCCTCTTTTTTCCTTATACTCATAAATTTCCTTCTCATAAAATCTCATTATTTACAACAAAATTATTTTTCATGGATTTTTTTTAAAGCCCTCCATTCCATATATTCTAATTCTTCATCCTATAATATTTTTTTTATTAATTCCCAATATTGATATGTATCTCCTCAAAGATGATAAACTGCCAGGAAAACCTTATCCCTTTCATTACTACCCACAGAAATAAATAAATTCTCTATGGAACTTATCCATTTATCAACTATAAATGTATTTGTAGTTCCATTGAATATTGGAGGTTTTTGTCTCATGCAGAAATCTAACATTGATCCTATGTGTTGGGGTCATGTTGCTTCATACTAGTCTGGTTATTGTTCATGACCTGATTCAATTGTCCCATTATGGGTATAATTTGTCTATCACTAGTTGTATAACCAACTCTAGTATCATTATAATTCATATGATGAAAATCCCTACACGGATTATGTTCATGGATACGATTTCCATTTCTTCAACTGGGCATCAATTCTAATCATGGAATACACTGTATTAGGTTATTAATCATAATACATAATCCAAAATTAGTAAAATAATTATCATAAATTAAAAAAATTATTAATATATAATCCATAATCATAAAAATATTTCTTTGAGGACATAGTTAATTATAAATCTTTCATGATGACCTGAAAAGAAAATATATATTATCTTAATTATATCCCCCAGGTGTGTCAAACCAGGTGTGCAGTAAGGCGCATTGTTGTGTATCGGGTGACCCCGAGTCAAATGAGGAACACCTTGTTAAAGTTAGTACTCTTAGGTACATATGTGAAATAACCGTGTACACTTGTAGTATCTAAACATGGATGTATTTTCTAGTAATAACCACATAATTTTAATATTACCCAAATTCTAGGATGTTCTTCTACAATTATCATCAACTTCTATCTTAGGGTAACGTTACCTACTAAATATTGTTTTCTATATCTAGTTTTCAAGGTGTTTACTAAACTTTCTATGATATCAACTATAATTCCTTGACCCCAGCTTCCCAAGTCAGTTTATTATATTTTTACATTGGCATGATCACAAGAAAATCAAATCCCAAAGGACTGATTTGTTTGGTAGCTTTAGAAATACTAGATATAAAGATAAGTTTTACATTACATCTTGAAATAAAAAATAACATATTATCCCCTTTTAAAACTCTCATATCCATTATAATAATACTACATAGAATCATAATATACTTCTTCACATCCTAGGGTAAATGTAACATAAAAAAGGGGTGAGCTCAGATGCCTAGTAAGGATAATCAATAGAGCGGAAGCTATAATAAATGAGAATATTATTTTAAAGAAATGTATAAAATTGAATCATTAGCCTTTTAAAAATAATATTCATCACAATATGGAATGAATAAATCAAATATTTCATTTTAAATTTCCTAGATATTCTACTTTTCAAATAATCACACGCAATATCAAAAAATAATTTCATTATGAGGAAATGAATAATGACAGACATCATAACCACATTGTCAAGTCCTTGTGAAAAGAGCATTACAATATGGTCCAGGCCTTATTCCAATACCATAGTTAGTGTAATGGGATCTACTAATGCATTGAGGGGCTATAGTGGGCCCTACCCATCACTTACTACATCCAATTTATTTCTCTTATGAAAACGGTGAAACAAACATAAACATTATTATTAAAAATATCATATGAAATGTAAAAAAAATTAACCATAAACCATTAATTGTATAAACAATGAATATCTATTTTCAAATATATCATAAAATCTTCAATAAAAATTGAAATATTTTATCACAATAAGTCATCCTCAAATAAGTATAAAATCCAATAAAGGATGTTGACATATATGAAAATAATTTAATAAATTGACTAAAACTTATTGAGGGAAATATCCCTATTTTGATTTAAAATAATTAAGAACCTGCACAATCATAAAGTAAAAAATTTATTTTTAAAATAACCTTATAAGTGTTTAAGTAATTCTTCAAATTTTTATAGTTTAGTAACAATGGAAAATGGCCTCTTGTTCCGTATAATTTAAAAAACATTGTTCACTTAAATATGTCGAAACAGTTATAAAGTACATTGTTTGGAAAATAACAAAAAGATTGGATTCAAAAAAAAATTCAAAAAGTAAAACAAGGGTTAAAATGATTTTAAACAATTGCCTATATTATTTTGAATAAAATTTTATGAAACATGGACAATGATTATAAGGAATCTCCAATAGATATAAACATATAAGAAATCTGACATAATAAAGAGATTGTGAAATTAACCCTTACATTATATATTATTTGAGACGAGGGTAATTTAACATCCTATATAATGGTTAAAACTTGTTATTAAATTATACCAATACTATATCAATATTTATGATATCATATATTATCATCTTATATCATTTTGGTAATAATATTTCAGTATTACCATTACATAATGTGTTAACTACTTCCTTTTCCCTTTATTGTTTTGACATGTAGGTCATGATTTTTATGAATAGGATATATTTTATTCAAATCCAGAATTGAATTAAGTTCATAATAATTATTTTTAATCATAATATAAATTTTATAATCATTTTTTAGTTTTTAACGTGAATAATGATTCACATCGCATCATGGAGACAGTAGGTCGTACGTACACACGAGAGGCAGTATCGTTCCCCTAATGGTTATATTTTATGGAATTGGATGGTAAATTAATTATACAGAATGATTATAATTTTATATTAATTATTTATATCCATTATATGAAACATTATACCCATCCTAAAAAAGTAGTGGGGAATAATAAATTACACCACAGCATGGAGATGGTAAGTCATATGTACGCACACAAAACAATATTTTTAGTTGTATGATGGATAAAATGAGTAATATGGTTGTTCCATGATTATAATAAAATTTAAGTATATGTATTATAATGATGTTATTTTTTTTATATGGAAAAAAATCAAATATTATATAGAAGAAGGAAAGACCATTGAATGATGTGATAAAACAATTACCTCTTTTCGGGCGTCTACTTTTTTTGGAGAATAGGAATCATTAGGATGTATTTATTCCAAAATATTATCCCCTAATAAGAATTTAGGTATGTACATAGAACTGTTTTTTAGGGTTTGGAATATTGAAATATTTTTTGTGGTGTGAATTATTGATAAATAGAAGTTACCTTTTATAAGATATGTTAGTGGCACTTTCGGAAGATCAAAAATTATTAAGTTCTTATAAATTTATTTTTAGTTTCACATAGATAAAAAGTGATTTATTTCAAGTATAATATGAGTATGTTTCTAAATCCTTTAAAACAATGATTTTTAGTCAGGTTTATGTTACCAAATTAACCTTATCCTTTGGGTTTAACCCTTAGGCGAATAGTTTAACTCTAACGGTATCTTCTGGTATTTTAAACTATAGGGTTAATGTAGTTACAATTAAATTCTCAAAGAACCCAAACTATATAATTTATGAAATATTTAAAAATATCATAGTTATATGGATAAAAATAATATTTTTATGAATTTTATAACATTTAATTAAATATTATTTCTTTTTAATGTATCATTTATTTTAATTTGGATACGATTCCCAGTTTACATTTTTCAAGATATAAAACAAACAAGATAACATTGAAAAACAATACTTATATTATATAAATAATATGTCTATATTATCTAAAAAAATATTTTATGGAATTAATTATATGAAATTATATTTATTTAAATATTTTAAATATCATTTCATAGATTCTTCCTTTAATAATTCAATTACTCCATCATTAGGGTGTCACCATTTAATTTAATTTTTTATTTCCTAAAATTATTATAAGAACACCATTATGTACATAATAATTTTATATTTATAAATAATATTTAGAGTCGAAATTATCTTATTTCTAACCCTATATTAAAAATCATTTAGTTATTAAAATTTGATTATGACATTTTTAACACTTCCTTAAATAAAATATAGTAAATATCTTAATCTGAAAAAAGTTGCTTAAAAAAGATAAAACTTTTCACCTAGGGTACATTTGGGTCTAATAACACTTATCCAAAGAAATTAAGAAAACTTTTATATTAATATTATATTATTATAATATTAATTTTATCGTTATTTGACTTATTTACCTTTATCCATGGTAAATAAAATCCAAAAGTATCAATTTACCAAAAACAAATTAGATCTTGTTAGACCAAATTATTCATACTTATTACAACCATGTATGTCCATTTTTAAAAATTAAAATTTCAAAGAGGTAAAATTACGTTAAATATAAATCTCATTGATGTGGCTAAAATGTGGGTAAAAGAGACCTTAAAAAGTTTAACAATTTTTTTTATAAATTTCTATTAAAAAATTATTCCAATGTACAATATTCATTTAAAATATGTATTATTTATCTATTGTAACTTTAAAGATAGTTTATAGTAAAATAAATATTAACATTAAGTATTATGTATTAAACAACAATGCAATATTTTTCACTATTCATAAAAAATTAAAACATTTCAGAAAATTACCATAATTTCACCCTAAGATAATTTTTATATTCTGAATTCAAAAATGATGTCAAATTTAGAAAATAATTTTTATAAATTTCATTATTTGGTTAATAATATTCATAAAAACTTTTTAAAAGGCTACCTTGAAAGATCAAGGTCCACCCAAACTCAATTTTGCCTATAGCACAAGCTAGTTAATTATTCAAAATAAACCATACCATGGAGGCTTGGGGTGTTATAATTAATTTATTTTCATTATATGAAATAGAAGACATGATATGAAGAGTTTAAATGATGCTTTTCATAGTATGGGTTTATGGAAACATCATCAACCATAGTAACATGGGGTTCCCTATCCTGAGAGCTGAACTCAAGACACTCCACCGTCATTTGCCTAATTTCACCAAGACAATACTATGAAAGGCCCAACTAAAAATTCAAATTATTTAAAAGACCACCTATATGATACATCTTTTTCATGAACTGACCCTTCAGGACATGTCCTAGGTCAGTAGTATGTGTATTTTGACACAGAAAAACGGTCACCAATAGGCTAAAGGATGGTGAAAATAATTCATTAGGAATATAACTGATTTGGGTTCCATTTGAATAATATACATGTATTCACCAACACATTAAAATCCATGAAATTGTATATATATATTGGAATAAACTAAATCATATAGAGTTTATACCATGCATTAAACTACCAATAGAAAATACATCAAATTAAAATTACATAATACAATAGATATAAAATAGAAAAATATACACCCAATAAGATAAGAGGTCTCATCGAAACAAAAACTGGTAAAAAGGGATACTTTATATCTTCTCTCCAAATCAATTAATCCATCCATAGAACTCATTCTGCAACCCCAAGTCCAATTATCCTCCACTGAAATCACCATTGATCTTCCTATGACCTACATAAGACACACCATGTTTTGGATAATTTAATCCAAGTGATTGTATACACATACCCATTATGATGAACCAAAAACAAAAAAAATGAATAGAAATTGAAAATTTTAGTTCAATACATAAGGTGATAGTTTATATACAACCCCAACTAAAATGATTAACCATGCCTTAATAAAGAAGATATGGTATTCCCATATCCCCTACCAAATATTAATGATGATTCATAATTTATCTTCTACTCGGACATCTTTGATGACTATAACCACACATAATAGAACAAGAATCCATTTAACGGGCCCACACATCTCCACTACACTCCATAACTGAGAACCCCTAATTCTCACAAAGGACATGTAACCCACCAAAACTCAATGATAGAGGGTATCATTCCTTCGATAGAAGATATATGACCTTTATAGAAATGGGGTACTGAATCATCCATGTAAATAGTATGGGAACCCTCTCCCTTATGTTAATGTGGGGTAATGACCCAAACATCTATATCATGATCAAACTCTATCACTATAATCTTCCAATCATCACTAAAAGACGTGTACCTTTTTTAATGCCTTGTTTCCTATCAATGATTTCAAAATGAAGTCCACCAGAAAATTAATATAGAAAACTATTAAAGAGAGGATACTCATTGGCCTAAATCCAAGACATCAAAAAATATATACACATGGTACAATTATCATAGAATAGCACATTTAGTGTATATATGGTCACATGGCATGTGACCTCTCCAAGAAACCTCGAAATGTACTAGAATTTACACAACTTGTCTAGAAAATTGGATGTACATTAAATTTACATTGATTATAAGGAATTTCATGGAAGTCAAGGGTATGTTTGTGTAATACTATCACATTCCCATGTACTTCATCCAATTATCGTGTTCTAAGGTTATTATCAAATACTTGGACCGTTCTTTTTTACTGTGGTTGATCCCATGTACTTGTTTTTTATTATTCCCATGTACCATTGGGGTATATGATAAGTCATCATAATTATGCCATGACATATATAGGGTGTCAAACATGGTGCGTAGTATTTAATTATTCATGAAACCTGATAATATACGATAAGCGGGCTATATGACGTGTTCCAACTGTACAAGTCATTTATGTATCCAATTTTGTAGAATACACACTGAAATTCATCATGTGTCTCATGTGCACCCCCACCACTGCTGAATCAACCACACGATCGACATAGGATATTATCTCTACATATGACTTCTATAGAAACATAACTTCTGTTAATACTTCAGCTACTAAACTATGTACTGGAAATCCCCATCACAACACACCACTATATCACATCATCAACTGAAACAATATGATAATATGGCCTCAGGTCCGTGTATCTGGAACCTCAAAACTATAACTAATCATGATCCATTCAAAAAACTATAATCTAAAATTAAATAACACAATTTCCACGAATCTAGTGGTTTGATTTCACTCAAATCACTCCTAAAAGTGTTGAATCACAGACCCTGTAGGCCAACGATCACGAACATGAAAATTGTTGGATAAAATCACATGAGCAAGGTGAATTCATCATTCAAATATCTGATCTCAACCTATAATTTCCTAATTGTGGTATATATGTGTGAAATCAAGGTGCATATAATGAATAAATAATATCAAGAATATCAAAAAATTTATGGGCTCATGCAATGAATATGGAAATGTGTAAAATATTATAATAATTAATCAATGATAATTTATTGTATCAAGTAGGGAGAAAATCCATGAAATATTTTTCCCTCTCTCGATCAGATTAATCTTTGATGAGGAATATGTCTTATAGTGATAAATATGATTATCTCTGAACATCTGTCATCCAAATACTACATCTCCTCAATAATTCATCATTGATCAAAATTCCCAATCCACCAACTACAATACTCTCGTCACAAATCTCCCAAGGTAATGTGAATATTCAGAGCTATTTTCCATAATTCTTTATTTTAAGAAATAGTTCAGGTTTATGTAATTAAATTAAATAAATTAATTTTTTTTATAATGTAATAAATATAGTTTTCATCAACCAAAAAACAATTACTGGTCAACATTATTTTATTCATGCGGTTTACACAAATTTATAGAAACAATCATGGTCTCATATTTCCCATCCAAGGTCCTGATAAATAAGAAAATAATTTATTTCAAAAATATGTGCATGTGTTTTTAGTATATATTAATATTTTTAATATCATAATTTGTGGGACTTAAGACACCCAAACATGAAACCACATCAAAGGATAAATCAATATATATATATAACTATTCAATAGATTAAACTACAAAAAATGGTTTTTTAATATCTCTATATCACATTGCAATTCATGAAATTATTGTGTACAACAAGGTAATGAAAAATGTAGAGACAAACTCCCATTAATTAATAATTTAATTAAAAATGGGGTATATATTGCGAGGAATATTACATTAATTTTTTTATTTTTAATTTGAATATTGATTTTCATTTAATATATTGAACTTTTTTATTATTTTTTAAAATATAATAATTATTGTTTGTTATTATATGATAGAAATGGACCTATATAATACTTATTCTTCTTTTTGAACTCTTCTATATAGAAATAATTTTTTAATGGAGATATTATATTTTCTTTTGGATACTTTTGATAGATCATTAGGTTCAAAAAATTATTCTATAGGTGATTATATTTATTTACATATATACTTATCTAATTGAAAAGTGAAGAACAATATGATTGTGAAAATATAAAATTTAATATTAAAATTTAATTATTACATAAAAATATGATAAATTGGAATTTATTTAAAATGATGTAAATGAATGGATGTTTAATCAATGAATAAAAATTATAGTAAAAAACTATATCGAAAAAAAATTATAGAAAAATGTAGAGATGATTAAAATGTTAGACTAAAATTATTATAATTCACATGGACTGGCATAAATAATTATAACCATTCTTATTCATTCTTTAACTATCAGAAATAGTTTTGAATGTATCTTAACTATATGGATATTGTTTTTATGTTAGGATTGACTTAAATGGGATTTTTTACATTAATTAGAATTTAATATCATGATATAATTCTAATTTGAGTATTTTAAATATTTTCAACACGTTAATATTAATATAGGGATTAGTTTCTGTGAATATATATCAAATCATGATTTATTTCCATTCTAATAGTGAAAAAATCATGTCATTATATTCTAATATAAATACTATGAAAAATAATTTAGATAACTACATTAATATAATTTATGATAGTTGATATTCAAAAAATTCAACATAGAAATTTGATTATATTTGAGGATGTTATATGATTTTTTGGTTATTTTTAAACTAAAAAAATTATATGGTATAAAAATGTGACTCCAAAATATTTTAAAATTGAGTGTTGTTTATTTATAAGATTTAAATAGATTCCCTAGTAAAATATGATTTCATTTAGATCATTTTTTTGGGCGTTTATAGAGAGGACTAAAATAGTTTAGGTTATGGTTATTTAATAACATTATTTCGAAAATATTTTTCCAATAGTAATTTAATTTGAAGATAGATTTATACATACTATTAGTTTGTATTTTTAATGTTTGATTGAATTTTCTAGAAAACTGGAAACATTTCATAATTTTGGAAGAGATTGAAGTGATGATATTAATAATATGATATTGAAGGACAATGATTATTTCTTGAATATCCAATATTAGTATAATAAAATAGCATAATAAGTTAAAATGATAATAAAAAATTACTAGATTAATGAAAAAAATAAATATAAATCATTCAAAAAACTTCAACATGGTAAATATTCATGAATTAGTATTTATAACCTCAATGTTATAATATAAGTGGAGATTTAATGAAATATTTCTTCTCATATAATATTAAATTATAGAAAATATTTGATAAAAAATTAATGATTCACTTTATCCATATCATAATTTGATCTAGTAGAAAGTGTATACGAATTTAAATAGTTATAGACTTTCTTTGAGTTAGTTCCCTATTACCAAATGACGCTTTACTTTGGAATAAAATAATGAAAATATTATGTAATATATAATCACTTGCAGAATTTTCTTCTGTGTAATATTAATTTTCTGTTTTCCTCAGAGTATATACCTAATAAAAATGTTATTTTATTTACCCATTATAATATTAGCATTGAGTTGGTCTAGTAATATTATAAGACATATCAGATATGGTTTATATGACATGATTTGATGAAAAGTATATGTCATTTATTTTTCATGTTTCTAATTCTCGAAATATATTGGGAATTATTTTTATGAATTTTCAACTTTATAATTTTCAAGAAGAAAATTTGGGAGGATAGTCTCATTAATTAAATTTCTTCCCATTCCGTGTTTCATTATATATTCATACCTTCATGTGTGTGTGACAGTCTAGTTAATTAATACTAGTATTAATGTATATCTTGATTAATGGGTATTGGTGTATTGGTAAAAATAGTTACAACATATGCTTCTAGTGAAATAAAATAAGTTTTTTTCATCGTAAGTGTTATAAAAGAAATTATATATTTCTATGTAGGATTTTCCCTATCCCATTTCAATGAAGAAGATATATGTAGAATTTTTATTGAAATATAAGTATCTATCAAAATCAATGGTGATCATATTTCATCAAGGAGTTTCATTTAAATAGAGAATAAAAGATAAATAAATCATAATGTTTATGGAAAAATTTCTCAATATGTTGGTTGATATTTCAAAATAGAGGTATTGTAATATATAATAATAAATTTAAGTGGGTTTTTTCATCATGAAACTAACATCATTTTTTATGGGTTCCGTGTCTTTTTTTAGACATAGATCATGAAATTTAGGAAATTTAATCTAATGCCACTAATAAAGAGGAATATTTGGTTACACCATGATAGATATGATAAATTTTTGTTAATATCATTAAAGTAAATATTAATTTATTTTCATATGATATGCTATTTTTATATCGATTGTTTTCACATTCCTTGTGATATAGTTACATTGTTATCATTACAATTTTCATAATCGGTTTTACCTATATTAAATAATTTTAAAAAATTCCTATATGAAATATTAAAAAATTAACCCCCGCTATTTAATAATATTTATTTCATTTTTGGGATTGTGAGAGCTCTAAAAAATAAATTCTCTGAAGAAAATTACGCCAATTACCAAGAGATAAATACTTCAATAATGAGATATAATGCTCATTTTACTTCCCAAACATTTGGTAATTTATTCTTATGATCAATAGATATGGATTAAATACCCTTTTTCCTCTAAAAACCCACTTGGAAATACCAATGGTGGTATTCTAGGAATCATGGATAATGATTCGATACATATAGAGTGATCAAATTTTAGATTTTTCGATCCAACGATAAGACAAGGAGAGAGAATATAAAATTGATCAATGATACTAAAAATTATCAATTATATCTCATTATTATTTTAATTTAATTAAACAATTATTGTTAAAATATCTTCTCTATATATATTTTGGGGTTCTTTAATCAATTTATATTGATTTAATGTATTTAATACAATGAAAAAAGGCTATCCATCAGTAAAAAAATACACTATACCATTGAGACCACTCTTTTGTATCAAAATTTTCATATTATAATTTATAGCTATTCACTATTTGGCTTATCGATGTCTGATATTTTAGAAATATTTTATTTCTACTTTTATAATATCCAAATAAAAAATTCCATATAATCCTTTCACTTTAACTCATGTAGATAAAAACATGTCCATAACAGATCATGAAAATTTTAATATCCCATACAAAGGTACCAAAAATACTATCTGGATGACATGGTTACACAGAATGTAATAAAAAACTACATGTAGTGTACCCATGACCTACCCTATACGAGAGATCCTCTAAAATAACAAAACATAATGATTCAATTGGTGTACAGTTCAATTAAATTCCTCTAATTGACCAATTTTTTCACATTGGGTTCAAATCACATGTAATTTTTGTACAAATAAATAATCACCATAAGATATTAACTATTTTGGAAATTATAATGTCATGTGGTCAAAGTATATGATATTATTACTCACCACGTACTAACTACCTATCGAGAAACATAACACCATAAAAGCTAGATATTGAGTATTTTTATAAAGACACCATGTAGTACAAGGTAACCATATAAGATACATTTTGAGAACATTGATATGTTGTAAGGGTGGGAAAATGGATTATATGTTGTGGGCTAGGGATTTTCAATATAAATTACATGTGGAATTATTTTAAGTGGGTAGTGTGGAAATAAATGCCTCAATAATTATTTTCCACATAATTATTAAAATACATGATATGTATCGTTATCCAAAATGGAGTATAATTCTGGAAAATCACTAGTGGTATACAATTTATATATTCAGGGAATTTCTTGTGGTCATATAAATCATAAAATTCTATAGATTAACTAATAGTACAAAACATAATCTTAAATGATAACACTATATGATGGAATACAAGTGTTGTCATAAAATAGTAAAAGATAAGGACCATATATAATTTTGTTCACACATCATGATTAGAAAAAATATAATATGTTTACGAATTAAACTCTAAAAACATGTTTAATTAGACATATAATATTACACTTCATGAAACCTCTAGTAAATATTGTTTATGATACACTTATATATTAAACATATGTTTATTAATTTATTTAAAATTTCCTAGGATGAGAATGTAATGGACTATTTGGAAGTAATGTTAATATAAGAGTATAATTAACTAAAATTAAAATTATTTTATTACATTTAATATTTTAACTTAATAAAGAATGAATTTAAATGAATGAGATCATGTATAATGTATAATCACTCGAATTTGTAAATGATCATATTCTTGGGCTACCTCTATTTTTTTGGTTTTATATTTACATTAATTGTTTTTTGGTGGATTCTAATTATAATTTCACTATTAAATTTAATATAAAAATCAGAAAACAAACTATTCCCCATTTTTATTATGTTCCTCCATGTCTAAGTATTATTTATATATCGTTATGTTCATTTTTCCCATATCCTGGGAGTAAGGATCTGGGGAAGTTGGAGATCACAATGAAAGTAGACTGTTTTATACCCAAGCCTAGGTGAAAAATTCCATGGAGATACAAATGATAATATAGGAATAACATAACATGATCTTAGTATTAGCTAATTAATTTTTTACCCTATTGTAACAATTAGTTTTCTGTCAACTAATTAAACCAACAAGTAATTTAAGGGTCGTTATCAAATCACTAATTTTTTTTTAATTTTCAATGCAAGGTTATTTATTAATATACTGCTTATTTATTTAATTATTCAACATGATAACATGATTTAAATAAATAACATGATTTTAAGATGAAATAAAATAATATTACCGTGCATATATAAATTTAGCAGGCATGGTCATCTAATTATTTAAAATACATAAAATATTACCAATAAAGTGATGGATAAAATAAATTATATTTTCTCGTAATGTTAATCAAAATAAATTAATGAAAATTTTACGTCATATAGATAATTCTGTTACATTAGTTAGAATACCACCACTAATCAAAGTATATGTATATCCCTTGTTAAGAAACATTCCTTTATAAAATAATTATAATGAATTACATGGTTTTACTTAATCAGGTTATTATCATGAGTGGTTTTTTCAATATGTAGTGTGTATTCAATCCAAGACTTTAAAAAATATGAGATTATAATTTTTGGATTAGGGAGTCCATTCAATAAGTCAAGGAACTTTTAGATAACATAGTTGTTGTATCTGCCAACCTAAATTTGGTCAAATGACTTTTATTATATCTTTTATATCTTTTTTGATAGGTAATATTGATCCTTTCCACATCAATATATATTAGATGGGTTATTCTAATTCAAATGGGAAGTACTATAGGGATTTGATAGAATAACAGGAAAATGAAAATTAAATTAGAATATTACACATATAAACTATGATATATTACTAAAATATCCTATTTTTAATAAAATTGAAAACCATTTGGAAATTAAATTATAAATATCTTCTATTTTAGAGAAATACAATATCTACACAAAAACCAACATCTAGAAAATATAACATGATTGAGTCTCCATTTCTAGTTAATCTAACTAAATAAAAAACAAAAGGGGATAAATCCATCTTCTAGACAAAATGGACAATAAAAAGGATATTCAGTGCCTCATATTATTAATTATCACTATTTTTCTCTAAAAGAATAATAAATAATTGGATTTATTTAATATGTCATCCCATTTTCTTGGATTATATAATAATATAAAAAGAAAATAGAGGTATGACATTTCCATGAAATATATACCTGAATAATGGTGAATATTAACCAAATTAAACTCATGTATTTGGGATCATTAGCTACATCGATCATTTGGAAATTATAGGTTTTGAGTAACCTATAGAATTGTTCATTGACCTTTTTCCCACATCACTTCTCTTGATAATATCATGTTTTTTTAAGAATTTTTGTATGATCAATATAGATAAAAAAATTTACATCCCTGACTCTAATTTTGAAGGTATATAATTACACGAAATAAGAAAGGCATGTGTCCCTTTTAGCGAACTAGTTGAAATAAAATTAAAAAATTTCTAAAATTAACTTCATATCTAAGAAACATTTACAACCCATCCAAGAGGGTAAAGATCAAGGGATAAGCTATGGGTCTAGATAATGTGTGTGTTTATTATTCCATTAAAGTCCACCAGAAAAAGAACGTAACTATATATAAAAGGAAAATATAATATTTAGTTTAATAAATTAATATGTTTAATCACTCAATTTATGTAGATTAATTAATAGATACATATTCTGGATCTCATTATTATATCAAAATATATGAAAATTTTAAATTCAGAAATATTATAAGAGGAAAGGTCAATTGTTGAATTACCAATGGAGAAATACTAGTTATGTGGGCCACTAGATACTATCATCTCACATTATGTAGTAGAATTATTTTATGTTTAAATTATTTTTAGTATGTTCTAATTTAACAAACACATTATATTTATGAACATTTTAGACACGGATGACTTCATATTAATGTTTAGAAGTCTGAGTTATTACTTTTATATCTATAGTATATTTTATTATATTATACAGTTTAGTAAATATTATTATGTACTAGAATATAAAAAACATATATTTGAAATAGCTAATATATAATGTTTACATGACTCATATCATGCAAAACTGTAAAATCAAATGATTTTCTAAAAAAAACTGAATAATTTTTTAAAACTATTTAAAGAAATATATTAAGTCAATTTTGATTTAAAATCACTAGATATATGTCATCGTTGTAAATATAGATAAACAACTAATTCACCATTTCATAGTTAGCGTGAAATTGAAATAGGCCATCTACAATTAGATAAAATTGATTCCATAAAATATATTCTAGTAGATGATATCGGTGGATATTCAAAAAAATGATTTATTAAATAATTCATAAAAAGGGATATCTATATATATTTTTGTATAATTTGGATTCTATTATGAAATTTAAAGAATACAAAATTGTGAGTAAAGAATCGTCCTAGTATGGAGGTAAATAAACAACACTCAGACCATAGTGTGGAGTCCCATTTCCAAGATTTTATCTACTATTATTAGGAGATTGGGATAATATCTAGAAAAATTCATCATTAAACACAATAGTGTAAATGTGTTAGTGAAATGAAGAACCAAACCCTTTTATACATGGTGATATCAATGATAAATCATGAACATTCGCCATATTATTTTGGGGGAGATTCATTAAAAATTATGACACAAATTCTAAAATTGATCCAACTAAATTGGTCGAAATATCCAAATTGAGTTGAGGTTTGTGGGGGAATCAATGATGTAAAAAATAAAAACATCTGGACGAAATTAATTTTTTATGGCTACTTCATACAAAGAACAATCATTCTATGGAACAATGTGTTCCTTAATAAGTTATCCTAAACAAAAATGGGGGTATTATATTTATGAAACCACAAGAAAAAAAGATAATAATTGAAAGAAAAAAATTTCCTATATAGGAAACACATCTACAAATAGAATAGTGGGACAACAATCGGACTTGATATAGCTGTTGTTAAAATTTCACAATAGTTTCATAAGAAAAAATTCCACAGACCTATTGTCATGACAATTTCAAGAAACAAAAATATTATTTATGAAGACAACATATGCGTGATTTTATTTTCACAAGATATATTTAGACATAATTAGTTTCAAATAAAGGTCCTTTTTCCTAAAAATAAATAGTGTATAGCTCAAAATATTTAATGGGTCATGAAGAAATGAATTCAATAATATAGTCTATGTACCATAAACAAGTCTATATTTAGGTAGATCTTGTAGTTGTTGTATAGAATAATCATTGAAAATGGTATTCAAGAATAAAAAGTACATGGATGGCAGTGCTAGTTGTTTAGATAAAAGTATTATTATTCATCATCAAATAGGCTCTGATGATTTCCTTTTACTGGTGTCTATGTTTAAAAATATTATAATTACACTATTTATTGAATCATAACATGATTATGATATTTTCAAAATGGATTTAAAAATAATATTACATACTGTAAACTAATTGGAATATATCAATATTAAAACATAAAATGGTTATTGGAATCTAAATGATACTAATATGGTATGCAAGAGGAATAGATCCATTTGTTAGTTAATGTATGAATCAGTGTAACAGAACATTGAATTTAATTAATCTATATTTGGATTTTGTTTTATATTGAATGAATGTGATCCCTATGAATAGAATATGGTCAGTGGAATTGCTATAGTTTTTTAACTAATATATCTTTGTGAGTAGTTTGGGTTTGGCTTAGTGGTAAGCACCCCATAATACTACATGGAAAATGGGGGTTCAAAACCCGTGGGGCGCATGTTACTGTAGCGGGACTGTAGCAGTAGTGGAACTGTTCATCAGTGGGTACTGTTGCGGCGGCGGTACTGTGCGGGTACTATAGCAGTAGGTTACTATTCACAGAATGTGAATTGGGCATAAAATTTGGGCCTACATGCTATGTAATGGGATACAAGCCCACTGGGCCTTCGGGATATGTAATGGGTTTCCGACTACCTAGTTAAAAGAGGACTTTGCTTTGATTTATTAATAAAAATGAGGCTTCGGTCCCAACCTTTAAAAAAAAATCTTGATGATATATTTTTTATTGTAAATCATAAACTAGAAATAATTTTAGGTAACAAATGGTTAAATAAATTCATCTCCCCAAAAGTCATTTGGGAATAAGTCTAAATCCTAGGGATCAAGATCAATCATAAGAGACCTAAGGGGTTTTAATCAATAATTAAAGGTACATATATTAACAAGGTATTAGAGTGATTCAAATTTTAACAATATAATAAGGTTTTGTTTTCAGTATCACATGGCATACATATCTCTAATAATTTTTTTATACACAAGGAAAGAGTAGGACGAATGAGTTGGATATTTTTTGAATATATATTGGAGATAATCTTATATAATGTGTTTTTTCCCCAGAGTTTATGTTTCTAACACATTAATTTATGTTTTATAATATAAATTATAAAATTATTTGATACACAGGGAATCTCAAAAAAATTTCTCTGAATGGTTATGTTGTGCATGGTATATCTTCTTTGTTTTTGGAGGTGATATAGAACTAGTTATAATGGGAATCATAGTAGATAGTTTATAGATAAATAAAATGATATGAAAATATAGTGATAATATATTTTTTCCCCCAATAGAGGAGTTGTGAGGTGGACGACTTCTAGCCTGCTGGTGGCCACAAAATTTGTAGTTATTTCTAGTATAATAATGATTCTGATATAAAAAAGGAGTTGTTTGGATACAAAACATCATCTTTGATCGTGATTTTGTGGGTATTATTAAATATTGTAACACATATTATGGTGATAATATTGTATTATTTGTATTAGAAAAGGATTTAAGGACCTAAATATGGAAAAAACGATTTAAATATTTATGTATACGTTATTTTTGGAATTTTCATAGAGGGTTAAGGTCTCAATTACTAGTGTAACTATTAAAGAAAATAAATCAGTACACTTGACTATATCCTTATCATAGAATTTTCATGAATCTTATTTTAGATATAACAAAGTAAATGTGTTTATATGTTGGATCTAATGAATGTATGTATTTTTTTAAGTTATTTTCTTAACACCAACTAACTATGTAATTTCAATTTAAAAAATATTAATATTAATTAATAAAATTTCATATGATGGATATTATTATTTATAACTCTAATCTCATAATGATCATGGAGAATCTATCACATTCAAAATGTTGTAATGGCTCCCTCGTATATCATGAAACTTATAGTTATGTTAGAATATTCATAAACATGTCTATCGTGGTCAAGATTAGGCATTTCTAACAAGTAACATATCATGTATGAGTACCAGGTGGTTGAGGCTCAAAAGTGTTCTAGAAATCTTCTCATAATGATCGAATGTGGTAATCTCCATTAATAGTGATTATGAAGGTATATTGAACAATTGGAATTCCACATGTTATATATATCAATGGATCTTCATATCTATATATGTGTGTATTTTTTATCATACATGAGATTACTGGTAATGTATACAATGAGTCAAATACATTGATATATTAATGAAAAATGTGAGTAGATAACTTATTGGTTTGTTTAAATGCACTGGGCACTTCACAAGTGATTTTAAAATAATTTGAAATGTTATGAAATTATTTTTACCTTATAAGTTACTAAAAAATTATATCATGGGTCCATTGATCGATATAAAATGGTCAATGTAACCCATTGTTCTAGAAGTCCATTGAAAAGTTCATTTTATAGGGGAAAAAATATATAAATCAATCATAGTGCTTGATGACAGAAGTATGCATCTTGTGTGTTTGGAAATAAATACAAGGGGATTAAATTTTTCAATAATGAATTGTATTATATTGTGGTCATTTAAACATTTTCTTCTTTCCCTATGGGTATCGTCACATTCTATTAGATATGCATCATGGAAAAAAGACATGTTCACCTAATTCCACTATCAAATAGATCTAGATGATTACACACTATGTGTATCTATAATCAAAGTTAAATTGAATTTGAAATAAATATATTAAGAATAAATAATTTAATTGGAAATGTAATTTTTTATGTTTGGTAGGTCGAAGTAATATTTTCAGTATTTTTTATAGTTTAAAAAATATATTTCAATTGCATATTAAAAAATATATTTTTTTCGTATGTTAGTGAATATAAGATTAATTTATTTTTGGAATTATTTCAAAAAACATAACTAGTTATATAAAATAAGTTGTATTAGAATATGTTAGATAAATTACTAGGAGGATCGATGGGTTTATTTGAGGACCATAGTTAACTGATAATTTTTATAAAATTATTTTATTAAGTATTATTTTATTTTGTTTTCAAATTAAATTTATATAACATTCTGTTAGAAATTTTCATTGATTGTAATAAAAATAATATTATTATTATTATTGAATATGGGCATTATATATAATAAAAAATAATATAAATAGCATATGTGGAATTACTAATTATTTTGAAAACATGTATTTTATCTGATTTATATCATTTTTAGGATGGTGATAGTTTTGTAAAATGAACTATCCCATGATAATTCACCCAAATTCCATGAGTGGATTTCTCAAGATATATATCATTTATAAGAGATAATCATCCTCCTCTATTTCAATATTGAGAGAATTTTTTTTGATCCATGATGATCAGTGCAACATTCATATTTTATCTACGCTGGAAGCCAAAAAATAAATGATAATGTTCCAAGAATCATAAATCATGTGTGGATACAAAGAGAAGCATTCTATTTTTGATTATCCACATAAATGGTGATAATAATATATTGGCTACGAAAATATTTAATGATGAGAAAAATTGTTCATTTGAGATATTTTTTAAATAAAAATAAATTATTTGAATTAAGATCCTATCTATGATGATTCTATAGTTTATTCGTCGGTTTATTCGAATTTCATCGATTGAATCCTTTGAAGAACTTTGTTAACTATTATTCTATCCACTTCCATTTTTTCGTGGATCCCCAATGTATCCATTTTCATCTATGAAAACTGAGGGGTTCATTATTTTTTCATATAGATAGATTCATGACATTAGATTTTATACCACTACATCATGGTTTGTTAGAGTCTATAAATAAATCCATTTTATACAATTTTAGATGATTTTTTAAAAAAATTTATAATATAATTTTTTTTTTATTTTTAACGAAATTTTTATGTATTTTATTCAATGGTTTTTGTTGGATTTTATCTTTTTATATTATTTTATAATATAATTTTATATTATTTTTAATGAAAATTTTATGTATTTTATTAAATTGTTTTAGTAGTGTTTTATCTTTTTATATTCTTGTTCCAAATTTATATTTATTATTCCATTATTTATTTTTTGAAAATAATTTCTTGTGATTTTTATACAATGGATGATTGAATATTGTTTAGTCATGCCACAAAAAACTATAAAGAACATGGTATATTAGAAATGGTAATGGACATTTTTATAGTTCTATAAATACATAGCTCTCCTAAGACCCTTATTTTTATGGAATGTTTTGTGTATATGCGACAATATTCTATCCGAGGTTTTATGTTTTCCCAGTATAATTGTAAATGATCACTAGTATACAACCATTAGTAGTGCATATGGATAAAATCAATGGCTATAGGAATAACCGATGACTATAAATAAAATTCCATGTATAATATCTATGGTAGTATAATTATGTCCATAAGAAATACCATGGTTATGTTCTTATTTTTATATCTTAAAAAAATATTTTCATTTGTATATGTATATATATATATATAATTATTGAAAAAACTAAAAACATAAAAAAGTCATTAATATACATTATAAAGTGATTTTTAATCATAAAATAATCTCTACATCAAACGTGAGGCAGTAAATTATTTCATTTCCATTTGAACACACTAAAAAACTATGACCACCCTCCCTAACGTCTGCATCACCAAACAAATCCCAAACAACATCATAACTATAATAAATTCCCACACTATCTATAACATATCCACTATCAACATACTCTTAAATACTTATATCATTTTCTATATATAATTAAACATATATTGTAAGAGTTTTGGAATTATCAAAAACATAACACATCATTATTAAACAAGAATTATTGACAACAAAAAAGTCGAGTGGACCTAATGGAAAAATAGTAATCCATCATTTCAAGACATATTTATTCATCACCATTTAAAATCACTAAGGCAGTCTTCAACTATTAATATTAATTTTTGATGGAAATAAGTAACATCACCTCTATAAATTTAATCAGACAAATTAATGAAGAAATGTTCCTAAAATACCAATATGATTAATGTGAAATATTACTTCCAATCCAATAATGAATCTATCCATGCCTCTAGTCTTCTAAATCATGTTTTATATTATCCATTGGAATAAAAATATATTTATATTTTTTAATCATAAATACTATAGAATATGGATTAATATTTTATTTCATTAATGTAAATTAAAAAGAATAATATAAAGAATATAATTTTACCAAACTAGGAAAAGTGTAAATATTCAATTAATTTATCCAAAATCATGTTATTTAGAAAACATCAATACTTACTTTTCTATAATATAAAAACAACCACTGTTAATCAAATCCATTTTGTGAAAAAATTCACAAATAATATAGAGCTCTCTATTGATAACAATAAAATTTACATATAAATAATGAAAAAAACATTTCGTACCTAATAAAATTGAAGACAAATAACTTATGCAAGGAAAAATAGAATACGGTTGAAGTTAAAATTCCTTTAATAATTATAGATTATTATTAATAAATTAGAACACAAAAATGGAATTGAATTGATAGAAATATTCAATTAATATTAAACAAAATGTAGTTGATTAAAAACAAATAATATAAAAATTAATATTTAAAAAATTATTTTGATGGAAAATCATAAATTAAAAATAAACTTGTTATATTCTATTAAAATTAATTCTATTTGTTTTAATTCAATTGAAATCTCTTTTTTTAGTATCATTTCAATTTTATTTGGATTAATTTATTTTATTTTTGTTTTGAAAAAATTCATGTCATTTATTTGGGTGTTTTTATTATATTCTATTTCATTTAGGTTATTTTTCATTATCTTAATTTCATTTGGAATAATCTAGATCGATTTAATTTAATTTAATTTATTTTTATTCTACCAGTTACATTTTGTTTTTGGTCAACCTTCGAGGTGGCACATTTTGGGTAGTGTGGAAATGGTCAAACGAGGATCATTACCTGTCACTTTTCTATAGAGATGGGTTCTCATAGAATTTATCATTCCTTTTATTTCGAACCATTCTATGTCAGTATTATTTAAAAAAAGGTCTTTATTAAATTTATAGGGACTAGGTGATTCACCTCTTTCATACTGCGAAAGATGTACGACTGTCAGCTGATCCCAGTGGGTGATTTCATGGGGTCGAGTACTTGCACAATCAGTCCTCCTCAGATATAAGTTAATTAGATGGTATCCTATGGGTTTATTCTTGGATTCAATAATTTCCAACGTCCCTGGGATCCATAATTCACAGACCAGACTTCCAAATAAAGGCTCTCATTGATTGATGATTTGGTCAACAACACTTACGGACTCCATTGGTCGAGATAATGGGAGTTGAGGCTCACCACACCCTATCGGGGGAGGATTGTTGCTTGTTCTGAGACTCTCTTATAGATTTAAATTATTTTCATATGTTTTTGAGTCCTTAGTTCATTCCTAGAGAATGTCTGCATGAGCTACCAATGGTTTTCAATATCATCATATGCATGCATATATTTGAAGCTACAGAGGTGATTGAGACATAAAACATATAATAATGTTCTGTAGAGTTTATCATCATCCAGGGGAGATAGAAGGTGACTTGATGTTGTGATCAGACCCTAAATATGGGTTTCTTACATATCATTGGGAGTGGAATCAGAACCTATGTAGTTCCGATTGAGTGGGACCTATGCATAGAAGATGCCCATTCACGAAGACGTGATTGGGTGAACACTTTTGGATGGGAACCCTTTTTTATATCGGGCCCACTATTAGGCATCCTATATATCAGGATTTTATCAGGAATAAATGTTTTTGTAGTTCATATGTGTTCAGGAATACTCATGAAAACATCCCACTGAAGAGAAAATGATTGGGGGAACCGTTTTGGAAGGGCACCCTTTTGAGTTCGGGCCTTCTGGTAGGTATCCTACGTATCCTGATTTGGTCATGAATCATAGTTCTCATAGTCCATAAGTTCTTGTATGTTGTATTCATAACAAACCTCTATTCCCATGTGACTCATGCTCTATGTGAGAAACAAGAAGATTTTAGAGATCCAACAAGGAAAATTCATCCTCCCATATTGGTGGCAGAGGGAGAGTCCACAGTGGAAGAGCCCACAGAGTAATGAACCCTTAAATAAGAAATGAAATTGAAGGTCATTTGGCCTGGTCTCAGGATATTGGGGTCTTACCACAGTGAGGGGGCCCCATATTATGTTCTGGGAAGGGGAGAAGTTTTGTCCTCATCAAAAGAATAAGGGAACATATCTCATTTAACTGATCACTATTCCTCATTGAATGGAAAATCATGTGATCACCCTTAATCCATAGAACGAGTAGGTTCATGTTGGTATCTCATGGTTGGACCCTGGGTTACTACGGGAGTGTAGACCCACATGAATTCCCAAAGACCAAACTGTTGTGGGGAGGGCCTTCATGACTCTAGATACCAGGGGTATGTAAACTCAATGGGGCGCACTGATGTGCGTGATGGTCTTATCATACGGGACCAGTGTCATTGGAAAAGGTTGTGGCCTTATGCCAGAGGACTGGTTACTGGAGGGATTATGGAGGAATTGACTAGAATGGAAGGGTGAGGTTGAAACTAGGGAAAATAATACCCTAAAACACCCCATTCTGCGTATTGTTTTCTTATGAAGTATGGGGGAGGCTCTGCATACAATAATTGTATGCAGGAAAAGGGGTTGTCTTTGTATTGATATGGTACGCAGGCATGGGTATATGCCACAGTGTACCATAGTGGAACACGACCCATCATGACTCTTTTGGTTCCATTTACATACTGATGCAGTACGTGGTGTCAGGTTCAGTTCGTGTAGCGGTACACCACACAGAGCACCATATTTAAGGAGGGTCTGGGGGATTATCATTCATGGTAAATTAATTTGTGAGACGTCTGTGGTTAACGATTCACGAATAAGGTTTGTGATTCTTTTTTTATTATTAAATTACCCCATTTTATGATTCCTAGGTAGTTGTGCGTACAGAGAATCTAGTTCACAATTTGTGCTTCACCGTTGAATCATGAATGAAGCCCGAGTCTTCTAAAAACTATATCTTCCAACCTCTTATTCCCCTACAATATTTCATCATCTATCCATCATCCTTCTACTATAATCCTTTAATAGGGCATCAAGAAAAATGTATCAATTTGGAATGTGACACCATTTTCCTAGGCCCTTTAAGAGATATCTTGACCCGTGGAATACTCGGTCAACTCTGGTTTGCAGAGACTTTGGTTCGCGATAATGGTTTGTGGAACCCTACTGGTTCACTTCGTCCATGAGCTGATGGGTTCACGATATTATATTTAGATTGACTTTTCCATCACAATTCCTTCCGTGACATAGTTCATGGTCTACCCTATTTCAGTTTTCATCACACTGTGGGCCAGCAGTTCGCAGATCTTCCCACGTACCAATTGGTTTTTGATCAATTTAGTCTGCGAAACTTTCCTAGTAATGGTACACAGGTCACTTGAAAATCCTTAAAAACATGAATTCTTTCAATTTTATTATGAAAATTACTACTCAATTTATGTACATTCACCATGCTATATTTTTAAGAGTACATTATTCTTTCTACAATGAGATTTGGGGGGGGGGGTATTTTCTTCACTTTGAATATTTTTCCGGACCCTACAAATTCCCTCATCGGAATGGGGTCCGTTCGAAACGAAAAGAATACTATTCCAATGTACAAGTGGTCCTGAACTAAAATGGTTTGCGTTAGAATAGATGTTCACAATAGGATAAGACCACACCAATATATAGGGTCCCATCCCATTTTTCTTTTATAGGTTCTCATGGAGAAAGATTATTTCAGATTCCCCAGCTTCCTCTGCTATTGCATATTGTGCTCCTTGTGAAAATCTCGTTCGCAAACCACTTCGTATGTGTAGTGAATATATTTTCTTTCCATTTATCCTCTGCGTACACCATTTTTTTTGGATTCGCAAATAGTATTTTAGAATTTTAGAATAAATCTATATTCCATATAGGAGAATGCAATGCAGATAGGTTTTCCACATACAGAACCTAGAATGGTGAATAGAACATTACTATATAATAATATGAACATAAACGTTAATCCGTAATTTTTGAATGTGATCACAATTAAGGCCCAGTTTCACAGTGTCCATATTTCACAAACCATTCTATTCTATGACCAATGATCCCTGGTCCAATGCTTCATATACAGTTCGTGTACCATGTTTGTACATAGTGAAATGCATCCGCGTACCGTATTTGTATATGGGGTTACCTCTATTTATCATACTGTATGTGGACTTTTCCTTACGCACACTATGAAGTAGATGGGATGTGGGAACCATGTACTATTTCTGGAAAGAGTATGTAGATCCTTATGAGTACATAATTTGAGTTTTTTATCTATTCTTCGACAACCTTTATCCAATGCTTTTTATTAGACTGAATTTTTGTCAGCTTTAGGATTTTCCTGTACTGGTTATAATGGAATCTTCACATGCTATTATTGACGTCACAGCTTCTTCTGAAGCTATTATTGGTTCCACTCTTTTTACTTATGACTAAAGGTCGAAGAACAGAGAGGATTTGGGGAAGTCAAAGCTAGGGAATCAGATGTTCCGTCCCCTAAAAAATTAGAGCGGGATATCGTGTCCATTTTTTTAGATCTGAGAGAGTTATGTTTTATGAAACTAGTATCCCAAGACATGGATATTTATTTGGAATGACCATCCCTTTCAGTCTTATATTAATCAGAACCTTATTAAGGGATTCCTTGAGGGATACTTTTTTGTCGATCATGGTCATGGGACTTTAGTATTTTTGTGTATCCATGGAGTGCCCCTAATGATTGAATATGTAGTTACACCTATTTTAGATATTGGTACCATTGCAGGGGTGAGAGGTATTGAAGTCATCTCCCCTCTGTCCTCAGAATCGCAACAAAAAGCCTAGGAATTGGCGTCGTACGTCCCTACCTTAACATGTATTACAATCAACAGAGATTAGGCAGTTGCAAGGTCAAGTCGTTCGGTAGCTTCTGAATAAATTCCATCCCTAGTGAAGTTCTTTAATGACTATATTTCATCGTCCGGGAGTGATTCTGAGATTGATCTTGAAATATTAGTTGATCATCATCACACTCGAAAAAAGTCATAGAGGAAAATTTGGAGATTAATCTCCCAGACGTCACTGGATAATATAACACTGAAGTTTCCAAAGTTAAACTGTCAGTTTTTGGTCTTGGGATTCAATGGATTTAACTATCATGGAATTTATGATATAGTAAGTCATGTGGTTGCCGCTCAGGATGAAACTGGGGCATTTTAATTTAAACATTCCATGGTAGAGTCGACGGATTATTTAGCTACTATATGGAAAATTATCTTTGGAAAAGACTCCACTCATGCTGGAATAGTTGAAATGTTAAAAAAAGAACTCACAAAGAATGAGTCGTTTATAGAACAACAAGACTAGGAAGTGGAGAATAAATCCAGAAACTGGAGCAGAACAAAAAATAGTAGGACCTGGCTGTAACCATCCTTGAGGAGGGGTGATGGAAAATGTTGAAGGGAGAATAGACTGGCTACCATGCCTTGAGGGAAGAAGAGGCACTTCGTGTGAGTGCAGAGGCTGAGACTGTTAATTTATTGAATCTTTTCCATGATGTTGAGGATTTTTACCAATCTTTAATGTATCCTTGCAAATCTGTTTTACATATCTTGTAAATTTCATGTCCTTCTCACAAGGAGACGCTCTAGGCTATGTATTCCCACTATATATTTTTATGAAATATAATGGAACTGATTTTCTATTGAATGCTTCTTATATTAAATTTCTTGTGGTGTCAACATTATTTCAATCAGTCATTAATTTTAAACCATGACATGAGACAAATAAATTGAAATAATCAAATTAGGCACTAATTTTGGTCTAAGTGGCGGGCTTAGCGAGGGTAGTTCGACTATTTCTGAGGTTTCCTGGAAAACCCTACGAACTTGTATGTCTTTTTCATTACGACCATAATTTTTCCCTAAGCCTTCTTTGTACGGGCTTAGCTAGCATAACTATGATTTTTCTTAGGCCTCCCATTGTGGATTTTCGACCTATAGAAGCTTTACAAAAAAATTTATGGATCAATGTTTTTAATGAACCGATACACGAATTTTAACCAAAGGTTCCTTTTCTAGATTTTTTTCCTAGGAAAATATGGTGTTATTTTCACTAGCAATTCAAAGTCATGCCAATCAAATTTGATACTAGAATTTTAGGTTGAACATCTTTGACCAAACATAATGGGGTAAGGACCTAACTTGGTACCCTTAGCCAAGAATGTTTAAATATCCTTTAGACATGGACATTGGAAATTTTACTGATCCTAGATTTGTGAATTAGGACATGAATAAGGATCAGTAGCTGTTTTATGCGTACAAAGATAGGAAATGACTCTCCTAGTGACGAATTTTCTTTTAATTGACAGTCGTCTTTGTGGGAAACATATGTAGAGCCACTAGGGCATGATGTGAGTATTCATGAAAAGGTGTATTTAGGATACTTTATTTATATTTCCAATGACCAGGTATGGTTAAGTGACATTTTGACTTTATTTTGATTCCAGGATCCACAATGGGTGACTGGCATGAGTAGTGGTGTCTGAAAATATTACGTACATTCATGTCGGATTTAAAGGGGGGAGGGGGCTCCTACTCCTGTGCAGTTCTTACTTGAATGAGGGAGAGTAGGTTAATGGTCATTTTAGTTAGAAGTCTTTTCTTGGAAAGGTTAATTTGGAAAGAAAATGCTATGAATGTTTTTATCTAGTAGTATCTAAATCCAAGGGTGTGGAAAAACATGATTGTCATTCAAGAATATGAAAGCTGGAAAGATCTCTCATGGGGACAAATTTTCCTTTGATAGAAGACCATTTGTGTGGGAAACGCATGTCGAACCACTAGGGCATGATGTGAATAGTCAATCAATGGTGTCCTTAGAGCACTGGTCTTTTTTCTCCGATGGTTATGGAAGATTATAAGGATTGGGAACATTCTGAATACAGTATGTGACCTTTGACAAGGGCTGCACCTGAACATGACAAGGGGAATTTTAACCGAACTTCTTTGGGAGAAACAAGAAAATGGAAAAATCAGAATTTGGGGACACTTTAGGGTTAATAAAATTATTTTCAGTTTAACATCATACAGTAGGGATGATTTTGGCCTTCCTGTTTAATGTTGTGCGAGGGGGGCATGTCATCGTATATTTAGAGTCGTGCAGTGAGTGCAATTATACCGGCATAAAAATTTTAATTGTTTTTTAGTTAATCATAATCGGGATTCATTGGCGTTCCCTATATGTGAGTGATGATAAAAGGAGTAAACCATAGTACTTGGGGAAACATGAATCAGGAGGGATGACATGTGTCTTAGAAGCCATTGGGTGTACAAAGACAGGAGAGGACTCTCATGGGGATGAATTTCCCTTTGATTGAAGGCCAGTTTTGTGGGCAACATATGTAGATCCACTGGTGAATGATGTGAATAGTCAAACAAAAATTTCTATAGGACACTGGGTTTCCATATTAGATGGCCTTGAATGATTATGGGGATCCATGTTTTCCTATAGTACAGAGTTTGGAAAATGGGAAATATGTGCCTTGGAGTGTGAGAATAACCGGACCATGATTAACTATGAACTACTGGGGTTTCCATATAGTTTTGGCTCCTGTATATAAATGTAAGAAAGAACTTTTTAATTATCATGACTGATGGGAATGTTCGGGATCTCATAACATCGAGGTCATGGCCACACAAGACTCTTAAATAATTCTACGGTTTATTGTCATGAAATTAGGACCTTTCACAGACTCTCCCATACAAGTCTATCCTATATATGGGGAGAGGGGAATTATTTTTTGGTGGATGGGCCAGGAATCCAAATATGGGTGTCACTACGTATCTGGCGAGGTTAGGAATCAAGCCATATGTGGTTCGGAATGTTCCTTCGAAATGTTTGCTTGATGTGAATGGACATGTGAGGGCATTTTTTGATGATAATGGTTCGTTCGGGATTCCAATCTGGAGTGTCACTGCATATCCTTCAAGGGAAAGAATCAAGCCACACATAGTTCTGAATTTTTCATTTAATGATTTGGAACAGTCCATATGATGGGACATTTTTGTTTCATTTTATATGGGTTTTGGATTTAAAATATCTCCCTATAATTTATTTATGTAAGAGAATCCTTACCACTGATCCTAAGATCACATGAGAAATTCTTGATGTGAGAAACAAGGACTGGACATAGTGTCTCCTTCGCAAGTGTTGGAAGGTAGATAATATGATGGGGAATTTTTTTTCTTCCCTGGTGGGGATGGTCCAAGATCAAGGATCAAGGTATCTCTACATATCCTGTGAAGGTAGGAATCAATTCGTACATAGTTATGTATGTACCTTGTATCGATTTGTCTTGGTCCATTTGTAAGAACATTTGAGGGAATTTTTTTTGATGATGATAGGGCTAGGATTCTAAATCCAGGCATCCCTACGTATCATGTGTGGTCATGAATCAAACCATATTTAGTTCTGTATGTACCCTGTACCGATTCATCTTAGTCCAGAGGTAGAGTAATTGTCATTTTATCCATCACGGTTTCTAGCTCTACCATGTTCCTCTATAGTTGGATTGCATAAGATAATCCCTACCTCAGATCCTAAACTCGCATGAGTTATACTCGATTTCAGAAAACAAAGAGTGATAAGGGTTTCCCTTAAGAATATGTATTGAGAGGGGGAATGGTGGAGGTATTATTTTCTTGGTGGGGCTGGTCCAAGATCGGGTATTGAGTCATCACTACAAATTATGTGAGGGCAGGAATCAAACCATACATAGTATTATGAGAGATCATTCAGTTTATTGTCATGCGATAATGACATTTTTTATCTTGTATTTTAGCGTATTTCAGCGAGACCGTGAATCTAGTTTATTGTCATGTTTCTGGGAAGATTTACGTATAGTTTAACATCATGTGGAAAAGATAATGAATCATAGTTAAAGGTCATAGAGTTTGTACTATAGCTTCTAGGTAATATAACACATAGTTCCAGGTCATAGAGTTTGGAACATAATGTGGGTTGTTATTAATAATTCTTTAAGATCTTAGAGGTGGAACCTTAACATGGGTGTTTTATAACTCATAGTTTAGGTTCACAGAGCTTGGACCACTGGACTCGTGTATTACTATGAGAAATACTTCTTAAAAAACATTGTGTTTTTGGGATCCATGATGAGTTGTCCATCAATTGATACGAGGGTGTATGCTCCATTGGAATATATTCTATGTATGAAATATGATCCTTCCCATGATGGTTCATGAATTTGGGGATTATTCTCATGTATCATCTAGGTTCTGAGGACTAACACCATTTCTCCTTCGAAAAAAGATCGAAGGTGAACCTTTTGTTGAATGTCCGTGCAATCCAGATTTGATATATTTCAATATGGTGCAAAGTGTGCAACCTTTTTTCATATATCTTCTCTAACCCATCAAACAATATCTAGGATTTTTCATCCATGGAATGTTTATCACAAATGGCCATACAAAGTGACAGAACATGGTTTTTATATGTAACAACGCCTCTACCCCATATACTATTGAGTATGGGGTTACCTGGGTGGCAGTGCAGTTCTTGGTTCAGTAAGCCCATAAAGCATTCAGAATCTTATCTAAACATGATTTATTTTTTTATCATCCATATTTTAGAGTATGTCAAACAAAGTCCTATTGAAAGCCTCTATTTCCCATTGTTCACCGCGTGGTAACGGTTAGCTTTAATTCCATAATCTTTGTATAACTTGTCCAATTCAGCAGAGCAGACGATAGTGTCATTGTCGGTCAGGATTATATGTGGGCCACCAAATCTTGTAATGATGTTGGCCTTCAAAAATATGACGATTTGTTTTACACTTACTTCTTTAAGGGGTATGGATTTGGCCCATTTGGAGAAGAATTTGGTCACTCTGAGTATGAACATGAACTGTCTGGCTGTGGTGGGAGGATATGGTCCCACAAAATCCATCCCCTGGGTGACTAATTGTAACATCCCAAGTAAGTAATGAATAATATATTTTTTTATCTATGTCTACTAATGAATTAGATAGCGTTTTAGAGGCTTACAATGAGAATAAATCCAATCTTAAGCATATAATACACTAATATTTTTAAAAGATTGTTTTACTACCTTTTGATGGAAAACCATTTTTAAATATATATTTTGACAATTTTATAAGCTATTTTTGTCAAAATAAACTTATTCGTTATTATTGGGACATTAAAATTTACTTTGTGTGAATTTTTGGTATTTTTCCGATAATGTTCATTTTTTAATGAATAGTGAAAAATGTTGTATTTTAATTCAAAACCTCTTTTTAATCTAATTTATTTATATGATTATATTATCTTTGGAATTGGTTTTGAAGTGAAATTAGAATATATTTTTACCATTTAATCCAATGTTGGTCATTGGAATCAATTTCACTTTGAAATTGGACTTAAACTGGTGTCAATATTTTGATACTTATTGTTTCATAAAAACATGCTATTTGTCATGGCAGCGAGAAATAATTATTAAATAAATTAATGTAACTTATATGATTTGAATTTTTTAAAGTAGACATCATTTTTTAAATCATAATATCAAATATATCTTAGGGTGATGTTTTGGTATTTTTCTAAAAAACTTCAATTTTTTGTGAATAGTGAAACCACTAAGTGGTAGTTAAAGAAACTGATTTTTCATTTAAATGAGACTTTTCAACTTCTGTGATTTGATTTTCAAAAATCCTACATACTTGGTTTTCATTTAGAAGTAAAATGTGGTTCAATGAGATTAAAATAATTTTTTGGTGAATAGTAACTTTTATGTTTTTAATCGCGATTAGAGGTAATTATTGTAGTTTAAGGTAAAATTAATGTTTTAATAATATGAGATGAGCTTGACACATTTCAAACCCTCATTGGATGTGTCATGGCCGACCAAGATAATCTGTGGGTCAACTTGGGGACCCCATGGTGCCACTTTGGTTGGGAAATGACATAAATAACTTTTTAATTAATGTTAAAGTAAAAATGACACAACCATGAGATGTTTTACTAAAACAATTTTTACATGGGGTTATATAAGTCAAATTTTTGACTATAAATATTCATTAGAAAGATAAAAAGATTTCCTAAATCTATTGGTTAAAGAACATACTATTTCCGTGGATGGCGAATTTCTGCCTCCCAAAACGATGATTGTTCAACATTCTTTTAACACCTTCAAAGGTGGCCATTAAGATGGAACTATATTTATATATGATATATAATATGTTTATGTTTTACTTAAGCTTCAATATTTTTCATTTCGGGCATACCTTTATGGTTTCCATTGTGGGTAAACGTGATATCTTCATTTAAGGAAGTGCGGACTACCGCCACCTCAAAGTGATTTGATTCGTTAATACCATATGTGGGATGTATAAAGGATGGATTTATGATATTATATATGATATTACACTGGAATTATAATATTACTTTATATAATTATGATTCCATTCTATAAAATACGAAATAGAAATGAAAGTAGCGTTCATGCGTACGTACGGCTTACCGTCTCCATGAACGGTGTGTTTCATTTCATACCTCTAAATAATTATGTAATATTATAAATGCATGCATGTACTAGATATATATGACATATATGATATCTAAATCATGAATACCATTCTGGATATAATGGATACATGAACAACTTGTAATTATAAAGGGTTTATTTTTGACTCAAGTACCAATGATCGTTAAAACGACCGTTATTAACTTAAATAATTACATAGTGTTCATGAAATGGAACTAAGTGATTTAAAAGAAATAATGAACTTGGAAAAGGTTCTTAAACAAGTAGAAATTAAATCATGTTTATTATTCAGGAGATTAAATAATGACCGAGTCAAGTCGGACCTGAGGTATGAGACTTCGTCTCAATCTCCTTTCATTGAGACATATCTTGTTTTATACACAACCTTCTTTTATACGGTGTATAAACCCCTTTGACTTTTACGTTTATTCAAAAAGAATATTTTTTTATACGAAGCGTTTACTAAATGACAAAAGGGAATTTTTTTGTCATACGTATGCGGCGAAAACGACTTCTTCACCGCCATGACCATTATTTGAGTTTCGGCTTCCTCTACAAGCCATACCTTTTTTTTAAAAGAAAAATAAATACCATGTTTTACTTTTCTTTTATTTTGGTATTGAAAATGGTTTTTATAATGTTTTTATATCAATGTGTTGTATTGATATATTGTGATTGAAAGGTGGAAATGTTATGTTTCCTTTATGCATGTTTTATATGACACGATTATGTTGTGGTTCTTGAGCATTATTATGAAGATGGGTGGTTCCGTGATAAACTAAGGGCAGGTGAGCCCGATATAGCTCTCCAATGCATTGGGTAACGCGAAGGAGTGAAACGTTAAGGTTTCTCTGAAGAGATTTAAGGAATATACTGTGATGGGTATTCGAAACGTAACCAAGAGGGTTACTCCCTACATAAGAATGTTATGAATGCCTCAAGTTACCTTTATGTCTTCTGATTTCTATGATTTATTCATGATTTGATGAGGTATGTTAAAGTGCTTATGTTTTATGGGTAAAGTATGATTTCATTCTTATGTATATATGAACTCATGTTTCCTTTCCATATTTTTATAACCCATACTGAGCTTTTTATGCTCATCCCATGTTTTTTTGAAATCTTTTTCACTGGTCAAGGTAAAGGTACATGATATGATGATAGTTTCAAGGAAGTGCCAAGAAAGAATCCATGTTTTATTTTAAATATGTTTCATTGACGTGAAAAAATGAATACTATCTTTATTTTATCACTTTGTTTAAATGTGTAATGTAATGCATGTTTTAGGATCTAATTATCTAAAACTCTAAACCTGAAAAGATCCTCAATGTGTAATCTTGTAATAACTCAAGATTAAGTAAGGTTTAAGTCTGGGGCCTAATACTAATGGCCAGAATTACATAGCAGGTTGAGTTAACTTTGGGGGTCATTGTATGAAATTAGCATGAAATTTTGAGGAATGAACCATCTTGATAAATATGTCACAACAATGTGTCATATTAATCTAGTAATACCCAATCCTCTAGATATGGTGAGTGATCTTGGTTGCTGATTGGTGCAATCCAAAAGCTATGATGTGCACTTCTTTAATGAAAGAATCAACCTCTTCTATATCATTTCACCTAATAAGTACCCCGTCAAGACCTCATTTGTAGAAAACCTTTTCTTATTATACCCCATTATACAAGACAAAATTGACTACCTGTCTTCGGACTTGTTCCCTTAAAGCCCTATCTAGTGGGAGTTCCCCATTCTGAAGGTAATTTGATATGGGGTTCATCCAACTAGTTAGGTGGCCATAAGGCTCAGGAATAGGACTAGTTTCATCAATTTCATTTGCATTTCTCTTGATGAATGACAAGACCATCCAGTGGTGGGAAATAGTAATGATCGTTTCTTCTTGTCCTAGGTCGGCCATGGTTGTGGTTGTATTTTCCAAAGTGTTGTCTTGGAAATTTTGCGACTGGGGGACATAAGTCAATGTTGGTTTTGATGGTAATTCTACCATCAGTGCTGGAACATGGTTCATTAAGGGAACCAATAATTATTTCATAATGGCATAGTCTCCATTGACATGTTTGATGACTAGATCTAAATCCCGCTTTATTTTTAGGTGTTCATATTTCACATGATGTTCCAGTTCAATGCCTACAATGAGGGATTTATATTTCACTTCATTATTTTTACCCCCTTCCGAAAGCAGGAATGAGTAAGGCAAGATGGCCATTTCGGGTGATACATGTAAAATTCACAGCCCCACTTTGTTGAGCTTCGGATCCTCCATCATTTTCTATGTTGGGAATCAGGAAGCACCATCTAAGTACACTTCAATCATATGGGGGTCCTATGAAATAGAAAACACTTCTTAATATGGATGTTCAGCATAAAATAGTTTCATTTCATTTAGTGGATGATCGTCCATGAATTCTGCTAACTCTTGGCCTTGGATAGCCTTCTGGGACACGTTCTGTATGAAAAACTATTGTAGGATTACCAACCACCATGATAGGTTCCCATTTAGCATGGGAAGGTTGAGGATATATTTGAGAAGTTGTAGTGGGAGACCAGCTAGACCTCATGGTGTTGTAGGTAATTCTAGTGTTTTTGATCTACAAAGATTATGGCTAGGTAGTTTCTATCAAATATTTTTAATACCATGTTTCGGCATGAATCATTTTTCAGATGAGTTAATATAGGTAATTCTCGCTTTCAGCATCATTCAATTGTGCGAGGATAGTTCCAAATGACCATTCTAGGGTGGTTAAGTACAAAATGAGTGGTCTCCCCTCAACTTGTGACATCAGCACTGGCTTTCTTAGGAGATATATTTTGAGAATGTTGAACTATTCTTTGTAATCATTATCCCACTCATACCTAACTTATTTCTTCATAATCCTGGTGAAAGATAAGCATTTACCCTCCAAGTGGGATATAGAACGCTGAATATAGGAATGGTTCCCCTATATACCTCTCAACGTGATGATGTTTCAAGGTGGGGACATGCCAAGTATGGATGTTTTCTTCTTGGTGTCAACTTCGATGTCGTGATGGTGTACAATGAAGCCAAGGAATTTTCCTGAGGTAAATCCAAAGTGGAATTTTAGGGTATTCATCTTTAAACTGTTACTTCACAACTTATTGAAGACAATTTCAAAATTTTCTATGTCGATTGAGCACTGTTGTGATTTAACCACCAAGTCATCGACATAATACTTGATGAACATTCCCAAGACTGGCTTGAAGATGTGATGAATGGTGTGCTGGTATTTGGCGTCATAATTATTTCATCCAAAGGGAATTACTTTATAACAGAACACTATATAAGGGGCCCTAAAAATGGTATATTCCTCGTCTCCTTAGGCCACCATATTTGATTATATCCAAAATAACTATCCATGAAAGAGAGGGCTCCATATCCAGATGTGGCATCTATCTACAATTCTGTGACCTGGACTGGGAATTTATCTTTTGGGAATTGCCGATTATGGTCTCTAATGTTAAAGAAAATTTTAATATATCAATTATTCTTATCATAGGGACTATGTTTTCTAGCCGAAACAAATATTAGACCTCTAGTATGAAGTTGGATTTGATCATCTAGTCATCTTCAGCCTATATTTTGGTGACATGTGTCAGGTGGGTCCTTCTCACTACATGCTAATTGCCCCGATGATCTTCTAGTAAGCCTAGATGATGATTGGTTACCTCCGGGTCGGGGCTGGGCATTTCTGTGTAGTTCTAGGAAAACACATCTCAATTATTTTATGGAATAAGGTATATGCATAATTCTCCTTGATAGGCATATACACACAGATAAAAGTGGGATACGGGTCCTCTTCGGTTCCCATTTTTACCTACTTATGTTCATCGATTATGGTTGAGACACCATCATTGAATGCAAGAGGGAAATCATTGAGATCTTCTTACTCTTATTATTCTTCTTCTTCATCGTCTTCATCTTCTTCCTCCTCTTCTTCTTCTGATGTAGAGATGATTTTTGAGACAAACTATCCACTTTTTGGAGAGAAAACATATTTTTCCTTAATGTTTGAGGCATGGGCAGTTTGATGTCCCATGGATGGGCTAAGAGGTTCATTCATAAGAATTTTACAATCCCCAAAAAATCCAGCCTGGTTTTCGATGTCTTTGGAATCGACGGACATGGCGGAGATCATGTAGACAATTGAGTCTTCATCTGTAATTGCACTTATGAATCAATATTGGTTAATGTATAGTACGTACTCCTCCCCCAGTTGTTGGAGGTGGTTAGTAGGGGCCATTTCCAATCCATTCAGCACATTGATCCAATCATTATTGTTGGACAAAAGATGTTTTTCATTTGATTCATAGAACACTATATCAATATAATGTGACTCACAGGACTCAAACAGGGATTTACCGATGCACAATGTCCCATTTTTTCCATTAGCGCAATATTTGATGCACTAATGGTATTATTATGGAATTGCAGCATGCTGATATATCCAAGGCCTCCCTAACAGGATGTTGATGTTTGTTCTTTGTCATACTACTAGAAAATTTGAATCTGACATGAGATCTATGAGCCATGTTTTACTTATGATTCTTCCTAATTGTTTCAACTCTCTTTTTTTATATCCCACCAATGTTGTAGTGTAAGGAGTCAAGAAGTCTACATCATATCCCTACCGACGAAGCATTCGCAGGAGGTGGAGGTTAACTCTAGAGCCATTGTCATTGAAGAACCTTAGAATATCAATTACATTTATATTTACAGAAAAATATAAGGGTTTTAGGTTCCCTTTTATGATTGTTTCTCTATACTTATCTGTGAAGAAGATGATGACATGAAATTCTTCTAGAATGGTCTCTATCTGATATAATTCGGTCGCTACTACTTTGACACCAAATTCGTCGGGGATTAGTAAGGAATTGAGTAGTTCATCTCTAATATCTGAGGGTAGGGTTAACGCATCCAAGATAGATAGCTTTACTAGTACTGAATCAATCTTCTCTATAATATCATATTTTTGCTCCAATGTTCAGCACTTCTTGGCTCTTGTTTACTCTTTCACTGACACTTTAGGGGTTTTCTCTTTAGACATAGATGGTTCGGCTTCTGTAGATGAGGACGGTGGTATTATGGTTCTTTTTAGGTTTTGGTGAACTAGTCCACCTGTATGCCTTGGTTGATTTGATATTTTTCTCCCCTATGTGGATATTCTAAGATAATTGGGCGTGGATTTCATCTGAATGGGGAGGAAGATGATTCTGGTTCATGTTGCATATGCCAGTGGGTCCTTCCGTGAGTTTTCGTGATATTAACGTTTTGATTTATGGAGTTACTAGGAATTTGACTCCTGCCATGATCATGCCTTCCAAGAAACCTCCAGCAATTACGACCTCTTTCTCTGGATCTATAGTTGTGTGCAGGAAATTAGGGTTTGTTTCCATAGTCACTATATGATAAGGATCCATCATGTGAATGCCATTATTGGAACCGAAGATCAGTTATTGATCCGACACTATTTCTATCTGACTTCCTTCTTATGATGGTGTCATTTGGTGGGGCGGTGCCTGTTTTACCATTTGGTGGGGAGACACCCATGGTATCAAGTCACATAGAATGAAGTCCAAAATCATCAACACTAACTTCGACTTTGGTATCATCTCATCTTCTTGTCCTTGATTTATTCCCTTCTGGTCTTTGGGTGACTGCGGGGTCGAGTAGGATGGTTGTGTTGCATTGGGAGTATTTGAGGGAATGATTGGTTATTTCAACTCTGCCTAGAAGAGGTAGTGGACTCGATTTATAGTCTTTTAGTTCATCCAATTGTCCAAATTTTTCTCATTCTAACTAGATAGTGTTTTCCATTCCACTACTTATCTTGAGCCTAAGGCATAAACATACACCACTTGTGCTCATGACGGGCCCAACCTGACTTTCCTGAAATCCACCATCTTTTTTAAGAGATCCTTGTAAATGAAGCATTACTGGATTATGAGCCCTAGTATTTGGTGATTGGGACCATAATTTTTATGGTCATCGAAACCCACTTCATCATCTCTCTTTGGCTTATGTACCCAGAGAAAATTGCAATTCATGGAGGCTATGAAATAGCCACGGACGTGGTCATTTTGGAATGAGTAAAACTGATTTATTCATTATTTGAACAAATTAATTTTAGCACCACATCTCCCATCTTTCCAAGGAGGGGGAGTTTTTTGGAAACTAGGGGGTCCCAAACTATTTGGTGGGGCCCTCTCAACATGATCTGCTGCCATGGGTGTCTTAACCGTGACAAAAGTTGCTTTATATTTTCCCTCTCTTTTCCTAGGGGCTGATGGTGTCACTCCGGGGATTATATTTGTCTATTTCAATGAGTTTTCTATCCTTTGGGAAATGGAAGGGAAGTCTCTAAGCCCACTCATGTACATCTCCAAAATGAGAGGTGTTTGAAATTCATCCCAAATGTTATTGATGAACACGGGGAGCATCTCATACTTGGGGAGCGACCGATTTAGGGAATATGTCTGACACTTCCATCTTGCAATGAAATCCAAGACTCTTTCATTATCCTATTTATTTTAGTTCATGAGTTCACTGACCATTGTCTTAGGCTGTATTTAATTGAACTGGAAGAGAAACTATCGCCAAAGATCCTCCCAGCATGTAATTGAATTGCCAGGCAGGCTCTTGTACCATATGAAAGCTGAGACCTCTAGGTTTCGTACAAATCACCTAAGATTTACTGCTTCTTTCTGGTCTTGAGTGCCCATCATGGGTTTACAATAAAAGTCATAATGCATTAAATGTTGTTCTAGGTCCCCCAAACCTTTGAATACTAGGAATACGAGGATCCCGATTTTTCTAGGTGGCAGAACATTTCATACCCAATCGGATTAGGGTTTTTTCTCTGGTTGTATCACAGCACGTCACCCCTCCTGGGATTCTAGTTGAGCTATTAATTTTTCGATGGTATTCAAGATCCCTTGATGAATATTCTGTCAAGATTGAGCTTGAGTTGGTGCGGCAGTGGATAAGACTTGGCATGTCTTTGGGGTTGAAATTTTCTCTGGATACCTAGTATGGGGTATCATTTGTGGGTTTTCCTAAATATATTCTGGCTGCTTTATGAAGTCCTGATGTCCATTTGAGGGTAGTTTAATTAGACTTTTGATCCTGGATTCATTCACTGGGATGAGTGCATGTGAAACGGGGACCTCTTCTGGGATCACCTGCTGACGTTCTGTATGGGGAACACATCCACCAAGGTAGATCCCTCGACGCTTCTCTACATTAATTCATCTATGATCCCTTATTAATTCATCCTTCTTAGTGAATCATTTCTTGACGGTGAGGGGAACATTCTCATGGGGATGGGGAGGTGGTTTGTAAAAGACCTTGGATTTATTCTTCTCCTTGTTTGGGTTTTGCGAGGGAGGTTCTGACCGATTAATTGAGGGGATTCCCATATTTAGGATCACACTCTGACTTCGGGTGTGCACACCATCAGGCTCGGTGTGGGATGCCTCTGGGAGGGAACAGTCTTCTTTCGCATCCTCTCACTCAGCAGCATTTCCTTTGAGATCGGTATGCTTGACCTTTTCCACCATCACTAAGGCATACTACATTGGGGGTGGTGTACTAGATTCCAAATGGTAGGAATGATTTTTTTTCAACCTTTATTTGACTTTCTCCTTCAATTATGCGGTATTCCTCAAGTTTCATGGAAAAGACTAATCGAAAGGGAGACATGGTCTGACCTTGTAATGTGCCTTTGTCTCGAAGGGTGTGAACCCTGAGAAGGATTGGGACATGTAACTTCTATGTCCATATTTATTCCTACACGATGGAAGACAGACATCATTTTTGCAGATATTAGAGGTAACAATTTCCCCAGCCATTTAGGATGGGGTTTTTCTCATTCTTATTTTGATGTGCTACAACCTGGAATTGTCAGTTTAAAGGGGGAATTTTGATTTAAAAATTCCACTAGCCCTGTGGGATGGGTTGTTCCCGTATTGCAGTTCCAGCTGCCAATATTTCCACCCTTTCAATTTCACGTACTCCCTTGAGGGTGGGATCTGGGTATGGCATTGGGCCTGTACTCAGTCTATAGTCTTTTGAAGAGAGAGGCACTGCTTGCTGGTTGGATTCCATTAGGCGAGCATCTAACTAGATGTTCTTGTTCCTAATACTCAAAATATTTTTGATGGATTGATCTGTTTTGTCCTTAGACTTTTAAGTCTTACTTAGGTTTTATTTTTGTTAATTATCCCATCTTTCTTAATAAGTGGTTTAACTTGATTGTTTCCCTTGGGTAATGACATTGCACCATGTCATTTCCAATGGGGTTTGCTGGATGGGACAAGGGGTAAAGTGTATAGCTCCATGTTCTCCCCATCCCCATATGTGAACTCCAATCATGGAATATCCAATGAGGTGATGAAACATATGAAGTGCATGGAGGGAATCCAGTTCAAGGTTATATGTTCTCCTTTTTGACTGTGGTTTCCTTGCAGATGGGAGGGCTTACAGGTTGATTAGATGGTGAATATTCCCTATCTTATTGATGTAGTCTGCATACCTTTCGTAGGGTAGGAAATTGTATTTCATATTATGAAGAGTCATCAATATTTTAAGGTGAATGCCTTGATTGTATTCCCCAGACAACTATCTTGGTATGTCGAAGTGAGAAGTGATCGTAGGCCAACACATCACTGGTACATTATCCTCAACTAGTTGTCTTCTCAGAAGAAACATATCCTACCATTGTTCTTACAAAGGCTCCTCTACTTGATTTGGCTAGCTCGACAGCTTCATATTTATTTCATTCCACGAAACCGGGCTGGTGGGGGCCTCATTGGTTTGTGGATTCCACAACAGTGGCTCAAAAAATGAGTGTGGCCACGATCCATCCTCTAGTTGAGAAATATTATCACTCATTACAGATGGAGTGTACGATGTGTCTGAATCCTTTATAATCACCTCATTATAGGATGAATTTCTCTCATTTTTTCAAACAAGGCGAGGAACTTCCTTCTAGTATGAATTTTGATTTTCGGGTGACCTTCGCAATTAGTGCTGCAATGGCGAGGGATACTATTTCAACATGATTCCAGACCAAGAGAAATCTTCTTAGAGAGTATACAGTGGGGAGTACCTTCAGAGAGAGATACAGTAATAGGAGGACCTTCTTGATGTTTTCTGTCACTAAGGGGAGGACCTTCTCGATGACTGTTGTGATGGCGATGACTACTATCATAGCTTGATACCTATATGTAGGGAGAATTTCTGCACTTCACATCTTGGGGTGGGCCTTTAGGATGTACTGTAATGAGGGGGGACATTCTCATTGTTTAACGTTTCTATGGGGAGTACCTTCATAGAAACTACCATTGCGGGGATGGACTTCTCAATGAATGTAATCATGGAGAGGACTATGATCACGACTTAATGTCTGACTACATAGAGAATCATATCTGCAGTGTATACCCTATGAAGGACAACTAGGGAGGATGATAGAAAGGGGAGGACATTCATGTTTTTTCATATTTAGGTCTAGAGGAGGGGAACCCCGACACACATCTGGAGATATTCTCTTATGATCGATCATTCCTGGCCCACAGATTGAGCCCCCATGAGATCTCTATAGAGGACCTTCAGAGCTGCTGGTAGCGACATTACAGGGAGGGAATTTGAAACTACTACTTCAACTTCCATAGTAGTGGACTAAGAGGGTCTTGAGACATTGTTGATATATATTTAAGGGTGTCAAGATCCCTAGCTTCCAGCAGAGTAGGATCATGTATTTCCTCTTCATTTTCTAGTTTCCTTTGGGGAATTTTATTATTGAGCTCTCTCTTGCTGGTAACCGAGGCCATCTGCTATTGGTAATGGAATTCATATATGGTTCCTTGTCTTTTTGTGTCTCGTGATGTAATCGAGATATGACAATGAGAATCTTTAGTTTTGGAAGTGATATTTTCCATCCTTGGAGAATCCACCACATTGGACTTGCATCTCCCAGTTAGAGAGGGTATTTGTTCCTAATCCAGTTGTCTGTATATAGAGGGATAATATCATTGACTATCTTGGACTGGAGCAGGTATGCATAACTTTTCTAGAGTGAATAAATCATTTTCTGAGTGATTCATTCTATTCGAGGAAACCATATCATGGGCCCAGCATCTTGCATTTTCCGTTGATGCAATGATATCTTGGCATGTTTTGAGGTTATAGTCTGGAATAGATGTCTGATCATCCATCATTTCCAAGATGTGCTGAGATAAATGATTGGATGGAACAGGTAATAAGTCCCATTCCTATGTCGGAACTGGGGTTTTTTCTTTCTCTAGTCCTCCATGAGTTGCTAGTAGATACTGGTAGTTATCTTATGTAAGGATAGAAGAAAAAATCTGCCACCAGTTTTCTTATCTAGTTGCCACCATATTTGACTGGTGCAATTCATATTAATGGGAGGGGATTTACATCTTCTCGATTTCTGCTGTATTTTTCTCACGAGATTTGTATGCAACTGCCATAATTTGACCTTCCCATATTTTCCTGACACACAATTTGGATGGTGGGATTGATATGCATCAGTAGGTATTTGTGACAATGTATATCCTGTTCCTTCTCTATTTAGATGGCAGGATTGAAATGCATCAGTACGTATTTGTGCTTGCATTAAGCAGAGTTTTTTCATATTTGGTTGAAAGGCTAGTTGTGTATCGATAGATATCTACATCTTCATGTAGTTTTCTGCTCTGTCTGCATGGAGGGACTGGCGAGCATTAATAGGAACATGAATTTTTCCATATTTTGCCACCCTATATCATTGGTGGTCATGAGTGGAGTGGGTAGAGTCATATTTCTTCCTGTTGAATGTTATCGCGTTAGAGTGGTGGATCTTCTCCTCAATATCCTAGTTGATGGTGAGTTCTAGATTATATATTATCCTCTTTGGAAGGTATCTTGTGGGGCCCAAGTCTCATAGACTTCGTCAGGTTCCCTCGACATAAGTTCTTATTCGGAGGGAGGAGGATTGGTCATCTGGTGTTGGTGATGATGCTCTGGGGTAGTGGACCATCAATAGAAACCCTACGTAGTTGAGATATAGATATCAAAATCGACATAATATGGCTCCCAAATATAATGGAGGTACTCATTGTCACATTCTGGGGACAGGCTCTTGAAAAAGTTTGAGATGACCACCGGGGTCCCTTGTGTTGGGGTGTTGGCCAGGGCTGAGGAGGTGCCTAGTGGACCTTTTCAAACTACATGAATTTTCTTGTAGCCTTCAGTGTGGGGAGATTACCATTTCAGTGGTACTCTTTGATCAGCGTGTTGGATACTCAGTGTTGAAGACGCTGGGTAGGCGATGGTTTCCTTATCTTCGTTAGGGACATGGCTTCCAGTGGGATCGTCGGTGTGTGCATCTTCCTTGGTCATCGGGATGTCATTTGGATTAATGGTTGCTCTGCGGGAACCTTCGACATACATATATGAAATATAGACCATGAAGCCCCATCAAAGTTGCATTATATCAAACATATTCATATTTTGAAATTCTTATTTACACCATTACCCTTTTCATTTAATACAGGTTGAAGGGGCTGGAGTGGGGTAAAATGACCACCTTGGTTAAGGATTCATGTCAGGATCACCATTTTTGTTTTCCCTCCAAGGTGGCGCATTTCAAGTGGTGTTGAAATGGTCTGATGAGGATCATTACCCATCCATTTTCTAAAGAGATGGGTTCTTGTCAAATTCATCATTCCTTTTGTTTTGACTCATTCTGCATCATTAACCTTAATAGAATGTTAGATTAACCCTGAACGGACCAAGTAATTCACCTATTTCATACTGCGAAGGAGGGACTATAGTTGGATAATCTTAGTGAGCGATTGCACGGGCTTGAGTACTTATGCAATCGTTCCTCCTCAGATATAACATCCTCAGATGGTCTCCAATGGGTTTATTCATGGATCCAGGATTTCCAAACAGCCCTGGTATCCATAATTCATGGACCAGCATTCCAAAGGCAGACACTCATTGATTAATGATTCATCCAGAAACACTTAATGACTCCATTGGTCAAGAGTATGGGATGTCAGGCTCACCACACCCTTATGGGGGAGGATTATCGCATGTTCTGGAACATTCTTATAGATTTAAGTCGTGTTCATATGTTCATAAAACCTCGGTTCATTCTTAATGAGTGTGTCCACTGGATACCCTTTGTTTTCAAGATCATTTTATGTATTCATATATTTGATGCTATGGAGATGATACTGACTTGATCCATATAATAAGGCGCTCTAAATTTTATCATCATCCAGGGGGGATGAATGGTTACTAGATTTTGGGATCAGACCTATATGATATGTTTCTTACATATCCTCAAGAGAAGAATCAAAACCCACATAGATCAGATTGCGTGGGGATTAAGGATAGAATCTACCCATTTACGAAGACGTGAATGGGTGGACCCTTTTTAATGTCCACCCTTTTTAACCTCGGGCCTTCTTCAAGGAATCCAATGTATCATGATTTAATCAGCAATCAGAGTTATCATAGTACCGATGTGCTTGGTATTACACATGAATGTTGTCCATAGAATATTACTTGATTGGGTGAAACCTTTTGGAAGGGCACCATTTTCAGCTCGGGCCTTCTGGTAGGCATCCTACATATCCTGATTAGGTTTGGAATTAGAGTGTTCATAGTTCAGAAGTGCTTAGATGTTTTAATAATCACAACCCTTTAAGACCATGTGTGTCATGATCGTTGTGTGAAACCAGAGGATTTGAAATATTCCACAAGGCACATGCTTCCTCCATTGTTGGTGAGGTTGGGAGAGCCCACTAATGAAGAGGATGGGGCAACCGTGGGCGAGGACATAGGGAAATTAACCGTTCAATATGAAAGGACATTTATTTTCATGTGGCCTGGTTTCAACAGATTGGGTAATTACCTCATGGGAGGGACCTAAAATAAGTTCTGGGAATGTGAGCTGTTTTATCTCATCAGAAGGAGAAATGAACATAACTCATGTGACTGATAACTATTCATCATCGAATGGAAATGAAGGTGGAAACCCTTAATTCCTAGAATGGGGAGGTTCACATTGGCATCCCAATGTTGGACTCTGGATTTCCATTTGAATGTAGATCCACAGGAATTCCCAATGACCGAACTGTTATGGGGAGAACCTACATGACTATTCTTACCATGGGTATGTAGACTCAAAGAGGAGCACTGATGCACCCAATGGTCTGATCATACGAGTCCAGTGGCTTTGGAAGAGACATTGGCCTGATGTTAGAGGACATGTTAGCAGAGGGATTATGGAGGATTGGATTGTAATGGAATGGTGAGGTTTCAACTGGAGGAAATAATACCAAAAAAACCTCATTCGGTGTACTAGTTTCTTATGCGGGATGTGAGACGCATCATATACTGTAGTGGTATGTGGGAAAAGGGGCCAACCATGTTCCAATTTAGTACACTGGTATTGTTATTGGCCACCACATACCATAGTGGTATGTGTCCCATCACGCTGCTTTGGGTTCCATCCGAGTATCGATGCAGTATGTGGCACCAGGTTTAGTCTGAGTAACTGTACACTACATGGAGCACCATATTGAAGGAGGGTCTATGGGATTATTGTTCAAATGAAATTAATCAGAGATAATTATTTGTTTCATGGTTTACCAATTCAGTTCATGGTTATCTTTTTATTATTTCATTCGCACATTTTTTGGTCTGCGGCTGGCTGTACCAGTGGAGAATTTGGTTCATGATTCGGGCTTCATCGATGAATCAATATGGAAGACATAGTCTTATCTGAACTCATACATCCAACCTCTGATTCCCCTTCAATATTTCATTATCTGTCCATTGTTTTTGTCCGTTTATCATTTTCCTTTTATAAATCATTAATAAGAATGTATCTATTGGGCATGTGACACCATTTTCATAGGCCCATTATTAGATATCTTGACTCATAGAAGACTCAGTCTACCATGTTTTTTGATGCCTCCAGTTTGTGATAATGGTTCTTAGAACCTTAATGGGTCTCTTCATCTGTATACTAATGGTTTCATGGTATGGAACCTAGATTAACTTCTTGGGAACAATTACTTTAGCGACACAGTTCACAGTCTTCCTTGTTTCACTAGCCATCGCTCCACAGGCCAGCGGTTCGCGGATCGTCCCGTGTACTTGTTTGTTCGCCATTGTGCTCATTTGCACACCTTTCCCGCTGATTGTACACTAGTCACCTGAAAATACTTGAAAACTCAAATTCCTTCATGTTTATTCTGAAAATTTCAACTCAATTAGAGTCTATTCACCTTTCTAGACTTGTATGAGTGCTTGATTCCATCTGCAAAGCGATTGTGGGGTTATTTTCTTCCCTTGGTGTAATTTTCCGGACCGTGCAGTTTCAAAATTATTTATTCTTTACATTTAAATATGGATTAATTCATTTGTGTAAAATGTTATTGATTTAACTCAAATGGGTTAACTTTTTTCCACATTTGGTTCATTCGGATTGGTTTAGGTTAGTTTATATTGTTTTTTAGGCAATGTAATTTTGGATTCTAATATGATTATAAATGTTTCAATCATTGCCTTATTTTCAGATTTATCCATGCATTGGAAAAACCAAGTTATCATTTTAGTATCTTTGTAGTTTTTTCCTGTATGTTTTTTTCAAAACATCAAAATAAATCCCTTCGTGAAGTATGTGATATTTCAATGTGTAAAAATTGTGAATGAAAATAGTCAATCCAAGGTGTGGTATAATGAAAAAACTATTGTAGGAGCTCATATGTTTCTACCCCTTACATCTTTAACACACCCACAACAGAGGTTGCGGTGAGTAAAAAATTGATAAGAACATGAAAACACACCATATAGGGTTTCCATGTTAGGACACTCTAGAAGGTTTGTTCAATACCGAAATGTCCATACTCAAGAAGGTTTATTCACATGGATCTAGATTTATAAGAATTTTGGGTTATCATATCTAATGATTTTTCATGGAGTGATGTTTTCATCTCTTTTGATCGGATCAATATATAGTGATGTAATAATATTCCAAGTGGCTTTTTCATAGATCCAATCCCTTGGATTGATTCCTTCATGAGTCTTATTTTGGAAACCTTATTTCATTAGTATGGAAACAATTCTAGGCACCCCTGATGTTTCATTTTTGTATGGTGTTCATGGGAATGATTTTGTAATTGACTCCTGATTAACCCTAAATTTTAAATTGAAAAACATTATGTAGGTTATTCCCTATCATTTAGGAAAATTTTTTAAACTTTTTTAATTATATGATGCTTATATTGGCATTAATTGAATGACTATGTTTGATTTTCATCACAAGTGTGTACATATATAGGCTATGATACCCATATATGAAGCATTAATCCAAGAGTGTACTCCATTATCATGTCAGACCATGTTTTTTTATCACATGTGATCATGTGTTTCCATTGATTATCATTATGAAAATTTTTGTGTTTCCTAAATATGTTCTAACTTTTTCGTTGTGATTTTCAAAAAATTGTAGGTATTGTGTATGTTATTTAGAAAAAGAAGAAAATAATAGTATGGTTCTCTCATAGAGTGGGGTGTTCCTGATAGGAAATGGAGACAATGATTATCCTAGGAATAGGGTAGGGGGATGACATATTTGATGTCCAATTTAAGGCCACAACAATTAGTTAAGATAGCCATGTGGCCCAAATCTAGTCATATATTATATATTATAGTATTTTGGCTTGATTCATGAGGAATATATGGTGAGAAGCCTATGTTTCTATAGCAAGATTTACATCCAGGCTACTGTTCAAAGGCACATGTTATCATTATCGTTAATTAACATTATGACATTTACTTAGATCATCCCTCTGTTAGGTATCCAAAGACCGTATGGTCGCGGCCCATGGGGAATTGGTTATCAAACAACTTCTTGAAATATCACTATTAATTATAGAATGAAAATTTAAATTTATCCTAAAATACACATGTAATACATGTGACCTCATGTAAAATATGAATTGGATGATTCATATGAGTATTTATTACTAAAACTATTCATGAACATCTTGATCTGTGTGGAGAAAACATTATTTGGGATGCAAGTAATTGAAAGGATCTAATGAGATATAGTAGGTTTATAGAGTATAGTTTTGGTATCATTACCTAGATAGACTCCAAAAGTTTAAATGGTATATATTTATAATATTTTAATACCTTTTATAAAATTATTACAATTGTACATTGGGAACCAGATTTCATTATATTTATGACATGGGTAACTTTTGATACAACATTATGTTTACTTTATCTTCCAATTTGATAATCTGGGTTGTTATACAATATTTTTTTATGATGTTTGGTTGCGATTATCAGGGGTATAGTCTCCCCACTACACCCCTAGACCCTCACCATTAGTTGGTAAAATATTGCATATGGGGAGGCACACATGATATATTATAGTGTCTCCAATGGTGTGTTGTTTAAGAAATTCCGTTTGGCGCATTGAAAATGATATCTAATGGTTATGAAGTACCTTATTTTTTAATGTTTGTGGTGAAATAGACATAGCTATGTAAAACGTGGGTAGTTTAGTATCTGTATACATGGCCAACACAATTTTGATGAATCTGTGAGTTATTAATTGTGGGGTTATTGTTATAGTTTTTATGGATTATGGTGATTTCTCGAATCATGAGTATGATTATTGGATCACATTATATATATTTTTATATATATATATTTTTCAGTGTCACACAATTGTTTTCTAATTGATATTTTTTGATATGTGTTATATTTTTCATCATATACGTGTTTCCCTGGTGTTTTCATATATTTGTTCTGAAATTAGTAAGTTGATCCCAATCATGAATATATATATATATATGATGGTGACTAACATGAAGTTGGGGAGAACTAGGCTTAGTATAGGAGTAGTAATAAGAGGGTTATATTTTCTAATTTCTGATGTCCTCCTAGTATATGTTTCTATAGGAATCCCTTGTTTGTGCATAAGTTCTTCTTAGGATGTTATATATGTACGATAATATCTATTTTCTGAGTGTATATTTTTAATTTCATAAAACACATTCCTCAATGTTTTATTGTGGGACTATCTAAAGAGGAAATCTTGAACATAATACACGGAGGATGTTCTGATTATACCACCATACATGTAGGAGAAATATTTTGAAACTACTCCAATTGTTTGGGAAGAAATTCCACATTTTCTAAGATTCTTTCTCTTTATTCATGTTCAAGGTAGGGGAGTTTATGATATAATAATATAATTTTCTTAGGACTTTCAAATCCATTACCCTTCATCATTCATTGGAACAGAGGCCACAAGGATACTGAGGACTATACTAACATCATTGAAAGAATCTATAATCTAGTCTAGATTCCAAGATCCTATCTCATAAAAATTGTTTTGATCATGCTTTTCAGAAATTCTAGGAGGTCATAGTGTATTTTGAACTAGGTAGGGATATTATAAGTTCTATCATAAATGACCTTCAAAGACTATTTCTTTAACTTTATCATTCTAATAATGCTGATCTTGGACCGTGATCATGAGTTCATTAAGCTTCAACAATGTTTTATGATCATTCCTATAAAATTACCATGATTCTGGGAGTTACAAAACATTTATCCTCTCATATCTATAAATGAATCACATAATGGTAGGAAGTTTTACATTCATCTTAATCTCGATATTAGATGTAATGTTTTTAGATTTGATCTAATTATGTGCCCATGGGTTCTGTTCAATGTCCGATAACTGGGGAGTGACTACATGAGGATTTAGTTTCTAGTATCCTTCCTTCGGTTTTCACTCAAGTAGATATATCAATTATAGTTGTAGTGAGTGTATCTTCTTCTATAATTAAGTTGAAGACCGAGGTTGTGTTATAGGGTAGTTTTAGGTTGGTTGAGTATAGTACAACTTCTTTAGATCCCTCTAGAGGAGATCCTAAACACCTCCACTATGGAAATGATGGATACTACAACAAGTTATTATCATGACCCTAGATAAAGTGTCCACTATGTATTATGATGCGGCACCACAAGAAATTCGTCTCCAGATATTTGAGGTCATACTAAAATAGGAATATAGGACATCTACGAATTGTGACACAAGGATTTGGATGAGGTCATTATAAGTAAATTTAAATCCCTAGACAATATTGTTTCATGAAATTCAATCATTTTAGGGTATGTATCATATAATTGTATAAGATTGAGTGTATACAAAAGGCCATTAACTATATGAAAATTTAGAGAGACCACAGATCAGTTTGGGTATTAGAATGATCACCTATTCTCTTTATATTATTCTTTTTGATATTTTTTATAAAAGTTTCATTATATCTTTTCATGGTTTGGCTAGTCGTGGTATACCAATTAAGTTGTCTTCTATTTTTTTTCTCCTGACTGGCCAATGGGTAAAAATGTTTACTATCTCCAAAAATATCTATAGTGTCCTATTATCATTGCTATCTATATACATAAGTGGGATTTCGTAATCTCTGGGATGACTATCATTGTTGTGATCCTTGGAAGGGACCAGGTGACAAGCCTTCGTGATTACACCTATGAATATCATATATTGGTAACCTTTATAAAGGATAAGGGATAGAATCATGTATTAAACATTGATTGGGATCCTGGTACTAGTATATTGGGACTATATTGGTGATGGATTAGTCCCATTATTTCTTATGTATTTGTATTTTATCTCATGGTGGAATCATTTTTTGGGACTTCTTAATTTCTACCTATTTGTCAACTTTATCGAGTTGTGATTCTAGATGAATTCATGGGTCTTACACCTAACAATAATGTAGTGTTTGAGTTATAATTTATTTTAGGTCAAGAAACATTATCTAGTCCTCATTATTATATTTATCATAAAATTTATTAGAGGGTGATCATTATCTTAAATTATTACATAAAAACGGTTTTATCAGGCTAAGCATGAATCCAAGGGTTTCTTTAGCATTTTACCCCCAAGTCCAATGGTATTATACTATTCTGTAAAAAATTCTGGATGTTTAATTGAGTGATAGTGAATAATATATATATATAATCTGAGAATGAAGATCCATTTCATAAATTATGGAGATACCTAGGGTTATCTATGTTTGATCATCATTCAATATACCATCAGCAATAGGCCAACGAAGGGGATATTAACAAGATAAACATTAGGTGTGGATAATGGATTGTAAGATATTATTTTCAAGTCTTTTGGGTTGATGAAATCCCTATTGGAGTTAATGTCCCTCATGATTATTATTTTTCATCCATATCTTGACTCCATCATCACTATATTCATAGAAAATATACTCATATGATCAATGTCATTAGACATTCATGTTAGTAGCCAGGATATTATTTCATGTAATCTTAGAAAGTATCAGATTTACACCAAAAAATTGAGGTCTCAATTTTTGAATTTTAAAGGTCCGGTTCCCTTGGAATTAGCTTTTATATGTTGGATTTTATTTGTACAAGGAAAAGTTAGAATTATATATGTCATAGACACTCTAAAGGAATGTGTTTAAAATTCAAATATTCCTTGTATTAAATGGGAACTACATACAATAATCTAGTACATCACTTGTTATTTAGAACATATGAGTGAGATTACAAGAAATGGGGGTGATATTTGAGTTTTTATATTAGTGTGTGGATGTTTTCCAATGACTGGTAGAGATATTGAAGATATCCCTGGTCTTTCCACTTCAAGATCTTACAATTAGATACACAATGTATAGTAATTAATATATTATTGGTTTGTGAGATATATTGATATAGATTGATTATGTAGTTTATTATGGATCACATCAGATGTAACCCCATCAGTGGAACTAAATAACACATGAATTATGTTGGAATATGTGGTAAATGAGTTGATGTTTTGGTGACATTATATCTTCACTAACATGCTTATCCTCTACACTGACCATAATATACTCTTATACATTTTCTCTTGTATGGATATAAAATTTATGGAGTCTCTTTTTATAGATTAATTAAATACATATTTCTTCAATTTTTCTTATTCATTGGGGAAATAAAATTTCCTTTTATATTCCCTTATAAAGAAACCAAGATCAACAAAGTAAATGGGTGACCAGACATCACTAGATTTTTTGGTAGTTTTGCAAAAATAATTTAATGTAGAAGCATATAAGGATCAAGGTGTTATTTATTCTTTACATCATTTTTAGTGGCTTGTTTATTGTCTATTAAGGAGTTTTAATTCAAGTATTCAGTGATGTAGGAATGTTTTTTGGGTAGTTTAAATTTTAGTATAGTCCCTCGATGATGGAGATGTGATTAGTGCACTTTTTTTTGTGGTGCCATCCTCCATGAGATAGGATCTAATGAGGTAATATCAAATTTCAAATGGGGATGTGTATCCAATGTCAATAACGATGTACCATGACATCTGACATAAGTTCTAGTATACTTTTAATAATAAGGACATCACTTGTTTTCTATAATCATGCCTTAACCTCTAAATGTTAATGGTTAAGACATACCATCTTGGTGGTTTTATTTAAACAGTTGTGGTTCCTATTTCATATTTTGGCAACATGAAAATAGACTTCGTAATGGGCCTAGGAAATAACCTTAGGAATCGTGATGTAAATTTGGTCGTAGTTGATTAACGTAAAAAAGTTGATATATTCTTGCCAATATCATAGACTCACTCTTTAAATTATTTGGCAATAATTTATACCCAGTATATTATATGAAAACATGTGGTTACATCATTCACACTATCAAATAAGTATTGGTTACTGAAGATATGATTTTATAAATTCTGGGAGAAGGGTTGGGGAAATCTAGACCAGATTGAGTATGGTATATCATCAATGAACAGATAGAAATTTGGATGGGAATATTCTAATCCTATAGGAAACATCATCTATTATTAATGGACTTTGATGAAGCATGGGGTGAGATCCTATAATAAACTAAATTTTTGTAAAAAATTATATTTTATTATTCAATTTAGATAGCATCTTATTTGGGTCCATGTGGATAGTATTATCACTCATTGATGTGCTATGTTTGGGTAGGTGAGGTAGTAGTTATTATAGAGAATATTTTAGAAAGGCCAATGAGAGGGTTTAGATAATTAGAAAGTTGTTTAATAGTTACTATACAAGGAAATTACAATTTTAAAACTGAAGGATATGGCAACTAGGGTTATCTATAAACAACTAAAAATTCTTTTAGGTGTCACCTCAATTCGTGTATCGATGATTGGGGAAGAAAGAGAAGTTGTAGTCATCAGTTTTAGGAACATTTGAGATCATAAAATACATTGGTTCCATTATTTTCAAAATATAACATTATTTAAATTATATAGTCTTGTATTATGTGTTCAACGTTCCTCATATTTGGAGATATGTGCATTATCCTGCAAATTTAATAGAATGTGCAAACATAGAGTTGGAAAAAGACATATATTTATATGAGATTTGGGTGAGAACTATAGATATATGTTTTATGGTATTGTGGGGGAATAAATTTCCAATTATTCCATTTATATACAAATATGGATGTATTGGGTGGAAACATGTGGGTGATAGTTTGATGATTGATCATAGTGGCATAAATTATTTGAGCAAGACCACAAGATATTCTTCAAAATAATAACAATAAATAGAGGGGGAGATAGTAAATACTAATGTTATTTTTGTATTTTAATCCTTTTCATACTTTCTCATTAATTTTTTAGAATATAAATTAATTTTTTTGCATCCTTGGTAAATTTTGTGTTGATTTTTGGTATTCTAGAAACTTACAGATCAATATGGTCAACACCTTGTTTATAGTGTGAGCCCCATTGACCCCTTATGTGTAAAATGGTAAATTATAATTTTTAGGTAATGGGTTCACCTTGGGAATTGATAACTGTTGTGATCATCTCATCCATATTCATAACGGTCTCACAAAGCACATGGTGGTGACTACGGTGAGGGAAAATGGGACATGAAGGTGGAACCATATGATAGAGGGTGGTTGTGTCGGGCTACCTAGTATTTTTTTTGAGACCCCCATGGTCATACAGGAGGATGTGGAATAATCTTTTTTTTTTGATCTAAATAATTTTAAATGATAATTTCTTATGACTTCAATTAGGTTTACTGAATGAAATTTTAATTATCTTTTCCATTCAATTAATTATTCAAATCCCCAATAATAGATAATGTTTTAATCTAGATGATTTATAGATGGACCTAGGTTGGAACCACGGATGGTATTCTTCTATGAAAAAATGACCAAAGTAATTCCCTCCATTTAGGTCTTCTTCATGATGGTATATATTTGTAGGAATCATTGAAAATATTCTCAAATAATAGTTCTTAGAACAAGAGGCGTGTATCAATCTATAAAAGATGGATCTATTAAGGTTAAATGATTTAGATAGGATATTTTTTCTATATCGAATCCCATGTATTGATTACTTCTTGATAATCATTCTCAAAAACATTTTAAATTGGCCTGGAATTAGTTATGGGAACCATGTACATGAATGTTTGACCTGGTTCTTCAAGGAAAAAATATGGGAATTGAATCTTAATGACCATTAAAGTTAAAATTAACAAGACTGTGTTTGTAAGTTTCATTCCATGTTGGAAACATTCATGAAATTTTTTACATCTATGGATAAATTCTTTATCATATTTTGAATGACCCTATTTGATTGTGGTCACATTTCTGTGTGTGTGCCCCATGAGACCCATGTATGAATCTTTTTCCCATGTGTGTTCTTATGTATCTTGTTAAATCATGTTTGATATTAGTCACATGTTCTTGCATTCATATACTGATTACCAGGATGAAATTTAAAGTTTTTCATATATATACTCTACCTTGTTATGGGTGATGCTGATATAATTTTAGGTATTGTGATGGATATTCAGTAGTGGTGGTCCATCATGGTATGTTTATCGCTTAGAGTAAGAGTGTACACATCATGTGATGATCTCTAAAATGGACCCAAACATATGAAAGTGGCTTGAAGGACTTAATTCTAGACCAGTGGAAACAATAATGGGGTTTAAATATCATGTTTCATAACCCTTGGAATAGATGGGATACGATGACCTTATGGATTCACCAAAGATAAAGATAGTGTGTAATGGATATGTGGGATGGCCTTTCTCATTAACATGTGAACTGATCAGAGACACTTGTTATCCTTGGGTTTATTAATAATTATTCCTTATATAGATATTATAATTCAATTATATTGTAGAAGGAAACTATAATGAGGATCGTGGTGGATTGGTTAACACATTAATACATAGAATATGATTTTTAATTCATGTTTTTCATCTAAAATTATGATAGAATAAAAAAATTATACAGGTGTACTTTGTTTAAGGATATAGTGTTGGTGTCCTATTGGGTATAATTACTTACACCATTAATGGGAATCACTATGTTCATTTTGGCTTCATGAAAAGGGTTCTATTTAAGTTCATTTGGCACATGGTAGATTATTCAGCCATTGATATTGAAGCTATTATCTATGCTATGAAATATTCCGGTGGATTCAACATTGTTTCTTTATTAACTTCTTACACCATCTATACTCTGTTCGGATTTCTTCATTTGGGGTTTGAGGAGCCATATCAGATACCCGGGTATCTCAATACCTCAGTTGTCATTAAAAAATTTCAAAGGGAAATTATTGAACCCCATAGGTTGGAGAATAGAACCGGGAATCACACAAGATCAAAAGGGAATATTTTTCCCTAAAAAAGAAGAAGAAAAATATTATGGTTTATATGATCCACAATCCCAAATAGAAAGTATATTAGAACTGAATATATGATATAGTACCCGACATAAAGAAAAATTACCCTATGAATCCTCATACCAAGATGAAATAAAATCATACAAAAAGTCTCGTAATCAATTATGTAATAAGTGAGGAGTTTCTCCACTAGTTACGATCACCACTCCATGGTCTAAAGAATGAAGAAACTCAACCACCTCCATGTGGATAATTCCATTTTCTCAAAATTTGAATAAGAAATTCTATATGATCCCAATGAAAAAGTTAGGATGTGAGCTCAAAAACCAGTAGGGTCTCACCAAGTGTTCTGTAATAAATACAATAACAATAAAAAAATTATGATATTAGTTTAAATGAAATAGGTATTGGAATTAAATTTTCATATTTTAAACCTAAAAATGATTTCATTCAAATAAATGGGATATTAATTAAAAAATATCAAGGAGGATTAAATTAAAATTTTATATAATAAAATATATACATCAGTTTTCATGAATAAAATATTTCACCAAATAAATAGCATTTATACCAAATCAAATAACTCATAGAACCAAATAAAAATTATATGTCATGAATTAGATATAGGATATAGAGTCATCACACATGTCATCTATGATAACATCTCATTAATAGTTTTCAAATAAAATCAACACCCCAATAGGGAAACCCATTATGGGAATTCAATATACACCCTAAATATGGAACTCATCATGAGAGTCCTAATAAGACATGGTTTAGTTAGTGTTGTAATCATAAATCATGTGCAAGAAGTTAAAGATCCTTGTATATGTTTCCCATCAACCTAACAACTACCTTATCTCCAATATTATTTAATAAATCAAAAAATCAATAAAATTTAAAATTGACCACATCAAATCATTTCAAAATATAATTTCCCCATTCCAGTTTTCCAAATTCCCCTTCTCCTTTTAAAACCAAATCATAGGTTTTCATCATGACATTCAATTGTAAATCAACATAAAATTTAACAATATTTTTCAAGATCAAAATCAAATAATTTCATCAAACATTTTTCTAAATCAATCGGTCATTTTTCATAAACCCACCCCACATTTTCAATTAAATTGATATTTTGGTTTTTATCAATTTCCATACCAATTTTAAATGAATGATCAAATCATATCGATTATTTTTTTTAAAATAAATAACAAATTCATTTAAATTTATTCAATACAATCATGTTTTATATAATTGGGCAAACAATTATAGTACTAACTACCTTTAATCAAATACCTAGAAATAAAACCCCACATTTGGATTTTATAATTAAGAATGAAGGCCTAAAATATCTACAAACACAACCTAGAATAAATATACAGTAAAATGGATTTTAGATCCATCAATTTCATGATGATATATGAATCCCTAAATTGGAGAGAAATGTGGATTAGAAGAAACCACACGAGAGTATATGATCTTTCCTGAAAGAAGATCAAATAAAGTCATTGCCACTTTGATTTACTAAAAAATGGGTTTGAGGACACAAAGTCACCTCTTAGGAGACACTATGGATTAAAAACCCATTTTAAGGTCAAATGATAGGATTATGCATAATAAATTGGGGTTTGTTATTATTAAAATAAATATTTGTGGAATTAAAACCCATATTAAAGGTTTTATAGTGATGGACACATGGTAGGATACACTATTCTACCAAAACAATTGACCCTATTAGTAATTTTTCGGTGGGTCATGGTTTGGAAACACTGTTAAACTAACCACACGTAAACTTTATATTCAATAATTTCCAATGAGTTCATGGTTTGGATGGGAGGTTTCATAATTTTAAAAAACTATACACCCCCTTGGAGTAGATCTCAATATGGTGTAGGGTTTTCTAGGCCAAACTGCACAGTATTCCCTTTTTGTGCACCTAAAATGCATATATGAAAGGGTTCAAAAAAATCACAAAATCTCACCCATAACACCACGAAACATTTCCTGAATTAATAAAGATAATTAAGGTTCAAAGAAAACCTGAAAGAATGTAATGGTATGGTACAACCTCCCCACCATGAAAACATTATTTCCCCAAAAAACCTATCAAGAAGATACCATATCAAATAGGTGAGGTCACTTATCTCTAATTAATTTCCCATGCATTAATGTCCCATGAGAATCAGAACCATGTTTCCATATCATAATGACCAAAGGTATCATCCTCTGATGGAGTAACATTGTATCAGAATTTAAAATATTTACTAAACTCTCAGTCACAGATAAAACAAGCTCAACATCATTATCACTCCGAATCATAACCCGAGATGGGTCAGAAAGATACATTCCAAGATAAGAAACATAGAACACATTGTGTATCTATTTCAACAACATTGGATGATCTCAATGGTAATCTACTTTCACAAATGTCACAACAAACTCAAATGGTCCAAAAAATATAGGGGAAATATTCACTAGTTTCCAAGTCATATTATGACCAAAATGAGGTGAAACTCTTAAAAACACTTAGTAACTAGCTGAGAAACCCAACAGTCACCTATAATGGTTAGTAGAAGATTTTTACCAGCTTTATTCGAGCATTATTTTCTATTAAATAAACTGAATATTTGTTTTTATGTCTTGGAATGAACTTAGTCCAACCAAATAATGTTCACCCATCTTTAACCAACATAACAGAGATTTATAAGGCCTAAAATAAAAGGATTAAAAGGATTCCTTGTTATTTTTATACTTTTAACTATTATTATAGAAAAATTCAATCATCCCCAAATATATTACCCAGGATCAACCAATGTCGAGAACACAATGCTATAACATATCTTAAAAAACCAATTTATCATGTTCTTTCTGTCCATCTATCAATGGGAGTTAGGAAGTAAACAAAAAACCTAAAATAAAATCACCTACAAAATGCATTTCCTACAATAATAGATAAAACCCCAGAACGATTTCAAAGACTGTAGCTTATATAACTTCATTAAAATGATGAATCTTTGTCACACAGAGATTTACGGACCTCGCAAATTTGGTTGTTTCTCGAATAGGTATAATGTGTGCAGAATATTTCACCTTACCAATCAGAACCCATATAAATTTATATTTCTATGTGGTATGTATAAACCAATCCAAAAATTATAACGAAATATATAACCACTTTTATGTTGGAAGTTCATGTGGATAATGAAAACCCAAATGACTCTACTGCTTAGACATAACATTTTTCACGTATAACAATGAAAAAATAGCAATGTACCCTCACTAACCTACAAACATGAATCGTCACTTCATGTCAAGAAAAATATTTGTGGTACCTGGGTGGAATACCCACTACGAATTATGGAAATCTCCCATTTCAGGTTTTCTCATAAGAATAGGAATAAAATACAGATTCCAAAAACTGAATATTCCCCCGTAGAAGAATGAACACTCACAAATATTATCAACCCATAAAGAGATTTCCTAGTTCCATAGAATTTTTAATGAAGATGATGATCTATGATAATCATCCCAAGAAGTGTAGTTTTCAACTACACTCTTTCCGTAATAATCTTGGCTTTCACATTTCAAACTCCTAAAAGATGTTGTTCAAAAATATCCATCAATTTCTACTCCTATATTGATTCATTCATATCATGGGTTAGAGGTTTCCTACTTAAATAACCAACAATGTGATTTACCTCACCCAGGGAGTAAGAAATTATGAATATAAAATATTATAGGTACTCAAACGAATGGATTAGTATAGGCTTTAAATATTTATAGGATATGATATAACTTGTGGTGTTTTCATCATAAAAAAAGTAAACCTATTTCTAAAAATTTTAATACTGGTAACTCTTAATAAAAAGTGTCACAACAATGGGTTTACGTTCATGGGATCAATAATTCTTCTTATGTGGCCTAATATATCATGAGTTGTAGGATAACTTATGATATACCAATATAAGAAAACAACAAAAAATTAAAAACATTTACTTAAAAAATACCTCATTTCCAAGCACAACTAATAGAAGAATCGCCATAATCACAGAATTAAAAATACATATCAATTCCACAAAAAACACTAATTTTTTCCATAGGAACACCACAGTATTCTAAGGGACCTAAGTAAATAGATAATACAAATTCAATAAATCATTTATAATTCAAAGATAATACCGTGTTAATCGTAAGAAACTATAAATCTTGAAAATATTCCACCATTTATCCCATTCCATAATAGCCTTCAAATTATAAAAATAAACTAAAATACCATGTTTATAAACCATGTTTCCTAATAGCATCACTCCTTAAATGAAAAAATAGCATTTCAATATCTTGTAATAGTGTGAGCGACTTCACAACCATTTTACAACTGCTCTAAGATGATGCACACAATCCTCCTCAAACTATGTTTTAACCAATATTTCATCCACAAAGGAAACCAATGTATTATCAAGATAATAATGAAATATTTTCTATCAATTCTATAAATATTATAGGAGAATATTTTATAGAAAATGTAATGGGAATAATATCATAATGTTTATAACTATATGTAAAGGTAGTCTTCTAAATATCATATTATTTAATTCTCAACTGGTGATATCCATGTCAAAGGTCATTATTAGAGAACTAGTTATCCCCTTTCTACTTCTCAAAAATATCTTCAATATGTGGTATCATATATATTTCCTTCACGTTAACATGACTGACTTTTTGGTAATCAACAAATAGTTGAACTGCAAGATCAGTATTCTTTTCAAAGATGAAAAGTGCCACTCAAGGAGACAGACTAAGGAAAATGAATTTTCTAACAAATCACTTAATTGTTTATTCAACTATTTCCGATCTTCAAGGGGAATTTGGCTAGAGAGAATAGACACCAGTTTTGTAAAATGTACTAAATTAATTAAGAGATCTTCTTATCATACCAATCGATAACCATAAAAATTTGAAAGAAACATGATAGGAAAATCATTAAAAATAGGAGGGTAAACATTAATAAATAACACCTATATATTAAAAAAACAATGAACTTAATTTCTGCATCTTTATATGAAAAATCTCTATCTCTACTCGACATCAGGTCTCATTTCCTTTGAACAACACAGAAAAACCCATCTGGCCAGAAAAAAGGGGTCCCATTGAAGATAACATTTAATTCCGGCCTTATTAGTAATTATGAAATTCATTCCATAAAAGTCATGAAGTGGTTTTATATTTAGAACTAAAAATTTATTGGAACTTTCAATTTTTATGAATGAAAAAACACAAGTAGTTCAATAGAGAACATTTTCTCTCTTCATTCCAAGGGGCATAGATATATCAATCACAAAAGACATTATCTCTATAGAAATATTTAGATTGTTAAAAAATATTCGATATAAATGAGAGTGATTTAGCAATATCAAATAATACATTCACAAAAGATTATGGTATATTGGTGGTAACTATCACATTCATTGTACATTTATTAGCATCCTCTGAACACTCTTACACTACAAGATGAAGCTTCTTTCCAGATTCATGTGGTCAGAAGCACTTTGTTCATGAAGCATCTGAATTCACCACATTAGTTTTATGTGATGATGTGTAAGTAAAAATTCATGGACTAGATTGTATATGGGTGAATTTCATTAGGTACATTGAATGGTCGTTCAAACTATCGATCTTGGGTGCCATAGAGAAAATCATTTTTGAATGACCAATATTGTTACATTGGAATCATGTCAAAGGGAATATGTCTGAAACTGGAGGAGGACTAGAGGATAATTCTGTAAAGAGACACCATGGGACTTATCACACGTCATTTTTTCCTTTTTATGAACTCATTGAAATACAATTAGGAGAAAAACCCACTCCCATCAACCCAAACATACTAACCACATCAAGGTTAACCATAAACACCCTATCAATTACATCATCATAATAATTTTTATTTAGTTATAAAACATATTAATTTGTAACTATTATGAGATCTGTCAAAAAAATTTGAGACATCATCATCCCATTCAATAAAATATCAGTTGAAAACATAACAATCCCAGCAATGAGTTTCTTAAATTGTTTGAAAATCATCTCAGCTTGCTGGAGGCTAAAAACTCTATAGTCATAGTTAGTACCATAAACTATATATATAACATATCGATGAATAGAACACTACATTATATCGAATATAAACCCTTTTTCTTCTACATAGTTACTAGTGAATCCCACTATCACTTTCTGGGACCTTCCAACATAATGTTAGCACACTACACATTAATATTATTGGGTGTCTCAAACAAATAAAAAATGTTCTTTTCATGTTCATCCAATCCTCATCTTCTTAATAATCATTAGATCTACGGAAATTAGGTTTATTCATGTTATAAAATTATTGAGAATGATTCTTAGAATAATCCAATTGAGATTCAATAAGTGGATACAGTATAAAAAAGGGTATAATTGCCTGAATGAGAGATTGGATAGAATGCACATCAATCGTAAAATATTCTCTTTCTTATAGGGATCTAATATCTATGGTCCACTAGAAGCTTCCTCATAAGGCCTATTTAAATGTCTTCTTAAAGGAATGATGTTATAACCCATCCCGAAACAAAAACGAAACATTAGAATATTTCTCAAATAAAAAAACAAATGAGATAAATGGGAATATTATTCCTATCATTTAAGATTTAATTATTTTAGTTTTAAAAAACCAAAGTAAAAAAGTTGGGAAATGACAATAGTCTGATCAAACATTCTTTATGGACACTTTTTCGAAACTCCCTAAATGAAATTTGGCTCATACCGATGAGAGATGTTTAGGAACTCACATTCAACTAACTCTTATGTCTCTTCAATAAACCCCAAACTACATACTAACATAACATAAATATGATTAGAATTCCCCTTTAAAGACAATTTTTCTTAAACCAACCTACACACACTTTTACACAAATACCCAATCTAGCACTAGCATAGCCCGAATGACATTCATGATCCCCAAGGGATAGTGACTAGTGTGTGGAATCACCTATGATAAAACACAGAGATATTTTTTTCACAAAATAGAATAAGATAAAACATACAAGTTAGTATACTGAAAACTCCCAATGGGAGGCAGTAATATAATCCATTAGGTAAAAAAGTACCCAAAAAATATAAAACTTTTAATGGAACCTCATGTAATGATGAAAAAAAACAACCAGTTTTTTTCAAAAACTATGATATAAAAAGTGGGAACTAGCTCCATCTAACACCATCACCAATCACTAGCCCAAATGATCATGAAAATCCTCCTCATTCAATAGGTTTTTTTATATTTTCTTTTATTAAGCATAATACTGTTTACAAATTCTTGATGTAGAAGGTATGCCATGAGTTAAAAATCCCATCAGAGTCTCACCAAGTGTTCCATAATAAATATAATAACAAATTACTTTTTATGCTACCAGTTTAAATAAAACTAAAAATGAGAATACGATTTCTTATTGTAAACCAAAAAATCCATTAATTATAATATATGGATGATATACCAAGATAGAAATCATGATTTGTTAAATTTTAATCTTATAAAAAAATATATAAATCATTTTAATGTATAAAAAATTTCAAAAAATCAATGGAATGTATATCAAATCAAATAACTGATAACACCATGTTTAAATTATTTGTAGTGATATAGTTATAGGATATAGGATCCTCACATAGCTTGTTGTTGACCCCATCTTATAAAAGTGTGTATACACAATCAACACTATAATAAGGGATCCCATTATGGGTAATCAATCGATACCCTAATTGTAGGAATCATCTTGAGTGTCTTGAGATGACTTGTTGTATTTAGTGGGGTGATCATAAATACATTTCTAGGGGATATATATCCTATCATTCTTTTCCTAGGCACCAACAAACTACCTAGAATCCCATTTTATTTTATATATCAATCAATAAATCATATTGAAAAACCCCATTTAAATTCATTTCCCAAAATAATATTCCAATATTGGTTTTGAAAATTCCTCTTCATATTTGTAACACCCCGAGATTTTATGAAAAATATTCTTTTAATTTCATTGATGTATTATATTATACACCACACCAAGTTTATCTTATACTATATGCAACACCGTATTATCTTGCAGTATACGCAACGCTATTCTTTGATCGTGTTACACACAATTTCAAGTTCATTTTATAATAGTCATTCTACGCAACATTGAGTGTTATATATATATATATATATATATATATATATTCAATGTATAAATAAAATATTGTAGGATTCTGTTATATGAAACGACTAAGGATTCTTGCACAACACGCAACCCTGACTTGTCTTGCATTTCACGCAATCGCGACCTTCCTCGATAGCGTGTGTTGTACGCAATACTGAGATTTACTAAACAACGATATATTATTATAATATTATTATAATATTATTATAAAATAGACATTATGAATAGTATTAACTAAATTTTGAATTTTATACCATTATTATTAATCTTACATATTTTCTTGAACATGGTATGAGAACAAAATAAAATTTTCGGGTAAAATAAGTATTTTTCAAAAAATGCATTTTTGTCACCTTTTGATGGCGCACCAACATTAAATCTAGTTTTTGACATATTTATAAGTTCAATTTGACCGAATAAAATTATTATTTTAAATTAGGATATAAAAATTTACATTGGATAATGTTTTGATATTTTTCTGATAACTTTCACATTTTAATGAATAGTAAAAACACGCTATATTTTAATTAAAAACAACTTTTTTCATCGCAATAATTTATATGGTTAAATTATAATATTGAATGGTTTTAAAGTATAAATAGAATATATTTTTACCATTTAATATAATGTATGTAATTATCATTGATTCTCCCTTGAATTCGTAGGATAAATCAATTCAATCTTTTGCAATGTTTTAAAAAAAACCCGTTTTCTTTCGACAACGGGGTTAATTTTAATTTAATTTCTGCAAATTTTGTGTATTGTATTTGGAAAAATGGATTCCATATTTGGAATCAGTGGATCCAAATTATGTTAATAATCTACTTTTTATTTTTGGGAATTATGAATAGTAACTACGATAAATTTTATTTACCATAGTTAAAGGTAAATCGGGTAATTAAGGGTAAATATAATATTATAAAATTCCCTTCACACATGTCAAAATCCTATTGGATGAGTAAAAGTCGACCCATATCACCTAAGGGTAGGATTAGATTCATTTAATGGACTTTTTTCCATGAAAATAATTTAATTATTATTTAAACCAATGAATGTGACAACATGTCTATTTCTTAAATCTTATAAGTATAATAATTTTAATTTAGTGAAAAACTTCATGAAAAATAGAACATGATTAGTCTCCAGAACTCTAATACATTTATCTACATCATAGGAATTTATTTAGAATTTTTAGGGATTAAATAATTATTATTTATTATGACACAAAGATGATACAGTAATTGTCTTATTAATGAAATATTGACATAATTGATGTTATAAATACCCAAATAAATGTAATTTAAGACTTTTTATGAGTTAAACTAATTTTTTAGGTTAATATTACATTTTAGTATTGATTTAATTAACTTTTTTCGAACTAATCATTCTGTTATAATTTTTACAAAAATCAATTACTAAATAGTGTCAAAATTGACATAAAATAGTTTTTAAAAAAACTATTATATTATTAATTGTTATATTATTCCTAAAAATCTATGGTTCGGAAAAATGACTTATATAAGGTTATATATATTAATAATAAACAACATGGGATTCGTTTGGCTTCTTATAGTATGTTTATTAACCTTATATTATAAGAACACAAGAAGACACGGTAAAAGTAAAAGTATTTAACTTAATGTTAAATCTAAATGATAAGGTTAAAATAGGAACCTAAACTTGTCTAAATTCTATTGGATGAGATAATTTCGACCCATACCCACCTTAGCTTAGAAATAAATCAATTTGGAGCTATTTAAAACCGAATTTTACTTTATAATAAAATAATAGTTTTAGTTATTCCAAAGGTACCCCTCTCCTCCCTTATAAAAGGGCACCTCCTCCTCCCTCTTCCTCACACAACTTGGAGCCTTCAAGCTCGGCCAAACCCTGCCAATTTCTCCTCTCCACTTCCCTGGAACCATCCTAGAGGTTCTGGTCTTCTTCAAAGACCTATTTTAGTACCCTAAAAGGAGGTCTCAAAGAAGCACTTCAAAGAAGAGGTAGTGTCTGTTACCAATTCTTTAATATTTATTTATTATTCCAATTATTCTTCTTTATTTGTTTCATTATGAAGTAATAACATCAGTATCACTAATATACTGATATGTTATTATAAGTATGAAACAACCCTATTTCAACATATATCCATCTTATAAAAAAAAAGAAATCACCGCACGTGCGTACGTACGGAATGCCGTCTCCACGCCGTGGTGTAATCTATTTTCCACCACCACCATACTTGGATGGGTATAATGGTGTAAATAATGACTATATATGACTATTAAAAATTGATATTGATTCTGAAATAGTATACATACACTCCAATACAATTCCATGATCATGGGAAAGATATCATCACTCGTGCGTACGTACAGAATACCGTCTCCACGATGTGATGCGATTCGTTCTACATGATATTCATTGCATAATGATTATATAAATGAATTGAATGAATGAATATGATATATATTACAATAATACCATTCTGTAAATGAGGTGTCTATAACTTAAAGAGAAGAATAAGAATTTATTCGACAAACACGCATAAGAACAAAAAAGTAATAAACACCCGAATAACAAGTAGTAATGAAATATTACTAATAATAAGATAAGAATATGACCATATATGATATCATAAAAATAATTATTATACTGGAATAAGTCAATAACATTATCTAAATCATTATACAGGAGGTTTGGACACTTACGAAGCAAATCATACCTAAGGTAAGCAAAAATATCACAATCTCATTTTTATCCGAGATTGTTTATACTTTGGTATTTACTAGGGTGTATTCTATCATCCACATCCATGTTTCCTCAATATGTAACATTTAAATCCTTATACAATAGTTTATATCCAATTTTAACCTTCGTTGAATTTTTAGTAAAAGATATGAAAGGAATCTTTTGTCGTTTTTCGTACGAGGTACTTTTTGACTTTTCCGACAAAAGTACAAGAAGAATGTTTTTTTAACTTATACGGAATGAATGGATTTTTAAAACATTATTTCCAAGAAGCTTACTTTACAAGTTTTCAAGTTTATTTTTAATTAACTTTTTTTTGTTTAAAATTTTATGACATGTTAAGAAAGGAAAATGTTTTTGAAGTAGAAAGGATATTTTCCTCAAGAATGGAGTTCAAGTGTTTTATCAAAATTATTTTCCATATAAGATAATAAAGGGTTCTGTTTCTATCCCTATTTTTACATTGATTTGATTATGTTGTGATGGAATTATTTTTATGAATTCCTTTATCTTATATGAATTGTTTTATTATGTCACAATGTTTAAGATTCCCATTTTTATTACATGGGTTATGCTATGATGTATGGTTTATGATTTTGTGGCACACATAAGAATGGTATCATTATGAGATGGGTGGGACCTATATCTCCCTCCAATGCATTGGGTAAATATTTTATATCTCATGAGATAGACATGGATGAAATGGTAGGTTATACCGGTTCAGTGAAACAGGACTGAAACGAGGAGTGAACTCGGTTCAGAAAGGGACTTTGTCCATGAAGATAGTCTTGGAAATGAGTCTTGACTAATAAGAAATGATTCTCTATGATTATGTGTGTATGCCACAAAGTTTCATGTTTTAAGTTATGATTATTGGGATTACATTTCACTACTTTTATTTATCCCATGTTATGAAATTATGATCTCTTTTGCAGGTTAAGATTTCCAAAAGATATTTTCTTATGAATATGACATGATTGATATTTATTTTATTTACCCTTACTCAGCATTTGAGCTCACCCTATTATGTTTTATTTTCCCCAGGATATAAAGAAAGGATTTAGGATTAAAAAAAGAAGACCATTATGGGAGATGTTGAAGATCTTTCACCACGATTAGAAGAATATATTCCGAGTTTCCAAAGACACTAAACTATTATGGTCCTTGTGTGTGTGTTTTTGTTATGTACTAAGTATTCTGCAAAAGTAATGTAATGTCTATGTACGTTAAGCTTCGGGTCTCTACAGTTGGAATCAGAGGAAAGGTTTAGTCAACCTTTGGAAACTAGGATGCGAGAACTTTAGTGAGATCCCTAGAGATATTTCTAAGGTATGTCTAGGGATGTACCTAAGGTTAAGTATAAGTATAGGTTATAGTACTAGAATTACCGTAACCAAAGATGTTAGATATTGAAAGAACTCCTCCTTTATTGTGTTGTTTTCCCTAGCATGATTTTTTCCTCTCACACTATTATTTTTGGGTTTTAGACGATGGATGGAACCCGAAGGAACCGTGTTGATCAATGTAATGGACAATGCAATGATTGTCCTCCTGAACAAACAGATTTTATGGGAGATGGAGTGAAAAATCTTATTGCTATACTTAAACAAGGTATGAAACATTCTGGACTTCTAAATGAGCAGAGAAGGGAACAACATTCTATTGAGTCTTTCATGAGGCAATGCCCACCTTCTTTCAGTGGGTCTTCTAATACACTTGTTGCTGAACAATGGATCAGTACCACTGAAAAGATATTTTCAGTTCTTAAATGTATTTAACATGATAAAGTCATCTTAGCAGTATATCGTTTGGAAGGTGAAGCTGATCAATGGTGGAATCTTATCAAGAATACAAGGCAAAGAGATGAAATTGAGTCCATGGAATGGGACGAGTTCAAGAACTTATTTTTTAATAAGTACTTCCCTCGTATTCTTCGAACAAATATGGAGAAAGAGTTTCTTGAACTAAAGAAAAAGGATGATGAATCTGTTGGTATATACGAAGCGAAGTTTACAAGGATTGCAAGGTATGCATCTGGATTTATCATCAAACCTGAAAGTAAAGTTGATTGATTCTTCAGTGGCTTAAAACCAAATCTTCGAAGGGAATTAGCTATAAGAGACTTCAGTAGCTATGAAGAAATTATGCGTTGTGCTATCAAGGTATAAATGGAAGTCAGTGTTACTTATCCATCTCAAAGTTTTGACAGGAAATGAAAGATGGAGTTCAAGGAGAAATCTCAGAATAATGGTGAAAAGAAGATGAATGTTTCCTTATGCTCAAAGTGTGGAATGAAGCATGATAGAGATTGTCTTAAAGGGACAAGTAAATGTTTCAAATGTGGAAAGGAAGTTCATCGAGCATTTTAATGCCGCAATGATGGGAAGAAGATTCCTAATGATGCAAACAAAGGAAGGGATACACATAATGAACCTACTACACTTCAATGCTTCATGTGCAAGGAAATGGGGCATTATGCTAATAAATTCCCTAATCTAAGGGTTAGTGATGATCGACATGAGCAACCACTTAAGGCAAAGGACAAAGGGAAGTCACATGCGATCACTATTGGCGATGTTGAATATGAAAACGATGTGGTGGAATGATTAAGTGTTTATGTAATGGGATTCCAGAATAATGTTGTATATAGTATCGTGGAATATTGGAATATTTATGTATTGGTCTATTGTGGTTTTCAATGGTACCGGTAACCATAGAATGTGATTGAGATTTTTTTGGAAAAAAAGATGATACGCGCATAATGAAAGGAAAACGATAAAATGAAATGTGTTACCGTATTCATAAGCTCATGACAGATATAAGGAGAAGGTTATATCATGGTTTGAGTATATAGAATTTTTGGATTTTGGTATGTGGAAAGAGTTAACTTTTTATTGCATTCATGTTTTCACTATGGTTCAATTAATGGTTATTCATTATTCAAGAGTATACATGATTAAGGTATTCACATGTTTGTAATTTGACCAACAAGATATATCTAATGATATATGGGGGATAAATGATGGAATTCACGTGATTGTTATGTGAAATTTCAAGTAATCATTTTCTTTATACTATGAGCCTGGACCGAAGTATTTTAGATAAGCCTAAAGATTGGAATGGATTACGTTGGACATAAGTTAGGATAGAACTTTTTTCGATATTATTGATGGGATGTTATAGTAATATAGCTTTAGAAAAAGGACAACCTGTTGGACGGGCGACAGCCCATCGCGTCGGACAAGGCTGTGGGAATCGAACCCACAACCGAAGTGTGACTGGCCTTTATCGCCTACCACTGGCCTACAGGAAGTCCCTGGTTAGTAGAAACTAGTTTTATTTCATTATGCGGTATGATATATGATGTATAAGTTCATTATTGGAATCGTATTTGATTAACCTCACCATAGATGGACTTATGTATATTTGATAACTATTTCTAACCTTTTGTTTGAAATAGATGGAATGACCCATCGTTCTATCACATGATCTATTAACACTTCATGAATGACAAATTCAACTTCATTTCTTTAAGAGATGAAGTGGAAATTATTCAAAGCACGAACAAGAGTGAAATTGTACCAAAATGATGTAAGTATTTCTTTTAATTCATCAACTTTAGGGAAATGATCTTGAAAACCAAAAATTTTGTCCTAGTGCTCTTATATCCGATGAACCGGATGGTACCCTAGATCATCACAAATTTATGGCTTTGTGATTGTTGGCTTTTTCATAGCCATGTTCTCTACCACTCTCCATCAGAACTTGATGGTTAGATTTTTCTTCCATATCCATATTTTCACCTATGTTCTCCTACGTGGAAACCCAGGGATGAGATAATTTGGGTAACCATTACAGTTCATACTTTAGTTTTTAAATCCATGTTTTGTTATTCCTTTTTACGATGTGGGTTTCTATTAAATAAATTTTCAAGTAGTAAACCATGTATAACCCCGACGAATTTCGAGGGCGAAATTCATTTTAAGGGGGGTAGAATGTAACACCCCGATATTTTATGAAAAATATTCTTTTAATTTCATTCATGTCTTCTATTATACACAACACCAAGTTTATCTTGTACTATAAGCAAAACCGTATTAGTTTGAAATATACGCAACTCTATTCTTGGATCGTGTTACACCGAATTTCAAATTCGTTTTATAATAGTCATTCTATGCAACATCGACCGTGTTTTATATATATATATATAAATATATATTAAATGTATAAATAAAATATTGTTGGATTCTGTTATACGAAACAACTAAGGATTCATGCACAACATGCAACCCTAGCTTGGCTTGCATTTCACACAATCGCGACCTTCCTCGATAGCGTGTGTTGTACGCAATACTGAGTTTTACTAAACAACTATATATTACTATAATATTATTATGAACTGGCCGTAATGAATATTATTAATTAAATTTTGAATTTTATAACATTATTATTAATCTTACATATTTTATAGAACATGGTATGAGAACAAAATAAAATTTTTGGGTAAAATAAGTATTTTTCAAAAAAATGCAGTTTTGCCACCTTTTGATGGAGCACCCACATTAAATCTAGTTTTTGACATGTTTATAAGTTCAATTTGACAGAATAAAATTTTAATTTTGAATCAGGATATAAAAATTTACATTGGATAATGTTTTGATAGTTTTCAGATAACTTTCATATTTTAATGAATAGTAAAAACAAGCTATATTTTAATTAAAAAAAACTTTTTTCATCGCAATAATTTATATGGTTAAATTATAATATATAATGGTTTTAAATTATAAATAGAATATATTTTTACCATTTAATATAATGTATGTCATTAGCATTGATTCTACCTTGAATCTGTAGGATAAATTAATTCAATCTTTTGTAATGTTTTAAAGAAAAACTCGTTTTCTTTCGACAACGGGAATGATTTTAATTTAATTTCTGCAACTTTTGTGTATTGAATTTGATAAAATGGATTCAATATTTGGAATTAGTGGATCCAAATTATGTTAATAAGCTACTTTTTATTTTTGGGAACTATGAATAGTAACTACGGTAAATTTTATTTAACATAGTTAAAGGTAAATCGTGTAATTAAGAGTAAATATAATATTATAAAATTACTCTAACACAAGTCAAAATCCTATTGGATGACTAAAAGTTGACACATATCACCTAAGGGTCGGATTAGATTCATTTAATGGACTTTTGTACATGAAAATAATTTAATTATTATTAAAACCAAAGAATGTGACAGCATGTCACTTTCTTAAATCTTATAAGTATAATAATTTTAATTTAGTGATAAACGTAATGAAATTTCAAACATGAATAGTCTCCAGAACTCTATTACCATTATCTACATCATAGTAATTTATTTATAATTTTTAGGGATTAAATAATTTTCATTTATTATGACACAAAGATGATATAGTAATTGTGTTATTAATGAAATATTGACATAATTGATGTTATAAATACCCAAATAAATGTAATTTAAGACTTTTTATGAATTAAACTAATTTTATAGGTTAATATGACATGTTAGTATTTATTTAATTAACCTTTTTGAACTAATAATTCTGTAATGAATTTCACAAAAATCAATTACTAAATAGTGTCAAAATTGACATAAAATAGTTTTTAAAACAAGTATTATATTATTAATTGTTATTTTATTCCTAAAAATATACGGTTTGGCCAAATTACTTAGAAAAGGTTATATATAGTAATAATAAACAACATGGGGTTCGTTTGGCTTCTTATAATAAGTTTATTAACCTTATATTATAAGAATACAAGAAGATACGGTAAAAGTAAAATTATTTAACTTAATGATAAATCTAAATGATAAGGTTAAAATAGGAACCTAAACTTGTCTAAATTATATTTTATGAGAGGATATCGACCCATAACCACCTTAGCTTAGAAATAAATTAATTTGGAGCTATTTAAAACCGAATTTTACTTTATAATAAAATAATAGTTTTAGTTATTCCAAAGGTACCCCTCTCCTCCATTATAAAAGGGCACCTCCTCCTCCCTCTTCCTCACACCACTTTGAGCCTTCATGCTCGTCCAAACCCTGCCAATTTCTCCTCTCCACTTCCATAGAAACATTCTTGAGGTTCTGGTATTCTTCAAAGACCTATTTTAGTACCCTAAAAGGAGGTCTCAAAGAAGCACTTCAAAGAAGAGGCAATATCCGTTACCGATTCTTTCATCTTTATTTCTTCTTCCACTTCTTCTTCTTTAGTTGTATAATTATTAAGTAATAACATCAGTATCACTAATATACTTATATGTTATTATAAGTATGAAACAACCCTATTTCACCATCTATCCATCCTACGGAAAAAGAAATCACCGCGCATGCGTACGTACGGAATGTCGTCTCCACGCCGTGGTGTAATCTATTTTCCACAACCACATTACTTGGATGGGTATAATGGTGTAAATGATTACTATATATATGACTATTAAAAATTTATATTGATTCTTAAATAGTATACATACACTCCAATACAATTCCATGATCATGGGAACGATATCATCACTCGTGCGTACGTACGGAATACCGTCTCCACGATGTGATGCGATTCGTTCTACATGATCTTCATTTCATAATGTTTATATAAATGAATTGAATTAATTAATATGATATATATTAGAATAATAACATTCTTTAAATGAGGTATCTATATCCTAAAGAGAATAATAAGAATTTATTCGACAAACACGCCAAAGAACAAAAAAGTAATAAACACCCGAATAACAAGTAGTAATGAAATATTACTAATAATAAGCTAAGAATATGACTATATATGATATAATAACAATAAGTATGATTCTATAATAAGTTAATAACATTATTTAAATCATTATATAGGAGGTTTGGACACTTACGATGCAAATCGGACCTAAGGTAAGGAAAAATATCACAATCTCATTTTTATCCGATATTGTTTATACTTTGGTATTTACTGGGGTGTACTCTATCATCCACATACATGTTTCCTCAATATGTAATATTTACATCCTTATACAATATTTTATATCCAATTTTACCCTTCGGTGAGTTTTTAGTAAAATATATGAAAGGAATCTTTTGTCGTTTTTCGTACGATGTACTTTTTGACTTTTCCGACAAAAGTACAAGAAGAATGTTTCTTGAACTTATACAGCATGAATGGATTTTTAAAAAAAAATTTCGAAGAAGATTACTTTACAGGTTTTCAAGTTTATTTTTAATCAACTTATTTTAGTTTAAAATTGTATGACATGTTAAGAAAGGAAAATGTTTTTGAAGTAGAAAGGATATTTTCCTCAAGAATGGAGTTCAAGTGTTTTATCAAAATTATTTTCCATCTAAGATAATAAAGGGTTCTGTTTCTATCCCTATTTTTACATTGATTTGATTATGTTGTGATGGAATTATTTTTATGAATTCCTTTATCTTATATGAATTGTTTTATGATGTCACGATGTTTATGATTCCCATTTTAATTACATGGGTTATGCTATGATGTATGGTTTATTATTTTGTGGCACACATAAGAACGGTATCATTATGAGATGGGTGGGACCTATATCTCCCTCCAATTAATTGGGTAAAGATTTTATATCTCATGAGATAGTCATGGATGGAATGGTAGGTTATACCGGTTGAGTGAAACAGGACTGAAACGAGAAGTGAACTCGGTTCAGAAAGGGACTTTGTCCACTAAGATAGTCTTGAAAATGAGTCTTGACTAATAAGAAATGATTCTCTATGATCATGTGTGTATGCCACAATGTTTCATGTTTTATGTTATGATTATTGGAATTAAATTTCACTACTATGATTTATCCCATGTTAGGAAGTTATGATCTCTTTTGTAGGTTAAGATTTCCAAAAGATATGTTTTTATGAATATGACGTGATTGATATTTATTTTGTTTACCCTTACTGATCATTTGAGCTCACCCTTTTATGTTTTCTTTTCCCCAGGATATAATGAAAGGATTTAGGTTTAAAAAAAAGAAGATATTTATGGGAGATGTTGAAGATCTTTCACCACGATTAGAAGATTATATTCCGAGTTTCCAAAGACACTAAACTATTACGATCCTTGTGTGTGTGTTTTTGTTATGTACTAAGTATTCCGAAAAAGTAATGTAATGTCTATGTACATTAAGATTCGGGTCTCTACAATATTTTAAAAGAAAATAATGGATTTCCATCATTTCATGTCATTTAAAAAAACATTTCAACTTAACACATTATCACAGGATCTACATAAAATTATTTCCTAAAAATTATTTCAAAATAAATCCATTATTTTTCATAAATATAGCCCACAATTTCATTACATTGAAATTGGAGTCTTTCTCATTTTTGATACCCATTTCAAATCAACAATTTCATCAGCTCAAACAAAATTAATTAATTAAGAAACAATTTGTTTTTTATCATCAAATTCATGGATTCAATAATAGAAAAAAAAATTATGGAACCACAAAAATTTAAATAATTGTCTAGAAATAACCTCTTACAATAGAAATTATCAATTAATAATGACAGTGTGTAGGATATAGGAGCAAAACATAAAATTATGATCCAATAAAATAGTATTTAGATCCATTTGTTACAAAATGAACATGTAAAATATAAGGAGAGAAATAATGATCATAATCATCCACATGATAGAGATCCACTTACCTGGAGGTGACTGAATGAGATCGTTGAAACATAAATTTTCTATAAAAAGGGTTTAGAAGAGCCAAAATGTCATCTTGAGATCCTCCATGAATGAAAAAATCACATTACACTCAAATGATGGAATTTTTCATATTAAATGTGTGTTTTATATTCTTAAATTAAAATTCATAAGAATTAAGAAACATGCACATGTATTTATGGGAAGGGGTACATGGTTAGAAAATATCTTCTCACTAATCATTCTCCTACAGTGGTCACCTATTTTGGGTTCCCGATGGGGATGCATAGTCAAACAAACCATGTACCAACATCACATTCCAAATTTTCCAGGAGCTTCATGTTTTAGATGGGTGGAGGAATGGTTTGGAAAAATCAAGTGGCCTCTTCTTTATAGTTCTCAATAGGGCACATGGTCTGCTAAGAAAAAAATCATTGTTTCCACAAACAATGAAGCAACCATGAATAGCCCAAAGGGCTCCCAAATTTCTCTAGAATTCTCCCAAAACACCCTGAAACAAGACTCGACTAAAATTAATCCAAAAAATGGTCATGTAATTCATGAAATAAGTTAAGCTGGTCTTAAGTGATCCTAGTTTATTTATATGAATGGCATGGGTGAATTTGGTTACTATATTGTTTTTAACATGTATTTCACCTCAATATTTTGAGTTGTTATATTTTGTTAATTTTTATGGTTAATAAATTTGATTACTTAAGGTATCGTGTCACCACTACACTCATAGACCCGTAAATTATTCTCTAGAAAATTAAATATAAGGAGGCATGAATATTTTCATGTAGTGTATCCACTTCAGTATTGTTTGTGCAATTTGGGTTTGGTCATTACAGGATTAGTTTGGTTCTGTTAAATTGTATCAGTATTAACTATGAAACTCAATTTATTGTTTTTACTTAATTAAGAATAAGTTTATTTAAATTTTATATAGTATAATTTTATAATATGAGTTGATTTAAGATTTCATTATTGTGTTTTATTTAGTTTGGAATGGTTTTTTTTTTATTTACTTATTTTTATTCATTTTAATTTATCTAAGAATTGTTTAGTCAATTTAGGTTCTGATCAGTTTGTCTCTATTTTGTAAAATGTACATTTAGTTCTTCTTTGGATAAATTATCATATTCTGGTTTGGTACACGTATCCTAGTAAATAATATATTAGTGAATACATTCATACTAATTTGAAAACTATTAATTTTTATCTTATATTATTTTTATAATCTTAATAATTAATCAAATTATATACCGGATAAGAAATAATTATACATAAAAAACAAAAATATGTTTTTATTGAGTTTATTATTGGAATTTTTTAAATTAAAAAACCAAACTTTTTGGAATGCTTGAATATGATTATTAATGAGTGTCATATATATATTTAGTCTATAGAATTCAATGTCTATATTCCAAAATATGAAAACATATTTAATGTGGTATTTTTAGAGTATATTGTGATGATGATATTATAAAAATGGTCTTTATGGATTTTAAAAATTTTCAATTTATCAAAAAACCATAGATTGATTTATATATACCATGAATATATTGATTAAATGTGTTAAATGAAAAAATAGATTAATTATAGTAAATTATTTATTATAAATACATGAAATTTTTCCAATTGATGTTCAAATATTGATGGAGGTCAATTCTAAATAGACTACTATATATCGTATTTCCAATATGGAAATAAATTTGGATAAAAAAATAAAAGGAACTAGAAATTTCAAATTGAAATGATGTATGGTATTTACCATATTTAGAGAAGTGTTTATGAAAAGACAAACTTTTAAAAAAAAATTATCTTAATGATAAAATGAAAAAAAATAATGTTTTGAAATATGAATAATAAAATAATAAAAGAAAATGATCATTTCTTGTAGAATGTGTTATAATTTTAAAATGATATCTGACTTGTTATAAAAAATATAATAAATACAACATTAAAAAACATGCACATACTCAATATCTACAATTCATATTCATATGATATCATAATATTTTTTTTGTAGATCTTTAATAATAATTTTTATTTTGTTTCTTTCATATCAATCCTAAAAAAATTCCTATATATATTTATTTATTTGATATAATAAAATAAACATATGGATTTCACAAATTTAATAAAACATGCAAATTAATACTTATAAAATTAGTTAAGGGTACCTAGGTAATTTAATGTTATGGTAGAAGATCTAATTAATATTTAAAATGAAGAAAAATTTCAAGTTATTATATTCACCACATCTTAAATACATGTAAAAAATATAATTATTTCATCTAATCATGTAGAAAAATTGGAAAATATTATCGAACATATGAGTATTAAAACATACAGTGATAGAACAATTAGAAATTAATCCAACTATTATATCAAATACACAATAGAATTTATTCAACCGTTTATATCAAATTCATTGCATGATAATTTTAATCAGACTTATCATTCTATGTTTGGGTAAATAGGATATATGTAACTATAAATCCAATCTTTATATGGATAAATCTGATATTCATACTGATAATGATACTATAAAAAGTTATCTTGTATAAACCATAAGTTGGATAAATGAATATGATCACCATATCATAGTATGGAATTCCAATGCCTATATTTTTTGGTGTTTAAGTAGATAAATCATAGCATTTTTGAAATTTTTGTTCAAAGATGATTTCTTGAAATGAATACTTGGAGAAAATTGTTGAAATACTTGAGGAATCCTTGCATGAGACTGGGCCCTCATGTGTTATCTATTTTATCTCAATGCACATATTCTCCTACACTCTGAGACACTATATTGTTCTATGTTTACTTAGAAAAATTAATATATAGTTATATCAATTTCTTATCTTTCTTATAAACTACATATATATTAATACAAGAATAAGAAACAACATTTTTCAATAGAGGAAAAATAGAGAATGAGATACATTTAAATTCTCAGAATATCTAAGCTCTCTATATTAATTTTACACCTCAACTTGTTCTTTTACAGTACTCGAAGTCTATTAGCACAATTTCCTAATTTTTAAAAAATAATACTCATATAATCATTCTATAAATTTTTATTTTATTTTATGTTGAACATATAACTATGAAAGTGGATTATTCTATAAATACTTCCCCATATAAATTTGTTTTTGTATAATGAGATATATGTTATGGATTAGAAAACTCAATCCATGTTATGGGCTATTATAGTTATATTAATAAAAATTATTATGAATGGATTACTGTGTTGTAGAAAGTATTATGGACTATCATGAAGCTTGGAAATTTTTTATTACATATGTGTTTATTAATTAATTTAATTCAACTTTAAATTTAATTCATGCAAAAATATATTTTATATCCTTTCAATATTTAATGGGTATTATTATAAAAATTATTTAAAGACAAACATTTATATTAATAATTAATAAAATTTATTTAAATATATATATATATATATTTAGAGTTTAATATTTTCATTGTTAATATAAGTTAAATTTTTTAACTATGTATTAATCATTCTTTAGAGAAATTATTTTAAACTATTATGTTACATATAAATATTGTGTCTTTAAAGTGGAAAATATTTAAAAATCCAAGTGAATTTAATTTTATAATTTATAATGAATAATTTTTTTCTACCATCCCTAATAAGTCCACATGTAAAAACATTTAAAATCAATGAAACATTATTTAAATATCTATTATTTTAATTTATTTAATCTATATATAATGCATTAAAAATGGTGACTTATTATGATGTTGATATTACTATTAAGAGGTCAAACATAATGTGAACCTTTATAAAATTTCACCTTTTTAGGTGTCTCAATTGTAATTATGTGGTAAAAAGTATAATTTAGTTTCATTTTCTATTAATGATGTCGAATAAATAGCTATATGAAGTTTATGGTCACATATTCTGCATATTAAATTCAAATTATTATATTATATGTATATTTTCTGACATGTCTCAATAAACTATTATAATAATGGATTTACATTTATCTACAAACATTCTTTCTCTCACCCATTGACAAATCATACTGATATATAACATCAATTCCTATGATATTTTTTAAAAAAATATTGATATCACTCTTTATTTTATTAGTCACAAAAAATAACAAACTAGTATTTCCAAAAGAACATTGAATATAAAGACACTATTTTATAACAAACATGAGTTAGTTAGGATTATTTATTCTGGATATTTATTTTAGGATTTATTCTTAATCAATCGTAAATTTTTATTATAGAACATAAATTCTTATAGGTCTTGTTATGTGGTCGATCAAACTACTATATCCATTTGATCTATCCTCTATTTCATCATGTGGAAGGTCAAACTAATATTACACTCATGATTAATTATATGGTATGCCATGTGTTAATTCAAATTTTTGTGTATGTCTCGAGTTATCCATATGGAAATATAACATTTATACATGCGTCCATAACATCATGTGAATTTTATATTTAGTTTAGTAAAAATTATATGAAATTTTACATATGGATTGTATAATGATATTATATTAATTCTATGTTTAATTATGATTCAATGAACGTTAAAGTATAAAAAACTATTGAATGGGTAAGAGTTATGGTTATCATAAATATATTGGGAAATATGTCAAAAATTCCCCCATATTCATAAATTTAAGGAATACTAATGTTATTATCATGTTGTTCATGTACTCAATGAGATAGAGAATTATCTTGATTTGTTTACTATAACTAATAATAAAAAGGGCTAATTTATATGAAATTGCATATGATATATTAATTTTTGGATAATTTTCTACAATACCTAATATTTCTATAAAAATGGTATTTCAATATCTTGTGGAATCATGATTTTTTTTCTTTTATTTAGTGAATAGTAGAGTAGTTATTAGTTTTCCTAAATTCTAGATAAATCACATATAAGTGATTTATATCCCGCATTATAGATTTCATTCTCTACCAAACTATAAATTATTATCATTCTTTATTGAGTTCATGGTCATTGATCCTCGGTGGGAGGAGAAGGTTAGATCTTCTAGTGTGATGTTCAGAAAACAATATATCTGAAGGATACTATGTTTTTAAAAGAATAGAGGTTGATTAATATGGGATGAAAATAATGATATATTATAATAATTCAACATTATAATAAACACCTTAATTCCAAATGACACAAAAGACCTAATTCTAGAACATTTTGAGGTATTTAAATATTCATATATGGAAAAAATAGATATTTATAGTGAGGAATCATTTATAGATCCTGAAGAAGAGGAACCAATTAATTTTTATGAAGAATTGATGAATGTATGAGATTATTAGAAGATTCATACTACTGAACCAAAGGAAGCTTCAACATTTAGAACAATTTTAAAATCATGAGACCAAAATTTATCCTATAATCCTATTGGGTTTATTAAATATCTACTTTTTAATAAATAATATTTTAAATCTGATCATGAAGAAATTGAGTTGTCTACAATATAAACAAATTTATGACCTCTATCTTACTATGATGATGATCAACATATTTATATTTTGTTCCCATCAATTTATGAATATGAAAAGTGACTATTTTAGTGGAATACAAACTAAAATAATCAAATATATATATGAAAACCCACATTATATAGGTGATACTTCATTTGTATATTCCTTGATGGATATATATTAACAAGTTTTTAATGACATTAATAAAGATAATATGGGTGGTAGCGACCAGATCATAGTGAAACTTCCTCCTCTATAGATCATTCTGTTTTTGAAGTGTTTGAAGGATATCTTGTAGATCAAATTGGTATTATGTAAAGGATTTTGATATTTTCCACTATAAATGATAATTCAACATAAACAAATTTGGATATGATATTGGAAGTTTCACTTAAGGATATGTCCATACGATCTCTTGTAATGGTAAATGAATTTGATGAACTAGTTGTAGTTGATGATTTAGACCCTTCTAGTTTGATTGACCAATGAGGTATTATATCAGTGATTTATTCATAAATTAGAGGATATTTAGTATGTCATTACGAATAATGTTACTTTTATTTAGAATACACCTCCTAAAGGGTTATATCCATCACCTCATGAATAACTTCCTTTATCCACTCTATATTTATCTTCTTTCAATATTATAATTACTAAGATGAATGTGTTTATAGAAGAATGAATAAAAATTATGACTAATATTTTCTGGGATTCTGTAATTTGTTTCATGTCTCATATAAGAGAATAAATCCCATTAGTTATTTCATATATATTATAGACCATCTAGCCCAGATAATTTAGTAAAATGATTTAAATGGATAATGAGATCTAAAGTTTATAAAATAATATTATTGTCATCTAAAAAGAGCTCCAAGAAATGATAAAAGACCAAATGATTGTGATATTGTTCTCTATTGCTTCTTCCTTTAACTCACCACCTCCTTTTATTTAATTAATCAATGAATAGTTTATTAATAATATTACTAAGGATATGTTAATGATTATCTTGAGTTTTATTATGGATACGTGAAATTTGATTGTTTCTACATTCACACCCCATATAAAAATATTCATCAGTTAGTAAGGTATAATTATAATATTATTTGTAAATATAAAGATATAATCACCAATGAAATCAAGTAATAAATTTCATGGAAATTAAAAAATGATGTCCGGATATCATTGTTTTATAATTTGGATTGTTATATAATGATGAAAAATGTGTCCTCACCCTTTAAAACTATAGGGGATTTGATCAAAGTCCATGCACTTATGTGGAGTTTTTGTGGGGAGAAGAAATAATTTTTTGAGATAATGGAGTATTTCAGTCATAATAACAGTGAGATCATCAAATTAATGTAGCCATATATATGTCATAAATAAGGTTTTGGGGAAACCTTTTCAACTTATTTTAGTCCTACAGAACATATATCTTCATTTTCTACTCAACTGCATATAGCTACCAATCTTACCTCTAAACCAATTTGTATTTCTTTTTATCAGGATTTTCCAAAACTTAAAACTTTTCTCTAGAGTACTATTAATGGTACACCTTCTATACCTACTCCAATGCATATATCTCATCAATAACATGCAATATAAATGTACACAAATTTGAATTATTCATATTCTTATTTAGATTCATTAGAGGGAACTTTTTTTTAATATCCCTTTTTTGAATTAATATTTTCTCAATATCGTTCATATATCAATTCCCTGTTTTTCTTCTTATTTATGTATTTTTAATACTAGGAATTGTGATCATTATATTTGGAATTCTTATAATCATTTTTCTCATAATACCAATAGAATGAGAAAATTGATATTGTAGTAAATATTCAGGATTATTCATTCTTAAATTTTTTATAAATTGATTTATGTTTATAACAAATTTAAATTTAAATGTTTTTCAGTAACAATTACTTATCATAAAAATGGTCAAATTGATCGATTATTCAAAAAATTACATGTTTGAAAAGTACCAAATCATTATTTATATGATTCTAATGAATTATGTTTCTTATGATATAATTCCAATTATTTTAAAAAAAAATTGGCCAAATATGGGATTGATTGTAAGATCTTTAAGATTTTGGAATGACTACCAAGTTAATAGTATGACAATGTGATCAGCTATAAGATATACCCATGTAATGATTATTCTTGTGTAAGGGAATATATAAAAACTTATTTCAAAGATCTAGATATTCTATACTGGTAGTCGTATAAGGGTAACTCCATAGATTTCATGTCTAAGGTATGGTTTGTATCATGAAGTATGAATCTACGTAATCATCATTATAAAATATAGATAATAGTGCCTCCATTGATACTACAGAACTATGGAAGATATAATGAATGAATACTAATAAAAAAATGTGTATGTTATATATCAATCACACATTATAGTGAAATGACCACACTAAAGATTTCTTATAACATTATAGACATACTACCACATATGATCAGTTTCATGAGTATTTCAACTGATCATGACAGAAGGAATTCGATTATTTCTAACTATTGGATCGATTGTATGAAGTCAATAAATCCACATTGCCTTTAAAACATACAACCCTACATTTTTTTGACTATAATGACCCATGTAATGGTATATTAAATCTAAAAAGGTGTATTTATGTTCCTCCTAAGGGTATACCTTATTGTCATAAGGGTAAATCAATCTCATAAAAGGTGTTTTTAAAGATAGATAGTCGGAGACACCGATATGTTCAACCATGTAAGAATACAAAATTATGATGACTCTATATCTATAATTTAGTATACTATTTATGAGAATGTGAGATGCATTTTGTGAAGAATGGTCACTTATTATGGCTACCTAGAGAATGGTATTATATAAATTCAAGGAATCCTCATATCATTATGGGTGTTTGGGAGTTCCTTTTTTATCTATGAACATAGATTCTACTCATCCCCATATCACTTTATTTTTATTTAAATCATTGGAAATATTGAAATAAATATGATATGACTACTACTCTCTCTCTAGAAGTCTCCAAAAATCATACATGGATAATAGGACTTGGAAAAACAACTCACCTTTATAGGTGAATTATTTACCACAAACTTCTCACAATCTATATTCTCTCTATATTTCTGTTTCATTTCAATTCATTATTTTTAACTCTATATTATATATTGGTACAATATATTTCACTATAATGATGTGTACTCAAATAACCATTCACATTATTTTTATAAATATTTTATACCATATATAATAGTGAAAGATTTATTTTCTAGCTGAGACAGCTGAGAATTGATTATTCTATATGAAACCTGGTTAATTGTTTTGATAAAAATAACAATTAAGGATAAGGACCAATTTTTTAGTACTAATAAAAATGCATCTAATTTTCTTACTAAAAATTATCAGGGATTGGGTTCCAAATTGGATCTAACTTACTACTTTACTACACTATGTGTCTCATTATTTACTTTCACTAAGAACATACAATATAAAGAAAATTTCTATTATCACCTTATGATTTTTAGTGATTGTTTTCATTATTTGTTTTGTAAAAAATGATATTTAACAATAATATGTGTTATATATATTTTTGTTGTGTGATAAGAATATTTTATTTGTTAATGTAATTTTAATTATGTTAAATAGTTATTGTGCATGTCTTTGAAAACTTATTTTAATGTATTAAATTACCAATTAGATATATATTTGTTAACAGGTCCATGTTTTTAAATTTATCGTATTTTAAATTAATCATTTCCAAAACTAAAAAATTTATATTGGAATCTGAATTCACCCTCTTCATATATATTCCCCATAATAAACATTATATTTATATGGGAATCAGTCATAACCCTTATTTTTTATACCTATCCATTTAGCTTACCCAACATTGTTCCCCACCACATAATATTCTCCATTATGATATCAAATATGACAATTATTTTTGGAAAACTTTTTTGGAATACATTTACTAACTTCTTCACAGGATAATTTTATTCATTAAAAAGATTCAAAAAATAATAAAATTATTCATATATGTAAACCATTATTTAATGAATAATAAAAAAAATAAGAATCATTATGCAACACATATTTTCACTAATCAAAAATTTAAATGAAACTTATCTCTTTTTTATAATCAATATGTGTATTTTTATTATTTTGAGTCATGGAAAAAAATATGAAATAAAAAACATTTTTACATTTTTAATTCGTAATTAATATCAATTCAATACGTTCCTTAAGGAAAAATAAATAAATGGTTTTGGGGGAATTCTATTCAAACTATGGAATTGGATGTAATATGGAAAAATAATTTTTTTATTTAATATTTAGAATTGGATTATAATGGAAATATTATTCAACTCATATTATGTGATACTGAAATATTATAAGAATAAAATATTTAACTAACTTTGATAGGATAAAATTGATATTAATAAAAATTTGTATATTAAATTAATTTAACATATATTTTATATTTTTATGTATCTTAAAGTCAAAATTATATAAGGGAAGCACCTAGACGATTTATCTATTTCTTATTCATTTAAATAAAAAATATTTATATGAATGTAAATGAACTTATTATTTTAGAGAAAAATATGATATATTTTTGTTAATATGAAATACAAAATTTATATTAATTTTAATATGGAATATTTGAGTATTAAATAGGACATATTAAAAATAAATATGATATGTTTTCATTTCATTTATTAGAAAATTATATGAGGATACAATATGTTTATAAGATAACAAAAAAAAAATAGATTAAATATCACATCAATTACACTCCCTTTATCAACTAACTATTTGTAATTTTAAAAAAAATGAGATAATAAATGTCTCAATAGAAATATTTTACCTATGATTACCGTATTTATGAATAGTATAGGTGTTTCAAGTCTATGTATTATTACTAATAATCATATAACCAAACCTTTAGTCATTATAATTTATTATATTTTACTCATCATATTTTTTCATAGTGTCTATTTCTTATCAACATGTTTTACACATTTTTATCATTTATTCTAGATGAAGGTCACAATGAAACTCATAGAAAAACATATCATAAATATAATAAATAAAAAATGTATCCATTCAACAAAAACCTAATAAATATGAACTACCAAAATGATGATGAGTTTACATCTCGTAATGTTTTTTATACTATATAGAACAAATCATTTGTTAATTAAAAAATAAAATTTATAAACATTTAAATCCAACTGGTAATTTATATATGAAAACCCATAATAATTAAAACAGGCTAAAAAAGAAAAAATGAAATTTCAATGATTAAAAACATGAAATAAATAATTAAGACTCACCAGTATTGTAAACACATCAATAAAAAACCAAAAACCCACCTAAAACCAAATAATGAATTCCTAATAAATATTTTCCCTCAATATGATCCATTAAAGTTTATAATTATTAAACATTATTGGTATATAATAACTCATGCAGAATAAAAACATTCTTCCTTTAATTGAATGATTTGTGAATGATTTCCAACAACTACTGAAATGGTTTAATTTCTCTAGATATTTAGGGAGGATGTTAACTATTTGAGACAGGTCCGTAAAGGAACATTTAGATATAGTAGATATATTCTGAGATAATAATATTTTATTTCATGAGTCTCTCCATGGTTACACTATAGGATCTGGTTCCTAAAACACATTCATTAAAAATAGCATTAATATAATGTGGGATGAACCTATTAATATTTTACAACCTTTCTATAAGAAAAAATATACATCTCCAAAATGACACAAAATCCCAATAATGTAAGGATTATTTTATTATAGCATCAACAAAATAAGATATTAATTTTTTATTCATGTGAATGTCTCTCCATAATTGAAATTCCTTAAGTATTTGGGAAGCATATTATTTTTATAAATAACATTTTCATAAATATAAACCATATTATTTAATTACATAATGGATTTTAAATTGATTATGATACATGTCAAATGTTAAAATAATTAATCCAGAAACACATTATTTATTCATATGTGGAATTTTACAAAAAAATGACATAAAATTAACTATTCTATAATATCTATTATTACTCAAAGAGGATGAAACACCTTAATTAAATTTCTATAAATCAATATGATAAAATAGATAAATAGTTTAAGAATGTTCCTAGCTAAGAAATACCCTTGATTATCATCATCTATGGGGATCAAAATTATCCAAAAAAATATATAATGAGGAAGTTCATCATTAGTATAGAAAATATTATGCAAAAACTATAATATATACTAAGAACAATGAATTATGAAGTGAGAGTATAATTAAAAATGATATAGTAAACTTATATATATAGAAAAATGATATATAACTTTTGGAAATTTGGTCAGAGAAATTATGTTCATTGTATATTTGTTCATTATAGATATGGCCATTTTATATATGGTGGTTGGTCATATATCTAATATGTATACTGAAATTGTGTATTGTAAACTAGTAATATAGAGTGATATAGCTCACAATGAACTAAAAATATATTACTACAATATTATTAATATATATATTTGTATTTAATATTTTAAAGTATATATTATTATTAATATATATTATGATATATATATATATATATCATATAATGATTTTAATATATGTGGAATGGTAAAAACAAAATGTTCAATATAAATAATTAATTCTTATGGTATTTGTTAAAGCACATTAAGTATATAATTAATAACTAACATAATATAAACTATAAACTTTAAAAATAATATTATATATGAAATAATATATCAATATCATTTAAATTATAATTTGAGATAATATATTATTAGGATCACTTAATGGTTATAAAATTAATTTTTTGTTTAAAATAAGTATTTCATTATATATTATGATTTATTTTAAAACGATAATTTATAAAATTAGAATTTATATTTTATAAAATAAAATTCATTTTATAATCCCTTTAATTAAGATTTGTGTATTATGAATTATTTTTATTTTTCTGGAAAGGCTTATTTTTAGTATAAAAATGTGTTTTGGAAGAAAATATAATATTAATGATTTTTCTATTACGTAAGAGTATCCTAAAACATTAAAACATTATATAATAAAATTAATTTTAATATAATAAAACTAAGAAATTTAAATTATTATTTGATCCTTAAAACACTCTCTCCAATAACTTTAGACCTATATTAAAATGTTAATTAACTTAAAATCCATGTCAAATTTTTATCCTAGTAAAGGCTTTTGATGGTAAAATGCATTAATTCCTTTCTGTGAAAGCCTATTAACTTATATTTCATTTATAATAAACCAATTTATTTCATTAAAATTGATATCTATTATAGTATTCACTTGTAAATTTATATTTCAAGTTCATAATCAAATTTTTCAAAATAAATTTTTATGGGTTATGATCATATATTAGAAATTTAACATTTAAAAAAGTTATAAATTTTATTTCATTAATGTGTTTACATATTATATCAAAATTTTATAATTAGTTAAATTATAACATCTCAGACCCAGATGACATACTATAGTGCCCTGAGCCTAGTTTTCCACATGGCCTAAGGAGAATCAACCCGAACTCCAAAGGCTTTCTACATGTAGTGATGGGATTTAGTGTGCCTATGGGGAGATTATTCCCTCATCACCAGAGTGTATCATAGTGAAATCTCAACAAACAAAAAGTATCTAAATTATTAGTACAAACGGATGATAAAATTACATAGTGGAATACTGATATATAGACCCTTACAAAAGTAATTTCATATACAAAAATGATGATACATGTTTTGTGACTACAAAATCACCCATAATAGGTCCATAGTAGTACAACACAACATATGTATCCCAAATACCAAAAATAAAAAAGATATCTTTTGTCAAATATCATAACAAGCCTTATCCTAGTCATGTGGTATCTTTATCCTAAGCATGGTACAATATCAACCCTTTAACTATGGGTGAATTCTCATTTCACTACGATCATCTAAATAGTCTTTTAGGATACCCAACGGTGGAATGATTAGAGTGTGAGGTAATAAAACTAGTAAGTATCAACCTATAGATCTATACAATTCTAGGAATTCTAATTTAACATTCTATCAATGCACAAGTAAAATCGGAATGAAATAAATAAATGTAAATATCCCATCAAATATCTAAAACTAAGGAATTTATAATGAATAGCCTCTAATGGATCCCTAAAAAATAAGTGTCAATATATTAACAAGTATGCTCTAATAGAAAATAAATAACCAACATAGCCTCCCCATATAACCAGAAGATCCAGAAAAACAATGGTCGAGCCATATAGTCACAAAATTTACATTTCCCCTAGTCATGATATATAATCAAAATAAAAGACCAATAAGGGATGGATAAATGTTGTTGAAGACCAGTTAATCCTCATAATGTCCCAAAATCATCTCGATGCAGACTCATTTATCCACTTGTTTGTGTCTGAAATTCATGTCAATCGAACATGTCCTACACGAGCCCAGGAATTCTTGGTCCAAGGGGTATCAAGGCCAAAGGAATCCCAGGGAATCGAGACCCAATGAGAAATTTATATCCCATGAATCCCCTACTGTATCAATATCTAAGGGACAACATCTATGTCATCTAAATGGAATGAATACACTTGTTATACTAGCCCATGAATCCCCTTCCACTTCAATTACATCCCATTTCATACATCAAACAAACTGTTTCTATTTTATACCCTGAGTCTACCAACCCATCATACATAATTCACATTCAATGGAAATAAATGTGAATACCCACTAATTTATCCAAGAAGGAAGAAACATATTTTCTGGTTCTACCCACTCTTTTATATAATTTCTAACAAACCCATTTAATAACTACAAGTTTCATATAGCTATTAAATTCAAGAACTTCAACATTTACAGGAGTAAAAACAGATCTTAACTAGGAAATTCAATTTCATTTCAATATAACTAAGGTTCCTTCATAAAGGAAAACCTAAATCACACCCAATGGGTGGTTCGACATGATTCATAGGGAAATTAGAAGACACCATGGGTGGCCTTGGTTTGGGAAACAACCACCAACACAACTAAAGGATACCTAAGGGAACCCCTGATTAGTCCAATTACATTAGTTCAATTTATCATTTCAATTTTGAGGCTATGACAGAAATTAAGTTGGGAGATACAATTTAAGTAATCCTAATAAATTTCCAAAACAATGGGAAAATATATAGATGCCTTGCCATAGATTGGTAGCAGGGTACTTGTCCAGTATTATATTCTGATTTGAATCAGATCTAGAGAAAAATTAAGAATGCACGAAGATCCAGAGAATAAGGAAAATGAGACTGCACTTAAATAGAAAAACTGATACCAAGAAAATGAATAACATATAAAAAGGTATTGACATATTACTGTAAAGGATCTAATGAGATATCTGTTGAAGAAAACATAGTCTAGCTCTATAAATGTGATCTAATCAAACCTATGGGCTTCCATGGGTGCTCTTATGCAGGAAAAGTGAGGGTGAGGGATTCTATCTCAAAATATGATCCTATATATTTTTTAAAAATATGATGGTGTATTTACATGATGTTTATATACCTTCCAATTCTTGTAAACCTCAAGGTATTCATCCTTATAAAATCCCTTTAAATGATGTGAAAGATCATTGGCCACACCATTACATGTTGTGTAATTGACACACATCATGTATCCCATTTACACTGAATGTAATTATCATACATCGAACATGCATCCCATCAATCTCTTCCTTTCTAAAAACTACACAGATATCCTATTTTCCAGCATAGATTCTAATCCAAATAAGATGTATGGAATATTTCTAAAAACAAAAGAGTTTGTACCTCATGAAAAATAGGGATCTTACAATCCCGCCATAAATAAATTATTCCCTAGATTTCCCTCTTAGTGGTGGTCATGATTTGAATGAGAACTGTAACAACCCGATATTTTATAATAGGTATTCTTTTTAATTTATTTGATGTCATGTGTTTTATGATACAACAAGATTATCGTGTGCTATACGCAACACCGTATTAGCTTGCAGTATATGCAACACTATTCTTAGATTATGTTACACACAATTTCAAGTTCGTTTGATAGTAGTCATTTAACTCAACATTGAGTATATATATAAATATATATTCAATGTATAAATAAAATATGGTTAGATTCTGTTATAATTAAAAAACAAAGGAATCATGCACAACACACAACCTTATCTTGGCTTGCATTACACGTAATCTTGACCTTCCTCGATAGCGTGTGTTGTACGCAATACCGAGTTTCACTAAACAACGATATGCTGTTGAAATATTATTAAAACTAGCCGTTATGAATAGTAATAACCACTTTTTGAAATTTTTTAAATTTCATATTTCAGAATGGACTTCATTTTTGGATTCGGAATATCGATATTAGCCTAGGGTGAAATTTTGTTATTTTTATGAAAACTTTAAATTTTTGATGAATAGTGAAAACACTGGGTTACTATTTAAAAAAAGGCTTTTTATTTAAATAATTTTTTAATTTATTTAAATTTATTTTAGGTAAAAATTGATACATAATACCTATATAAGTTCAATTCAATTCATTGGAGTCATTTTATAATAATTTTATATGTATAAAAAATTTATTGAACTTTTCACCGTCTTTTAACCACCTCCTAGGAGAATTTCCAAATTCACATAAAACAGAATTTTACCGCTTTTGTGAGTGGAATTTAAAAAATATGAAATACATGGGTGATGTCAGTAAGTATAATGTGGTTCAATGAGATGAAAATAATTTTTGGTGAATAGTAACTTTTTACTTTTTTTACCACAGTTAAAAGTAAATAGGGTAATTAAGGGTAAAAATGATATTATTATTACCCAAACACATGTCCTAATTCTATTGGATAAGTGTAATTCTACCAAAAACAACCTTAGTAATAAAACATGACCATTTAGGCCCACTTGTATTTGATTAGGACATTTAATATTAATTTATTTAAATAAGGGTTAAAATAGTTAAAATCAATGTTCAATAGGTAAATCATTTTTAAAAAAGGGTAATACATAAGATAAATTCAACTATCAATATTCATTAAAAATATAAAAGGATTTCCTACATAATGGTATTTTATTTATAATTTTTAGACATTAATTAATTTAATTTATCTATGACACAAAGATGATGGTGTAATTATCTTATTAATGAAATATTGATATAATTGTTGTTATAAATACCCAAATAAATGTAAATTTATAATTTTAATGAATTACACTAATTTTATAGGATAATATTACATGTTATTATTGATTTAATGAACTTTTTTATAACTAAGAATTCTGTTATGATTTTCACAAAAATCAATTACCAAATAGTGTCAAAATTGACATAAAATAGTTTTTAAAACAAATATTATATTATTAATTGTTATTTTATTCCAAAAAATCTAAGGATCGGCAAAATGACTTAGATAAGGTTATATATATTAATAATAAACAACTTGGGGTTCGTTTGTCTTGTTATAGTATGTTTATTAACCTTATAGTGTAAGAAAACAAGAAGACACGGTAAAAGTAAAATTATTTAACTTAAAGTTAAATCTAAATGATAAGGTTAAAATAGGAACCTAAACTTGTCTAAATTCTATTGGATGATATAATTTTGACCCATAACCACCTTATCTTAGAAATAACTCAATTTGGAGCTATTTAAAACCGAATATGACTTTATAATAAAATAATATTTTTTGTTATTCCAAAGCTGCACCTCTCCTCCCTTATAAAATGGCACCTCCTCCCACTCTTCCTCACACCACTTTGATCCTTCAAGCTCGGCCAACCCTGGAAAAATTATATTCTACACTTCTCTATAAACATCCTATAGGTAATTGTGTTCTTAAAAGACCAATCTTAGTGCCCATAGAGGAGGTTTCAAAAGGCGTGTCGAAAGAAGAGGTAATATACGTTACCGATTCTTTCAACTTTATTTCTTCTTCTAGTTATTCTTCTTTATTTGTTTCACTATGAAGTAATAAAATCAGTATCACTCATATAATTATATGTTATTATAAGTATGAAACAACCCTATTTCACCATCTATCCATCCTACGGAAAACAAAATCACCGCGCGTGCGTACGTACGGAATACCGTCTCCACGCCATGGTGTAATCTATTTTCCATCACCACATTACTTGGATGGGTATAATGGTGCAAATAAATAACTATATATGATTATTGTAAATTGGTATTGATTATGAAATAGTATAAATACACTTAAATACAATTCCATGATCATGGGAATGATATCATCGCTCGTACGTACGTACGGACTACCGTCTCCACGACGCGATGCGATTCATTATCAATGATTAACCATTCATGAATGATTAGAAAGTATATATAATAAGTAATCATTAAATATATGACATAATAATGATACTGGATTTATGTATATGTATATGTATGTCATCTACTTAAATTCCATTCAATTCAATAAGGAAATAAAAACAACGTTCATGCGTACGTACGGCCTACTGTCTCCATGAATGGTGTATTTCTTTCCATTTATCGATCTATTATATATATGTATATTCTGAATATATATTATATATAAATCATTTTTTATATTCTGTAATTAAGTAATCATGATCTAAGTAATCATATGAATAATTAAAAGTCAAAACACAGATGACAAATGAATCGATTTTACCCAAAATGCTCTTTAACATGGAATTTACAAAAGAACGGGTAATATAAAGTCATAAGTGAACCATATATGATATCATAACAATGAATATGATTATGTAAAAAGTCAGTGACGTTATTTAAATCATTATACAGGAGGTTCGGATACGTACAAATCATATCGGACCTAATATAAGGGATAATTTTGCAAATCTCATTTTTATCTGAGATTGCTTATTCATAAGTATTTACTGCGGTTATTTCTATCATCCATGTCCATGTTTTAAAAAAGTGTTTTCATGTATTTTTAAAGTATGTTTTACCCATTTTTGTATTTTACTACATGGTATGTAAGGAATATTTCTTTTCTTTGTGTTACGAGGTACTTTTTGACTTTTCCGGCAAAAGTACGAGAAGAATGTTTTTTAACTTATACAGCACGAACGGATTTTTACAGTTTTATAAAGCCTTATATTCAGGAAGCTTCCTCAAAAATATTTCATGACTATTTTCAACAAAATACTCTTCTTTTAAAATTGCATGGAATTTTGTGAAAATAAAATGATTTTGAAGAAGAAAGGATATTTTCCTCAAGAATTCATTTCAAGTGTTTTATCAAAACCATTTTTCATCTAAGATGAAATTATTTTCATATGTATATGTTTCAAGTATAATTTCTCTATGATTTACATGGTTTCAATCTTCTTATGTTGAAATGATATCCATTTTCTTATATGGATAATTTGATGATGGGATGATGTTCATGAAACCCATTCTATTCTTTGGGTTATGATGAATGTTTTAAGTTTATTTTGTGGCACAAGTAAGAATTATGAGATGGTTGGGACCGATATATCCCTTCAATGAATTGGGTAAACAATTATATCTCATGATATTGACATGGATGGAATGGTAAGTTAATTCGGTTCAGTGTTATAGGACTGAAACGAGGAGTGAACTTGATTCAGAAAGGGACTTTGTCCACTAAGATGGTCTTGGCAGCAATGCCTTGGCTACTATGGAAATCATGACATGTACTGAATGGTTTCCACAATTACATGTTTTATTCCAATTATATTTTATCATGGTTTATGTTCTATTAATATATATGCCTTATGTACTTCCACGATTTATGTCTTTGCTCAAGATTTTGATGTTTAAATTTCATGTTCAAGTTTTTTCTTTCAAATGATTATGAATTGTTTTATGTTCTCTATGTTTTCCCTTAATGAGAATTTGAGCTCACCCTTTTTTTGTTTTCTTTTCCCCCCGGATTAAAAGAAAAATTTTAGGTAAGGAAACAAAAAGTGGAAGATCGTTATGGGAGATGTTGAAGATCTTTCACCACGATTAGAAGATTACATTTCGAGTTTCCAAAGACACTAATCTATTACGGTCCTTCTGTGTCTGTTTTTGTTATGTATTAGATATTCCGCAAATGTAATGTAATGTCCATGTATGTCAGGCTTCGGGTCTCTACAAGAACAACTCCAACTACAAAGCATGTATTTCAAACTCCGACCTCCAACTCATTTATATAAATAGATATTATTTTGCTGAACCTTTACTAGAGGAATTGACCGACCTCGAAGGGCCTCATACTCCTAAAAAACATGAATCTAATTCTCCTCTAATGATACATTAACCTAAAACACAACCACCTTAGGCTGAAAATCATGAGATGGTTCTGACCGATAGTGGCATAGCTTTGATACATGGATGATTTCATGCATGGATCTATACCTCTGAGGTAACTGTAAATGATTCTCTATAGATCCAAATCTACCTAGAATATCAAATGGCTTGACATTTCATTGTGAAGTATTTCCATTTCATTGGATCTATATGTGTCCCCACCTTTATGAGATAAGTTAAAATACTTGATCCCTGACCTCAAACTCAAGTGGTCATATTTAGAAATTGTCACAGGATTTCATCTGACACTACGCAGTAGCCATCTACATATAAATCAACTAGGTCTTCTCAGAAGTCTCGTATACACGATGTGGTCCCCGTAAACTTCCTCACCTACCTCTAACTAGAACAGGGGTGATCCAAATTCCTTACAATAAAAATCCTCCTATGGTCTACTATATATAGACTCTTGATATCTATTATTTTTGGATAACTATAAAAGGGAAATATGAATGTCTCAATAGCCCCTAAAATCTTGGATTCATCCTTACAACATGTCCTAAAACACTTGTATCATACACCTTTACTAGCCATATGTTTGAGGGTGGTATGTTGTGCTCAGAATCACCTATGTAACCAAACCCCTATGTGAAATCTATCATAAATGTGACATAAAATGGGGGTCCCTATATGAAACAATAGTGAATGGGTCCCCATGGTGTTGTACTATATCACTGATAGACAACCTCGCAATCTCATTAGCACTGAAGGTCTCCTGATCATGAGGAAATGTGAAAATTTTTTGATCATCTCGATAACAATCCACATAGCATCACCACCTCGAGGTGACCTCAGTAAACTGTTCACAAAATCCATTATTACAACATCCCATTTCCACTTAGGAAGAGGTAGCAGATATAAATATTAGGTAGGTCAATGTTGTCTTACCTTCGCCTACTAACAGGATGAACATCTCGTAACAAAACCAGCGACCTCATGTATCATACCCGGCCGCTGGGAATGGGGACATAAATCACGATACATCTTGGTGAATTTGGGGTTAACTACCCAAGATAATGCATGATTCTTAGGAATCAAATTAATCCATATGTACTCTAGAACCCAAATAAAATCATTCATATGAAGGATATGTCCCTCACCTATGGAAAAACCCTGAGGTAGATCCTCACGTGCGAAACTCTCTCGTAGTACTAGGCACATAGAATCTAATAGTTCCCTCATCCTCACCATATCCTAAAGTGTAGAGGTCACAACTAATTATGTAATAAAATTCCTCACCTGTTTTTCCTTTACCTCGAAATTCTTCATAGAGAAAAAAAATCCATAAAATATCACTCAATACTGGCATGTATCACTGCCTATATCTGAGTCATCCTACTTAGTTCATTTCCCACTGAAATTCCTTTACTATGTGAGTAGGCAATATCAATGTTAAAATATTGTAGGTACTCTACCCATCTTCACTGCCTCATATTTAAATCTAAATATTTAAATATTTACTTATGGTTTTTGTTGTCTTGTAAACCAAAAAACACTCTCTTAGTAAATAATGTATCTAACATCGTAGTTTTTGAACAACCATAGATGACTCGAGATCATGCATCGAGTAACTCCTCTTATGTCGCCATATCATTCAAGACCCATATGCCATGACTCTATCCTCTTCATCAGCAGTATTAAGATCCCAATACTATATGTGTCACAATACATAGTGTAGCTCCTGCCCTGCTTGGGTAGTACCAGGACAAGTGTTGAATTCAATCTATCTTCTAACACATAAAAGGCTATCCCACATGATTATAACCATACTAAAATCACACCCATAATAGTGATTCTCATCAATGGGGTAGTTAAGAATGATATGTCCTGTATGAAAAGCTTGTAATATTTAAATAGCCCCATGAAACTCTGTATGTAAAATTCATTCTTGGGATGCTCCAAGAAAACTACATCTCTCACCTTCTTTTGGTCAATAGATACTCATTTATTTATGATAATATAACACATTACGTGAATATAATTCTTCCATATTTGGAACTTTGTGAGCATAGATTATAATTGAGGATATCTCAGTATATCCAACATAATCTAAAGATGTTTGGAATGGTCATCTCGATTGTGAGAATACTCCATGATATCTTCCATGAAAACAACCAAAAATAAATCAAAATACGAATTAGAAATTCAGTTCATTAGTGCAATGAAAAATAAGGGCATGTTCATGAGGAAGAATGGCATAACCATATAATCATATAGACCAAACATGCTACAAAATTTTGTATGAGGTATGTCTATTGGTCGAACACATACCTGGTGATATTTGATCATCAAATCAATTTTTAATAACACTTTATCTCTTAGAATATAATCACATATGTCATCAATTAGCTGAATGGAATACTAGTTCTTAACCATCAATAGATTCAATATTTAGTAATCTATGCATAGCCTAAGGGTATTGTCCTCCTTTTTCACAGAAGGACCAAAAAACCCCATGAATAAGTTATGGGCCTAATAAAACCTTTCCCCTCAAAATAATCTAGCAACATCTTAAGCTATTATAACTCTATTATAGACATTATCTAAGGAGGAGTGGATACCAATGCATCTCTTAGAACTATATCAATGGTGAAATCATGCCCTTTGTTAGGAGGAACACTAGAAAAGTTATCTAGGCATGCATCATTGAAGTGATCAAGTAAAATAGGGGGGTTGTATAATGTGTTCCATGATCATCCAGGGTTCAAAAAAGATATTTGTCTGATCATCCCACATAACCCACAACATTATGGTCTGGATCAGTCTACCTAGACATCAAATTTTCCCTTTTGAGTTTAAAATGAACCCTTTTGTGATCGGAAAGTAACCCTATAGAGATCGCAGTCAATATAATCTTGATTATCTACAAGCCATTACACCTTGATGATGATCGAAAACCTAGTATTATTTGGAATTTAATGACCTCTGAAAATGTGACACCCCTAAACTAAAGGGGGAACTACTTAAAATGTTGTACAACCTCCTTTATAATCCCCAATAGAGTTTCTATCAACATTACACTCTTAGAATATAGTATAATAAACCAAAAACTTTTCACCATAAGTTTAGGTCGGAATCTATATGATTAAACTATTTTAGAACGAAAACATGCAGTGGAAGTGGCTACTAGGATTTTACAACTCACCATTGATGGTATGGAACCATGTTCCACTAGGGTAAGATGTATTAAAAAAATATTGCTTGAACCACATCCCTGTTACACAACCACACTAATTTTAGAAGGCCCACTCTGATATCTAAGTGTACCCTGTGTATATATTTCTCTACCAAAATAACAACAACCTCAACCCAAAAAAAATGTACTGCTCTAACTTCCTACCTGATGTTGAGCTAATAAGCCTTCTCTTGAATATATTGTCAGAAATGACCCATACCACCAACTGCAGGAGGAAAGGTCCTATAAAACACTACATGTGGCCCATCCTGCTTGATGCTTGACAGTCAAATGAGTCATGATCACCCTGATTCATTATGTGGCCTTTTATTACAAACATGTTATAAAAATCCGAGATACCAGTACTCACAGCCTAAATGGTACTCATTTCATAAGAATCCTTAAAACCTCAATTCCTGCCACTGGAATTCAAACCCTTGGTTATAAAGACAACACTTCCCTACTCTACACCCCCATCATCCATTGGGTTATACTTAGTAATCAGTTCCTAAATCAAAATTTATTCTTAAACCATGTCTTGTATACTTTTATCCTGGTTCAGTACATTCCACCAGCACTTTGCGACCCCTCATAGCATATAATTCATTAGCTTCACTATCCTCTTAAGGGGTGTCTCTATATGTTCAAATATTTATGGAATTGTCTCTATACACGTCTCAATATCCTATGAAATTCCATCCCCTAAAAATATTGGAGGATGTTACTACTGGAACACAAGTGTTATATTATCCATTGATAAGCAAGGATGCATTTTTCCTTAGAATGTCTCCATAAAGCTATTAAACCCCTTATGGAATTATGCCTCAACACTTGTGTCTGTAACAACATCTGGCATTACAATCGGAACTAAAAATGGATCCACCAATATCCCATGACCAAATCCTTCGTATCATTGTGGTTGAATCCCTCTTTGAGTATGAATGGAGGTCTTCATGGTGGCATGCCCCATCAATGTGAAACAAACACCTCAAAAAAGGACCATATCAATGATTGTAGATCAAATACATTGTACATGTCAAAAGCATCCTAAAATTTGGTAATAGTGCACAATTTTCACCTATATCCATGACTATAAATGTTCAATAAAAAAGTCACTTGAGACACTACCTCATGACTACTCAAAAGTCAGGTCTAGTTCAAGTATCTATTTCCATGTTCGATTTTACATTTTATATTTCATTTAATGTTCAATACTGTAAGAAACTGGATCTTTTCTTTATGTTTGTTTTCCTTTTATGGTCATTTTTTAGAAAAAAGAGGAATTTCTGGAAATTTCCAAAGTACACGCCCTATACTATATTAGTACATTCCATGTACAAGGTTACCACGGGTTTCCGTGTGCAGGAAATGTCTTTTACACACACACGGTCGTGTGGGGGTGACCTAGAGGCCGCCTAAAGCAGAGTATGAAAACAGAAAGTACACACCGTGTACTTCAAAATTATGTGCTGTATAATTTACTTTTTTCATCAAACATACTGGGGTCGCGTCTAATCGCCAAAATCTCTCCTTCTAGGTCTCATTCGACCGATAGCACTTTACGACTACGTATCTTCGATGAAAAACTGAGCAAGCATCCATCCTCCGAATCAAACAAATTCGGTTTTGTTGGAATCACATTGGTGAGTTCTCTATTATCCTAGAGAACCATCTTCTGATTTTTCTTCTCATGTGAGATATCGTGGGTTCAACGTTTTATATGTTTTTGCAGATCTTCAGAGATCTAGGGTAATTCAAGCTTCTAGGTTCACGTATATTGTTCGTACAACACCGAGGTAGGTGGTTTGTGCCTTTCTGTTGAAATTATTTGAGTAATATGTGCAATTGTTTCCAATACTCTTGAACGGGGTATTGCAGTTTTACCATTTTTACCCTTTTTAATTTCCTTCCATGCTCGTATGCCTGCACATAGGTTAATTAGATGTGAATAGGGTTGATTGATTTGTCTTTTATGTGTTTTACAATGCTTTGTTATGTGTATTAACATTGGTATAGTTTAGTCTGTTATTCCATCCTTCCATGCTTTTCCATTCATCATTGTAGGATGATGCGATTATTGTTATCTGACATGCTTGATATGTTGTAGATTGATTATCCAGGTAGCTCTGTAGGTTTACTTTGGTTGTAATTCTTTCCTATGCTCGTTTGATTTACACAGGGTCGTGAGAACTTGGTATAGTAAACTATATGGGGAATTGACAGAGTGAGCTTCCTCAGAGAGTCTTTAAGTACTTTAGGCTATAAGATGAATTGATCGGGTGAGCTTCCTCAGAGAGTCCTTGAACCTCCTAAGAATATAAAGGGAATTGACTGAGTGAACTTCCTCAGAGTGTCTTTTAAACACTTTGGGATATAAGGGGGATTGACTGTGTGAGCTTCCTCAGAGAGTCTATGAACACTTGGGGATATAAAAGGAATTGACTGTGTGATCTTCCTTGGAGAGACCTTGATTAATTTTGACTATAAGGGGAATTTTCCATGTGAGATTTTTTAGAGATTCTTCAAATTTCTTTTGACTATAAGGGGAATCGACTGTGAGTGCATCCTCATAGAGTCTTTATATATTCTTATGACTGAACCTGGGGGGATAAGTTGTGTGTTCATTCTAGAGGGTTACCTTTCTTTATTTGCAGGTTATTTGATGTGTAACTATTTATTGCTGAGTAATTTTTTGTTAATGTATCTTTTATTATTACCTAGAATATATATTCACTGACTGTTAGGCACAGATATTTAGGTTGTTTCCTGCTAGGATTTAGTCTCACACCATATTTGGGTCATGATTTTGGGCCAAAACAGATTATATTGTTTGAGGTATAAATAAGATAAAGTACCCTTATACTTCAGGTTTCTGATTGACTATGGGGCTAGAGAACATGGGACCGAGCTGTGACTTGTGATGTTGAGGAGTTGTTTACGTGCTTTCTTTTGTATTTGGTTTAGTGATGTTGTGGTCCAGTATTTTGATTTATTTGGATGCTTTCCTAGACATACGTAACACACCTCATTCAAATATATATATATGTGCTCCAGTTTATTATTCTCGAGTCTTCTGCGGTTACTTTAGTATGGATTATTACTACTTCCACTATTGCTATTACTTTTCTTCCACTGTGTTACTCTGCCAATGGGGGAATAGTTTCTCCACTATCACACCCAAGGCCCTCGCTACTAGTTGGCCACCTCTAGCATTCACGGAAATGATCTTGAGGCCATGTGACCAACTGGGTACGGGGCACCCTTGGGTGGCTTCCGAAATCGGGACATTACAAAGTGGTATCAGAGGAATTAGTTTCTCATGACATACATTTTGGAGCCTTTATCCAGGGATAAGCTTGAATTGGTACTTAGTAATAAGTTGTGCTCAGGAGTAGTTAAGTCGTTTATAATAAAAAGCCAATATACCTCATTTAATTCAATTTTTCTTGTTTTTCAATGTTATTGTGGATTCGATTTTTGACCATTGGGTGATTCACATGTTATTTGATGTTACCGTTAATTTTATTGAGGTTCTATTTTGGTCGCAACCCGATGAGATGAGGGTATTCCATCTCATGCATCATATAGTCACATGATAGAAATTACATGTTATGCATTATTGACATGCCATCTAGGATGAAGTAGCGATTTCATGTTGTTGTGATAGATGTTGTGTAGAATATGCATGTTTTTGTGATAGATGCCTTGATAAAAATACTTCATGTTTTAAAGGGTATTGTTTGTGTAAGGTTTTGTTTGACTGAATGACAATATTTTCTTTTTGAGGTGTTATGGGCCTTCATGGATAGGAATTTAGAAGATCATTGCTTTGTTTTCCATGTTATAACATGTATAAGATGCTAAAATTTGAGTCGTGGAGAGTATGGGCGATAACAAATTGGAATTTGGCACATTCAATGTTCATTTCAGTGTTTTCCTGTGTTCTGAAGTAGTTTATGAGGCTTACTATCCAGAAAATCCCAGAATACACGGTGTGTAATGTTATGTACACACCATGTGTTTTTCTGTTCAGGAAGAAACTGTTTTTCTTAATTACACACCGTGTACATTATGTACATGCGGTGTAGTCTATAACCGTGTCATATGTTGTGTGGGCAGAGACACGGGATATGGAATTTATTGCAAGAACACGTTGTGTACCAGTTTTACACACCATGTGGTGTTGAACCTGTGTCCTCCCATGTAACTAACAACACGGATAGATAAACCATAATCTATATACGCCGTGTTAGGATCGAACATGTTGTGTAGTCTGGCCCAGGTACCCTGCTGTGTCACTAACAACAAGGGTCGGAGTTATCCATTCATGTACAAGCCATGTCTGTCTTGAACACATTGTGTAGTCTGGTCTTAAGAGAGCCATAACCAAGTAGAAGGACTCCTACAGGGGAAGTAGATTCAAGTACATATCGTGTGTTTAGACAACACGTCATGTGTTTGGGGTGTTACACTACCATTTTAGACAAGAGTACATGACCATGTTAATGGCTGAAGGGAACATGCCGGGTAGGAATTGTACACACCATGTATTCTTGTTTTGTAAAACATGAATGCTTTATTTAACCTATTCTCTTCCTACGCTTCAAGTTTTCAGTCCTTAATAATATTGATCCAAGGTGTGTACTTGAACTTGCAGAGTCATGTCAATGAAACGTACTCCGGTTGTACGCTAGTTTCGAGGTGGTTATCAGACACCAGACATGGCTGACCAGGGGACTTCACAATTAGACTTTCCTCTAGTGGTGGATCGTTTTAGGGATGTCTTTCAAGAATAATTTTCAAGGTTTCCTCCAGAGCGAGAGGAGGACTTTTCTATTGATATAGAACCAGAAGTGACACTGGTGTCCATTCCTCCTTATAGTATGGCTACACCAGAGTTGCTAGAGCCCAATAAGCTGTTGGAGGAGTTGAAGGAAAAGGGTTTCATCCGACCCTGTACTTCTCCTTGGGGTTCTCCTGTCTGTTTTGCAATGTAGGCAAACAATACCCTCAGACTTGGTGTGGATTATCAGAAGTTGAACTAGTTGACGATCATGAATTTATGTCCCTTGCCTAGGATTGATGATCTCTTTTATCAACTTAGAGGAGCTATGGTGTTCTCAAATATTGACCTGAGATCTGGTTTCCATCAGTTGCACATTATACCTTTTGATATACCTCTCACATCCTTCTGGAGTATGTATGGTCTATACGAGTATATGGTTATGTTTTTCGGTCATACAAACACACTGGAAGTTTTCATGGCACTGATGAACCGAGTGCTCTGTCCGTACATGGATTCATTCATGGTGGTCTTTGTGGATGATATCTTGGAGTAATCTAACACTCGACATGACTATGCTACCCATCTTGATATTATTTTTAGTACACTGAGAGAGCATTAGATATATTCTATGCTCTCAAAATTCCACTCCTAGATGGATCATATTCACTTCTTGGGTCAGGTTATATCAGAGTCATGAGTATCAGTAGATCTAGGGAAAAGTGAGAGCAGTAGTTTCATGGGAGTAGTTGAAGAACATCTTTAAGGTGAAAAGTTTTCTAGGGATGGTTAGATACTACATATGCTTTATACAGGACTTTTCACACATAGCAGGACCACTCACAGTTTTGACTAAGAAGGGTGAAATGTTCTTGTGGTCAGATTGTTGTGAGTCAACCTTTTAGGATCTGAAAGGGAGATTGACTTCTACACTGATACTAGTCTTTCTAGAGATGGGTAAGAGCTATAATGTTTACAGTGATGCATCCGGTATCGGGCTAGGATATATTCTTATTTAGGGATAAGGACTCATTGCGTATGTGTCTCGATAGTTGAGGCCACATGAGAGGAATTACATAATGTATGATCTGGAGTTGGCAGCAGTTGTTCCTGCTTTATGATGTTGGAGACATTATCTATTAGTAGAGAATTTTTTGGTTTTCATGAACCACATATGTCTCAAGTACATCTTGACTCAGGGTGACATGAATTTGAGTGAGTGAAGGTGGGTTGAGTACCTTCAGTCTTTTGAAGTTGAGCATTCCTATTCGCCGGGAAAAGGGAATGTAGTGGCTAATGTGTTGAGAAGAAGGAGCCAGATACAGGAAGTTCAGAAGGCTAGCAGTGAGTGACAGCTTATGGCTATGTTCTCTAAGATGCATTTGGAGGTGCACAACAGACAGGGGTAGACATTTCATTCTTCTGTAGATGTCACCTCTACTCTTCTTGATTGGGTTCGAATGAGGCAGATATCTGATTCTAAAGGGCTAGTCCTATGGGAGAGCGTGTTATGAGAGAACCCTATAACTGGATGGACCATAGGTGAGGATGAGATCCTAAATTTCCTAGGGAACTTGTGGGTTCCGGCAGACATACGGTAGGAGATGATGTAGGTATTTCATTCCTCAGTTTGGGCATTTCATCTAGGTGTGACCAAAATGTATCGTGATCTACACCATCAGTATTGGTGGGCCCATATGAAGAAATATGTTGTTGGATTCATCATGAAGTGTTCCACCTATAAGCAGGTGAAAGCGGAGCATCATTGACCATCAGGGATTTTTCAGTAGTTACCCATTCTTGAGTGGAAGTGGAATGATGTCGGGATGGATTTCGTGACAGGTTTACCGAGGTCACCTAGAGGGAATAATGCAGTTTGGGTTGTCATTGACAGAATCACAATGGTTTCCCACTTCTTTCCGTTCTAGGAGACCTTCAGTGTTGATGAGCTGGGACGGTTGTACATCTGCATGATTATACGTCTTCATGGAGTTCCACACTCTAATGTTTCAGGAAATGATTCTTGTTTAACTTCACGAGTCTGGCAGGGGCTTTAGAAGGATTTGGGTACACAGATACTATTGAGTACATCTTACCACCCCCAGACAGATGGCCTGTCCGAGCATATGATTTAGGTGCCTGAGGACATCCTATAAGCATGCATACTAGATTTTGGAGTTTCATGGGAGAAGAACATTCCTCTTTTGGAGTTTGCAAACGATTAAAGTTTTCAAGATACTATTCAGATTTCACCTTATGAGGCTTTGTACGGTAGGCCATGCTGATCACCCTTATGTTGGTTGGAGGTAGGAGATGAATCTTTTCTGGGACCTCATCTGGTTCAAGAGACCACAGAGCAGAATGAGTTGATTCAAAAGAAGATGGAAAATTCATAGTCTCGACTGAAGTCTTATGATAATTAGTGGAGATGACCTCTGGAGTTCATGGTCGGGGATCAGGTTTTTCTGTGTGTCATATCGAGGTTGGGGCATTGAAGAATTAGGAGAAAAGATAAGCTTTCACTGAGTTACATCATGTTGTTTGAGGTTAGGGATAGAGTTGGGTAAGTTTCCTATCAGAAGTAGTTAACACAGAGGTGACGGGCTATGCACGACATAATTCACGTTTCTCAGCTCTGATGTTACATTTTAGACCCTTCTCATGTCTTCCAACCAGTGGAGGTTGATCTCGAAGTGGATGTGTCGTTTGAGGAGCATCCTATCTGGATTGTTGATCACAGTACGTAGGTTCTTCAAGTCCAGTCTGTTACTCTATTATGGGTGATATTGCAGCACGAGTGAGTACAAGACGAGAATTGGGGGAGGGAGGCCGATGTACGAGCACAGTGGTCGGAGCTGTTCGGGGTGTCTTCTTATACGCTGCACTAAATAAATTAAAAAGATGAATTTTTTAATGGAGGGGGGGGGGGGTTGTAAGAACCCGGACCTTCTTTTCATGTATGTTTTTCTTTTCTGGTCATTTTTTAGAATAAGAGGAATTTATGAAAATTCCCAAAGTACACATCATGTACTATATGAGTACACACCATGTACTAGGATACCATGGGTAGCTGTGTGCTAGCCATGTAGTGTCCACACACACAGCTGTGTGGGGGTGACCTAGAGGCTGCCTAAAGTATATTTGCGAAACGGAAAGTACACATTGTGTACTTTAAAAGTACACACTGTTTATTTTCTTTTTTTATTAAACATACCGAGGTCGTGTCTAATCGCCAAAAATATCTCATTTTAGGCCTCTTTTGACCAAGTGTATCATACGGCTGCGGATCTTTGATGATCCCCTGAGCCGGCATATGTCCTTGAATAAAACACATTTGGTTGTGTTGGAATCGCATCGGTGTGTTTTATTATCTCCTAGAGCACCATCTTCTGATTTCTCCCCTCTTGTGAGATATTATGGGTTGAACATTTTAGATGTTTTTATAGATCTTTGGTGTTCTAGTGTGATTCAATATTTTCGGTTCATGCATATAATTCTTAAAACATCGAGGGAGGTGGTTTGTGCCTTTTTGTTTAAATTCTTTGAGTTATATGTTCAATTTTTTCCAATAACCTTGAACGGGGTATTGTAAATTTACGGTTTTACCCTTGTTAATCTTCTTCAATGCATGTATTCTTGCATAGAGGTTAATTGGATGTGAATTTGGTTGATTTCTTTGTCTTGGATGTGTTTTCCCATGCATTGTTTTGTGTACGACCGTTGGTCATGCTTAGCCTGTTAGGCCACCCTGCCATGCTTTTCCATGCCTAGTTGTAGGATGATACGATTATTGATATCCGACATGCTTGATATGATGTAGACTAATTATCCAGGTAGCTCTGAAGGTTTACTTTGGCGGTATTTCTTTACTATGATCATTTGATTTACACAGGACCGTGAAAACCTGTTGTTCTATACTATAAGGGGAATTGACCAAGTGGGCTTCCTCAGAGATTATTTAAGAAATTTAGGATATAAGGGGAATTTACCGAGTGGGCTTCCTCAAAGAGTTTCTGAGCCTCTTTAGGCTATAAGGGGAATTGACCGAGTGAGCTTCCTTAGATAATATTTGATCTACTTTGAGCTATAAGAGAAATTGTCCTTGTGAGCTTTCTCAGAGTGTCTATGACCACTTGGTGCTATAAGGGGAATTTACTGTGTGATCTTCCTTAGAGAGTCCTTGACTACATTAGTCTATATAGGGAATTAAGCATGTGAGCTTCCCCAGGGTGTTTTTAAATTAATTTTGGCTATGAGGGAAATCGACTGTGAGTGCCTCCTAAGTGAGTCTTTTTATATTATTATGACTAAACAAGAGGGGATAGGCTACATGTACTTTCCAGAGGGTCACCTTTCTTGATTAGCTAGTTATTTGATATGTGGAACTTTTTATTACTGAGTACTTTCTTTTTAATTCATCTTTGATTATTATCTGCTATATATATTCCCTGACTATTAGGCACATATCCTTTGGTGGTTGCCTCTTGGGATTTTGTCTCACACCCTATTTGGGTCATACTTTTGGGCCCAAACATATTATATTTTAGCAGGTATAGATAAGGGAAAGCACCCTTATACATCAGGTTCTTGGTTGACTGTGGGGTTGGAGAGCATGGGACCGAGTTGTGGCTTGCAATGTTGAGGAGTTGTTTACATTCATTCTTTTGTATTAGATTTATTAATGTTGTGTTCCAGTGCTGTGATTTTTTTGGATGCTTTCCTAGGCATTTGTATCGTGCATCATTCATATATATATATTTGTGCCCCAATTTATTATTCTCCAGTCTTCCATTGTTACATTTGTTTGGATTATTACTGCTTCTGCTATTGCTACTATTTTTCTTACGCTATGTTACTCTGCCAACGAGGGCATAGTTTCTCCACTATCATACCCAAGGCCCTCGCTACCAGTTGGAAGCCTCTGGCGTTCATGGAAATGTGGTTGAGGCCATGAGACCAACCATGTACGAGGTGCCTCTCGTTGTCTTCTGGAACCGGGATGTTACAATTACTATTATATCACATTTAGAGTTAAAGGGTTGAAATAATGGCTCACAAAGTCCCAATCCATAAGGGCCCAGGAATATTATGATTATTACTAAAAGACCCATTTAATTCACACCATATCACATTCACTTAAAAGATCTAATCGAAACATTCAACACTTTATAATTCACAAGGTCCCATACTCATTATAAAGTAAAATATGGTATAACTTCTCTATAAAATGAACTATAAATCTACAATAACCCCTGGTAAAAATATCATGACACCTATCACAACAACATAAAAAAAGAATTTCATCCTAGATGGAATGACATGATTCATGGAATGTGATATCTAATAAGTTCCTAAAATGATTCCTAAGATGGAATAACCTCATCTCATCTGGTTGCAACAAAATAGAACCAATAATCATATCAATAATAACATCACAATGCAAGTGTGTTACATAATAGTTCACTCAAATTAACTATAATAGAAAAAATTGATAAAATATCAATTTCATTTGAGGAAATTTGGATTTTTCTAGTATGGGGGTAGCTACTCCTAGGAGTAACTCATTACCAAATTCCATTTCCTTCCTATCCATTTTTATTATTGTCAAATATTAAAGAAAACCAGAAAAGAAATATTATGATACCCGATTATAAAATACTAGACCTGGATGCCACTCAACAGTGATCTGATCCTTGTATTCCATATGGCCTCAAGAACATCTATGTGAATGCCAGAGGATGAAAAATAATAGTGAGGGTCTAGAGTGTGTATTTGGGAAGACTATTTCCTAATCACCAGATTGTGCCACAATAGAATCTCAGTAATTGACAAGTAATGGATGCATTAATAGAATCAAATGAAAAAATAATTTAGTGTAAGACTGATATATAAACTTATCTAGAAGTCATATCATATACAAAATGAGGATATGTGTTATGTGTCAAAGAAATAATCCAAAATAGGTCTATAGTATTAAAATATATAAACATGAATTCAAAATACCAAAAGACTCAAAAATATTTATCCCTGAATAGAATCATGAGCCTCAGCTTAGTACTATTCTCTCTTATTCCTACATATCTTATAAAATCAACCCTTGGAATATGGGAGATTTTCTCTATCTCTACCTCAATCCAAATAGTCTGTTTGGGTAAACAACATCAACACAAATAGGGTGTGATATACAATCCCTATACGTAACCACCCAAATATATATAAAATTATATGTTTTAAAATATAACAATCTAGATGTGTTAATGTAAAATAAGAATGTAGTAGATAAATGAAATGTGCCTCTGAAATATCTACGAAAAAATGTGACAAAAAATTGCCTCCCAAGGCTCCCTAAAAAACATGTGTCAAGATCATAACAAGACATCTCTAATAGAATATAAATAACCAACACTAACTCAAAATATATATATAAGATCCAGACCAACCATAGTTGAGCTGTATAACCACAAATTTTACATTTACCATGGTTATTTCATATAATCAATGTGTCATATCATGATATTTTATATCAAAGTTGTAGAACACCAAGACATCATCATCAATTTTCTAGAGAAGATTTATGAGAACTCGATTAGGCATCGATTATAGTCCATGGATCATGTTAGCTAAATATAGCCAACGTGATTAAATGAAATGTAAATCTAAGGTGTATCAAGGTGCAAGTTATCCCACAGAATGATGACTCAAGAAGAAATCTCTTTCCAAGTCATCCACTTCCACATCAAGATTCAAAGAACAAAATCCAAGTCATCTAAATGGAATCAAAACGCATCGTATACCAACCTAGAAGTACACTACCATTCCAATTATGTCCCACTTCATTCATCAACAAGGCCATTTCCATTTTACACCATTAGTCTACTTACTCATCATATACAATTCTCATTCAAATGAAACTAATGAGTATAGCCACCCATTTATCTAAACCAAACAAACATATTTTAGGAGTTTAACTACTCATTTACAATGTTTCTTACAAATATATTTAATAAATACATGTTACATATAGATATTAAATTCATGATCATCAACATCAAAGAGGAGAAAAATATAACCTCACTAGGACATGAAACCTCATTTAAATATAACTACACTTACTTAAATTTGGGAAACTCAAAATCACACCCCATGGGTGGTTCAAAAAGAGTTATAGGGAAGATCTCACACCCCATGGGTGTCAATGGTTTGGGAAAAATCACTAACAAATCTCAAGCGTACCTAAGGTAATCCCTAACATGTAAAATTCCATTAATTCAGTTTATAATTTAAATTTTAGGGTTGCACTGGAATATCCAGCTAGCGCCAAAGTGGGGAATAGCCAAAAAATTCACCAAACCAAAGATAAAATCTACAGACCACCTAGAATATCTTGATATTAGAGTTTTCATCCAGTATCAGTATCTGATATGGATCAGATCATGGACATTTAATAATTGATGAAGATCCTGAAAATAAGGAAAATGCGGATGAACCAAAATTGTGAATCCAATACCAGGAATAATATATAACAAATAATATGGAATCTATATCTTACTAGCACTAATATAATGTGACATGTGAAGAATTAATCAGAGTCTGTATCTATAAATGGGAGAAAATCCCACCTCTTGGCTTTCATGGGTGCTCCTACGTGTGAAGAGGGATGGTGAGGGTTTCATTCAAAAAAATAGAGGGCACATCCTATTTTTTAAAAAAACCACTCTGGTATTCACACAACTATTAAATACCTTATTTTTCAGGTAAATATTGATTACTTCCTCTCTGGGGAACCCCTCTATACATTTTAAATGAATCATGACCACACCCTTATAGATCATCTAATTGATACAAGTTCTGTATCCAAATTACACAGTATGTAATTGGCCTAAAATAATATAAAACCCACCAACCTCTTCTTTCCCAAGAAGTACCCAACCTGCCCATGGCCTGAATTTGATTTTATGACAATAAAAATGTAATGATGATTTCAATAGTAAATAAAAGAATATCTACTTCATGAAAAACTCAGGATATTACATAAAATTACTATATTAGTTTTTTCCTTTATTAATAATTACTATGTTTAAAAATTAATTATCAATGTAAATGTAAATTGGGGTAAAATATAAATAGTTAAAATTAAAACCTGTAAAACTGTAAATTTTTTCTAAAATAATGGATGATTTAAGATTTCTTCAACCAAAACTAACATTAGAACCCACATTTTTCCATTTTTTATTATCCCGTTAATATTTACTTTATATTTTTAATGATATAAGGTATACCTTCGAAACTACCCTTCTCTTCACTTAAAAAGCTAACACCAACATCATATCAAGTGCCACATTCACACTGAATTTCTCTATGAACCACTCCTAAATATCTCCCCTATTTCCCATATCCAACATAAAAAATCACTCTTTTAAATGTTTGTTATCATAAGGCCTTCATTTCAAAGGAAAATTCACAATGAAAACTCAAATACCTACCATGAGTATCTACTGCTTCTTAAACATTACTTCTTAATTTTAACTATCTCAACCTTCTCTAAACTTATGAATATAATTAAAAAATCATTTTAATTATATTTAAATTTTACTATATTAGATAAAAATTAATTACTCATTCCATTCCATTAACTATGAAAAAATAAAACAACGATCCTACTTATGTATGGACTATGACCTCCAAAATGGGGCATTGTTTGTTTTTCATTACTAAAAATCATTGATGGTATCAATGATGGGTTTTATGAAATGATAGTATTTAAATTTCATAAATGAAATTATAAAATGATCATTTCTTATATACCATATTTCCTTCCTCTCACATAGAAATGATTTCTTTAATCATTTGTGAATTATACTACTACCACCAAGAATGAAAAAATAATTTCTCATCATCACCTAAATCTTATAGATACTATAATGGATTTAATGAGGATACATAAATTTTAGTAATTTTTTATAATTTTCATATTTCTCATTTTCATTATCTATATACTTTCCCTTACATATTAAATCTGTAATTAAATTCACTATTAGGGTATATATGACCATTTATGTAAATTAATTTATAAGGACTGACACAGAAAATATTATGGGATGTAATATAATAGTAATATAATCTAATATTAAAATATTTAACATTATTTAATTATTCTATAATGGTGTTTTATATTTTAAATATTTATTAATATATGATATTGCGATCGTTAAACACTTTGAAAACTAGTTGATCACATTTTCCATTTTCAAATGGCCTATTTATATCTTTCAGCTAACTAAATGGGGACTATGTAATATCTTAAAAATAACAATTTTTTTATATTTAATGATCAGGGAAGGTTGAACTTGAATACTCAGAGTGTGAATATATCCCATAATTGAAATTTTATACAAAATAATAAATTTAGTGTTCTAACACTAGCTAATGAAAATTAACTATAATCTATTAATATATTTATAATATATTAATATAACCTATTTTAAAATAGATTTATGTTTATATAATTATAATAATATAAGTAATTAAGATAAATATTTTCATTTTACATGATGTTAGAGAATAATCGAGTATATGAAATATAAAGTAATGATTGTTTTTATATCATATACCTTTCTTTGGGGCATGGTTTTTTATTGACTAATTTTATTTAAAATGGTTTATTTGTTTCTTAACTAAGTGATTATATCATAAAATAACTTTCATTCATGAAAGATTATGTTTAAGATGTATGGATTTAAATTTTCCTCAATTAGTAATGGTTTTTGAGTTTCATTTCCTATTTCTCAATATATAATAATTGTCATGAAAAAAATTACTTGTATAAGGAGTAGAATTTATCGATTTGAGATGATATAACATGAATTATCTTTTAATATTGTTACATTAATTACAATTTAAAGGCACTTGTCCTTAAATGTATGTTATTTGAATATAAATCAAGATGTTAGGTTTCAATTTTAAAAAATATTTTTAAAATTGGGACCTCCCAGGTGTCAATAACCATATGGGAAATTTCTAAATTATTTCATTTTGTGAACATAAACATTTTATTCTCATTATCTTATCCTCAGTGGGATTTTTCAACAATTCATGTTGTTAAAAAAATAATGTTTTTTATCCTTCCAAGTGATATGGCTCCCAATAATAGTATTTTAAAATGGTACTTTTCTTATAATATACTATTGTTTTTGGATATCCCAATAATTATTAAAAAAAAATTCAACTATATGAATTTATTTTAAATGTATTGTATTAAAATTATTTTATTTTTTCACTATCTCTAATTTTATAAAATCAATATATCATTCAAATTCCCATGTGAATATATTTTTCGACCTCATTTTTCATTTTATTTGAAAATTTAAAATAGTGTTCTTCTTATTTTAAAAAGAAATTATTTTTCTTTAAGTATTTTAAAATATAACATTCAAAATTCATTGAAAATATCAAGTTCATTTCTTATTTCAAAAATGATTTTATTTTTAAAATTCATGGAAAATGTGTTTCATCTATATTAACATCACTCAATATATATATATATATATATCTAACTTGGTCAAGGATATTATTCAATTGATATGATGTACCTTTCTTCTCTAGATGGATTATGAAATTTTGTTTTTTACCACGGAAGTGAAATGATATTATCTTAGTTTAATCTTGTATTTAAAGCCTTATAATCCTATTTTCCCATTGAATACACTCCACTTTATTCAAATACCATTTTTAATTCCATTAACTACTGGGTGTTTACCATGGTGCGATACATATATGGGTTAAAAAAATTATTATCTTAATTGTATACCATTTATATATATGGGGGAAATATAAAAATATTTATTATGTTGATTGAATTGTATTCACAATGGTATTTACTGGATGTTAATTTCCACCGATTTCATTTCCTTGTTTTAGTCATTTTATGATAATTTATGTAAATATAAATGATTTCATTTTCTAAATCAAGTTGTAAATTACATGAAATCCATTTTATTTTCTTAGTTTCTTTTCGATGTGTTGATTGAAAACCATTTTCATTCCTTGGGTTCTTTATGTTGTAAAAAATGATTTTTATTATAAATTATTATGAATTACAATGAATTTTTTTGGGTTCTTTATGACGTAATATATGAAGGATATTCTAGTGGAACACATAAGTGTGGATGAATATAAGTTAAGGTCTGATATCACCCTCAGTGGATTGGATAACCATTTATATGTGATGAGATATATATTGTTGAGTACATTTTACTTACTTCTAAGAATGCGATTTTATTGTTTGTATCATGAATGTTGTGATCTTTAAACTAATTTATGGAAATATTTGAAAGATGTTTCCCAATATTATGCTTATTATCATGAAAATAGAATTCTATCATGGTTATATTTATATACTCAATGAATCTATCCTTATATTATTTATGTTAGGGATTGAATAATTATTTATAAACTAATCTATATTGATTATTATTTTTATATGTCTCTCAATTAGTCACATATGTTTATTCTATACTTATGTTATTTAATTTTTCTCTCTTATTTTTACCCTTCAAAGAATATGATCTCACCACTTTTGTATGATTTCATTAAACCATATTATGAATTATCTTTAAATATTATTGTTAATGTATATTTTTTTGTATATATATGATTTAAATAAATATATTTATATCATTGGAGTAGGAATATTATTTATTAGAATAAAAATATTCATTTCTGATGGTATAGGATAAATCATATTTACTATAAATAAAATATTTATTTGATATTTTTATAAAAACATTTAAAAATTTATTAAATATTAGCTCATATATTAGAATCATTTAAATTATGTATTTGGGTCAAATAATTTTAAGAGCACATAGCATTTAAAAATGTCATTTTGGGAAAAGAAATTTTTCTTGATCTTAGTTATTTTCTATTAAAAACAAACTGTTTACATTATAGAACCTAGATTTGTCTAAAAAAAATTCATTTTTTAATATATTAAAAATAATTTACTCAGTATTTATATTTTATCATATTTGTAAATTGTTTTTTTAGTGGTAAAACAAATTATTTTATAAAATAATATTTTTTATGATTTTATCAATATGTTAAAATATCCTAGAAGATTATAAAAAAGTTAAGAACTCAATAAAAATTTATGGAATAAAATTATTCAATTTTATTTAATATTTTAAATTTTAAATCATATGAAAAACATAATTATAATTTAATTAAAATGATACAATGATTCAAAAAATTCAGTTTTTCCTTTCAATTTAGTGTTTTGATGAATTTTTTTTCCTTTTAAATGAAATACACATATATTTTATTTTTTTATAATTAATTAATCTATGTCAAAAAATCAGTATCCATAATAATATTATATTTTACATATATGTTAAATATTAAAACTATGTTTTAATTAAAAGCTATTTTCTATTCTTTATATGAATCTATTTTAAAATTAACACTTCAAACCCATTAACATTTACAATGTAAAAATGATAAAAATATATAAATCATAAATATAAAACTAGTTAAAAGGTTCAACCATATTTATTTTTCATTAATAGTAATTAATAATGTCAAAATTTTAATACCATGGTAAAAGTAAATTACGATAAATTCTAAAAAACAAATAATTAAAAATCCCTAAAACACATATGGTTATCTATTAAATGAGTAGTGGTGGTTAGTTTAATCCCACAATCAAAATAAAAAACTATTTTGTCCATTTATTCCATTTTTACTATAATTGTGAAAATAAATTATCTAAAATGTAAGGGTTATTCATTAACTTCAAATGTCTTAAATTATAAAACAAATATACTTTCACCACATCAAGAATCACATTACAATTGAATAAATCATTCAAAATATAAAACTTTTACCCTACATGAACCCTATACAATTTACAAAAACCTTTTGTCACACTTAGTTATCATTACTCTTTCATTTCAAATGATATCTCTATGAAACAATTCAAGTCACCGACGTGAGTGTCCTTATAATCTTAGTCTTTCCATTAATATTTTACTAACATGGACTACTAAAACTATATGAACATAATTATTTCATTTTAATTATAACAATATAATTTCATTATATTAATTATAAACATTTATTTATTTTATTTATTTTATTCTATCATCTATGAAATCCAAAAATCATTGGTCATGTGTATGTGTGGATTACCTCAACCATGATGTGATCTTGTTAATTTTTCATCACTTCCCCTTAAGGCTAGTATCAAAGATGAAATTGATCTATAAATATGATCTATATTTAAAAAATAATTTATAAAATTGATCATTTATGTTATAACAACATTCCTTCCATTCATTTTTAAACATGATCATTACTTGTGTAGATGGCGGACTACCGCCTCCACGAATAAAAAATTTCTCTATTATCCCCACCCCGTTTTGATGGTTCCAAGAATAGATTTAATTTTTATATATTCTATTTATTATTTTCTTAATATTATAAATATTTCAATGTATAATTACTTATGTATATACCATTACTCAAGAAATCATTACAATAGGGTACCATTTCAGTCGATTTAATAGGATGTGTATTTGATGTTATAAATAGTACATCCTGAATGATTAAAGGATGTCATATAATGGATGCATCATGTTACAATGATAATTTTTTTATTTTTTAATGGTTCTATAATGTTTTTCTAATATTAATTTTACTTATAAATATAACACTTTTGAACATTAAATATGATTTAAAATATTTTATCCGTTTATACTTTTTTTGATGTCTTGTTAATGTATTTTACCATAGGAAATTTGGACATAAGTCATCTCTAAAAATTAATACTCTATATTGAGAAATTTGGGAATTATGAACATCAAACAACTTATTAATAATCTATCACTTCTTCAAAAACTTTATATCAAATAGTGAACTAAAAATTATAACACAATATAATGAAAATAAACTACAATATGTTAATATATTACTTATATATGGTAATAAAATATTAATAAAAAATATCTTCTATCGTTATCAAGGTTACTGTATAATTAATTAAGATAATTATGTTCATTATACTAGGGGTTTTAGGATAATCAAGTTTCTATGAATATAAGGTATATTTTTTCCATCTCAAATTCCTCTATTTATGATATGTTTTTTATTATTCACATAATATTTTTTTTTCAGTATATGTTTCAATGTAAAATTATTCTAGGGGAATGAAATTGAATTTTTGGGGGGTTAATATTGAATTATTCCTCTACTTCCTAGGCATGTGTTATAGGAACCAGATTGTGCACTTTCTTTATTGTGGTATGAGTAGTCTTCTAGTCTAACCGATAGATATTATTAGTGTTGATACATATTCTTTTATTTTATTTTCTTGGCTTGTTTTTTATCCTTGATATGGAAGTTTATGCCTGTGAAAAAGTATATGTAAAATGTGATTTGAAATTGATATACCTGTTTTTTTAGAAATTTTAAAATGGGGAATATTAACTATGTTTTCTATAAATATTATTTACTTCTTATCGTATGAATTTTTTTTAAATGATAGTAGAATAATTTTCAAATAAAGACTTATTATGGAACACCATAGTGGGATCCTATTGACCCAAAATCTCACACTCTACATATCTCTTTATCAATGTGTAAACCTCTATGCGCGTTCTATTTTATGGAATGGAAAGGTGGCACAGTGATGTGGTGGGGTTTTTTATCAGCTGGGTTGGGTAGCTAGTTGTGAGATGGTGGGAGTTCATACATTCCATCTCAAGGAGATGTTTTTTAATTATGGTCTTTGCAGTAGTTTTTTATGCTTTATTTCCTAGAGTTATGGCATAATTTTTTGGGATTTTTGCAGTTCATTCTTGCTTCATGTATATATATGCTATGTGTTTGTTCGTGTTGGGGGGAAATTGTTCCCTCTAGTTTGTTGTTCTATTTTCTAGGTTCATTTCTCCATCCCATGGGGATCGAGAACACCCTTTAGTTATGTGATGGATCGAGTCTAGTGTGAGGTTTGAGGGCAGCCTGGGTCGGTTCTTTACAAATTATGTCCTAAAAGACCAAAGAGTTTATTATTATTCGTAATCCAGATAAATACACAGGTCTTTTTTAATAAATTAATATAATAACTAAAACATAATTATTTTTTATTAAATTATAATAACTATATTACATCTAGTGTATCCTTCCATGTCATTCTTAGTACACTTTAAGGAATCTTGTCGAAAGAAAAAAAATAAGGGTGATCACAAATTATCATTATGGATTAAGTATAGTAGAATCAATAATAAATTAAGGATAATAGGCATTCTAAAAAGGTAAATAACTAAAAAACCATACCATGTAATCAATAAACGTTGAAGGAAGTGTATAAAAAATATGGAATGTAAAAAAACAAAAAGCACATGGAATTCAAAATAACTAGATAAGTCATTATAAATATGGAAAGGTAAATATTTGAAAACCATATAATTTAACCAATTAAATGAGAATAAAATTCATCTATATATTATTTCATAGTAAAAATATCATGGATGATAATAATAGAATCAAAATGAAAAAAATTCTTAATTATTTGATTCTGTTATTACTAGTTACATGCTACCATTGCCGATAATATATTTTATATGATGGTTTAAAACATATTGAGTGAAAATACAACTAAGAGTATCCCATTGACTCATCCCATGAGGATAGTTATGTATTGAGGGTATTTCTATTTTTGGGCCCCACCCATGTCATACATATGTAAATCATTCCCCATATATCATTTAGTATATTTAATTCAGGAGCAATGTGTCTTATTAAATTTATGTATTGAGTAAAAAATTTAGATTTATCAATATTTCCCTAGATATAAAATGACATTAAATATAAACACTATATGTGAATAATGGTATAGAGTTATGTAAATAATCATATCCATGATAAAATATATGGATATATATGTGAAATTTAATGTTCAATGATCACAAAAAATTGAATATTTCATGGGGATTGAAAAAATAAATCAAGGTAGTGAATTTCAATACTAACGTTGGCCAAATAAACAATAAACCATATAAATTAATAACAATGATGGTATTATTAAAAAATAAAAATATTTTAGTCGAATAATGGTTTTTTTATCATTGATGAATGGAAATAGTGCACAAAGAAATCATGAAAACATTCTTAATGAAAGTCCCCATTTTAATTTTAAAACATTTTGAAATTAATTTTATTGAAAATAAATTTTAGAATAAAAATTATTTCCTTAAAAAATAACAAACCTTTTAAACTCACGCATGAATCATTAAATAAACTAAAATATTTAATTCAGTACATGTCGTACAAGGTTAAAAGAAAGTCATTTTTCAAGGTAAAGGGTTTGAAAAATGCCTTATTTAGAAAATTACAAGAAGAATACATTGAAAACATTTGTAAAATTAAAAAAATGGTAAATAATTTTTTATTAAATCATTTTTTAAATGTTAAACCATTTTTTAAAACATTTTTATAAAATAGTATTTTTAGAAGAAATATCTTTCTCCAACTAAAGAGTGAAATTACGTCAGGTTTTAATAAAAAAATTCTAAAACATTTTAATTACCAGAGCATAGAAAGTTGTATTATTAAATGAGAAATTTCCGGAAAATCTATAGTAGAATACATTTAAATAGATTATTGAGAAATTATCATATAAAATCCTTTTATGAATTTTCAATGATAAGAAATTTTGTTTAGAATGAGATTGTGAAACAACCCATTAAAATGATAATAATCTAGAATTGAGAATTGATCAATGAATTGATTATTTGTATGAACTGAAAATTATCTTATAATAATTGGAAAGATGTTAAGAAATATTTAAATTAATTATACACAAAATCATATAATGTTAACAACAAAGAGGTAGTAATATTACCCAATGAAAAGGGAACTGATTTATGAAAATTCATCACCACTTGGTCATTTTTTGTGTTAAATAAAATAAAATAGATATATTAAAATTAAAAATACAAATATCAATAATAAAAAATTATTAATGATATTAAATTTTAAAATGTAATTATATACACCATATAAAAGAAATTGGGTGAATAACATTACAATATTCCTCAATGAAATGAAATTGAGATTTAATCCCTTGCTGCTTGAGTAACATTTAAATCATAAGCCCTAAAAATAATAATAAAATTGTAAATTTAAATTATTTGAATATATAATGATTAATGATATAATATATCAAAATTTTCATTATATACACCTCAAAAAATAATTATGTTTTGAATATCATATTTTTCACATAGACGTAACATGTGAGTTGAAAATCCTTTAACTTAAATTTCATTTTGGGTGAACATCATATAACAACTTTTATAGTGGTTTAAGCTTTTGAATAAATTATAATAGAACCATAAATATATTTATTATATCATATATTATCTTATTATATTATCTTATTTCCTATTTTTTATAATCATTCTTTATTTTCAATATTTTTAGTGTTAATTGCATTGTTTTTTAGTACGTTTTGTCTAGTTTTTTAAGTTCTTATTATGTAGAAAATTATTTCATCGCTAACATGATTAAAATATCATATGTATTATTTATAAATTTATTTAGTATAATCCATAAATTTTTTAGATAGTAACTGAAATGCATCGTTGATGGAGACGGTATGTGGTACGTACGCAAGAACACAGCTTACATTTCATTATTGTGTTTAAAAGAATTAAAATTAAATGATACATGTATTTATTTATATTATAATAGAATTATCATGTTAATTTCATATATTTAAAATTTTCTATTAAAACTTTCTGTTATAAATTGCACGTATAGCATGAACGAATCACATCGCTTTGAGGATGTGGAAGTCCACACATCCACAAATGATGTTTTCGTATTCCCGCATAATAGAAAGAATGAAATTATAAGTCATGTAAGAACTAAAGAATAATTATGACACTATTAATATCATATATATAAAATATAAAATATAAATACATCAATATTAAATCTTTTAAAAGGTGTAAAATAGAAGAATTAACGTCATCAGCTCGGAAGGTGGTAGTCCTTCGTACACACGAACGATGATTCTAAATCCCATTTGAATAATGTGTTTGAATGAGTACATCAAAATATAAGTACAAATACATTACAATATACTCAGGATACTGATGAAATTATCTTATCATGATTTAAAAATAATTTAAGTGGTGGATAATTAAATGAAACGAAAGAGATCACTGAAGAAAGATGCCTCTTACTCAGGTAACTCCTCTTAGATTATACTGAAAGACATCCAAGAATTGAATTAAAAAAATGATGAGACTTATAGGATTATAAGATATATTCTTGTAGAATATTTTTTTTCCAATTTGGGATGATCCATGTTTATTTATAGTTTGAATAAATTTGAGGGTTGAGTTGCATTTTAAAGTGGGGGGAGTGGTATTCTTGTATATTTTATTAGAAGAGGGAATTCCACCCATGTTTTTCCCACGTCAATGTACTCCTATAATGGTCCATGTCATATATGAAGGGATTTTATTGTCCAAATATAGTCAATATTATATTTTTTATTATTCTATAGGTCATTTTGGAACTTATGTTTGAGGATTATCCCCCTTTTAAAATATTTTTTCTCTTAATCACCCTAATTAATTTTAAACAAATTCACTGATATTTCTTTCAAAAAACAAAGTTAAACTTACTATACATTATAAATTATAATTATTCAAAATATGGAATAAATTTATTCCAATTACAAATATATAAGGGGATGAAATTAAATAAATATTAATCCCATATACGGGATGAAAAATAGGATTTTAATGTAAAAATACTAAAAATATTGAAAAGTTTATATATAAAATATCAATTTTAAATATATCCCAATGAAATAACATGGATAAATTTATATATAACTAGTATAATTTAACTTTAAATAAATTTTAAATTATAATTTAACTTGAAAAATAAATTATATGAAATAGTTTCCAATAAAAGTTCACTATTTTTTACTATTTTTCAGAAAATGAGACTTCACGAAAAAATAAAAAAAAATCGCCATAAGTTAATTTTTATGATTTTATTTCGAAAATAAAGTTTATATTAACATATAATTTTTATAATTTTTTTAAAATAGGAAATAAAATAGATTCATTATAGATAGACTGTAAAACTTCAACTAGAAAAATATAGGTTTCTATATATAATATTGGGTTTGTTCTTATATTATGTTTATCTAATCTATTAGATTCATATCAAGAATATTTTATTTAATGTAATATATATATATAATAAATATCATTCACAAATAGTAATTAATTTAATTTTTTAAGATAAAACACCTTTTTCAGAATACAAGTAAAAATATTTCACTCATATTCAATTTGTTTATATTATCATTTCTAATTAATTGGTAACCAATGAATTTTTATTAAAGTTTTTTAAATAATTTATTTTAAAATGGTAGTTAATAATATTCATAAAAAATAATATAATATCTAGGTTTTATATTATTATATTAAATAATAATCTTATTAATAATATAATATTATTCAGTAAAACTCAGTCTTGCGTGCAACGTAAGAAATCAAATAAACTCATTGTTCCATGCAATCAAAAATAACTCAATATTTTAGGAATTTAAACATATGTAATATATTAAATTTATTTAAAATTTTTAATATACCCCAAATTCTTGATAAGTTATATTCTCTTCTACATTTTCTATCACATGTCATACATGCTATCAAATAATGGTTACACTTTTTTTAATTTATGGGGTTTTACAATGAAATTGAGAACAATACTTTAAAAAAAGGGAAAACTCCACTTAAATGATAAATCCATTATAAATAATTATTTACCCTAACATATATAATTATTCTTATGTAACGGTAATGATTAAATTGAACATTAATAAATATTCACAAAATAATATTTATATTTTTTATATAAAATTGATATTAAATAGAAATTAAAAAATGATGATGTTACAATTATACCCGTTAAAATGAATTTTTATCCCTAATCAGTGTATTTAGAATTCGTTGATGAATAATTCAAGAGACTGAGTTGAAACATCTTATCCTTGAAAGCATGATTTCTCCAAGTTATTTCCATGCCACAGTTTGAACAGGATAAGTTGAATTGTAATCCCTTATAGGACATTTTTATTATGATTTACAACCTATGTTTTGTATTCCTGTATGATGTGTGAGGATCTTTCTCAACATCCTGATAATCGATAACATTCGTCAAATCAGGTGTATGCCAAATAAGTATAGACACATGAAACACATCACACATACCTCAATTGTGAAAAGGAATATCCCAATGGTATGCCAATTAAAAAATAAGCACTATGACATCAAAAGGTTAAATAAAACCTTGGGTTGTCTTCCCATGCATCCTAAGACATTAATGGTCTAACCGAGGAATCAATCAAAGAGAAACCTGGTCACCTAAAATAAACCTTAATGACCTCCTATTATTGATAGAGTAAGATCTATCCCTATATTATGCTGTTGTAAATCAATTATAAATAATTTGGACTCCTTATAGTTCTTCATTACCAAATTTATCACCACAACTAATACCTTAGGTGCATCATGGTAGTACATTGTACAATGACAGGGCCTACCATAGAATTCCTGAAAATGTATCATATGAATTAATATGTGTCGACTATTGAAAACTCAACTATAATATGGGATATTCCTGACCTCTACAAAAAAAATTACCATTAGATAAAATTATATCTTTTAATATTTGAATAGTTTTATCAATGTTTCAGTCAATATTGGGATGGTATGATGTGGCCATTCAATGTAGAGTCTCTACGGATTTCATCCTGACCATCCAAAAACATGATGTAAAATTTGATTCTCTATCAAATAATGTTATCGAGGTTACTCCCCCAAATAGTAATATCACATAGAAATATTTCATTCCCATCTTGAAAATTGGCTGAGTCTCTTGGACTAGTAATAAGTGAAAAACCTTCTTCAACCAATTGAAAATCACATTAATAGAGTCATGACGCCTTCGGGTCCTAATTAAACCATCAAAATTTCCATCATAAAGTCCTTCTACATCCATACGCAAATAGGATGGGTTTGTAGAAGTCTAATTTGTTATTGGATCTATATATTTCTCCTCTGGTAGGTAAGGAATTATAAAATGTATCTAGCAATATTCCACTTCATCCCATGACACCAAAACTATCACCTAAATTCATGATTCAAATTTTTTATTTTTGGAAATACGAACCACTTAATGGTTTGATAGTCTCTCATCATCACATATATAACTAATGATATTAATACCACTCTATTATTTACAATTATCACATAGACATTATCAAATGACCACCTAGGTATTGGGTAACCATCATATAACATTTTCCAAATAATTGCACACTCTGTATCATATTCATGACTAGAATTCACCCGGTATAATATTTAGTATTTCATTATTACATGGGATCATTTCATTGATACTGCATTTATATTAGAATACAAATTCCAATTTTTTAAAAAGATCATCAAATTACACTATTCAACTGAATTTCATTCACCAATCATCTAATATACCTGCATCTGATGGATAAGAGAATATGCTACAATGTTACCATTACTTGGTGCATAATCCATCTCAAAGTAAAAAATATTTAGATACATGACCAATTACTTTACCTTAAATGTATGTCTCGTTATGTTGAGATATGTCAAATGATCCTAATGTTTATAGAGAAACAAATACTCTCATCGAAGAGGTAGTGTATCAAACACTTCAATGTGTGGATTGTGGATTCTTGATCCATGTCATGTTTAAGATAGAACTGACCATAAGGTCACAAATTACGTGACCCATAAGTTACTACCAACTCCCTATGAAAAAATAATCATCCCAAACTGATATATGATATATCACAGTATATTGAATAACCATTTTCTTACTGATAAATATCTACACTAGTGATCTGGTTAACCTATTATTTATCCCATGAAATACCTCTTCACAAGGGTCTAACCAATAAAACTACATGATTTTCTTTCTCTATGTGTTATCAGGATTTTTCCATTTAGAGTAGTTATAGATACCACATTGGTAGTATCACAAAAAACTAAAAAAATAACTTAATATTAATAATTTATTGAGGACATTCCCAATACATCACTAGGTCTGCATTCTATGAGTATATAGATATACAAGTCTCATAAACAAAATACAATATGAATTTCACCTCCTTAATTCAAAATATTTATCTTTTTTAAAATGGAATAGAGTTGATGTGGTCAAAGGATACTCCGTACTATCTCGAGATGTTTGGAATATTTCTATGTGGTTGGTGATTAAATAATGAAATAGTCTGCAAACACCATGATGAAAGAGTCAATATATGTTTTTAAGATCTTTTTTATGAGCTCAATAAGAACATGTATAACAATTGATTATCCAAATGGTATTCCCAAGTACTCATATAGCCTATACCTAATTCAAAACACAATCATTGAGGCATCATACTCTTTAACTTGTATATAGTAATAGCTTGATCAAATATTAACAATATAGAACCATTGATCTTACCATAATGTAATTAATATATCATTAATATTAGGAAAATAATATTTACTCTTCATAATCACTTAACTCATTTATGGAAATTTATAGAGGTAAATAATATTATCTTCATTAGGGGGAATAATAAATGTGAAACACATGGTGATTTGATTACCATGATAATTCTCTTATACTCCATATCCTTGAGATGCACCTTGAGTTATATAAATTCATTTAGTTCTATATGACAAGGTTGTATCAAAATATTTCATTCACTGAGCATGAGATCTTTCTCAAATTCAACTCCTCTATTAATTGTAATCTGTATAAATTTTTCTAGAAATACATCACGATAGAGATCTATAATTTAAAAAAAAATACAAATAGGATTTTATCGATCATTTTGATAGATCCATGTCTAAATGTTTTACTTGATTTTCCTATGCATTGTCATGTCTAGGGTAACTCTAAATACTACCAGTTCCCACACCCCAATCATGAAAAACTTTTATCCCTTTGATGAATAAAATGTTACCCTTCTCTCATACTAATAAATTTTTGTTTTGGAAGCCATTCATCCAGTTAATACTAATAATCAATTTAAATACCACCATCTCTATAATCAAAATGTCCCACATATTTCCCTAAAAATTTACTATAGAAAACTATTCCCAATGCGGATGGTAGTCAAATTGCTTCCCCAATGGTGTATCTAGGGAAACTAACTCAAAATAAAACTTCACTATTATATCAAGTTAAATAATAAAGTGTACATATATGATGGAATGGGAAGAAATAGTATAAAAAATTGAAGAAGGTGTTGAAATTATTGAGAGTGTACCTTGTATATTAGATGGCCATTTGCCACGATAAACAATTGTTTGATCCACTACATAGACATGTCATTCCTCAACTCCTAAAACTTGATGCCAAGGTACATGACTCATCTAATTCATTATTATCTAAGACAACTTCTAAGTTACTGATCCAAATATCTAGTTCATTGAATAAATATAACTCAATAATAAATACTAACATTACCTCATAACATTGGAGAAAAACCTCTTGTGATGCTTCATCATGTTAGATTATTGACTCAACGTCCAAGGTGTTGAGAAGAACCTTTAGTATGATCGGTCATCCAATATTTAATTCCCTTAAGTACACTCCCTGAGGAATCTAAAGATATCGATCCTCAATCCACTAGAATACAAATCTTTTAATATATATCATTGGACTTCCACTCCTTTAAACTAGAATATATACATAAAATATCAATAGTATTACTAAATTAAAGTGTACAAAATGGCAGATGAAAACTATATTCTTTATCCTCTTTCATACCCATCTTGATAGTTAAGTCCTTACATAGACCCCAATGTATATTTCTAGATCCATGATACTAACCTATCACCTACTGTTAGGATCAATACTAATCTAATATATCCTAGAATTTTAGGCATCACTTGTATCCAATATAGGGGAAAAGTGATGAATATTTACAAAATTTGAGGAGTATGAATACACTTATATATATCCTTGTAATGGATCCATGAACTGATTTTCTCCATCACTCTGAAGAATATCATGAATGAATTTTATGAATTGTTTTTGATTAGATAACACCTAGGTGACACATTCCCATATAAAATAATATCCCATTTGGACACACCACCTATTGTTGGGTCCCCATACCCTGAACAACACCATATTCAACTTACTCTTCTTCGGCATCTTAATAAGGTCAAATACACCCTTGATGGAATTTATCTAGTACTATAAAGCATTCATCAAACCATGTTCTTGAAATGATAGTGGATGATGGAGCTGTAAGTCTCAATTATATTAAATAATTGACTTTGATACCCCTCTATAATGGTTTGGAATAAGTCAAATGACTCCTTTTGAGGTTCCCCACCTGAATACACCATTGAAGTAGGTGTAGATACATACTCTATTATACGTTAATATATATAAAGTGAGTGAATAAAGATATAATCCCTATTGGGATCATCCTAACCCACATCAGAAGCTGGTCATGTTAAACTTCTTCATGGAACCATATTTCAAAATCAGAAAGTACAATTTAGTAAAAAATCGAATCCTATGTAGTCCACGAGATCACATAAGTTTCTCCGATGAGTATACCCATAAATAAATATGTATCCCTATTTTAAATAACAATGTTCTAAGAACATTTATATTAGTTATAGTAAAAAATATATAAACAATATGACATCATTCCTAAATAAACAAATTAATTCCAATAGGAATATATAAAAATATAACACCCCAAGCTTCCACGGTACACTTCCCTTTGAATAATACAGTAGCGTTTGTTATACGCAACTTCAAGTTCTAACACACACACCACAACCAATCAAACTAGATGTTATGAATAGTAATACAACCTTTTTAAAATTTTATAAATTTTATCTTTCAAAATGGACTTCATTTTTATATTCGGAATATCGAGATTAGCCTAGGGTAAAATTTCGGTATTTTCTGAAAACATTCAATTTTTGATGAATAGTGAAAAAACACTGAGTTATAGTTTAAAACCAAATTTTTATTTAATTATTTATTTATTTAAATTTAATTAAAGACAAAATAGAAACATAATACCTATATAAGTTCAATGTAATTCATTGGAGTTAGTTTAGAATAATTTTAGATATATAAAAATTTTATTGAACTTTTCACCGTCTTTTACCCACCTTCTATGAGAATTTGGAAATTCACAAAAAACTTAATTTTACCATTTTTGTGAGAGGAATTTAGAAAATCCGAGAGACATAGTTAATATCAAGGAGTAAAATGTGGTTCAATGAGATGAAACTAATTTTTGGTGAATAGTAACTTTTTAATTTTATTTACCATGGTTAAAAGTAAATAGGGTAATTAAAGGTAAAAATGATATTAATATTAACCTAACATGTGTACTAATTCTATTAGAAGAGTTTATCTCGACCAAAAAAAATCTTAGGAATAAAATATTATCATTTAGGTCCACTTGTATTAGATTAGGAAATTAATTATTTTTTAATTCAAAGAAAAGTTAAAAGAGTTAAAATAAAAGTTTAATAACTAAAACACTTTTAATATAGGGTTATACATAAGATAAATTTGATTTTAAATATTCATTAGAAAGATAAAATGATTTACTAGATAATGGTATTTTATTTTTTATTTTTTAGACATTAAATAATTTAATTTATCTACGACACAATAGTGATACAGTAATTACCTAATTAATGAAATATTAAAATAATTCATATTATAAAAATCAAAATAAATGTAATTTGAGACTTTTTATGAATTATGATAATTTTATAGGTTAATATGACATATTATTATTGGTTATATAAATTCTTTTCGAAGTAATAATGATTTTATGAAATTATCAAAATCAAAATACCTAATAGTGTCAAAATTGACATAAAAGAGTTTTTAAAACAAATATTATATTATTAATTTATATTTTATTTATAAAAATCTATAGTTCAAAAAAAGGACTTGTATCATCATATTTGTTTCATTAATTGACCACTTTGGGGTCTCTTGGATGTATATAGTAAGTTTATTAACTATATATTATAAAAATACAATGTGACATGGTAAATGTTAAACTAATTAACTAAGAGTTAAAACTAAAAGATAAGGTTAATATAGTGACCCAAACCTGTATAAAACCTATTGGTTGAGGATTTTTCCAACTATCCCCCCCTTAACCTTTAAATAATCCACTTTGGAGCCATTATAAACCGAATATGAATATATTATAAAATAATATTTCTAGCTTTTCCAAAGGTTCCCCTCACCCCTCTTATAAAAGGGAACTCACCCTTCTCACTAATTCACACATTAAATGCCTTTTGGCTCCACCTACCCATGCCAAAATACTCTCTAAAATTCCCTTAATTCAACCTGGATTCCATAGTTTGATAATAAAACCAATCTAAGGATCCATTTTGATCAAATCAAAAGGAAGAACCTGAAGAAGAGGTAATGTTTTCACCACCCTCTTTCAAGTTCCTTTCTTCCTCAACTTCTTCTTTATTTGTTATTCCCATTATAAAATAATAACTCAAGTATATTATATATACTGTGATGTTATTATAAATATGGTACAACTTTATTCAGTATTCTATCCATCCTTTGAATGACATGTCACCATGCGGGAGTACGTACGGCTTACCGTCGCCACGTCGTGGTGTAACTGTTATTCAATAAATTATTATTGGATAGGTATAATAATGATGTTTAATTCATGTAAATAATAAATATAAAATGATAATGATTCTGTATATATTATATTGCATCCAATTATATATTATTTTAATATCAAAAGAATGATATTGTCGCTCGTGTGTACGCACGGACTACCGTCCCCACAAATGTGATGAGATTCATATCCCATCGTATCCCTTCAAGACTAATTCTCATTTAATGATTACAAATAATGTTTAAGGACTTGATATCATTCTGGATATTAATAAGATACAGCGTATCCATAAGAAAAATGACTTACGTTACAAAACATATAAAAGAAAACGAGTAAATTAACACCCGAAACAACGATAATACTAAGATATTATTAAAAAACCAATGGTAAAAGATAATATATGATATCATATTAATGTTTATGATTATTGTATAATTTAATAACAATTATTTCACCATTATACAAGAGTTTAACCTACCATAAACCAAGGAAATGTACAAGTTAAGGGATTAATTCACAATCTCTTCATTATCCGAGGTTGTTTATACGTAATTACCTACTAGGACTTCTTTATCATCCACATCCATGTTTCTAAAAAATGTATTTCAAAGACTATTGGATAAAGTCATTTATAACCTTATTGACTTTTTATAAGAAGTTTATAAAGGAATATTTCTGTAGTTTTCCAAACAAGGTCCTTTTTAACATTTTCGACAGGATTAAGGTAATAATGTTTTTTTAAATTATACGGTAGGTGAAACTATTTTCCACCGTTAAAAATTCATCGAAGCTTCCCTTAAAATCTTACAAAAATATTTTAAAAGTAAATTTTTTATTTTATAATCATGTGACTTTTAAATGAATTTAAAAAAAAGATATATTTCACTCAAATAGTTTTGATTTCATCTATGTCAACATCCTTTGATGGATTTTAAGCTTATTTGAAGTTTATTTATTATGATACAAAACTTCCATATTGTATTCAAGGTTTTGTGATATTTTTTACTATGGATGTGCTATTTTTATACCATTCATGGTTTTTGGAGAATGTATTCACTTTTCGTATGCTAGTTTTAATAAGAATGTTTATGTTATGTTTAAACCTTTCCATATGAGGAATTCATTGCACTTAATATGTGACTGGTGGAGCCCACTATTGCTCTTCGATACATCGATATATCTCATGAGAAAAAATAGTGTCTCGGTACAAGGCCTTGAAAAAAATCATATTTGTAGTCTTGGCATGAGGCCTTGACTATGTTGTTATGATAGAATGGAATTATGCATTCCATCATTATGAAAGTTGTGATTGATAATGCATGTGATTATTCGAATAGTAGAATATCAATATTAATAAGTATATGGAATTATTTCATTTTATTTCTGCCATATTATTCTAAAGTTAAAGTTTAAAAGGATTTTGTTTTAGTTATACATTGCCTTAAATGTTAATTATTATTTATGAAAGTATATGCTATAATGTTATCCTTACTGGGTATTTGAGCTCACCCATTTCTATGTTTTATTTTTCCCAGGATGTGGAGAAGTATTTTATGAATGACCTGTAGGGATAGTATGAGGGGATAAGAGCGTGGACTATGGAGACTATATTGTTGTTATTTTCATTTTATGATGTAATGTAAAAAATTATGAATGTATCTAGTTATTCCAAGGCTACTAAACTAATCAGTCTTTAGAGACTTGATCTTTCTTGTGATCATGCCAATATTATGTAATAATTCACCAACTCTGGCTAACTGGGGTCGGGGAGTTACAGTTGAAATCATAGGATGTTTTGTACAAACCATGGAAGCTAGATTTAGGTAAACTCTGATTAGATCACATATACCTAAGATAGACTTTGAGGATTAGTATAGAAGAACATCCTAGAATTTTTTTATTGTAGAGATTTTGTGAGATTTACGAGCAATACAACCCTATCTGGACACGAGCAGGTAGAGGCGGCTCTGGCACAGATGTACCTAGGTGTAAAACCCAAAAACACTGCTTTGAGCTAGACTCGAATGGGAACTGGTGCACTAAAATTGGTCTTGCTGCACTCTTGGTTACGACACTCCCAGGGGATATGCTTAGGATAACTCTCATATTCTTTACATGTCATTATAAAGGGTTTATGAGTATATACTTCCTCAAAGAAAACATTTCTATGATTATGGATTATATCCATAAATAGTTAACTTTATGTTAAGTGTTTTTATAAATATGGAATTATGTGTTTTTCTTCATTAAATGATCTAGTTTATTCCATTGTTTAGAAATGGCGCCTAGTGGAAGAAATGGAAACTGTATCAATACACACACTCCATGTAGTGATTTCCCTCCTGCTCAAGATAATTATAGTGTAGCTGGTGATGCAACTGGTGTTGATCAGCTAATCACCACACTAGGACAACTCACTCAGGTTATGAATAATAACCTTACCAGTATGGAGCACCCTGATCTGCAGTGTGGAGGATCAATGTTAGATCGCTTCATGAGGCAACAGCCACCAATGTTCAATGGGAGAAAAAATTCCTTAGTAGTTGAGCAATGGATAAATTCCTTAGAGAAAATATTTCAGGATTTTGGGAGTAGTGAAAGGGAAGAGGTTATCATGGCAGTCTACCGCCTCACTGGAGATTTTGATCAATGGTGGTCACTGATTCAAAACATGAAGGAAGATGATGAAGTGTCAAATATGGAATGGGGGGAGTTCAAAGATCTGTTTTTAGAAAAATAATTTCCTTGTGACCATCGAGCAGATATGGAAAAACAATTTCTGAGTCTGAGACAAAAGGAGGATGATAATGTCACAAATTATGAGGATAAATTTACAAGGATAGTAAAGTATGCTGGAGATTATATACGTAACCCAAGAAGTAAGATTTATCATTTCTTTGATGGGTTAAAACCATTTCTTCATCGAGCATTAGTCTATTAATCCTTCTCGTCGTACGAAGACATTGTCTCATGTGCTTTCAAGACAGAGAAGGAGTTATCTAAGTCTTATGACTTTAATGCAATGTAAGAGAAGAAGATATCTTCTGATCAATCTAGGAATGGAAATAAGGGGAATAAGGTAAAAGTTGAATATCCATCTTGCAGTAAATGTGGAAAGAAACACCCCGGTACTTTCTTGAAAGGAATGAGAGTCTGTTACAAGTGTGGTGAAAAAGGCCAACATGATCGTGATTGCAAGGGGAAGAAGAAGCTACCAATGTCCAATGCTACAATTTCAGGGAGATGGGACATTATGCAAATAAATTTCCTAAGCGTCAGGGGAACTTTCCTCAGAAAAGGCCAAGGGATCAAGGCCAAGCTTATGTTATCACTACTACTGAGGTAGAAGCTCTGAAAGACGTGGTGGAAGGTAATTTAATGGTTTTTTCAAGTTTAGAAAATGCATTATTTGATTCTAGATCATCGCATTGTTTCATATCTTCCATGTTTTCTAAAAAAATGATATATTTACAATTTGATTTTATAATGGAGTTGTTAGTTAAAACTCCAAAGGGAAGTATCATTGTAACAATGTTTTGTGAATCAGTCCCCATTAGAGCACATAAATGTTCTTTATCTGCTGATCTCATTGTCACACCTATGATTGAATTTGATATAATCCTTGTTATGGATTGGCTTTCAGACCATGATGAAAAAATTTATTTTAAGAAGAAAGATGTTACTATTTTAGATGATGATGATAAGGAACACCTTATCTTTAGAGCAGAATCATCACCACCTAATTCTTACCTAGACCCACCCCAAGTAGCACAACTAAATTCAATTATTGGGGAGGAAGAGAATGAAATGACTGTGGGTGAGGAAAGGAATGATCAAATAAAGGATGTACCTATTATGAATGAATATGTAGATGTGTTTCCGGAATATTTACCTGGACATCCTCCAGAACGAGAAGTTGAGTTTTCCATTGATTTAATTCCTGGATCAAGGCCTATATCGAAGACCCCTTATAGAATGGCCACTATGGAATTAGTTGAACTAATAAAAAAAACTAGAATATTTGAGTAATAAGAGATTTATTCACCCTAGTGTTTCTCCATGGGGAGCCCCTGTTCTTTTTGTTAAAAAGAAAGATGGATCTATGAGGTTATGAATTGACTACAGGGAAATCAATGCTATAAAATTAATGAACAAGTATCCCCTACCTCGAATTGATGATTTATTTGACCAAATACATGGATATAATTACTTTTCAATGATTGACCTTCGATATGGATACCATCAGTTGTGTGTGAAGAAGGAAGACATTCCGAAGACAACATTTCGAACAAGGTATGAGCATTATGATTTTATAGTAATGCCTTTTGGATTGACTAATTCACCCTTAGTATTCATGGATCTAATGAACAGAGTTTTCAAAGAATATCTCGATGATTTTGGGGTGGTATTTATTGATGATATCTTGGTATACTCCAAAAGCTACGAAGATCATGAATATCACTTGCGCATTATTCTAAAGACTCTTAGAAGACATGAATTATATGGGAAGTTTAGCATGTGTGAATTATGGCTTCAGAAGATCTCTTTTCTTAGACATATTGTCTCCAAAGATGGAATCTATGTTGATCCTTCAAAGACAAGAGCAATTCATGAATGGCCAGCACCATCGAGTATAACCTAGGTACACAGTTGTATTGGTTTAGTAGGTTTTTATCGACGCTTCATCCATAACTTTTCCCGATTGGATAACTCATTAACAAAGCTCACACCTAAAGGGGTTAAATTTGTTTGGAAAAAAGAGTGTGAAGAATGTTTTGAAGAACTGAAGAGAAGATTATTCAATGATACTATATTGACTCTACCATCAGGGAATGATGGGTTCATTATTTATAGTGATGCATCAATGAAAGGACTTGGTTGTGTCCTTAGGCAGAATGATAAGGTTATTTCCTATGCATCAAGATAACTATAAATTCATGAGAAAAACTACCCTACTCATGATCTCGAGTTAGCTTCTGTAATCTTTTCTTTGAAGATATGGATAAATTATCTCTACGGTGAAAAATATGAGATTTATACTGGTCACAAAAATTTGAAGTATATTTTCTCACAAAAAGTACTCAACATGAGGAAAAGGATATGGCTTGAACTACTCAAGGATTATGATTGCATGATACACTACCACCTAGGGAAGGAAAATACGGCGGCATTTGCATTGAGCAGAAAAGATCATGGGGTTTTGAACATGATGAGAATTGAAAGGGATCCTATTTTCAAGGATCTAGTGAAGATGGATATGGGAATTACCATGGAAGGTGAGACATTGATACTTTTTCAAATGGTTTCCAAACCAACTTTACTAGAAAGGATAAAGAGTTATCAGATCGGTGATGAAGAGTTTCAAAAGAATATTAAAGATGTGAATGATGGAAGATTGAAATACTTTGTGTATGAAGATGGAATTTTAAAAATTGGGAAGAGACATTGTGTTCCTGTTATACTGAATCTGAAAAGGGAATTGTTAGATGATGCTCATAGCTCCAATTTATCTATACACCCAGGGAGTACCAAAATGTATAGAGATTTGAAGGAACATTTTTAGTGGGACAACATGAAGTGGGAAATTGCTGATTTTGTGTCAAGATGTATGGTTTTTCAATAAGTGAAAAGCTGGATGGAAACAGCCAGGAGGAGTCATGAAACCTCTTCCCATACCGGAGTGAAAATGGGATAATATCACGATGGACTTGGTCATGGGATTACCAAAGTCTCCTAGAAGGAACGATGCAATATGGGTTATTGTTGATCATCTTACCAAGTCATCACATTTTCTTGCTGTAAGAGAAGATCTACCACTGGAATGTCTTGCAAGACTATATATTAATGATGTTGTGAGACTTTATGGAGTACTCCTATCAATTATTTCTGATCGTGATCCCCGTTTTACTTCAAGATTCTGGATGAGTTTTCAGATAGCCTTGGATACTGAACTTCATTTGAGCACTGCCTACCACCCTCAAATAGATGGAAAATTATAACTGACTATTCAAACATTAAGAGACATGTTGAGATCCTGCTCACTTGACTTTCAGGGTATGTGGGATCAATATTTACCTCTAGTAGAATTTTCCTATAACAATAGAATCCATTCGAGTATTCAAATGGAACCATATGAAGCGTTATACGGGAAGAGATGTCGCACACCAATATGTTGGGATGACTTTGGTGAAAGAAAACTTGTAGGCCTAGAACTGGTGGAGGAAACAATGGAGAAGGTAAAGATAATCCAAAACCACATCAAAGCAGCTCAAAATATGCAGAAGAGCTATGCTGACAACCGAAGGAAAGATTTGGAATTTTAGGTAGGAGATCATGTTTTCTTGAAGATATCTCCATGGAAGGGAGTTATATGTTTCGTCATGAAAGGTAAATTGAGTCCCCGGTACATCGGACCTTTCGAAATTCTAGAGCGAATTGGGGATGTAGCTTACCGTTTGGCAATGATGCCAAGTCTCTCCAAAGTTCACGATGTGTTCCATGTATCACTGTTGAGGAAATACATGCCTGACCCAATGCATGTACTCACCTATAAGGAATTATAATTGGAACCTGATCTGTCTTATTGAAAAGAGCTCGTCAGGATTCTTGATACAAGAGAACAAGTACTGAGAAACCGGATGACTCTTCTGGTAAAAGTTTTGTGGAGAAACCATAAGATGGAAGAGGCAACGTGGGAACGCAAGGAAATTATGATGAAGAACCACCTCAGTCTCTTCATGCAGTAGTATTCTAGAAATTTTTAGGATGAAATTATTTTAAGGAGGGGATAATTTAACACCCCAAGCTTCCACGGTACGCTTCCCTTTGAATAATACAGTAGTGTGTGTTGTACGCAACTTCGAGTTCTAACACACACACCAAAACCAATCAAACTAGCCGTTATGAATAGTAATACCCACTTTTTGAAATTTTATAAATTTTATCTTCCAAAATGGACTTTGTTTTGGATTCAAAATATCGAAATTATCCTCGGGTGAAATTTTGGTATTTTTCTGAAAACTTTCAATTTTTGATAAATAGTGAAAAAACAATGAGTTATAGTTTAAAACCGAATTTTTATTTAAAAAATTATATATTTAAATTTAATTAAGGTCAAAATAGATACATAATACCAATATAAGTTCAATTTAATTCGTTGTAGTTAGTTAAGAATTATTTTAGATATATAAAAATTTTATTGAACTTTTCACCATTTTTTACCCACCTCCTAGAAGAATTTGAAATTCTCATAAAACTAAATTTTACCATTTTTGTGAGTGTAATTTTGAAACTCCAAGAGACACGGTTAATATCAAGGAGGAAAATGTGGTTCAATGAGATGACAATAATTTTTGTTGAATAGTAACTTTTACTTTTATTTACCACGGTTAAAAGTAAATAGGGTAATTAAGGGTAAAAATGATATTAATATTACCCTAAAACATGTCCTAATTCTATTGTACAAGTGTATATCAACCAAAAACAACATTAGGAATCAAATATTATCATTTAGGTCCACTTGGATTAGATTAGGACATTAATAATTATTTAATTCAAAGAAGAGTTAAAAGAGTTAAAATCAAAGTTTAATAACTAAAACATTTTTAATATAGGTTTATACATAAGATAAATTCTATTGTAAATATTCATTAGAAATATAAATATATTTACTACATAATGGTATTTTATTTATTATGTTTAGACATTAAATAATTTAATTTATTTATGACACAATGGTGATGTAGTAATTACCTAATTAATGAAATATTAAAATAATTGATATTATAAATATCAAAATAAATGCAATTTCAGGAATTTTATGAATTAAACTAATTTTATAGGTTAATATAACATATTAGTATTGGTTATATAAATTTTTTTCGAAGTAATAATGCTTTTATGAAATTATCATAAACAAAATACCCAATAGTGTCAAAATTGACATAAAAGACTTTTTAAAACAAATATTATATTATTAATTTATATTATATTCCTAAAAATCTAAGGCTCAGACAAAGGACTTGTATCCTGATAGGTGTATCATTAATGGACCACTTGGGGTTCTCTTGGATGTATATAGTATGTTTATTAACTATATAATATAAAAATACAATGTGACATGGTAAATGTTAAACTAATTAACCAAGAGTTAAAACTAAAAGATAAAGTTAATATAGTGACCCAAACCAGTATAAAACCCATTGGTTGAGTGGTTTCCAAGATATACCCATCTTAAACTTTAAATAATCCACTTTGGATCCATTAGAAATAAAATATGAATTTATTATAAAATAGTATTTCTAGCTTTTCCAAAGGTGCCCCTCGCCCCTCTTATAAAAGGGCACTCCCCCTTCTCCCTAATTAACACATTAAAAGCCTTTTGGAACGGCCAAACCCGGCCCAAATACTCTCTCAACTTCCATAACTCCAACCTAGAGTCCTTAGTTTGATCAGAAAGCCAACCTAATGATCCCTTTTGATCAAATCAAAAGGAAGAACCCGAAGAAGAGGCAATGTTTTCAACACCCTCTTTGAAGTTCCTTTCTTCTTCAACATTTTATTTCTTTGTTATTACCATTCTAAAATAATAAATCTACTCTCTTATATATACTTTGATGTTATTATAAATATGGTACTTCCATATTTAGTATTCTATCCATCCTTGGAATGACATGGCACCATACGTGCATACGTGTGGCTTACCATCTCCATGTCGTGGTGTAATTGTTATTCAATAAATTATTATTTGGATGGGTATAATAATGATGTGTAATTCATGTAAATAATAAATATAACATGATAATGATTCTTTATATATGATATACCATCCAATTATATTTTATTTTAATATCAAAATATTGATATTGTCAATCGTGCATACTCATGTACTATCGTCTCCACGAACGGGATGAGATTCATTCCCCATCGTATCCATTCAAAACTAATTCACATTTAATGATTAAAAATAATTTTTAAGGACTTGATATCATTATTAATATGAATAAGGTACAACCTACCCAAAATAAACATGACTTACGTAATAAAACATATAAAAGAAAATGAGTAAATTAACACCCGAAACAACGATAATACTAAGATATTATTAACAAATCAATGGTAAAAGATAATATATGATATCATATTAATATTTATGATTCCTGTATTATTTAATAACAATTATTTCACCATTATACAGGAGGTTAACTTACCCTCAACCAAGGAAAAGTACAAGGTAAGGGTTTATTTCACAGTCTCTTCATTATCCGAGGTTGTTTATACGTAATTACCGATTGGGACATCTTTATCATCCACATCCAAGTTTCTTAAAAATGTATTTCAAATCACTATTACTATTTTAAAGACTATGGGATAAAGTAATTTATACCCATGTTCACTTTTTATAAAAAGTTTATAAAGAAATATTTCTGTCATTTTCCAACAAGGTCTTTTTTAACCTTTTCGACGGAATTAAGGTAAGAATGTTTTTTTATCTTATACGGCGGGTGTGGCTATTTTCTGACGTTATAAAATCGTAGAAGCTTCCCTTACAAGCTTATAATAATATTTTCAAAGTAAATGATTTATTTTATAATCATGTGACTTTTAAATGATTTAAAAAAAAGATATATTTCTCTTAAATAGTTTTGATTTCATCTATGTTAACATCCTTTGATGGATTTTAAGATTATTTGAAGTTTATTTATTATGATACAAATCTTCCAAATTGTATTGAAGGTTTTGTGATATTTTGGACTGTGGATGTTCGATTTTTATACCATTCTTGGTTTATGGAGAAAGTATTGACATTTCATATGCTAGTTTTAATACGAATGTTTATGTTATGTTTAAACCTGATCATATGAGGAATGCATTGGACTAAATATGTGACGAGTGGAGACCTCTATAGCTCATCGATGCATCGGTAGGTCTCATGAGACAAACTAGTGTCTTGGAACAAGGCCTTGAGAAAATCTTATTTGTATTCTTGGCACGAGGCCTTGACTATATGGTTATGATAGTCTGGCATTATGCATTCCATCATTATAAAAGTGGTTATTGATATTGCATTTGATTATTTGACTAGTAGAATATCTATGTGAATATGTATATGGAATTATTTGATTTCATTTATACGATATTATGATAATGTTCATGTTTAAAAGGATTCTGTTTTAGTTATACATTGCCTTAAATGTTTATGCTTATTTATAAAAGTTTCCGCTAGAATGTTATCTTTACTGAGAATTTGATCTCACCCCTTTATATGTTTTATTTTTCCCAGAATGTGAAAATTATTTTATGAATGACCTGCATGGATAGTATGAGGGGATAAGAGTGTGGACTATGGAGAATATATTGTTGTAGTTTTCATTTTATGATTTAATATAAACTTTATGAATGTATCTAGTTATTCTGAGGCTACTAAACTAATCATTCTTTCGAGACTTGATCGTTCTTGTGATCGTGCCAATGTTATGTAATAATGCACTGACTCTGGGTAACTGGGGTCGGGGTGTTTCAATAACACCATGGAAAATCGATATATCACATAGGGAGAGAATATAAGCTAATTAGAACTATTGGTACACATAAACACATTATAATAACCAATAATTATGATTTAAATTATGGTAAAATTGTCACTGGGATCCTATATTCCTAATAATTTTGAATTAATGCTCCCAAGTCCCATAAAATAGTAATCCTAGTCATCCAACCATAAATAAGATGTATGTTACAGTTTATATAGACATGAAAATGTCAAAACCCCTACCTTAACCTCATACAACTATAACCTTTCTACCATATATTTTTTTAGTACAAAAAGAAAAGAAGAAAAATATACCCCGGTACCCTTTTTAATGCCTTGACCTAAACCATCGAGTTTGGGCTAGTGCTTCATAGGACCTCATCCATACCTCCTCATACCCAAGAGGATACCTAATATAAGTGATGGTATAAATTATATTAGTGTTTATGCTATACCATTATTGTTAGTTATATGTAAAAATAAACATAAATAATAAAACCCAAACTAAGATTATCATATTGGATATAATAATACTAAATAGTATAAATTTCATGAAATAAAAAGATAAATCAAAACCTAATGGTGAAACGTAAACTAGACTATATGTGATAGAAAATAAATTACTAAAGTGTTATAATCCTATGGTGTAAGTATTGGTATATATCCCTACTCCATGTTTGCTAGCTCAAAGATCTCACATGGGCTGAATTCATATTCCTATATTTCTATACATGAAATCCTCATACATCGAAATTATCATAAATCATGTGAGTAATAAAAATTAGTAGGAAACTATCTAATAATCCTTCATAGAGGTTCTCATATAATATATTTGTATTCCATGGTAATAATAAAACCACATGTAAACACAAACAATTACATATTGAGTACACATGTTCTATCCAAGAAAATACCTGTATTAGTAAAACCTACTTCATCTATATACTGGAAGGTATATCAAGATATTTGTATTAATCAAGAAAAATAAATATAAATGATGAAAATATTTCTTGTAATTTTGTGACCTTAATAATATCTATCTAATAGGAATTGGGTGAGACATGTTCTCATTATCCACTAGGCAAAGAATGATTAAGATACATGGTATCCGTCGGGAACTGAGTAACATGTTGCTTATCATCCTCTAAGAATTTATTGGATCATATGGAATCTATATAGAATATTTTAATCCCTACCCTATGATCAATTCCATCATCGGAATCGTTGAACTTTATGTGCAATCCCAATCTAAGGGATATTAATGTCATGATGGTCCACCTTCATCGAGCACCAATAATAATACCCCTAAGTGGACACATAATGCGTAGAACATAGATCCAAGAAGAGATTGGCATCATAAGAAAATAATGTCAATATAATATACATAAAACCAATATAAAAAATTAATGAAATACCTATAATAATACTAAGGGAATCATATGTCCTATACCAGTTTCATGGGAAATGCACAAATATTTATGTAGCCACAATCTATAATGATAAATAAAATATGATAACATAAGAATCATACCAAGGATACAGTTGCATACAAGATCTCCAAAAAGGTAAGGATTATCCCATTCAGAGGTTTTAAATTTCAACATGATGGTTCAATAAGAAATTTTCACCCAAATCTTAACCTGGTAAAAATTAGTTCAAACATCTCAAAATGGATTCCAAAAAGAAATTCCAAAAAATTTATTTACAAATGAAATATAAATTCCACATGATATAACAACATTATCTCTCCTAGATAATTTAATAATTTTCAATTAAATCTATAGAATATATTAATCATTTCATTATTAACGAATAATTATAATTCCACATATTGTAATATATATTCCCTTATTAATAATGCAAGACCAAGCTGATAAATTTTATTATTTTTTTATTATTCATGGTTATTTCCATTAATGTATTCTCTATCATTATTCTCAAAAAAATCATTGGAATTCATATTTTTCAATTTGAATATTACATAGAATAATTAGAATTTAACCCTTGAAAAAAGCTAGTCTGAATAATAGAGAAGGCAGAAAGTGATAAAAGTTTATCCACATAATGAAACTGGAATGAGAACTTAGATTAGTCAAAGAATACATCATAGATATATTTTAAAATTATTTTTAGACTTCTAAGACTTAGGAGAAAATAAAAAATTATTTATTATGAGTAATATGTATTTTTATGATATACAATATCCATTTGTGTTGAAAACATTAAAGACTACAAATTATGTTCACTGTTTAGTTTTTCTTTTAAGTGTTCATTAAATGTCGGATGTTTTAAAATACCCATAAATGATTTAAAATCATTAAAAAATAAAATGAAATAATAAAATGATTTTAGTAATTTATAATATAAAATAAAGTGTTATAGGTGAATTTTAAGGATGAAGAAACACAAAAAATATTTTAAAAACATGCTTCCCTATAAATTGTGATGTTTAAGGGTAATATGGTATTACCCATACGCAGAGTGAAGAAAAAACATTATGATTCAAAGATACCCTTTTTCAATGGTTGGGACACCCTTACATAATCAATGTTTACTATTAAATGACACTTTAAAAAATAATTTGACCTTTACACCACACCAAGGTCACCATTACACATCCTTTTAAAATTGGGGAATTCCCTAAATAGGAGATGGATTTATTCTTGAAAAATGATTGTAATATATTAAATTCCATTTCATAGATTTTGGGAGACTAATATATAATTAATGAAATGGATAAATTTCCTTCAAAAACTATGGAAAACAATTCTTACCATTACACGATCTTTTAAAATCATGAGTTATCCATACTCAAAGTACATGTATAAAAAATTGATAATGATTGCATTGTAAATTATTAAATATTTATAAATTAAATATATAATTTAAATCCAAAATAGTGATTAATGAAAATTTTAATGATGATATTGTTACAATAATGAAACCTATATTCATTTTATGTGTTCTTTATTACCTAAAAATTGAATTATTTTCATTTGGATTTTTTATAAAATGAAAATTAAATCCATGGGATATTTAGGATGTGACAAGTGGATTATTTCATTGTTTCACATGTAAGTATGTATGAATGAAGGATTTGGTAATATATTAACATTTAATCATTTGGATATATGTTTATATCACTTGGGATCCTAATTCAAGAGGACTTTTTATTTTCTTATATTTATTTGTGCTAATGCTGTGGTTAAAGAATTTCATTTCACAAAAACTATTTTTTTTAGATATTTTTAAGGAATATAATTGTTTTATTCAAATTATCATAATAATTTTGTTCTCTTGGGCCTTCTATTTATATAGTCACACATTGTAATCATTCAAAATTTTATGTTCATCTTTAGGATACGATTTATGATAAAAAATGTTTTGGTTAAAATTTTAATTTGTATCTTGATTATACCCAATTCCTTATATTATTCCCACTTATAACCATTCAATTTCATCAAATATTTGTATCATTATTGATGAAATAGGATCAACCCCTTCTTTTGTATCCATTTATATAGTTTATCATGAATGGAAATACTAAATATGTGTCTACATGGTTATATTTTGTAAATATTTTGTCGCATATATTGAACATGTTTTATGGATTATGTTGTTTTTATATAGGTTGAAAACTCAAATTAGTTTAAAAATAAATGTGGTTTTTTAGTTAATGTTTCATCCTTATCATCCAAATATATATTTCTAATATGTATTTGGAATATAATTTAGTGAAATATTCTCTTCATATCAGGTAATTAAATAGTCACATTTGTGGGATACTACTATAATTGAACCACATATGGCCTCCTTATTGAATCCTAAAATGTTAAAAATATATTTATAACATAGGGAATTAAAAATAATAATATTTTAATGATCCCAACAACTTTGTGAGGAGAAAAACTCACCAACATTTCCTCAAGGGTTAGATCATAATCATTTGAGAAAACATGATAAGGGGTGAAATAACTTATTAATATGAATATGAAATAATAATATATTTTCACATACCATAATTAAAGGACCTATAATATTAATAAAATATTATTGGATAAATTAATATAATAAAATAATCATGTGACATGGGTAATAAAGAAATAATAGGTAGAAAATATTCATGACAATAAAATATTGCATGATAAGGATTTTCTTCACAATCATAACCCAATAAATTCTTCTAAACCTTTTTATCTAACATCATGTTTATATTTTTAGGTATTAAAACACTGATCTATCTGCATAGCTTCTGTTGTGTTTCAGTTGGTGTTATTTTGGGTTGAAGTTTCATGAATTTTGAAAATTTTGGTCTAACACACAGTTGGCGAACGGTTATCCCAAAATGTTCCCTCTATCATAGTAAAATGTGAAACCCAAGTTGGTGGTATTTTACAAGGTTGGAACATGGTAATTCAATTCATTCTCCAACTTATTGGAAATTTTGTGGCGATTTAAAGCAGGCACATGGCTAGGCCGCACGATTTTAGTATATCTATGCAGGTCTACACAGGTAATTATGTCTCCATGTTTTAAGTGTTCTGAATTTTTATAAAAAAATAATGATCCCACTTTTTAAACTCATAATGTTCTGGTATGGCCAAAATATTCTTTCTCCCTTACTCATAGCTCCAAAGATGAGTTTTTGGCCCCTAAAATCCCCCTGAAAATGATCTGAATATAGAGGAACACCCATTGATCTTCTCACTATTAGTTCCCTTATATGGGTATCCTTATCCTGTAGTTTATATTCTATAATATTGGGTTCCATGAATCACCATATTTATTTATAGAACTAATACCCTCTATTTTAATATCTTAATCCTACGTGTGATTATCATTTTAGTAATCTTCATTCTTCATGGGAAAATCTTAATTAGGGTTTGGCATTGTGAGATCTGTTGATTCTGGTAGGTGGTTCCCTTACAGATCCCAATTTATCTTTACCCTAAATTGTTGTTTAAAAATAAATTGATGATATTAATGAACTTTATTCATTATTGTTAAATTAATTTCAATTGTTTATTAGAAACCTAATTACATTGAATTGGGGTTTCAGGAAAAATAGATTTTTAGTATGAAATTGGGAAACACATATTTCCATCAAATTTGGGTATGTTTATAGAAACTTATGAGATTTATATATTTTTTAAATTCCAATTTTAATGTAAATTATGTCAATTAAATTTTTTAATTTAATTATGTAATATCTTCTTGATAAAAAATTCTGAAAACCCTTAATTCTATTGAATTAGGGGTTTTGTTATTAAATTGATTGAATTTTTGTGAAAATTAAAGTTTTGATTTTTATTTGTGAAAGTAGATATTAAAGTAGAATGAATTGGTTTTAAGTATTTATTTATGAAACAATTATTAAAAAATGGTTTGATGGAAGCCTTAGGGTTTCATATTTGTGAAAAGGATTGTTTTTATTAAAACCACCTTATGGTTTTGAAATAGAAAATTGGAATATTTGAAATTCAGAATGGGGTTTAATTTTATTTTAACTAGTCATGAAATAAATTTCCCATCTTTGTTTTTCTACTAGATCATGTGAAATCCTCAATAATATAGTGAGTTATTTTGGATGAAACTTTATGACTTAAAACATTCAAAAACATCATATCGGCACATCATATCCCATAGGAGAATGTGGTGACTACTTTTTGGCCTTTGACCCAATATGACATTTTTACATATTTTTCTTTCTAATATTATTGGTTCTCTATAGTCTAGAACTATCATATCTATTTAAAAAATGAACATGTTGTTCGGTTGATTGTATTTCAAATGTATATATTGCATTTTTTTTAATTGGTATTAAATGCCTTGTGATTTATAGAAACTATTTAATATAAAACTATTAATTTAATCTATTTGTTAAAATATGAATTTATGAAATACAAATTTTTTATGTTTATTATAAAATTTGAAAAGTATTTCCATTTTATTAATTATTATGCATGAATTGATGAAGTATTTACATGTTTTGAAATGTAAACCATGTTTTGTTTAAATTTTCTTTTGAAAGGACAATCCTTTTTATTCCTAAATTAAAAAGCACTTTCTTGGTTAATTTGATACTGGTATTTTTTATGGAATCATTGGGTGAAATCCTATTTATATTTTTCTCCCACCCTACTTTTACCTTTGGGTTTTTCTATATTATCTCCTTCTATGATCAAGTGTGTTAAATGGGTAATATAGAGGTGGTTCAAGTTGTTGAATCATGGAATTGGTGGTTTTTGTTTGACATGGTACTTGGGTAGCGTCCCTATTTTCTTGTACATGGTTATTTTAGTTGGGTTTTCACACTTTTTTACATCTTCTAATTTACACCTAGTGGGGTTTCTTTTGATATTAACATTGTCATGTTTCTTTTACATCTTCAATGTTTGTCAAATAGCCATTACAACTTTCATTTTTTAAGATGCCATGTGCTAGTTGTCAGTCCAAGGGGATGGGAAATTCCCTTTGGACAATGTTATAACTTGTTTGTCTATCAGTTTACCCGAGTACCCATACTGGTTCATGAAAAAGTTGTATTATATGTAATTTTATCATATTCCATGAAGTTAGTTTCGATTTGTTAAATATTTTTTGGAATTAGGTGGTAGTTTTAATTAAGTGACTCAATAGATCTCACCACAGTGAACCTTAAGTTGCTAAGGGTGGTTAGGGGGAGTAATCTTGTGTCTTAGTTTTAGTATTTTCCCAATTTCTATTTTGATGTGTAGATATCCAAGTCTTATTTATTCTATCTTTTGGGATTATATTCCCTTGTTACTTTGCTTGATTGTAACATGATGTATTATTTGTTATCTATTGATGTTTTGTAGCATCATGCCTTTGAGAATATGTGAAAATCAGATCCAATAGAAAGTTTCTATTGAACTAGAACATGTGAATCCTCTTATGGATCTGAGTCTCATAGAGGTGGTTGTGTGAACTATCCATACTATGGGACATTAACCACATACATTTCTTGTTCATGCTCCAACTGTGTATCCTCATAGGGACGTTCTAAATATTTTTTGTTAATATTGTCTTCTCTAGAATCCATCACTATTAAAATGCTCAAATGATCATCAAGAGGATGTGTAATTTTTTATCACGATGTGGCTTTTATTTTGGTTCATAGACACACCTGATGAAATCAATGTTATGTGTGAATCCTTCATGCTAGAAGCACCAGGTTGGATATGGTTGGACACTATTTTAATGAATAATAATTAGGATCTCTTAGAGTGTAAGTTATTCAAGGTTATTCTCACGAATCATTTCTATCCATATTTTATACAATTGTCCAAGGGAATAGTGTTTTACAAAATCGAGAAGGTTGATAAGACCATGACGGTTTATGAAATACATTTTATTGAGCTTGTGCATCTTTCACCCAATGTTTTTTCAAATCAAAATATGACGGTTATATGTTTTTTATTGGCAGTCTATCGAGATATTCATTCTCATTTTTTTAATTATTTTTTCCTTCTTATAATGGTGTTCTAGATAGAGAGATTATGGTTGAAATAGACCTAGATGGAATGCCCGTGTTATCGGGAGTTTTCTTCACTCCTAATGATATCGTGAGTTCATTAAATTGAAAAAAGAAGAATGATGAATCTCATTGTATTTCTCGACAACGTGTTTGATCTAGACCTCCTTAAATACCGAAAAGAGGTCCATTAATTTCAAAATAATGTGGACTTCTAAGACATTCAATGAGAGTTTTCACTAAGGTACCCAATAACTCTGTCTCTTGCAGATGTTCGGGGAACTTGCAATGATTATTCCATATTTTTTACACTTCACATATTGAAATGGGATCATCAAATCCACTTAAAACTATAAGGAAATTAGATGCATCATGTATAAATGGGTTTTATCCAAAGGTATCATGAATGAGACATTACGTAGTTAGAGAGTCTCTAGAGGAAGAAGATATGAGTCCAATGTCTTTGAGAGGTACCATTCCTAAAGATTCATCATTAGTGACTACTCTCTTTGGTACTGGTGTATCTCATTTTATTACTTACACTTATATTTTTAATATTTTTAATCATATTTTTGGTCTTAAATATTATGTAATGAATATTACAACAAGCCTTAATAAGAAGATAGATAAGGGTCTTCATAATCCCACTTACTTTTTCTCTCTCTGGTGTCGATCTTTCATGAATAATTATTGTTATTGACATTAAACTTCTTGAATTCTTTTTTGGATAGATTGTATCACATGCCATGAAGATATGATTGATTTTTATCTTTAATTGTTCCATTTTACTTTACCTAATAATATATCATCTGTATTTCATGGAGAATGGGACCCAAGGTTAAGTAGTTTCAGATCTTCTAATCTAGATTTGGGGAAATTAATTTTTGTGTTTTCTTTTGATCTAGATAGAAACCCTTTGTGGGGTGATCTCCCTCCAATTTTTTTAGTTTCTTGAAGTGTTTCAATCTAACTTCTATAGTTTTCTTCTAGAAATGGTGGTTGAGTTTTCCATTCAAATAATTTTTTCTATGGAATCAGTTTTAATTCCATCTTACCACATAGAACCTACTAAATTGAAATAGTTGATATACCAGTGGTACAATCTTCTTTGAGAAAGTCTTTATATACTTGAGTGTGTCACCTTCAGCGGTGTCATTTCTCCTCGCTAAGAGGGATAATGGTTCACATCACCTATGTTATGATTACTGAAAGATCAATAAATTAATAGTAAAGAACAAGTATTTGTTTCCTTGGATTTAATGGTCTATTTGATCAGTTGAAATTGGATAAGCAGTTATCTAAGATTAATCTTAGCTCTAGTAACCAACAATTGAGAATAAATTAATCTAACATTCATAAAACCACATTTCGAATAAAGTACATTCATTATGAGTAGCTTTTAATTCCCTTTCGTCAAACCAATGACCCTATAATATATTCGGAGTTATTTATTAAGATATCCCATGAGTATCAAGATAATTTTTTGGTAGTATTCTTGGATGAAATACTCATTTACTCTATTTACTAGGAGGATCATTTTCATCATCTAATAATAGTTCTATGTTTTCTAAGAAATCACAAACTTTATGTCAAGATATGGAAATTTTATTTTTGGATTTGGAATGTGAAATTATTTGGACACGTGGGGTTGGAATATGGTATTTCAGTTGACCTTGAAATGTAAAATTTGTTATAACATGGAAAAAACCACATAATGTTTCGAGATTTTGAGTTGCTTGGTCTTTTCCTGATATTATCATTGGTTCGTAAAGTACTTATTGAAGATGTATTCTATGATGAATTCTCTATCTTGGAAGGGAGTAATGTTTTCATGGAATGATAAATCATAGAGTTATTTTTTGTGCTAAAGCACCTTATGGATACAACACCGATGTTAACTCTTACACAGGTCGGCCAGGGTTACGTGGTCTTCTATGAGGCATTGGGTCCAGTCTTGGGTATGGTTCTTATACAAGGTGATCATATCCTTGCTAATGGACATCATTAGATCCTGCCACTCAAGAATAATAATCTATCCCAATAACATGAACATGCAATTTTTATGTAAGCACTTATGAGATGGAAACATTATGTTAATGGGGAAAGTTTTATCATTTTTTATAAAGAAAAGAGCATGAGTTATTTATCTTCTAAAAATGATTTGAATCTCCGAAATAGGGTTTTGGTGGAATGAATAAAATATTTCAATTTCTGCATCACGTATACCCCATGGAAATTCAATTTCATTGAAGAATCATTGAGTTAGAAACTTATGATCCATGTCGTGAAAGAATCACTAGAAGAGTGGAATTTTATGGCTCTTTTTGCATAATTATATATTATAATTTAGGATAAAGGGTCATATGTTTCTTTATAAATCATTCAATTGAAATAATATCTTATCAAAATTATTCATGAGTATAATAAGAATTATGATGTGTTCCATAGCATTAGAGACTCTCTTTTTGGTGGGGAGACCGTTACTGAGTGGTTATTCTCTAAAGAGGGCATTCTACACTGTCAGAATCATTTCATGGTACCGTCTTCTATAAAGAATTGTATGATGGGGTATTTTTGTAGATCATAATGATATGTGCACTTAAGAATCATGAATATGTTCTATGATATGTGGTAGTAGTTCTATTTTACAGTTATGAGATGTGTCACTACTGTGTTTTCCTCTCATTTCTATGCATACCAGCTGGTGATGGTTGAGCACTAGAAGCCTCTGAGTTTCCCTCATCCATTTATAATACCTACATAGAATTGGGATGATAAATTTATGGATGTTTTGGTTGGGTTTCCATGTACCAATATAATGGAGATGGTGATATGGTTTGCGATCGATCGACTAACTAAATCAGCTCCCTTTATACTGATTCATGATACTTCCAAAGATTAGGAGTTAAGAAAACTAGATGTGAAATATATTGTTTGTTTGAATATAATTATATATACTATATTCTCTAATAGGGATCCTTGATTTAAGTCTCTTTTTTCAGATTCCTTCGAGAGGCATTGGTATCTCACGTCTGTTTCAGTATGGAATATCATTCTCAATCCAATGGCCAGATAGAAAGAGTTGTAGAGATTGTTAAAGATATTCTTTGTGATTGTGTTGTCGAATTTGGTGGGGCTTGGGATGATAATTTTGGGTTGGTTGAGAATCATTATAATAATAGTTACCAGTACATGATCATCATGGGTCTTTTTAGGCCTTTTATGGACAACCTTGTAAATCTACAATGTATTGGTTAGATATTGGTGAATGTTCCTTAGTTAGACTGATCTTGGTTCAACCGATGATAACAAATATTCATATTATTTGTCAGATTATGGTAACAAAATAGCGATGATATAAATCTTATGTTAATCATTGTTGCAAGGCATTGCTATTTTTATTTGGCAACCAGGTGTTCTTGAAGTATTCGCCCCGGTTGGGTAATCAGTAGCTTCAGATGCTGGGAAACATGATCCTTATTATTTGGGACCTTTTGAGGTTTTTGATCATGTGTAGAATGTTTCATAACATACGGTACTTCCACCATAGATGAATTTGATAAATAATGTGTATCATGTTTCTCTTCTACAAAATAATTTTTCTAATCCATCTCAAACACTATGATGAAGGGATCTTGAAGTTGAACCTTATTTATACATAATAGAACGGCCAGTCAGGATAGTTTATTCTGAAACCAAGGTACATCAGGGGAGGAATAAACCTTCGATTCTTATTCAATGCCATCACGGTTCTTATTGTCAATAGACTTGGGAGGGGGAGGAACTTTTGAGAGATTATTGGCCACTTTTTTGCAAGGATGCTTCTGAGTGTGCTTTATGGGGGAATAAAGTTTCTATAGTGGGGATTTTGAAGCATCATCTTACTAGTTTTAGGTATTCCTAGACTCCTATTTTTATATAGTATTATTTGGGTTTTTATTTTGGGATAATTTGGGGTTCATGTTTTAATAATTCTGGATATTATTGGCTGGTCCACGGTTGGTGCACGATTATCCCAAACCATGCACCCTATCAGAGTAAACCATGCAACCCAAGGAATTATCATTTTTCATGGTTGGAATAGGGTTAGATAAACTATGCATCCATTTTGGAGAAATTTTGTAACCCATTTAAAATGGCCACAGTTCTAGGAATACTGTTTGGTATAACCTTGTCATTCTAGCAAGGAAATCTTGCCTATAGAATTGTATGTGGTTATAATTTTTATAAAAAAATTATCAAATCCTCATTTTAGAGCCCCAATGCACTAGTATGAACTAATACCAATTTATCCCTTTCTTAGTTCTCCCAATAAATATTTTTATCCCCTCATATCCCTCATGGAAATGATTTAAAGCTATATTAATACCTTTTGATCTTATCGCAGTTAGTTTCCTCACCACGATATCTTTCTCCCACTATATCTCTTCTTATCCCATGGTAACCAGAAACCCCAATTTTTATGGATCTAGTTTCCTCTATTTTTGGGTGTCAAACCCAAGTTAGATCCATGTTTGTGTGATCATCATTCTTCATGGATAAATCCTGATTAGGGTTTGACATTGGGAAATCCATTGATTCCGGTTGGAGGTTCTGTTAGGATACCAAAGTAATATTAATCCTAGATTGTTCTTTTAAATTAAATTGATTATTTAAATTAAATTTTTTTAATATTTTAAAATCATGAGATATAAACTATTTAATTTTAATTCCATTTTTTATGGTAATTGTTTCAATTAAATTTCTGAATTTATTTATGGAAAATGTATTTGATGAAATATTAGGAAAACCCCAATTCCATTTAATTGGGGGATTGTTAGGAAAATGATGAAATTTATTTAAAAATTAAATTATTTAATTTAATTTATGAAAGTGGATTTTAAATTTTCATGAATTAGTTTAAAATTTTTATTTATGTAAAAATCGATAAAAATGGATTGATGGAAACCATAGGGTTTCATCTTTGGGAAAAGGCATGTTTTTTAGATAAAATCTCTATTATGGTTTTTGAATGGAAAATTGGAATATTTGAAACTGTAAATTGGATTTAATAGTATTTTAAGAAGTATTGAAATAAATTTCACATCTTCATTTTTTTACTATACCACATCCAGGACATGGGTAGTTACTAGCTTATTTTGGGTGGAAGAATACATCTTAAAATGTTCTAAAAATATGTGTCATCAAATCACATTCCATAGGTGATGGTGATGAGTCAACATTGTAAATAGGCCTAAAGGGGCATATGTGCATATTTTTTATTTCATAGCGTTGTCTCCATATATCCTAGAACAATCATACCAATTTTCATATAAAAGTGTTTCTCTCTTATTTTTATATCAAACGTATATAAGACGATTTTTGTAAACTGTTTTACATGCCTTTTGATTTATATAAAATGTTTTATATAAAAGTTTTTATTTATAAAAATTTTTAAATATAAAATTTGTGAAACATAAATTTTCTTTGAGGGTAGTTCTATCATTTGAAAGTTAATTCCATCATTTTAAATGTCAAGAATGAACTGCTAAAGTATTTCTATTTTCTATATTTAAATCATGAATTTTTTAAATGTGTATTTGATATTACAAACATTTTTATTTAAAAATTGATATCAAATTCTTGATTAATTTGATATTGGCATCTTTTAAGGATTCATTGGGTGAAATAATAGTGTAATTTGGATGAAACCTTAATTTTTTCTGAGTTTCTGAACATTATCTTGTTCCAGGTTCGAGCAAGGGGAAAGGATTAATTGGAGGTGGTTCTAAATGAAGAATCTTGTAAATGGTGTGTTGTTTATGAGTTGGTATATGGGATGTTTTATTGTTTTTTGGTACATAGATTTAGTACTTGGTTTTCCAAACCTATTTTACTATTGGTACTTTACACCCAGTGGAGTATCTTTTAATATGCATACAATATTGTTTCTTTTTATTCTATACTGTTTGTGGAAAAAATGATCACACTAACATTTTTTATGATGCTCAGTGATAGTCACCAACCCATGTGAATTTTAAATCCCCTTTGGGGAATCTCAAGTTTGGATTGATTATCATGTTACTAGGGCACATGGGATAGTTTGTGATATGTTACATACATCATGATAATTAAATAACATCAAAACAAGGATTCTAAAATGAAATTCACACTAAAATAACATAAGAAAATCTTTCTACATCATGTTCAAAAAAAATTCATATCTCAAAATATCATATTTTATAATGTTCACAAGATAAAATTTTGAATAAATATTCCAGGATCGAGTTCATAATAAAAACATCAGAACAAAGCTTCTGTTGGTCGGAGTGGACACTCAAGAGGGGGGTGAACTGAGTTCCAATTAAAATTTCTGTTTAAAAACTTTGTCTTAAAATCCCCCAAATAAAACCCAGCATTAAACTGTAGTGAATTTATATCAAAATAAAGGTTATGTTAGGTTCTCAAAGGATTGATTATTTCCCAGTTAATCAAATACGAATAATTGATTAACTTTTGAAACTAACATACAGATTTACAACTAATATAAACACTTTTGAGTTTAATTATCAATGTGACTTTAAAACAGTTTTGGTTTTAAAGTAGTTTGCAGTGGAATAAAAATATCTTTGAAAATAAATAAGCACAACAGATTTAACCAAGAGGGTCAGTCTCAAGTTGAGACTTAGTCCTCTCAAAACATTATATAAATGTGATCCACACCCTGGATCGGGGATTAAAACAGTATACAACTGTCCAGGTCCAAGACCTCTACCACTGTTTTCCATGGGAACAAAAACAACAGCACCAGCTGTCCAGGTCACGCATGACCTCTACCACTATCCCAGTGGGAAATAAAAGATGTAAGAGTTTGAGTGAGGATTTACAGATCCTCCAGTTAAAGTATAGGAGACAGTGTGTCTGTAAAATATAGAAGATGACACACACTGCTCGAAATGTAAAAATTAAATCACAGAGGTAAAGATTTAGAGTTTATAAATGGCGCTAGTGATTGCAGGGCAGCTCTGGACTCCTTTGGATTGATCAAAAAACAGTTCTGAGTCCTCTTCTAGTTTTTTTCTGAAAAACAGAGGATCGTCTGCTTCCTTGACTTCTAGGTTCATAGATAGAGAAAAAGTAGTCGATGAAGTTCTTGTGTGGATGTTCTCATTCTCATCTCTTCGCTGGTATGAAGTAATGAATGAGTTCTTCGTGTATGTTCAGTAGTCTCTTTGCATTCACACTCAGTTGTTCTTCCAGCACACCTCGTGGTATGTATCTCTGTATCACCTTCTATTCATTCCTCTTCTTTCATTTTATAGCACGAGCTTCCGGCAAAAGAAATGATTTATTTTCGCAGGTACGAGGTACGGTTTCTTAACAACCAACAAACGCCCATTAAATAAATGTCAGTGCATTAAAATATACCTGATCTGACCGTTGGTTAGATTAAATAATGAAAAAGAAATTAAAGCAGTTTCGGGTTCTTTCTTTGGAATGGTAGCTTTGATATCGGTCGGTAGATGTCACAATAGGCTTTCTTGTATCGGTGACTTCTTGTGTAATGGTAGACTCGATGTGTAACGGTAGACTTGATGTGTAATGGTAGACTTTATGTGTAACGGTAGCTGTAGACTTGTCTTGTATCGGTAGCGGTAGCTCTGTCTTGTATCGGTAGCGGTAACACTATCTTGTATCGGTAGCAGTAACTCTGTCTTGTATCGGTAACGGTAACTCTATCTTGTATCAGTGGCGGTAACTCCGTCTTGTATCGGTGGTGGTAACTCTGTCTTGTATAGGTAGCGGTAACTCTGTCTTGTATCTGTAGTGGTAACTCTGTCTTGTATCGGTAGCGGTAACTTTGTCTTGTATCGGTAGACTTCCTTTGATAACGGTAGCTTCAACATATCAGTGGACTTGTGTGTAACGGTAGCCAGTTCTATTTAACCATTCTATTGGCAGAATAGGTTATGTCAGAGTGTACAGACATCCAATAACCGAAATACTAATATATAAACATAAAATAATAGAACAATACTTAAAGAAACTATATTCCCAAATAAGTATTTAACTATTGATCAAATAAGGATTATCAAAATACAAATAATCATAATTGGGATTATCAAAATATAATAAAGAAACTAGATTCTCAGAGGGTTCAACAATCTCCCCCTTTTTGATAATCACGACTTATGCCAAAATAAAAAATAATAATAATAAAATGAAATAGTATCAAAGGAAAAATGGAAAAGAAATTAGCATCATAGGAAAATGTTTCTTTTGTTTAGAACAAAAACTTCCATATTCCTTCCCCTTTCAATTGTACTGCATGATTCTCTCTTAAGTCTCACTTTCTCAAGTCTCAGTTTCTCATTCCCCCTTTGTGTGTTTCTCCCCCTTTGTTAACTCTTAGGTCACATTTCTTATTTTCTCAAATTGGCTCATTTTATCTTTTTTTTATTGGCTCATTTTCACATTTTCTACCCCTTTGTGATTTACAAAAAGAAGGGTAGAAGAGAAAATATAAAGTAGAGAATAAGTTACAAGGCAACAGGAACAATTTAAAGTAGAGAATACAAGATAATTTTCATTAAGGTACAATAGATACACTGAGAAAATTAAAAGTTCATAAATACAATTGAATCCTATCAAACAAGATCTAGAAACACTCAATACTCCTCCAGAACAGGTGTATGTCCCTTAGGATCAGCATAGGTTGCAGGTGCAGGGTCAGCAGAGGGTTTTGGAATAGCTGAAGGAACAACTGGTGGTTCAGCTACAAAAACTGTACCGGATCTGAAATCTGTATTCCTCAGAGTGATCATAGGTGTAAAGATCCTGATGGCTTGAACTGGAGTCAATTTAGGGGTACTCCCAGAGGTAGAGGCAGGAAGGGCAGGTGGCACAATGACTAGCCTGGAATCACATGCAGGAAGGGCAACAGAAAGTTCCTTAAATCCATATTAATACTCCCTCCTCTCTCCATTGCAGACACAAAATCATCTCAATTTTCAATGAATTTATCCAAGGTAGGAGTAAGCTCCTTGTGCTTACTAACCTGTTCTCTGAAGGCCTGAGTCACTGGAGGTAACTTCATATTCTCAATCAGAAGTTTGAAATGGTTTGTCATTTGTTGCTTGGTATAAACCTTCTCGAAATAAGCATCCACTTTATTCTTGATTGTCTTTTCAGAAGCAGTAGATGTCGGCAGGTGATCACGAACAAAACTTCTAACTTCCCTAGTGGTAGCAAGAATGTGAGTATCTGATGCACCACTGGGACTGGCCTTATCCAATTCTTCATGAAAAATAGTGCGAATCTAGTCAAGGGTCACACTAGAGCTAGATGAGGGAAGAGGATTCATTGAGAAGGCCACAGTCTCCTTGAAGGATTGAGTTAGACTACTAACAACCTTCTGAACAACTTCATCCTGACTGTTTAGATGTTCTTTGACTAACTTCATAAAGGCCTCAAAAACTTCCACAAATTTCTGGACCACTTCATTGATATATCGAATGTCAGAGTTTACTTGATTTTGAGAGCTAAGCATGGTAGTCAGAGAAGCAATCGATTGTCTCAGAGCAACTATAGCTCCTATCCAACTCTCAATCTGAGTGTGGCACACTTTAATTTCATCCATCATTTCTTTCACAGGATTAGATACACCACATCCAATAGATAACTCAAGGGATTGCTCCACGCTTTTCATCTCGTCAACCATACTTTTCTTCATATCGGCCATTGATTCCCTTATTGATTCTTTCAAATCTTATTTTAAGGACTCATGGTCCTCCTTGGTTGCCACATTTTTCACCACAGTGGGTAGGGTAACTTATTCTTTTTGGGGCTGGTATTCCTCATTAGAATCTCCATAAGAAAGTACAAGAATCATATATCTTGGATCTGATGTCTAACCTTCAATGTCATATAGCACTAATACTGAGCTAGGATTCTCCCCCTCACTTGGAACATTCTCATAAGGTATCTCTTCCAGCTGTTCTTCCTGGGGTAATTCTACAATTTCCTATACAACTACAGAAGATTCAATGTCCATTTTCTCTGATGGCTCAAGAACTTCCTCAATAACAGATGCAACTTCTTCTTCCTGAACAGGCACTATTTTGACTGTACTGTCTATAAGAGGGCTCAAACTAAGCTCTTCTTCTTTATTTTCCTCATCATCTGCTTCACCAGTAGCCTCCATTTCTCCATTAACATCATGATATGATTCAGTTGCCTCATCCTCCTCAGAGGTGTCCTTGACAACATACTGGCATGCTTCTTCTCCTTCTTTTGTAGTCTCTGTATCACTGTCCTTCAAGACAGTTTCTCTCTTTGGTAGTTCTTTTGGAGGGATAGCTTCTCCATAAGAAAGAACTTGATGCATAGGACTAGGGGGTAAGTCTGGGTCTCCTCCTTCCTCTACTGATGTCTCTTCCTCCTCAGCTTCAGCTCCATCATCACTGTATACCAGTTCTGGCTCATCTGGTCCAAGACCAGGATCCCTCACATCCTTTTCTCTAGAAGGATGATCCACAAGAGTGAATTTTCCATACATCCTACCTTCATCATTAACCCAAGACTTCTTCCACGGGTTCCAGCTAACATTCATATATTTACAGAAAGTCCTGGTGATGCAAAAGTTATCCTTAACTACTATCATTTCATCTTGAGGTCCTGCCACTTCCTTTGCTTTCATAATAACAGAAATAAACATTGAAAAGAACTGTGCATTTGATTTAGACTTCGGTCTAGTCATATCCTCAATCTGAATCATAATCAATCTACACAAATTTACCTTAACTCCATGATTCAACAGATGTAACAAATAAATGTCCTAGAATCTCAGTGTAGCAAAGTCTCCTCTCCTTGGACTAATTACATGTTGAATATACTTGAAAAGAAGTTTATCTTCCCCTTCCATCTCTGTAGCTATTACTTTTCTAGGGGTCCCATTCCCTGTCAGCTCTAATAATGCATCTTCATACTTAAACACATCACTGGTTGAGGGAACATATTTTGAAAAGAAAGAACAATCTCCTTCATGCGGAACTCTTAAGTTCCCAGACCATTCCACTAAAGTAACATAAAATTCCTGTCCATTCACATAAGAAATCATTCTGCTTTCTTACTCAGACTTTTCAAAATGAACGAATTCGTAGAACTGTTTCACCAATCCTAGATAATAAGGCCCATTGTTAGTTGTGAAGCACTCAATCCAAACTTGTTCTTATAAAACCATACGAACCAAGGAATTTCTCTCCATGATCCATTCTTCACACACCTCTTTCTCAACGACAATCTCTCGCCTTGAGAGATGCGGGTTTACTGGATTCCTTCGAGCTATACTTCCACTTCCACTTCCACTGGTACTAGCATTCGTCACTTTTTGTCTTTTTGCTTACGGCTCATCACTCCCATCTGTTACATGGGGTCTCTTGACGTGGGCCATTACTGATTCAAGGTTTAGGGTTTTGCGGCATGAGAGGTTTAGATTGGAGGGATTCGAACAGGCGAGTTCGCGGTGAGATTGAGTAAAGTCTAATATCAGGTTTTAATATCATTTAGGATTCACAAATAAAATAAAAAAGTTTAAAACAGTGCGAGATGCATCAGTAAAGTCTCTTAACGGTGAGGTCTTCTAACAGTGAGGTCTTCTAACGATGAGGTCTCCTAACGGTGAGGTTTCCCTAACAGTGAGGTCTCCTAACGATGAGGTCTTCTAACGGTGAGGTCTCTAATGGTTTTAAAAATAAGTTATCATTCCTAATTTGTGTCTAATGAAACTTAATATTTCTGAATTTAAAGTCTTAGTTAAAATATCAGATAATTGGAGTTTAGTGCCTATAAATTCAATTGTTATATCACCTCTTTGATAATGATCACTTAAAAAGTGGTGTCTAACATCAATATGTTTGGTTCTAGAGTGAGACACATGATTCTTTGAGATGTTTATCGCACTAGTGTTGTCACAGTTAACTGAAACATGTTTAAAATTAAATCCATAGTCCAGTAAAGTGTGTTTCATCCACTGAATCTGTGCACAGCAACTACCAGCAGCTATATACTCTACTTCAGAAGTAGACAATGCAATTGAGTTCTGTGTATTACTACACCATGATACTAGGGATTTTCTATGTAAATGACATGTTCCAGATGTGCTTTTTCTGTCTAACTTGCATCCAGAAAAGTCAGCATCTGAATAACTTATTAAATCAAATGATTGTCCTTTTGGGTAAAACAATCCCAAGTTAGCAGTACTTTTAAGATATTTGAAAATCCTTTTAACAGCAAGTAAGTGTGACTCTTTAGGATTAGCTTAAAATCTAGCACACATACATACACTAAAAATAATATCTGGTCGACTAGCAGTAAGATAAAGTAAACTCCCAATAATACTTCTGTAATTAGTTTGATCAACTGGTTTCCCAGTTTCATCAACATCCAATTTACAGGTAGTACTCATAGGTATATCACTTTCCTTAATAATATCCAAACCAAAACGTTTTAATAAATCCTTAGTATATTTACTTTGATTTAGAATAATACCATCTTTAGTTTGAAAGATTTGAAATCCAAGAAAATACTTAAGCTCTCCCATTAAGCTCATTTTAAACTCATTTTTCATAAACTTTGAAAAATCAGTACATAAAGAATTTTTAGAAGATCCAAAAATAATATCATCAACATAGATTTGTACTATTAAAACATCTTTTGAAATCCTTTTTATAAAAAAAGTGGGATCAGCTATTCCTTTTTTAAATCCTTTTGAAATAAGAAAATTTGTAAGTCTTTCATACCAAGCTCTTGGAGCTTGTTTGAAACCATATAATGCATTAGAATGTTTAAAAACATGATTTTGAAATTGTGGATTTGAGAAACCAGGTGGTTGTTCTACAGTAACGTCTTCAACAATAAAATCATTTAGAAAAGCACTTTTCACATCCATTTGTTATAACTTGAAATTCAGATGCGATGAATAGGCAAGTAAGAACCTAATAGCCTCTAATCTAGCTATAGGTGTAAAGTTTTCCTTATAGTCAATTCCTTCTTCTTGATTGTAACCTTGTGCAACTATCCTAGCTTTGTTTCTAATGATGTTTCCAGATTAATCAACTTTGTTTCTAAACACCCATTTTGTGCATATGGTTAAAGTGTCCTTAGGTCTTTCTGCTAATTTCCAGACTTTGTTTCAATCAAATTGATTTAGTTATTCTTGCATAGCCATTACCCAAAATTCATCATTGATAGCATCATTGATACTTTTAGGTTCTAACTATGAAAGAAAAGCTTGATGTTCAACCTGATTTCTTATAGAAGCTCTAGTCTGTGTTACTCTATCTAAATTACCTATAACAGCATCTAAATGATGGTTCTTTAGAGTCATAGTTGGTCTAGAAAAGGTAGGACTAGAGATTTCAGGTTCATTTACAGGTTGGGGTTCAACAGAAGTAGGTTCTGGGAAATTTCCAGAACTGGATGTTTTGACTACAGGTCCACTGTTCTTATCATTAAGGTTCAAAATAGAGAGATCATATTCAAGATTTTCAAGAGAGTTCTTAGGTTCGTGTGGATCAGTTTCATCAAATTTGATGTGAACAGATTCCTCCACACATTTGGTTCTTTTATTGGAAACTCTATAATCTTTACTAGAAATAGAGTAACCTAGGAAAATTCCTTCATCACTCTTTGGTGAAAACTTGTCAAGATTATCTTTAGTATTAAGAATAAAGACTTTGCAACCAAAAACTCTGATGTAGTTAACCTTAGGTTTCCTATGGTTCCACAACTCATAAGGGGTCTTTTTAAGAACAGGTCTGATTAAGACTCTATTGATAATATAAAAAGCTCTATTGATAGCTTCAGCCCAAAAATAAACAGGTAGGTAATAGTCATTGAGCATGGTTCTGGAAATTTCTTGAAGGGTTCTATTCCTCCTTTCCACCACACCATTTTACTAAGGTGTCCTAGGGGTAGAGAAATTGAGACTATAGCCACTGTGGGAGCAGTAAGATTCAAACTCATGATTTTCAAACTCACGACCATGATCACTTCTCAAGGTTTTTATCTTAATTCCACTATGGTTCTCTAAAAACATGGAATATTTAACAAAGTAAGAACAGGCTTCACTTTTGTGAGCTAGAAAATATACCCAAGTATATCTAGAATATTCATCTATAAGAACATAAACATAATGCATCCCATTTAAACTAGAAACTCTAGAAGGTCCAAATAAATCCATGTGAACCAACTCGAGAGGTTGAGAAGTTGACACTTCTTTCTTTGATTTGAAAGAAACTTTATGTTTCTTTCCCTTTTGATAGGGATTACAAACTTTTTCTGCTATAAATTCAAGTTTGGGTAGGTCTCTAACTAAGTTCTTCCTATCAAGTTTTTTAAGTGAATGCACATTGCATTGTCCTAATCTTCTATGCCAAAGCCAAGACTCTTTATGAAAATAATTTAAACAAGTATTATTTTAATTTTCTAAAGAATTTAAATCAACAGCATAAACATTTTCATTTCTTAAAGAAGAAAACACTAAAACATTTTTAGAATTAAAAAAATTGCAAGAATCGTTTTCAAATTTCACATTAAAACCACCATCACGTAATTGAGAAATACATAACAAATTATATTTCATTCCATCAACAAATAAAACTTTGGAAAAAAATATTGATTCATTGTTACCAATCTGGCCTAAGCCGATGATTTTTCCTTTTGAGTTATCACCAAAAGTGAAAAAACCTCCATCAACTCTGACTGAGCTTTTAAAGCATGAGAAGTCTCCTAAAATATGCCTTGAAAATCCACTGTCCAAGTACCAGGTCTTTCTACAGGAGCTCTTTTAGTAGTTTCCCTACAAAACAGATTTAGACAGGAAATGATTTTGGTACCCAGATTTTCTTGGGTCCAGACAGGTTAGACAACAAAACTTTAGGTACCCAAATTTGTCTTATGGGTCTCATAAAATTTGGAGAATCAACAGATTTTGAAAGGTAAACTTTATTATATCCATAACTATGAATATAACTAGTTGAAGCATATAAATGTTCAGAACTAGAACTAGCAGTATTCTATCCAGATTTAGAAATGTATTTAGTTTTTGTAAATTTTCTCTGTCCTGGTTGGTATCCTATACCTGTAGTGTATCTAGGTTCTATTTTCTTACCTAGAATTTGAGTAAGAGTATCATTACCATTTGTAAACTTTTCTAAGACTTTCTTAAGTTGCTCATTAGATAATTTTAGTTCTGTATTCTCTTTAAGCAACTGAGCATTCTTTTTTATTTCAATATCAAGATCATATTTATGTTTAACTGTTAAAGCATACTGTTTCTTTAAAACTTTGTATTTCTCTTTCATCTCATTACAAGTTTCTTCTAACATATCAAATTATTAAAACAGTTCAGATTTTGACATGTTATCAGAGTCAGTATATTCTTCAGAATAATAGGAATTTAAAGTAGGTGTTTCAAATGTTACCTCAGATGTGTTTGTCATGAAACACATATTTGCCTTATTTCTGGATTCAGTATCAGAAATTTCAGACTCACTGAAGCTATCATTAGAAGCGCTCCAAGTAGCCTTCATAGCCTTTTTGTACTTACTGTCCTTGTAATCATATTTATTCTTGAATTTGAGCTTTGGGCAGTCTGTTTTAATATGTCCTTTTCTTTTTCACTCATAACAGACAACTTTATCACTTGTATCTGGATTTTTTCCAATCCTTCTTCCAATGTCCCTTGTTGTCTTACTTTCCTTTGTAATTTGATTTTCTAAAGAATTTATTCTTCCTATAAAATTTCTTAAACCTTCTGTAAATGTGAGCCATCTTAGAATCACTATCAGAAGCACTTTCACTGTCTTCACAGCTTGAACTCTCATTTATAGCTTGAAGTTTCTCCATATCCTTGTTCTTTGAAGTTGAAGATTTGAAAGCAACAGACCTTCTTCTAGGTTCATCTTCTTCTTCTTTGTTCACCTTAAGTTATTCTTCATACATCATCAACTTTCCAATTAGTTCCTTGATAGGTAGAGCATCAATTTCACATGATTCTCTAATTGAAACAGATGTGCCTCCCCATCTGTCTGGTAAACATCTCAGAATCCTCATAATTTTTTCCATTGCTGGAACAACCTTTCCAAATGAATTCATTGTATTGACTATCTCATTAAACATGAGATACATATCCGAAATGGGTTCATCAGTATTCATTTTAAAATTATCATATTTAATAGTATAAGTATTTAATCTCATTTCATTAACATTGGTTGTTCCTTAATGAGAAACAGCTAAGGTATCCCAAATTTCAAAAGCAGTTTTACAAGCAGAAATTCTGTTAAATTCTTCATCTCCTAAACCACAGTACAGGGCATTCATGTCTTTACAATTATTATTGTAAGGAGTCTTTGTAGGTTCATCCCAAGTGGATCTAGCGGTAGTGGGAAGTTTATATTCTAATTCTATGGCAGTCCAAATATCAAAACCTATTCTTTCTAAATAATTTTTATTCTACGTTTCCATTGAGAATAGTTTGTACCATTGATGAAATGTGGCCTGTTAGTAGAATCACCCTCTAGTCTATTATCCATGATAACTAGGATGAAACAAAAATTTTAAAGAGATAAAAATTTAAAAGTAACAGAAATTTTAAGATCTTAAAAATACAACTAAAATCACAGTTGAAAAACAGAATACTTCATAAAATATTTTAAATCCTCTTATAAAATATGTTGGTCAGATTGGACACTCAAGAGGGGGGGTGAATTGAGTTCCAATTAAAAATTTTGTTTAAAAACATTGTCTTAAAATCCCCCAAATAAAACACAGAATTAAACTGTAGTGAATTTATATCAAAATAATGGTTTTTTTAGGTTCTCAAAGGATTGATTATTTCCCAGTTAATCAAATCAGAAGAATTGATTAACTTTTGAAACTAACTTACAGATTTACAACTAATATAAGCACTTGCGAGTTTAATTATCAAAGTGACTTTAAAACAGTTTTGGTTTTAAAGTAGTTTGCAGTGGAATAAAAATAACTTTGAAAATAAATAAGAACAACTGATTTAAAAAAGAGGTTCAGTCTCAAGCTAAGACTTAGTCCTCTCAAAACTTTATATAAGAGTGATCCACACCCTGGATCGGGGATTACAACAGTATACAATTGTCCAGGTCCAAGAACTCTACCACTGTTGTCCGTGGGAACAAAAACAACAGCACCAGCTGTCCAGGTCACGCATGACCTCTACCACTATCCCAGTGGGAAATAAAAGATGTAAGAGTTTGAGTGAGTATTTACAGATCCTCCTGTTAAAGTACAGGAGACAGTGTGTGTGTAAAATACAGCAGATGACACACACTGCTCGAAATGTAAAAAGTAAATCACAGAGGTAACGATTTAGAGTTTAGAAATGGCGCTAGTGACTGTAGTGCAGCTCTGGACTCCTTTGGATTGATCAATAAACAGTTCTGAGTCCTCTTCATGTTTTTTTCTAGAAAACAGAGGATTGTCTGCTTCCTTGACTTCCAGGATCAGAGATAGAGAAAAAGTAGTCGATGAAGTTCTTGTGTGGATGTTCTCGTTATCAACTCTTCACTAGTATGCAGTAATGAATGGGTTCTTCGTGTAAGTTTAGTCTTCTCTTTGCATTCGCACTCAGTTGTTCTTCCAGCACACCTTGTGGTATGTATCTCTGTATCTCCTTTTATTCATTTCTCTTCTTTAATTTTAAAGCACGAGCTTCCGGAAAATGAAATGATTTCTTTTCACAGGTATGAGGTACGGTTTCCTGACAACCAAAAAACACCCATTAAATAAACGTCAGTGCATTAAAATATAACCAATATGACCATTGGTTATATTAAATAATGATAAAAAATTAAAGCAGTGTCGGGTTCTGTATCTGGAACGGTAGCTTTGATATCGGTAGGTAGATGTCACGGTTGGATTGCTTGTATCGGTGACTTCATGTGTAACAGTAGACTTGATGTCTAACGGTAGACTTTATGTGTAATGGTAGACTTGATGTGTAATGGTAGCTGTAGACGTGTCTTGTATCGGTAGCAGTAGCTCTGTCTTGTATCTGTAGTGGTAACTCTGTCTTGTATCAGTAGCGGTAACTCTGTATTGTATCGGTAGCGGTAACTCTGTCTTGTATCGGTGGCAGTAACTCTGTCTTGTATCGGGGGCAGTAACTCTGTCTTGTATAGGTAGCGGTAACTCTGTCTTGTATCGGTAGTGGTAACTCTTTCTTGTATCGGTAGCGGTAACTCTATCTTGTATCGGTAGACTTCCTTGGATAACAGTAGCTTCAACATATCAGTGGACTTGTGTGTAATGGTAGCTAGTTCTGTTTAACCATTCTATTGGCAGAATAGGTTAATTCAGAGCGTACAAACATCCAATAACCGAAATACTAATATTTAAACATAAAATAATAGACCAATACTTAAAGAAACTAGATTCCCAAATAAGTATTTAACCATTGATCAAATGGGGATTTTCAAAATACAAATAATCATAATTGGGATTATCAAAATATAATTAAGCAACTAGATTCCCAGAGGGATCAACAGCTTCCTATATCACAATCACACAACAATGTTATGAATAAAGTATCTATCACCATACACATACAACCATTCACCATTAATTTGATATGAACACATATCTAATTAATTATAGTTAAAAATAGGTCCCCAAAATTCATAATAATAATCATTTAGACATATTGGTTCCATTAAAATCCATAAACCTTAATACATTAAACATATCTAAATATTCCCTTAGAAAAGAATTGGTTTCAGAAAAAAATTCAAAGAACCTTCGATAAGATTCAAAATAAACGATATTGATGTTTGAATTAAAATAATATTGTCACTGTAATACAATTTACACCTACTTATAATGAAATAGATGAGATATTCCCTCTTATTGTATTTAATAAATCACATTAGAACATTTTATAGTGACAACCATTTTTTAAAAGAATGATGTCTTCAAAAAAATTTCCTAACAACATAATACATTGTAATTAAATACTTTTTTTTAAAGAAAATAATTTAAAAATATAAAATATTTTATCAATGTAAAATTCTATAAAATAATTATTCTTTTAAAAATGATGAATTAATTAATAAATACACAACAAATTAAAATCCAATTCAATATGATGAATTAATTTAACATAACTTTTCTTATTGAAGTACATAATAATATTTTCCATTTATTTTGAAAACAATGCATAGCTAAAATAACTCCTAATCCATTTTTAAAATTATTAAAGATTTACTAAAATAATATTACTCATATATTGATTGAATGAATAAATAGAAAATTAAAAAAAGTTTTTAACATACTTGGAAAAGTTGAATATATGGGAAAACATCAAAATAAATTTTCAAAAAGCTGAAGATATTTTTTTTGGAAAATTTTAAATTTCAAATTGATAATCAATAATTATTCCCTTAAAATTATATAAGTGGTTATAGGGTAAATTTTTAGTGCAAGATAAGTTAAGGGAACATGGAAGTAAAACCATTTTATTATTTTAAAATATATGTTTAGGAATACCACATCATAAAAATTTATAATTATTTTATTCAATATATGTTGAGAGTTAAATTATAAAGTTTGCATGAGATAATACATAATTATTTTTCCCCAATATAAAGTAGAACATTAGAGGTAATGTGAGACATGGACAAGGAGAGAAAATAAACATTAAAGTTGATGGGAATTCTTTTGAACAATGATATACATTTTGATAATGAATTTTCATTGTTCGGAATTGAATTAAAAATGTAAAATTACCAAGAGTGTAAAGGGATAATAATATCATCATATAACATAATACTCCTATATTTACAAATCATAGTCAAAATGGTATATTTATAACAATATAAAATATGTTGAGGTAAGAATACCCCCTTCCATTAATTGGGATATAATAATGAAAATCAAATAACAGAGATACCATGAAATGGAATTTAAAAAATAAAAAATGTAAATGTACTAAATTTATGTTTAGTAAATTAGTTTCTAAATACACTATATAATTTAAATAATGGTGTGTAATATGAAACATGTCTCCATTATTTAAAGATGTGACAAGGAAACATAAACCAAAATTCTCAAATTACGTAAAATAACCTAAATATAATATTTAAAAATTACAATATTAATCACATAATTTATCAAGTAAATCATATTTACACACTTTTATTGATATAATTTAAAATCATTATCTTTTTTAAATTTAGTTTTTATTGCATATTTTTAGTATTTGTTTTTTGTAATCTTGAATGTTTTGAAATACTTTTTTTATAATTGTATTTTCCTTTCTTATTTCCCCTAATTTTAACATTAATATATCACATAAATTACTATAATTGATTACTTATACTTATTTATAATTTTTTAATTTGGATCTATGGGTGGTGTCGTAATTATTCTTAAATATGAAATTGGTGATGAGCATATTTCATTGATTTTTGAACGACCATATATATCTTAATTAATGATTTTAATAAAAAATATACCATTATAAAGTTAAAATTAAATCATTATATACATTTTTATATTATATATTTCTATTAATCATGTTATTATCTCAATCCATAATATTAGTTTATTGAAGTTTTCAAGTATGTGGTCAGAATGACCTAAACAAGAACATAACATAATTAATGGATGAATATGGATATAAAAGTGGTTTATTTTGGAATAATATAACAATCATAGAATAATAATTATATTTATTAGATATGTTTTAACATAACTAATTATATATTAATAGTGTTTAATATACCATAATGAAAATAGATGAAGAATTAGATGTGTAACCTCATAGAAAGTGTAGTCTTCATAAATACGTGAATGAGGTGTTATTTTATCATAATGTAAAAGAAAAAATTGTATTATTTTTATTTTAATAAAAATTAGAAATTCAGTAAAAAATTGATGATTTAATTTTTTATTAATGTGAAATTTCATTTTGGATAGTATTTAATAAAAGATATGATATTAGGGACAGTTTAGTACTCAATTGAGAAACATGAGTTTTCCCTTGGAGGGAAAATTACAAATTGATCAAATATGATAATATATTATGACCATAAGGAAAATTAAGTAGAAAATGATTATAGGAAAAAGAAATTTTGTTCAGTTTATAGGGTAAACCGATGTTTTGGAGTGATCTAGTATATGTTTTGTGAGACCCCATTTATATGTGGGTTGTATGGTATTTTTTGATATATTTCATTTTAATATTAATAGAGACATGTTTAACATCTCCAGAAGACCCAAAAAAATTAGAATAACTAATTTTATATAATTTTTGGTTCATACAAACCTCAACCACACAATTAAAATCATTTTTAAGAAATTATTCCTTTTACTCCTTCGATAAAGCCTTTTTATAGAATTCTTTATTTCACTAAGGTAACTAGATTTTACATATGTACTGAATTTTTTATGCCTAAAAATTTAATTGGTATTATTAAATTATTTAGACCAAATATTGCTAAAATTGAAATCAATTTTACCAAATTGAAATTATTATGTCACGAAGACTAATTTTCACATTAGTTCTTGTAATGTGAAAAAACATATTTTTAGAAAAAGTGTATTTTCGGAAAAAAATTTATTTTTTTTCATTTAATTATAAATTATTTATATATTAAATATATAAATTTTCATGTTATAAAAAACAAAATTTTATATTGTCTTTAAAAAATTCGATACATAATTTTCCATTAATAATATTATATTAAAATATAATTGAAAAAAATCCATTAGTGAAAAAAAACTCATATAGTTAATAAAATTTTAAAATTATGTTTTCTAAATTCATACTATTATTATAAAATATATTTCCTCACTCTTTAAATACATATTTTACTTTTAAAATTGTTTTATAATTTTTAAATCTATAGTTACATATTAATGTAGTCATAAAAGTGATAATTTATATTAAAACTATATATGTCACTATTAATATAATAATCAATTATTTCAAAAAAATTAGATAAATTCATTATTGTCTAATATTTTAATTAATTATTCAAATATGAATTTATTTTTTAAAAAATATTAATAATTAAAATTTATAAACATATCCTTAATATGAAAATGAAATTTTAAAAGAGAATTCTTATTGTTGGGAAATTCAATTATTTAAATATAAGGTGTTCTTAATAAATTTTTCAGGAATTTATAATTGGATGATGTAACTTTATTTTCTAAAATTTTTATTATCGTTATATTTATATTATATTTAATATTTCTCTACTCATTTAATTCAGGTTTTGTGTTTGGAGTAATACTTAGATTATAAAATTCTTTTAGAAAAAATATACTCCAAACTGTTATAGAGTTACATTCATCCAAAATAAAAAATTTGTTTCCTTGAAATTTTAATTTCACTTAAAAGTGAAACTACATAAAGGAAATTAGGGATATAAATGAATCATGGATTATTTTCTTAATTGATATCAGTAAATTTAGGAAATATATCTTTTTCCTTAATTATAAGACAATAATAAAATGTAGTTTCCCTATTTTGTTTATCATTATAGATTCTATGGTGAGATATCAAATATACACTACAGGAGAAATGGATAATAGCGACGGGTTATTTGGGACGGGAATAATTCCTGTCGCAAATACCTTACGGAACGGGTTATTTGCGACGAGAAACTATTCCCATCGCAAATAACCCCTTATTTGCGATGAGTTTCTTTTACCCGTCGCAAATGGTTTGGCGCGAAATGTGCGCCAAACCACGTGAAATTTATTTGTGACGAGGTTCTAACCCCGTCGCAAATAACCGGCGACAGTTAAAGAGTATTTGCAACGAGTTTCTTTTAACCGTCGCAAATGGTTTGGCGCGAAGTTTATTTGTGACGGGGTTAGAGCCCCGTCGCAAATAACCGTTTTAAGGCCGCCCATAATTAAATGCGGCTGGGGGTATTTGCGACGGGTCCCGTCGCAAATAGGCCCATCACAATTAATCTAACCTATAAATACTGCCAACCGTTACAGTTTTTTCCACTCTGAACTTCTTCCGACGATCAGTTGTATAATTTTTTTTCCCGATTTCGAGGAGTTAGTTGGTGGTGTCCTACAACTAGAGCGGCTCAACATTGACATCAACTTTAAGGTTTTTATCTGAATTTTAATTTAATATTTATTTTTTTTATTTATTTTTAATTTTTTAATTATTTTTCTGATTCCTAATTAGAAATAATTATGAATAACTATTAATAATTAACAGTAATTAGAGACAATTAAACACTAACTAATTTAAAATAATTAGCTGTAATTACAATTAATTAGCAGTAATTATGAAAAATTAAAATTAATTTGAATTAATTTATAATAATTAGAAATAATTAACATTAATTAGTAATAATTAATAATAATTAACAATAATTATCAATAATTAACAATAATTAACAATAATTAGTAATAATTAGTAATAATTATCAATATTTACTAATAATTACCAATAATTGTCAATAATTGTCAATAGTTTTCAATAATTACCAATATTTACCAATATTTATCAATAATTGCCAATAATTGTCAATATTTACCAATAAATAGGAATAATTACCAATAATTAGGAATAATTACCAATAATTAGGAATAATTTCCAATAATTAGGAATAATTAGGAATAATTATCAATAATTAGGAATAATTATCAATAATTAGGAATAATTACCAATAATTAGGAATAATTACCAATAATTAGTAATAATTAACAAAAATTAGTAATAATTAACAATAATTAACAATAATTAGTAATAATTAACAATATTTAGTAATAATTAGTAATCATTACCAATAATTGCCAATAGTTGTCAATATTTACCAATAATTCCCAATACTTGTCAATATATACCAATAATTAGGAATAATTCAGAATAATTACCAATAATTAGGAATAATTACCAATAATTAGGAATAATTACCAATAATTAGGAATAATTTCCAATAATTAGGAATAATTACCAATAATTAGGAATAATTACCAATAATTAGGAATAATTACCAATAATTAGGAATAATTACAAATAATTAGGAATAATTAACAATAATTAACAATAATTACCAATAATTAACAATAATTACCAATAATTAGGAATAATTACCAATAATTAACAATAATTACCAATAATTAGGAATAATTACCAATAATTAGGAATAATTACAAATAATTTGGAATAATTACCAATAATTACCAATAAATAGTAATAATTAGGAATAATTAGCAATAATTAGGAATAATTACCAACAATTACCAATAATTAGGAATAATTACCAATAATTAGGAATAATTACCAATAATTGCCAATAATTAGGAATAATTAGTAATAATTACCAATAATTAGGAATAATTAGGAATAATTAGCAATAATTACCAATAATTAGGAATAATTACCAATAATTAGGAACAATTACCAATAATTAGGAATATTTACCAATAATTAGGAATAATTACCAATAATTAGGAATAATTACAAATAATTACCAATAATTAGGAATAATTACCAATAATTAAGAATAATTACCAATAATTACCAATAATTACCAATAATTTGGAATAATTAGCGATAATTAGGAATAATTACCAACAATGAGAAATAATTAGGAATAATTAAGAATAATTACCAATAATTACCAATAATTAGGAATAATTACCAACAATTACCAATAATTAGGAATAATTACCAATAATTACCAATAATTAAGAATAATTAGGAATAATTAGCAATAATTACTAATAATTAGGAATAATTACCAATATTTAGGAATAATTACCAATAATTAGGAATAATTAGCAATAATTAGGAATAATTATGAATAATTAGGAATAATTATGAATAATTAGGAATAATTACCAATAATTAAGAATAATTACCATTAATTAGGAAAAATTACCAATAATTAACAATAATTACATATAATTAACAATAATTACCAATATTTAACAATAATTACCAATAATTAGGAATAATTACCAATAATTAACAATAATTACCAAAAATTAAGAATAATTACCAATAATTAGGAATAATTACCAATAAATAGGAATAATTACCAATAATTACAAAAAATTAGCAATAATTAGGAACAATTAGCAATAATTAACAATAATTACCAATAATTAGGAATAATTACCAATAATTAACAATAATTACAAATAATTAAGAATAATTACCAATAATTAGGAATAATTAACAATAATTAGAAATAATTACCAATAATTACCAATAATTAACAATATTTAGGAATAATTAGAAATAATTAGGAATAATTAGCAATAATTAGGAATATTTACCAATCATTAGGAATAATTACCAATAATTAGGAATAATTACAAATAATTAGGAATAATAACATTATTAAATTATTAGTATATTTTATTTTTAATATGAAAATAATATAATTTTCTATATTACATACAATTCTCCTTTCATCTTTGTGTTTTCTTTCTCCACATGTAATATTTGAATTCTTTTTCAAAATTATCAACCTACTCACCAATGGAGAGGTGAAAGTGAATGAAAATATTACATGTAAAGACAGAATGTTAAACACACAGATGAGAGGAGAATTGTATATAATATAGAAAATTATATTATTTTAATATTAATAATAAAATATACTAATAATGTAATAATGTTATAATTATATAATTAATATTTATGAAAAAAAATATTAGTATTATTAAAATAAAAAAAAATTATATAATATTAAAATTATCAATATTTGTAACAGGTTTTTCTTTATTCATAACATGTCCAATTCTTAAAGGGTCAATTTTTAGGTCTATCTCAATAAAAAGTTTGCGTCAGTTGTGTCTGATGTAAACTCTATAATTATCCTTTATTGAGTGTTTTTTCTAACAAATTATTCAAAACATGTAATGCTTTTATATTTTATAGAAAAATATGGAACAACAAGGTTGTCGACATTCATTATTATATGACCGCATATTGATAAATCAACGTAGAAATCCAAACGGTTCTAGTTTAAATCCAGTATATATAGAGGGTGTGGAGAATTTTTTATCATTTGTGGCATCAAATCCAGAATTTGTTTCAGAAGGCACAATAAAATGCCCTTGTAGAAAATGTGAATTGAGAACGTTTGACACATTTGAAAAAGTGGGGGAACATCTCTTGAGTTTTGGTTTTCAACCAGATTATGTTTTTTGGTATCAACACGGTGAACGTAGTTCCAGAGTTGGTGATACCAACTTGATTCCGGATCCCTCCCAGTTTCAAGATTTAGTACATGATGTTACAGGTTCATCTGGTAAACAAACAGAAACTCCGGCTGATATAACTTCAAATTCTGAGTTGGCACCGTCTGAATTTTATGAGTTGTTGAGCTCTGCTGAGGATGCATTATATCCTGGCTACAAGATGAGCAAATTAGAAGTAGTTGCTAAATTTATGGCTATCAAATCAGATAACGGAATGTCAAACACCTATTTTGACCAGATATTTTCTTTGCTTAAAACACTATTACCCGAAGGAAATGTTTTTCCTAGAAATTACTATGAGAGTAAAAGGCTGGTTCGAGACTTACTTGTCAGAAGATTCATGCATGTTCAAATGACTGCATTTTATATTATGGGGAAAATGAGTCGTTGGATAGTTGTCCAACATGTGGGAAACCAAGATATAAAGAAGGGCAACATGGGAAGTCTGGTTTGATTCCTGTAAAACAGTTGATATATTTTCCTCTTACATCCAGACTACAATGTTTATTCATGTCTAAGAATACTGTGACAATGATGTCATGGCATAAAGCGAATATTACAACTGATGAAAGCTTGAATCTTCAATCCGATGGTGATTCATGGAAACATTTTGATAGAGTGCATCCATACTTTGCTTTAGAAGCTAGAAATGTTTGACTAGGCCTTTCCACTGATGGTTTTTTTTCGTTCGGATCTTATAGTAGTCAGTATTCATGTTGGCCTATTTTTTTAACTCCATACAATTTACCTCCATGGATGTTGATGAAGGAGCCCTATATATTTTTGACTTTACTAATTCCAGGACATCCGAAGAAGAATATTGATGTTTATTTGAAACCATTGATTGATGAATTAAGTTTATTGTGGAGTACTGGTGTCAGTACATATGATGTTGCTACAAAACAGAATTTTATACTGAGAGCAGCATTGATGTGGACAATTAGTGACTTCCTGGCATATGGGATGTTATCTGGCTGGAGTACACATGGTCAGAAATCATGTCCTTACATTATGGGAGAGAACAAAGAATTTATGCTCATTCATGGAAAGAAACCTTGCTATTTTGACTGTCAATGCAGATTTCTTCGAGCTGATCATCCTTTTCGCAGAAACAGATCTCATTTCAAAAAAGGAATAGTTGAAAGGGATGAACCTCCGAAAATGTTATCAGGTTCGGAGTAAAAATCATTTGTATTTTCATTACCTCCCATCACTTTTGGTCCCATAATAATCCAACAAAAAATTTCTGGTTTTGGGAAAGAACACAATTGGATTAAATGTAGCATATTTTGGGATTTTCCATATTGGTCTGATTTGCTGGTCTGCCACATGTTGGATGTTATGCATATTGATAAGAACTGTTTTGATAATTTGTTTCATACAGTTTGGGATACGCCAGGAAAGAGCAAAGACAATGTAAATGCACATTTAGATCATGCCCAAATTTACAGGCATCCAAAACTGGAACTATTTGAGAATGTTAGAACAGAAAAGTTACTGAAACCAAAAGCATCTTATACACTGTCTAAAGAAAACCGTTTATTATTTTGTTAGTGGATTGCAGATTTGAGACTTCCAGATGGCTGTGCTTCCAATTTGGGTAGATGTGTAAAGAATGGTCATATTACTGGATTAAAATGTCATGATTTTCATGTTATAATGGAAAGAATTCTACCCATTGGATTAAGAGGTCAGTTGAATTCTGTGATTTGGGATTCCATAGCAGACATGTCATATTTTTTTTGGGACATTTGTGCGGCTACAAAAGATTATGATTCTCTATGAAAACTTGAAGAAAATGTTGTTGTAATTATATGTAAACTGGAAAAAATATTTCCGCCATCTTTCTTCGACTCAATGGAACATTTGATATTACATTTTCCATATGAAGCCAAATGTAGAGGTCCAGTACAGTTTCAATGGATTTACCCATTCGAAAGATGCATGAAAAAATGGAAAAGAAAAGTACGTAACAAAGCATCTGTTGAAAGATCTATTGCAGGAGATTATTTGCAAGAGGAAATATCTTTTTTCTTCTCCCATTATTTTGAATATGAGTATCCTTCAAAACACAGTCAAATGGGACAGAACTAGTGTAATATTGATGAAATCGATATTCAATTATCTGTTTTCAACTAGCTAGAGCTTGGTTTTGGTGGAGTTCATGAATGTTGGCTTTCGGATGATGAACATCACAGAGCTCATACGAATGTTCTTCTCAACTATGAAGAGATGACATCAGTTGTAGTATAAGTGTTTATATCACCTATTCTATCATTTATGTTACAGTAAATAACTTTGTTTTTTATAGGTTGTATGATAATCATATCAAGAAACAAATTCCACAAATTATAGCAGCTGCTCCTGAAGAACGCTGATAGAAAAATTTCTCTCATTGGTTTCCAAAACTGGTAACATAAATTCTTTATCCTTTAGCAACTCATTCAATGTATAGTTTACTATATTGATAATTATTTCACAAATTTTCAGGTGTCTCGACTTGCTGATAAAATTGACAATCGGCTGTGTATATTGAGTAACCCACCTTCCAAACATGTTAAAAATTATAATACATATGTGGTGAATGGATTTAGATTTCATACACATGCATATGGGGAATAAAAAAAACAATGAACAATGGAGTTAGCTTGAGAGGATCTCATTATCGAGAAAACGAAGTTGACTTTTATGGAATGCTTGATGAAATCATTGATCACTGTTATATTGGACAACATTACATAACCATGTTCAAATGTCGGTGGTTGGATACAGAGAGAGGTGTGTGTGTTCATCCGACTCATGGAATCATTGATATTAAATGTAAAAGTGTTCTCGAAGTAAATGAAGCATTATTATTGGCTCAATAGTCACATCAAGTTTATTACGCAAAGTACTGTGCTACATCCAAAGACTTGACTGATTGGTGGAGTATAATAAAAATCAAAATTCGAGACAATCAGTTTAGTCAAAGTGAATGGGATTTCACTGATGTGCAAGGAATTGAAGTTTTTCAAGAGTGTACTCAAAATCAATATTTTTTGATAAGAGACATGAGTATAGATGACGACACCCCACATTTAAGAGTTGTTGATGATGATGATGTTAATGATGTCACATATAAATTTGAAATGGTAAAAAATGAAGCAACTGGAACTCGAATGGATATCAATGATGTTGAGGAGGAATATGAAGATGACATTGACATATATGAAGATGATGATAAAGATGAACACTGATATAATTACATGGTAGTTATATATAATCATAACTAATACATATGTATATATAATAGTAATTATCAATTATTTTCTAAAAACATTAACATTTTCTATTTCAGATGCATGACGACACATTGCGTGAGTTGGTAGATGCTGACCTGTCTTTCGATGCAGATGAGTTGCTGGAAGATGACCCTCAGCCTGCAGGCACTTCAGGGAGACTACGGAGGGGGCGCGGTCTTGCACGATTGATGATTCCTGACCCCATCCCCGAGCGACGTCCATATCTTGGGTTTGATCCATGCACACGGAGGAGTGATAACCTGTGGATTTTACGAAACTTTCATTAATATATTCACATAATAAATGTTTATTTTTTTTACAGTTTTCCATATATAGAAGTCAGACAGGGCAGCGCTATTTTGCGCAACTATTTCTCTCAGCCTTAGACCACATGGGCGCAGACTCCCATTAATGTGCACCAGGCCATGTTCGGCCATTGGTTGGTACGTACGTAAATAAATAATTTTTATTTTGAAAATTATTTCATTTCTAACTTGATATTTTGATTTATTTGTAGGGTTTATGGTATCCGATCGAGGATACCATGCGTGGAGCCATCCACGATGCATGGGAGGTGGTCATGTGTGATCGCTTTCGTCAGTTTTTGCACAACTTGTGGAGAGAGACCATGACGAAAGCAAGAGGATCCATTTTTTATGACTCCTATAGAGCGCACCGATCACAGTACATTTCATCCCACGTATGGGATGGATTTTGTGCGCACTGGTTGAGTGATGCCATTCAGAGGAGATCATCAGTGGGGAGGAAGAATCATGGGAGACAGGAGGTGACTCATCAAGTTGGGAGTCTTACTTTCAGTACTCATAGACAACATCTGGTATGTACATTATTTAAAAATATTTTATATAACTAAAAATATTAACAGTTTATTTTTTATTCTTATAGGCTGTCGAGCACCCCGATATTTCTAAGTACGACGTATATTGGAGGATGTATAGTGATCCTGCTACTGGGGAGCTCAGAGGTGATCGTCAGCGTCACATCGTGGTCAGTATTATTTTTTTTATGTTTAAAAATTAACTGCATATAATATATTCATAATTTTAATTTTAAATTGCAACTACAAGAGTCGTATGAGGCCGCAGCGTCACAGACCCAGCCTGAGAGTCAGACTGAGTCATCAGATCAGACCAGTGGCCGTCAGTTTGATGAGGCGGCATGGATGCAGCCACCCAATATTCCTTCGAGAAGGGCTGGGTAGTTTGTATCAGCTCTCGACTGACTCCCGGTGATTATTATGGCAGTGCTGTGATGTCGATGTCTAGCTCGAGAGGAGCTCGTGCATCTTCTTCTACTACACAGTATGAGGATCAGTTGCGATCTCAGACTGCACTGATAGAGAGTCTCCGACAGGAGTAGGAGGAGATGCCTCAGTAGCAGCAGCAACATGAGGAGGAGCGTCGATGCCAGCAGCAACTGTACGAGGATCAGATGAGTCGGTGGCAGCAGCAGCAGCAGCAACAGATGGAGTACATGCTCAAACTCACTCGTGCTTTAGGGATGTAGTTTACTCCACCAGCATCTACAGATCCCCCTCCCCCTCCCCCTCCTTCATATTAGAGTTTTTTTATGTTATAAAGTTTGTTAAATCAAAATATGAATTTTTTCCTATTCGTAGTTTCTGTCTCATTATAAAATATAAATAATATTATATTTTGAAATAACAATATTAATATGAATAATATTATTATTTATATTTTATAATATTAAATTATATATATATTAAAATTTTATAATATTATAATTTAGAAATATTTTTTTGTAATATTTGAATTATTTTAATATTTGAAATTATTATAATTTTATTATTATTATATTTTTTGAAATAACTTATTAATATTTATTTTATGGAACGCCCCGACCCCAGTTACCCAGAGTCAGTGCATTATTACATAACATTTGCATGATCACAAGAAAGATCAAATCTCAAAAGACCGATTGGTTTAGTAGCCTTGGAAACACTAGATATATTCATAAAGTTTTACATTACATCATGAAGTGAAAAACTACTATAACAACATATTGTCTCCATAATCCTCACTATTATCATCTCATAATATCCCTGCAATTCATTCATAATTTACTTCTTCACATCCTGGGAAAAATAAAACACAGAAAAGGGGTGAGCTCAAATGCCTAGTAAGGATAACAATATAGCGGAAACTTTCATAAATAAGAATAAAAATTTAAGGCAATGTATAACTAAAACAAAAGCCTTTTAAACTTTAACTTCAACATTGTATGGCAAAAATAAAATGAAATAATTCCATTTACTTATTCACATGGATATCCAACTAATCAAATAATCACATGCAATATCAATAACCACATTCATAATGATGGATTGCATAATGCCAGACTGTCATAACCACATATCCAAGGCATTGTGCCAAGACTACAAATAAGATTTTTCCAAGGCCTCGTTCCAAGACACTAGTTAGTCTCATGAGACCTACCGATGCATCGAGGAGCTATATCGGTCTCCACCCATCACATATTAAGTCCAATGCATTCCCATATGAAAAGGTTTAAACATAACATAAACATTCGTATTAAAACTACCATATGAAATGTCAATACTTTCACCATAAACCATGAATGGTATAAAAATAGCATATCCACAGTTAAACATATCACAAAACCTTCAATACAATATAGAAGTTTTGTATCATAATAAATCAACTTTAAATAAGGGTAAAATCCATCAAAGGATGTTGACATAGATGAAATCAAAATTCTTTTAAAGTAATATATCTTTCTATTTTGAAATCATTCAAGAGTCATATATTTATAATAAAAAACATTCTCTTTGAAAATATTCCTATATGCTTGTAAGGGATTCTTCGAAGATTTTATAACGGCGAAAAATAGCCTCACCCGCCGTATAAGTTAAAAAATAAACATTCTTACCTTAATTCTGTCGAAAAGGTTTAAAAGCACCTTGCTTGGAAAACGACGGAAAGATTCCTTTATAAAACTCTTATAAAAAGTAAAAAAAGGGTATAAATGACTTTAACCCACATTCTAGTAAATAGTAAAAATGTTTTTAAAATCATTTTTAAGAAACATGGATGTGGATGATAAAGAGATCACAGTAGATTATTAGGTATAAACAACCTCAGATATTGAAGAGATTGTGAAATAAACCCTTACCTTGTACTTTTCCTTGGTTGTGGTAGGTTAAACTCCAGTATAATGGTGAAATAATTGTTATTAAATTATACAAGAATCATATACATTAATATGATATCATATATGATCATTTAACATTTATTTGTTAATAATATCTTAGTATTATCGTTGTTTCGGGTGTTAACTTACTCGTTTTATTTTATATGTTTTGTTATATAAGCCATGTTTGTAATGGGTAGGTTGTATATTATTCATATTCATAATGATATAAAGTCCTTAAACATCATTTTTAAATCATCAAATGATAATTATACTTGAATGGATACGATGGATAATGAATCTCATCGCGTTCGTGGAGACAGTAGTCCGTACGTACGCACGAGCGAAAATATCATTATTTTGATATTAAAATAATATATAAATGGATGGTATATCATATATACAGAATCATTAACATTTTATATTTATTTTTTACATGAGTTACACATCATTATTATACCCATCCAAATAATAATATATTGAATAACAATTACACCACGACGTGGAGACGGTAACCCGTACGTACGCACGTATGGTGACATGTTATTCAAAGGGTGGATAGAATACTGAATATGGTTGTACCATATTTATAATAACATCACAGTATATATATGATACTGGAGTTATTATTTTATAATGGTAATAAAAAAGGAAGAAGAAGTGGAAGAAGAAAGGAACATGGAAAAGGGTGGTAAAATCATTACCTCTTCTTCGGGTTCTTCCTTTTGATTTGATCAAAAGGGCTCCTTAGGTTGGCATTATGATCAAAATAAGGCCTCTAGGATGTAGTTAGGGAAGTTGGGAGAGTATTGGGGTAGAGTTTGGCCGAACCAAAAGGCTTTGAAGGTGTGAATAAATGAGAAGGATGAGTGCCCTTTTATAAGAGGGGTGAGGGGCACCTTTGGAAAAGCTAGAAAAATTAATTTATAATAAATTCATATTCGGTTTCTGATGGCTCCAAAGTTGATTATTTAAATTCTAAGGTGGGGATAGGTCGAACACCACTCAACCAATATAATTTAGACAGGTTTGGGTCATATTATTAACCTTACCTTTATGTATGAACTCTAAGTTAATTAGTTTCACTTTTAAAATGTCTCCTTGTATTTTTATATTATATGGTTAATAAACTCTCCATATACATCCAAGAGACCCCTAAGTGGTCCATTAATGATGAACCTATCATGATATAAGTCTCTTGGACGAAAATTAGATTTTTAGGAATTTAATATCAATTAATAATATAATATTAGTTTTAAAAACTCTTTTGTGTCAATTTTGACAGTATTCAATAGTTGATTTTTGTGAAACTCATAACAGAATTATTACTTCGAAAAAAGTCAATTAAATCAATCCTAAAATGTCATATTATCCTAGAAAATTATTTTAATTCATTAAAAGTCTCATATTATATTTATTTGGGTATTTATAATATCAATTATTTTCATTTTTCACTATTATCGTAATTACTGCATCATCATTGTGTCATAAATAACTTAAGTTATTTAATGTATAAAAATTAGAAATAAAATATCATTATGTATGAAATCTTATTATATTTCTAATTAATATTTACAATCGAATTTATCTTATGTATAACCCTATATTAAAAATGTTTTAGTAAATAAACTTGGATTTTAACTCTTGTAACTCTTCTCTGAATTAAATAATAATATATGTCCTAATCTATTCCAAGTGGACCTAAATGATAATATTTTATTCCTAAGGTTGTTTTTGGTAGAGATAAACTTGTCCAATAGAATTAGGACTTGTGTTAGGATAATATTAATATCATTTTTACCCTGAATTACCCTATTTACTTTTAACCGTGGTAAATAAAAGTAAAAAGTTACTATTCACCAAAAATTATTTTCATCTCATTGGACCACATTTTACTTCTTTATATTAACCCTGTCTCTCAAATTTTTGAAATTCCATTCACAGATGCGGTAAAATTATGTTTTATGAAAAAATTCAGTTTTTTAACTACCACTTAGTAGTTTCACTATTCATTAAAAATTGAAGTTTTTCAGAACAATGCCAAAATTTCACCCTAAGCTATAATTGATATTCTGAATTAAAAAATGATGTCTATTTTAAAAAATTCCAAACATATAAGTTTCAGTAATTAATTTTATAATTAATTCCCACTGTCACAACAAATAGCGTGTTTTTATGAAACAATATATACCAAAAGATTGACAATTGTTTAGGTCCAATTTCAAAGTGAAATTAATTCTAATGAACACCATTGGATAAAATGGTAAATATATATTCTAATTATACTTTAAAACCACTCAATAATATAATTTATCACTATAAACTATTTTGATTAAAAAAGTTGTTTTTATGTATTTGTCACTATTCATAAAAATTGGAAGTTCTCAGAAAAATACCAAAAAATCATCCTAGGATAATTTCGATATTCCGAAACCAAAAATGAAGTCCATTTTGAAATATAAAATATATATAATTTCAAAAAGTAGGTATTACTATTCATAATGGTTAGTTTGATTGGTTGTGGTGTGTTAGAACTCGATGTTGCGTACAACACACGCTATTGCATTATTCAAAGAGGAGCGTACCGTAGAAGCTTGGGGTGTTACATTATCCCCTCCTTCAAATAATTTCTTCCTCAAAATTTCTAGAATACTACCGCATGAAAAGAATCGGGTGGTTCTTCATCATAAGTTCCTCGGGTTCCCATGTTTCCTCTTCCATCTTATGGTTTCTCCACAAAACTTTTACCAGACGCATCGTCCGGTTTCTCAGTACTTGTTCTCTCGTATCAAGAATCCTGACGGGCTCTTCACAATAAGATAGATCGGGTTCCAGTTCTAATTCCTCGTAAGTGAGTACATGCGTTGGGTCAGGCATGTATTTCCTCAACATAGATACGTGGACCACATCGTGAACATTGGAGAGACTTGGAGGCATTGCCAATCGGTAAGCTACAACCCCAATTCGTTCTAGAATTTCGAAAGGTCCGATGTACCTGGGACTCAATTTACCTTTCTTACAAAAACGTATGACTCCCTTCCATGGAGATACATTCAGGAAAACATGATCACCGACTTGAAATTCCAAATCCTTCCTTCGATTATCGGCATAGCTCTTCTGCCTACTTTGAGCTTCTTTGATGTGATTTTGGATTACCTTCACCTTTTCCATAGTTTCCTCCAATAGTTCTAGACCTACAAGTTTTCTTTCACCAACGTCATCCCAACAGGTTGGTGTGCGACATCTCTTTCCGTATAACGCTTCATATGGTGCCCTCTGAATACTCTAATGGATGCTATTATTGTAGGAAAATTCTACCAGAGGTAAATACTGATCCCACATACCCTGAAAGTCAAGTGAGCAGGATCTCAACATGTCTTCTAAGGTTTGAATAGTCCGTTCTGATTGTCCATCTATCTGAGGGTGGTAGGCAGTGCTCAAATGAAGTTCAGTATCCAGGTATTTCTAAAGACTCTTCCAGAATCTTGATGTAAAACGGGGATCATGATCAGAAACAATCGATATCGGTACCTCATGAAGTCTCACAACTTCATTAATATATAGTCTTGCTATACATTCTAGTGGTAGATCTTCTCTTATAGCAAGAAAATGTGCTGACTTGGTAAGACGATCAACAATAACCCATATTACATCGTTCCTTCTAGGAGTCTTTGGTAGCCCCATTAAAAAGTCCATCGTAATATTGTCCTATTTCCATTTCGGTATGGGAAAAGGTTGCATGGCTCCTCCAGGGTGTTGCCTTCCAGCTTTCACTTATTGACAAAACATACATCTTGACACAAAATAAGCAATCTCCCTCTTCATGTTGTCCCACCAAAAATGTTCCTTGAAATCTCTATACATTTTGGTGCACCCATGGTGTATAGAGAAATTGGAACTATGAGCATCATCCAGCAATTCCCTTTTTAGATCAGGTATATCGGGAACACAAAGTCTCATCCCAAATTTCAAAATTCCATCTTTATACACAAAGTCTCGCAATCTGCCATCATTCAAAGCTTTAATCTTCTTTTTAAATTCTTCATCATCGGTCTGAGAACTCTTAATCCATTCTAGTAAATATGGTTTGGAAACCATTTGAAAAAGCATTGATGTTTCACCTTCCCTGGTTATTCCCATGTCCATCTTCACTAGATCCATGAAAATTGGATCTCTTTCAATTCTCATATTGTTCAAAACTCCATAATCTTTTCTGCTCAAAGCATCTGCCACCTTGTTTTCCTTCCCCGGGTGGTAGTGTATCATGCAATCATAATCCATGATTAATTCAAGCCATCTCCTTTGTCTCATGTTGAGTTCTTTTTGTGAGAAAATATACTTCAAACTCTTATGATCAGTATAAATCTCACATTTTTCACCATAGAGGTAGTGCATCCATATCTTCAAAGAAAATATCACAACTGCTAACTCGAGATCATGAGTAGGATATTGTTGTTCATGAATTTTCAACTGTCGTGATGCATAGGCAATAACCCAATCATTCTGCATAAGGACACAACCAAGTCCTTTCTTTGATGCATCACTATAAATAACGAACCCATCATTCGCCGATGGTAGATTCAATATAAGAGCATTGACTAATCTTCTCTTCAGTTCTTTGAAACATTATTCACACTCTTTTGTCCAAACAGATTTAACCCATTTACCTGTGAGCTTCCTTAATGGGATATCCAATCGGGAAAAATTCTGGACGAAACGTTGATAATAACCTGCTAAACCAATAAAACTATGTACCTTAGTTATACTCTTCGGTGATGGCCATTCATGGATTGCCTTAGTATTAGAAGGATCAACATCGATTCCATCTTTAGAGACAATATGGCCAAGAAAAGAAATCTCTTGAAGCCATAATTCACACTTGCTAAACTTCCCATATAATTCATGTCTTCTCAGAGTCTTCAAGATAATGCGCAAGTGATTTTCATGATCTTAGTAGCTTTTTTAGTATACCAAGATGTCATCAATAAATACCACCACAAATTCATCGAGATACTCCTTGAAAACTCCATTCATCAGATCCATGAATACAGAGGGTTCATTAGTCAATCCAAAAGGCATTATAGTAAACTCGTAATGCTCGTACCTGGTTCGAAATGCTATCTTCAGAATGTCTTCCTTCTTCACACACAACTGATGGTATCCAGATCGAAGGTCAATCTTTGAAAATTATTGAGCTCCATGTAGTTGGTCAAATAAATTATCAATGCGAGGTAGGGGATACTTGTTCTTTATCGTTATAGAATTGATCTCCCTGTAGTCAATACATAACCTCATAGATCCATCTTTCTTTTTAACAAAAAGAACAGAGGATCCCCATGGAGAAACACTAGGGCGAATAAATCCTTTATTACTCAATTCCTCTAGTTTTTTCTTTAGTTCAACTAATTCTACAGTGGCCATTCTATAAGGGGTCTTCGATATAAGCCTTGATCCAAGAATTAAATCAATGGAAAACTCAACTTCTCGTTCTGGAGGATGTCCAGGAAAATCTTCCGGAAATACATCTACAAATTCTTTCACAATAGGTGCATCCTCTATTTGAACATTAATTTCCTCACCCATAGTTATTTCATTCTCTTCGTCCCCAATAATTGAATTTAGTTGATCTACTGGGGGTGGATCTAGATAAGAATTAGGTGGTGACGATTCTGCTCTAAAGATAAGGTGTTCCATATCATCATCATCAGGAATCGTAACCTCTTTCTTCTTACAATAAATATTCACATCATAATCCGAAATCCAATCCATACTGAGGAATATATCAAACTAAATCATAGGTTTGAAAATGAGATCAGTGGATAAAGAACATTTATGTGCTCTAATGGGGACTGGTTCACAAAACATTGTTTCAATGATACTTCCCTTAGGAGTTTTAACAAACAACTCCCTTGTTAAATCAAATTGGAAATATCTAATTTTCTTAGCAAACTGGGAAGATATGAAACTATACGATGATCCATAATCAAATAATTCATTTGCTAACCTTGAGGAAACCATTAAATTACTTGCCACCACGTCTTTCAGATCTTCTACCTCAGTAGTAGTGATAGCATAAGCTTGGCCTTGATCCCTTGGAATTTTCAGAGGTAAGTTGCCCTGATGCTTAGGACATTCATTTTCATAATGCCCCATCTCCATGAAATTGTAGCACTGAAAATTGGTAGCTTCCTTCTTCCCTTTGCAATCACAAGCTTTGTGGCCTTTTTCACCACACTTGTAACAGACTCTTGTTCCCTTCAAGCAAGTACCAGGGTGTTTCTTACCACATTTACCACAGGATAGATATTCAACATTTCCCTTCTTCCACTTATTTCCATTCCCAGATTGATCAGTAGGCCTCTTCTTCTCTTTCTTTTCTTTAAAGTCATAAGACTTAGAGAATTCCTTTTCGGTCTTGATAGCACATTAGACAATGTCTTTGTACGATGAGAAGGATTGTGATACTAATGCTCGATGGAGAAATGGTTTTAACCCATCAAAGAAACAATCAATCTTACTTTTGGGTTACATATATAATCTCCATCATACCTTTCTAACCTTGTAAAGTAAGCCACATAATTTTTGACATTCTCATCCTCCTTCTATCTCAGACTCAGAAATTGCCTTTCCATATCCGCTCGATGGACGCGAGGAAAGTATTTTTCTAAAAATAGATCTTTGAACTCCCTCCATTCAATATTTGATACTACATCATCTTCATTAGTATTTTGAATCAATGACCACCATTTATCAGCATCTCCAGTGAGGCGGTAAACTGCCATGATAACTTTTTCCCTTTCACTACTCCCCAAAGCCTTAAATATTTTCTCTAGGGAAAATATCCATTGGTCAGCTACTAAGGGATTTGTACTCCCATTGAACATTGGTGGTTGTTGCCTCATGAATAGATCTATCATTGATCCTCCATGCTGCGGATCAGGGTGCTTCATATGGGTAAGGTTATTATTCATAACCTGAGTGAGTTGTCCCAGTATGGTGATTTGCTGATCGGCACCAGTTGCATCACCAGCTCCACTATAATTATCTTGAGCAGGAGGGAAATCCCTACATGGAGTGCGTGCATTGATACGGTTTCCATTTCTTCCACTACGATCCATTTGTAAACAATGTCATAAACTAGATCAGTTTATGAATCAAAATACATAATCCCATACTTATAAAACATTTAACATAAATTGTACTATTTATTGATATAATCCATAATCATAAAAAAAATTCATTGAGGAAGTATATACTCATAAACCCTTTATAATGATTTGTAATGAAAATGAGAGTTATCCTAAGCATATCCCCCGGGAGTGTCCTAACCAAGAGTGCAGCAAGGCCCGTTGTCGTGCACCAGTTCCCGTTCGAGTCTAGCTCAAAGCGGTGATTTTGGGTTTTACCCCTAGGTACATCTGTTCCAGATCTGCCTCTACCTGCTCATATCCAGACAGGGATGTATTGCTCGGAAAACTCACAAAATCTCTACAATACCAAAATTCTAGGAAATTCTTCTATACTAATCCTCAAAGTTCATATTAGGTCTATGTGCTCTAATCAGAGTTTATCTAAATCTATCTTCCAAGGTTTGTACTAAACTTTCTCTGATACCAACTGAAACACCCCGACCCCAGTTACCCAAATTCGGTGCATTATTACATAACATTGGCATGATCACAAGAAAGATCAAATCTCGAAAGACCGATTGGTTTAGTATCCTTGGAAACACTAGATATATTCATAAAGTTTTTCATTACATAATGAATTGAAAAACTACTACAACAACATATTGTCTCCATAATCCACACTATTATCCCCTCATAATATCTTTTCAGGTCATTCATAATTTACTTCTTCACATCCTGGGAAAAATAAAACATAGAAAAGGGGTGAGCTCAAATGCCCAGTAAGGATAAAAATATAGCGGAAGCTTTCATAAATAAGAATAAACATTTAAGGCAATGTATAACTAAAACAAAAGACTTTTAAACTTGAACTTCAAAATTGTATGGAAAAAATAAAATGAAATAATTCCATTTACTTATTCACATGGACATTCTACTAATCGAATAATCACATGCAATATTAATAACCACTTTCATAATGATGGAATGCATAATGCCAGACTATCATAACCATATAGAAAAGGCCTCGTGCCAAGACTACAAATAAGATTTTTCCAAGGCCTTGTGCCAAGACACTAGTTTGTCTCATGAGACCTACCGATGCATCAAGGAGCTATAGCAGGCTATACCCGTCACATATTAAGTCCAATGCATTCCCATATGAAAAGGTTTAAGTATAACATAAACATTCGTATTAAAACTATCATACAAAATGTCAATACATTAACCATAAACCATGAATGGTATAAAAATAGAACATCCACAGTCAAACATATCACAAAACCTTCAATACAAAATAGAAGTTTTGTATCATAATAAATCAACTTTAAATAAGCGTAAAATCCATCAAAGGATGTTGACATAGATGAAATCAAAATTCTTTTTAAAGAAATATCTCTTTCTATTTTGAAATCATTTAAGAGTCATATATTTATAAAATAAAACATTTTCTTTGAAAATATTTTTATAAGCTTGTAAGGGAAGCTTCGACGATTTTATAATGGTGAAAAATATCCACAACCGCCGTATAAGTTAAAAAAACATTCTTACCTTAATTCTGTAAAAAAGGTTAAAAAGCACCTTGTTTGGAAAACGACGGAAAGATTCCTTTATAAACCTCTTATAAAAAGTAAAAAAAGGGTATAAATGACTTTAACCCACATTCTATTAAATAGTAAAAATGTTTTGAAGTTCATTTTTAAGAAACATGGATGTGGATGATAAAGAGATCCCAGAAGATTATTACGTATAAACAACCTCAGATAATGAAGAGATTGTGAAATAAACCCTTATCTTGTACTTTTCCTTGGTTGGGGTAGGTTAACCTCTTGTATAATGGTGAAATAATTGTTATTAAATTATACAAGAATCATATACATTAATATGATATCATATATGATCTTTTAACACTGATTTGTTAATAATATCTTAGTATTATCGTTGTTTCGTGTGTTAACTTACTCGTTTTTTTTTATATGTTTTATTAAGTAAGCCATGTTTGTAATGGGTAGGTCGTATATTATTCATATCCAGAATGATATCAAGTCCTCAAACATCATTTTTAAATCATCAAATGATAATTATACTTGAATGGATACGATGGAGAATGAATCTCATCGCGTTCGTGGAGACGTTAGTCCGTACGTACGCATGAGCAAAAATATCATTATTTTGATATTAAAATAATATATAAATGGATGGTATATCATATATACAGAATAATTAACATGTTATATTTATTATTTTCATGAGTTACACATCATTATTATACCCATCCAAATAATAATATATTGAATAACAATTACACCACGACGTGGAGACTGTAAGTCGTACGTACGAACATATGGTGACATGTCATTCAAAGGGTGGATAGAATACTGAATATGGTGGTATCATATTTATAATAACATCACAGTAAATATATGATACTGGAGTTATTATTTTATAATGGTAATAACAATGGAAGAAGAAGTGGAAGAAGAAAAGAACATGGAAAAGGGTGGTGAAATCATTACCTCTTCTTCGGGTTCTTCCTTTTGATTTGATCAAAAGTGCTCCACAGGATGGCATTCCGATCAAACTAAGGCCTCTAGGTTGTCGTGAGGGAAGTTGGGAGAGTATTCAGGCAGAGTTTGGCTGATCCAAAAAGCTTTGAAGGTGTGAAGAAATGATAAGGTGGAGTACCCTTTTATAAGAGGGGTGAGGGACACCTTTGGAAAAGCTAGAAATATTAAATTATAATAAATTCATATTCAGTTTCTAATTGCTCCAAAGTTGATTATTTAAATGTTAAGGTGGGGATAGGTCGAAAACCACTCAACCAATAGAATGTAGACAGGTTTGGGTCATTATATTAACCTTATCTTTAAGTATTAACTCTAAGTTAATTAGTTTCACTTTTACAATGTCTCATTGTATTTTTATATTATATGGTTAATAAACACACCATATACATCCAAGAGACACCCAAGTGGTCCATTAATGATGAACCTATCATTCTATAAGTCTCTTGGCCGAACCTTAGATTTTTAGGAATTAAATATCAATTAATAATATAATATTTGTTTTAAAAACTCTTTTATGTCAATTTTGACACTATTCAATAGTTGATTTTTGTGAAACTCATAACAGAATTATTACTTCAAAAACAGTCAATTAAATCAATCCTAATATGTCATATTATCCTAGAAAATTAGTTTAATTCATTAAAAGTCTCAAATTATATTTATTTGGGTATTTATAATATCAATTATTTTAATTTTTCACTATTATCGTAATTATTGCATCATCATTGTGTCATAAATAAATTAAATTTTTTAATGTCTAAAAATTATAAATAAAATATCATTATGTATGAAATCTTATTATCTTTCTAAGTAATATTTAAAATCAATTTTATCCTATGTATAACCGTATATTAAAAATGTTTTAGTAAATAATCTTTTATTTTAACTCTTTTAACTCTTCTTTGAATTAAATAATAATAAATGTCCTAATCTATTCCAAGTGGACCTAAATGATAATATTTTATTCCAAAGGTTGTTTTTGGTCGATATACACTTGTCCAATTGAATTAGGATATGTGTTAGGGTAATATTAATATCATTTTTACCCTTAATTACCCTATTTACTTTTAACCGTGGTAAATAAAAGTAAAAAGTTACTATACACCAAAAATTATTTTCATCTCATTGAACCACACTTTACTTTTTGATATTAACCGTGTCTCTCAGATTTTCTAAATTCCATTCACAAAAGCGGTAAAATTATGTTTTATGAAAAAATTCAGTTTTTTAACTACCACTTTGTAGTTTCACTATTCATCAAAAATTAATGTTTTTCAGAACAATGCCAAAATTTCATCCTAAGCTATAATTGATATTCCAAATTCAAAAATGATGTCTATTTTACAAAATTCCAAACATATAAGTTGAATTAATTAATTTTATAATTAATTCCCACTATCACAACAAATAGCGTGTTTTTAAGAAACAATATATACCAAAAGATTGACAATTGTTTAGGTCCAATTTCAAAGTAAAATTAATTCTAATGAACACTATTGGATAAAATGGAAAAAATATATTCTAATTATACTTTAAAACCACTCAATAATATAATTTATCACTATAAATTATTTTTATTAAAAAAGTTGTTTTTAAGTTTTTTTCACTATTCATAAAAATTGAAAGTTCTCAGAAAAATACCAAAAAATCATCTTAGGATAATTTCGATATTCCAAAACCAAAAATGAAGTCCATTTTTAAATATAAAATATATATATTTTCAAAAAGTAGGTATTACTATTCATAACGGCTAGTTTGATTGGTTTTAGTGTGTTAGAACTAGATGTTGCGTACAACACACGATATCGCATTATTCAAAGAGAAGCGTACCATAGAAGCTTGGGGTGTTACATTTTATTTATGAATTATAAATCTATTATTATTATATTAATTAAAATAATTTATTAATAATTTATTATTTTTATTTGTGAATTATAATTCTATTATTATATTAATTAAAATCATTTATTAATATTTTTTTTATTTTTTTATTTTTGAATTATAATTGGATTATTATTATATTAATTAAAATAATTTATTACTATTTTATTTTTTTTATTTTTTTATATTATTTGTGACGGGTACTATGCCCGTATCAAATAGTGTTATTATTATATTAATTAAAATAATTTAGTAATATTTTTTTATTTTTTTTTAAGAAAATATTTGCGACGGGTCCGTCGCAAATAGTATTTGCGACGGACCCGTCACAAATATTTTGTTTACATGTTTTTAAAATATAACGACTTGTATTTGCGACGGGACATATGTCCCGTCCCAAATAACTCTTGTTGCGACGCCGTTTTCCGCAATGTTCTATTTGCAACGGACCCCCGTCGCAAATGCACATTAGCGACGGGATCCCGACGCAAATGCCATGTCGCAAATGTCCTTATTTCCAGTAGTGATAATTCCAAAATCACATTGAATTCATGTAAATGAGGGATAATAAGACCTTCCTGAAGAAAATTTCATATATATTATATTAGGATAAAATAATAATATATTTTTTTACTTAATAATATCAATTAGGGGGTACTTATCTTAGGATTTGAGAAAACGTCCTCTGGTTACTAGGGAGTTTAGAACATTATTCAAATTAGATATCAAAAAATATGGTATGGATGGTGGAGGTACCTTTAACCATTTATTTTAATTAATTTATTTTGGAATTATGATATTATAGGCTTTCTTTTATTCCATAGGTTTAAGTGGACACAGTATTCTTTGTAACACTCCAAGATTTTAGAATTTATATATTTTAAACAATACATTACATACTGAGTGGTGTATACAACACTCATGTTTTGTGATCTATGATATAATATAAGAATGATATTACGTATTTATGAACATCATATTGTCATATATATATATAGAAGTTTTTTCCTTAAACAATTAATAATAAATCATATATTGATTATTAATTTTATGTAAATGAAGATAAAATCTTTTGAAGGTAAAAGAGATATTATTTACAAAACCATTTTTTATCCATCCATTGTATATAAATTGTAATATATTAAATTAATTATTATTAATATATTATTCAAACCAAATAATTGTTTTATATATCAAAGTTAATTAGTTAAAATTTATTTTTTATTGATGCTATTGAAGAAATTTGAATAATGTCATTCCATGCATAAAAAATAAATTTCATTTAATAATTTTTTTATTGACTTCTCTGTGTTCGTATTTCAATTAATGTATCAAACTATTAAAACATTTATTTGAAATAATGGATTATATTTTTTTAAATCAAAATTTCATAATAGGTTTTGGTTTATTTTTTAAAAATTTCTAATAAGATTTATTTTTGAGTGGATAGTGAAAATGCCTATTTTTTGGAAACTAGGATTTATTTTATTAAAATTAACAGATCATTGTGTTTTTCATTTTTAAAATTTTTTTAAGATCTATTTGAAAAAAACTATTTATATATTTTGATATGAATGAATAATAAATATTATTTTTTATAATTTCATTTTTACGGTAAAAACACAGTATTCTAAAAACTTCTTTTATTGAATTTTTTGCACATATATATAAAGTAATTTATAGTTCATATATAAATTAAATTATAATAAAATTAATCTGACAATTAGAATCATTTAATATATTTTTTAATTATTTCAATTCCATTTTCAATCCATATGAATAATAACCAGGGTAAAAATGTGCTACCTTAGAAAATGTTAAATCCTGTTAATAGAGGTAAGAACTATTTGATAAGGCCGCAAAAATATATCTTAATTATTACTATGTGATTTTATTTAGAGCCGCATAAACTTATATTAAAAATGTTATATTTTTTTAATAACATGAGCATGAGTAAAAAAATTATATTATTTAAAAGTTTTTTAATATTAAAAGTTTTCCACTTCCCTCACTTATGAAATGGAACCTCTTATTATCTCTACCTCAAACATTTTTATCACACTATATAAGAAAAACTCTAAAAAATATCTATAAAAATCATTATCTTTTCCTAAAAGATCATGGTCCTACTAAAATTTAAAAACTATGATTCTTAAGGTTTAATCCAAAGATGCACATCCAAATAGACGATATAACTCCTAACATATTGTTTTCATGTTGATATTATTTCATACACAAAGATTATTATATATTCATTATGAAATAATTCCATAAGTAAATAAAAAATTTCAAAGTTTTATTATGATTTTTTTATAATACCTTTTAATCACTTTTTATTTCCAAATAGAAATGAAAACATCGCTCGTGCATATGTGTGGATAACAACCTACAGAATGCACCATGTTTTTTCATCATCGATTCATATAAATGATTAAAATGTTTGAAAAATTAATATATATGATATTTATGGCATTATTATCATTTATCGATGATAATATAGTACTTACCTTATCATCCTATCTCTCCATTATAAAATGATAATTATTCTCATGCAAATGTGTGCAATACCAACTCTCTGACATGATGTAATTAATTTTTCATCATCACATTTCAATATTATTTATAGGGATGGAAATAATAAATAATTAATAATTATAAAACATATTTTTTTAATTGTAAAATATAATCTAATATAACCAAAAGGCACCGAGAAGCGCTCCAAATTTTATTAAGGAAAATGTAAAAGACAAGTGATTACACGAGGTACAAAGTGCTTGTACCGGCAAGGGAAAAAATTAAAATTGGAGAGAAATTGAAAAGGAATACATCCAAACCATTTCTGCACAGACATGGGACAACCCCCAATGCCCAAGACTCCATTGAAAGAAGCAGGTCTGTAAAAGAAGCAGAAACCCCCTGATCTTCATATCAGAAACCAAGCGGCAAGAGAAGATGATAAAAAAAGCCTCACAAAGCACCAATGAAACCATGATGAACACCAAAAATATCCACCCAAGTCAGAAAATAAATTCAACACTCTATAAAGAAAACTGAGCTCCAAACCCCTACAATGGTTGTGCTAAAACGATAAGTAGACCATGAGTGAAAAATCACTATTCCCACCGAAGCTGAAGATAATCAAAATCAGGGTTTCGACCAAGTTCAAGTTCCACTCTATCAAACATGTGCTCTCTGATACTGAGATAATCATTAAAAAATATTTCCTTGTAACAATATATTCGAAAAGATAACTTTTCTTATTCCCCAATCCAAGGGTAGAAGTCCTCCTTGTATCCTTCTTTAATCACCCGAGTGAAATTTCTAAGCATAATTCTATCCTCTCACTCCTCAATCCAAGAGTAGGAGGCCTCTTCATCTAATAATGAGGAGCCCTCTTCTTTAGAGGATTTTGATGTAAAAGGATTTTTGTTGAGCATAGGTTTTGAAGAAATATTAATTTCCTCCATTCGAAGCCCTGAAGATCTAGTGGCAATGGTCCTCTACAACTTAGAGTAGTCAATTAATTTTTGTGTCTTCTTAGGATACAGAATGATAAAACAATCAGGATCAGTAAAAGGTTTCTTACCTTTTTTTGGAACTCGAGGGTAGGTATTCCTCATCAATATTATACGCTTGATCATTATCATAAATATTAGAATCACCAGAAACATAGTGAGCCTCTTACGCTATCTCATTAGTGGTTGGGGTAGCTCCTAAGGTGTCAATAAAATTCTCAGCATTATTGACCACATCCACAAACCCATAGAAAATAGAATCTTGAGTGCATAAAGGCTGTGCTAGGCAGGAATCTGGGACCGGTGAAGACATAAGTGGGACCTTCGCATTAGAGGTTTTAGCCTGTTCAATAGGAGGCCTCTTATCTTTCTCAATCCAGACTGGTTTTCCTCATTCAGCAAAGGTTTCCCAAACTTATGAGTGCTCAAAGGGTCCTTCCAAGATCTACAATCTCCAAAGGAGTTTCCAAGATATAGGCAATTAGAGCAGTAGCTCAGAAAGGATTCATAGGCCACTTCTTGAAAAAATCCAGCATCCCCATTCTGGATCCAAATAACTGCAGGCAGGTGCTGCGTAAGAACAACCTCAACACACACACACGCAACCGATGGACTTGTGAGGTTTTGAGTAGCAGAATCCAAAATAATGGGATTCCCTATAAGTTTATCAATAGGAAAAAGGGAAATCTGTTTGAAAATATGCATCGGCATACCCGGGAAACCTAACCACACAGGGGAAATTAGTGCTTCAATGTTGCAATCAATCCTAGGGGTCCATTTTAGGACTTTTATCGAGCACCCCCAAAGCTCCAAGAACCCGTAGACCAAATACAATAGTAATCTTTTACAGAGGAAAGTCGCATCACAATATTCATCGAGTTGAGCAGAACAATTTCAAAATAGACGAATCCCATGGATTCGAATGCTTTATGTAGGAAGATCAAAGAGGGACGACGCTGAATGAATTTACCAACAAGAACAAATCTAAGATCACAAGAGATAAATTGAACCTCCTCTTTCAAAAACATGATGGTCGTGTGACCCCTATTGTGAAACTAATTCGGTTGAAAAGAATCAGCAAGAGGCGGAGAAGAAACAGAATCAACAGATCCGATATGATCATCCCCTCCAACCACATATGTGAATCTTTGACGTCATCCACATTCTTCACTGTCATTCGGAGCACGTTACCCTCATTCATCGCCATCTTTTGGCCGCTCCATCTTATTATATAATATATTTCTTATCTACCACAAGGAAAAATGAAAATGGCATTAATGAGTACATATTAACTGTCACCACCATGAAAATACATGGAAATTAATCACTACCACCTTACATGGTGGGTTATAAATTTATATTTAATTTAATAATATGTTTATTATATCATGTATACTATTTTTAGGTAGTTTAACAATAAAAAATTGACCATGGTCATTTAACTGATGTTTTTTGAGGTTACAAACCAACTATACCAAAAATCATTCCATGCAAACATAACTGATTACATTAAAATATAGGGCATGCTAATAAATTAAAAAATTATTTATAATTAAGAAGTCTTCATGAAAACATTCACTAATAAAAGTGAAAAATAATCTAATTTTATATTTAGTAGTTAGAGAATACACAAATTTAGATGAGACTTAATGTAATGTATTTTAAAAACCTTGTTTTCGATTATTCTATTTAAATCATTTACACAAATCCATTTTCATCATAATATACCAAAAAATAACTATTTATGCACAAAAGGATTTTAAAATTTATTTCCTCCAACTCTTTTACTTTCATTATAGGTATTTAAAAAATAATTATTTCATCATTTTCTATATGGGTCTTTATAATGTTATTACTGAAACGAAAGAGATTTTTTTATAACATATATAACTTGATCGATTTTTCACAAATTCATGTCAATTATTCATTTCAATATTCCTTTATTGTTTTATAGTATTTTTTCAATGAAAAAAATTCAATCATCATTTTTGGAGGTTTTATATTATAAACAATCACTATCTATGGATATATATGTTTTTCATTCATGATATGGTTCTTGAAATTTCTATATGAATGATGGGTGATCCTGAGATAGCTCTATTGATGAGTGAGCCTAATATATATCTACAATGCATTGGGTAATGTCACGGAGTTAAAATGTGATTGGGTACTCATAAATGATATAGGATTTATTTGGATAGTTTGTTCTTTTATAATTGTGCTTATAATGGGTAATTAAAGGATAATTTATCAAGGTACATAAATGATATGATTTCAATGTTTTATAAGGGACATATTGTTATTTATAAATGTACACAACTATTGTTATGTTTTTAATAAAATATTATGTATATTTTAAATTTTGGGGAATGAATTACTTTTCTAAGAAGTGTAATAATAATTTTTAATAGCTTCCAAGAAAACCTTCAAATTATTATTTTGGCACTATTATTTCATATGAAATGTTTAAATAAATTTATTAGGTAATAAAAATAATTATTAAGTAAATACATGTTTTAGATCATATTTTTTTTGATAAATAAGAAAACATTCTTATAGATGTTTTTCAGGTTTTGAAGTGGCCTAATGGATTTTGATTCTTTTATATTATGTATGGAAATTTGTTTCTCATATAATGTTTTCAAATCAATCCAAAGGGTCTAATGAGGAGGATGCACTATTTTTAAGACTTTTCATTAATATGAGAAATGGTATATGAATAATTCATGTGTTTCTTGGACAAAGAATCACTATAAACATGATATTTATATTTTTGTGGAAGAAATTGGAAGCTAAGATTCCGTACTACATTAGATGTCAGAATTTTCAATTTTATTTCAATATAAGTTAATATAATATTGAAAGTAGTGGTTAATTTGGTATTATTAAAGGAAGTATAAAAGGATGAAACATATGGTGACCAATGTTCATCATATGATTAATCTAAAGTATACTAGACTGAAGAAATAGAATATTAGAGTAAGACATTCACAAGATATATTAATAATTTTTTTATTGATTACAAAGAATTCATTGAATATGTTTTGTGTTATTAACTCACAAATTTCATTCATTGGGGTTAGATTTCTACTTTAATATTTATGGATTATAATTGAACATGAAAATTCCTTAACTTTCATTGGATTCACTTTAAATATTAAATGAAAAATATTTTTCATGTGAATTACACAACTTCTTTAATATTCAATATACCTAAAAAATATAATAATGCATATTTATCATATTCAACAATTCAATATCATGAAATAATTAAGCATACATTAAAACATGTCAAAAAAATTATTAACCCATCATACCCATTTTTGAAAATTCTATTGGTTGCTTTATTAGGTTTTTACAATGCATTGCTCATAAAAATAAATTACAACCCCCACTTTGCTAAAAATAATGGTTATATTCAAGCATATTAAATTGTTTTTTTGATATTTTAATTATTTAGTATTATAAAAAAACATTATTTAAAACAATAAATATATTTGATATCCTAATTTATAATGGGGAAAATTTTCAAGATCATGTTTCAGAGATATGTATTCTGTAACACCCTGAAATTTTAAAATATGAACATCATATGTGATAGTGTGTATGACTGTAACACCAAGCATAAAAATGGATATAACATCTAGATACATTAAGATATATTTAGTATTTTGAATAAATTAAATCTATTATATATCTTTAAATTCACAAAATACTAATTTAGGATTATTTTCATTCAACAATTACTTTATTTGATAGCCGGAATTACTCGAGAAACTGAGTTTTATCAAATAATATTAATTCCATTATTTAAAAGGATTATTATCTCCTGGAAATTAAATTGGTTGTTCTGAATAAGATTAATTAACTTATGAAAATATATATTTTACAAAAATATAAAATTAATTAATTAGTTACCAATTAATTATAATTTACAATAAAAAACAACTGAATATAAAAGAAGTACTTTTATAAATAACTATATTTATATACCAAAGGTTTTTTATCATAATAAATAAAAATAATTACTATAAGTGCATTATATTAATTAAATTTTTATATTATAAATTCATTGAAAATTTATATTTATAAAATATATTTAATTTGAATATGATAAGAACAAATCATGTTTCACTTATAAAAACAACATTTTTTTTAAGGCAGTTTTGTCTCAATTAAATGGATCACTTATTTTAAAACAAAATTTTCACAATTATATAAATTTTATTTGAAAACATATTATTAATTTTTTAAATATTAATGAAAAAATTTAAATATAGTGAATTTTTTTGTTTTATAAGAAGTTTTATTTCATGATTAATAGTGAAAAATACTATATTTTAATTAAAACAAAAATTTTCATCGAAATGATTTGCAATATAATATTATATTTAAAATTGGTTTTAAAGTAATAATAGTTAAATGAAAAATATATTAATATAATTTATGTTTATTTAACCAATTTTATATTTAATTTAGATATAAAAACATGGTAATCCCATATATAATTTCACATTAAACCCTGGTTATCCCATCACATATGCGAGATTAATTTTAATTCATTTTTTTTAACTTTTGAGGATTTTAATTGGAAAAAATGGATTAATACTTTATAATGAGAATAATTCGTATTAAATTATAAGTAAAATTTATTATTTTTATAGATTTTAGTTAAATTAGTTAAAATTAAATATATCTATTAAGACAACAATGAGTTTACCTGGTGGTTAAACTTATAAAAATAGGTGTAAAAATGACCCAATACTTTTCAAAAACCCATTGTATGAAACTATTTTGACCTTATCCCTTATTTTCTCGATCATGGATCATCATTGGGTCCCGATGACATGGAAAAAATGTGGGAGAATTCACACATTCAAAAAATTACAAGTATACCACTCACCCCACTAATAAAATGTTATCCCCTCTCCTCTCAACTTCACAACATAAAACAAATTAGGTTCTGCCAAAACCTTCCCAAATAATAACACAAAACTCATACCCTCACAATAAATCATTGTGATGTGCATAAATCCAAAATAATAATTAATTACCGCAAACCTATAGAGGATAAACAATGAAGAGTTGACAGAAAAGAAAATTTTTATTTCTAAAGAACCATTAAGGAAAAACTTGAAAACCAAAATGAAATCAGACATAAAAGACAATTATGCCTAAAAAACCCTAGATTATAAGATAAAAATAGTCCAATTCATGGTTAAAGAAAAACCCTTCCCCAGCAACAAAAACAAAATGATTTGTTCCCCCCTTCCCATTACTACTCGGCTAGATATCTCGTGCAAGGATGCACAGTGCTTTTACCGATGGAAGATGTCATACCCTCTCAAATCATCTAATTCCGGATAGAGATGATAAGGATAATTATCCCTTCTATAACCTCTTTTGGGGAAATCCCATGAAAGTGAACTTGAATCCGTGTCCCATATACCAAGTCCCCAGTTCCATAAAAAACATACAAAATTCAAACCAAAAACTTCTTAATAACTCCACATAACGGATAGACTTCTATGAACAATGGCTGGAATAATAAATCAATAGAATTCCTCAATAACCAAGACAAAGAACCACTCATATTGTAGCTCCAATACTTGATTCATCTCATTATTAACATACAAAAAACTTCCACAACAACATTTGACAAAAATACCAACTTCAATCCGATCGGAATAGAGACAGATTCATGGCTTGATGAACTGAATAAAATACTACATAACAACGACATGCAGAAACACCCACAACCTATCGCAAAATAAATGAAATGAATCTATCACCACTAAAACAGTGCAATACCGGAAGAATTCCCAACAAAAATAACTGAAGAAAAAACCCGTCACCAACAACGCTAGTAAATTCTGAGCATTCACCCAAAAACACCCAGGGAAGACACACACCATTGACCTCAAACCACAAAAAATCATATCTTGACCAAGGTCTATCAACGCGTCTCCAAGGAGAAGCCAAGACAACTGAAGATTTCAAGCCTTCGACACCATAGAAGCCCATTATTAGCTATTACCCATGAGGCCTCCATAGAACTGGAGAACCCTCAAAACCAAGGAACCTGCACCTTCGATGACACTGAACCCTAGTTCTTGATCCACTACATCGCCAAAATAAGAATAGCAAGCCACGAACTCACTGAGAACTATGGAGAAAAGCTGTATCCAACCAAGATGATGGAGGAAACTGGGAACCCCTTGTGCTATGGAAGATCCTCATACAACGCATCTTCATCTCAATTTGTGTGTGTGTCTATGTCTCCCCCAATGAAGAGTAAATGTTACTTTAAAATAATTTTTTTACTTCATTTCCTTCTGCACCGCCATCCATTTTTTTATAAGATTCATATTTAATAAAATCATTATATTAAATATATTTAGATGATGTTATGTTATGTTTGTGAATAGAAACATGACACACTTTAATCAAATTGGTAATAAAATCACTGTTCTTATGTATGGAATACTACCGCGTTGCGAACCGATATCGTTCATTTCTCCATTATCAATTTTCATGGTTGGGAATAATGATGGATTTATAATTTATATATTATATTTATTATATTTATGATTTTATTATTCTTTTATAATAATTACATAAGACATACCATCATTCCTTCCACTTTTTGGTAATAAGATATCGTTGTTCGTGTGTACGGAGGACTGCTGCCACGTGGAGTGATTTGATCCATTCACACTTTATATTGAATTTATTAAATATTTTTTTATTAAAAATATGATATATTTATATATATATGGAATAATAATTAAAATATAATTATAATATATATATATATATATATAATTTAATTTTCTTCCAATCCATACGAAAAAAATTTGAACAACATTCATGCGTATATACGACCTATTGTCTCCATTAACAGTTTATTTCATTTCCTATCACAAAATATTAGGGATAGATATAATTATATATATAATGAATATATATGATATTTATGTAAATTATTAAATTCTGTATATGAATAAATCATGATCGATATAAGAGGAACAATAAATAACTAGTCAAAACAAACTCAAAAAACTGGGTAATTATAAACCAAAATAGAGAAAATAGTTTATGATTATTAACAAATGTGTGATAATTTTTGGTAATAGGATAATATATGATATTAAAAAATTTATTGGATCTTTCATAAGTAAATTATATTCTTATAATCATTATAAATTAGTTTGATGTGAGTGAAATGAAAAGTATGTCTAATGTATGGGATTTCATCTCAATTTAATCTTATTGAGGAATTTTTTAATGTTATGCACATAATTAATTTTATACGGAATATATACTACCCATTGAAATATAATATCAGGAATTATTTTTTATTAATGGTATTTTGATTTACAATTTTAGTTATTACATCTAAGGGTATTTGAATTAATATATACCAAGTGGTAAATAATTTCCTAATAGAACACCTTTATATAGGGTTATATTAATTCCTCGTTGTTATTAATATTATAAGATTATTTATTTAATGAATTTTTAATATCTTTGGTTATAATAAAAATGGGTTTTCTATTTATCTAACATGTAGATAATAGATTCATTGAGGGATTCTCACTTCAACCTTATGATCTCTGTAAGGGTTGACATCAAAATCTCGTTGTATTCGGGATTGTTTAAACATGAATTTCCATTAAAAGAAATTATTTGATCTTAGTTTAATAAAAACTAAAATTTTTTATCCTATGTATTTTAATAATTATTTTTAATTAATGGTACCCTTTTTTACTCTTTGTTACATAAAATTCTTCAAAATATGTTTTTATCAAAACCCGACTTCATTTCTATCTTTGGTCACAAAACTATTTTCTTATAAAAGACATGTTTTCTAATAAAAATAAAAAATATTTTTAGTCTTTTAGAGATGATATTAAATTTATTTTACCCATATTTACATTTTAAAAAAATTTCTAAATGAAATATTATTGTGTTTCTCCAAAAAAAATGATCTTTTCTATCCTTTTTCAATGCAAAAATAAATGTTCATTTTACCTTGTACAACATATACGGAAATACCCACTACCATTTTTTTGATGATTCATTTTCTATTTTACAATGAAATTTTTTAATACATCTTTTAATATTATTTTTAATGACATGGAGTTTCAGAATATATTAGGTTTAAAAAAATATATTTTCAAAATAACAATGATATTTTCATCCAGAAATTTTTTAATGATATTTGTATTTATTTTACAATAAAAATCCTTATTATTTATCCAATATGTATTAGTTATATTAATACTATAATTATTCTTCCTCTGAATGGATTATAATTATATTGGGGAAGGAAATTTTTGAAATTTACTTATTTTAATCACATTCAAATTCATTAACTTCCCCTTGAGTTATTCACTTTCTTGTGATCGTTGAAAATTAAACTTCACCTAAATATGTATATCATTTATCATGGATATGATTACTTCCAAAACCACATACCATTTTTATATATGGTGTTTACGTTGACTGTTATAAGATTAAATAGGGAGATATTCATAAATTTTTATCCATTACTAAATAAAGATATTTGATAAGGCAGACTATTCATCAATTAAATCAATTATTCAATATATGAGGAATTATTTGGACATGGAAGACATGGTTTATGGATCGTTTAATGAAAGAACTTCAATGTATCAGTTTTCTCATTTGAAAAATCAGTTGGCTATCCTTAGATAAATATATTTTCACCTATTATATTTGATGCTTTCATGAGGATATATCTTGACAGTAAAGATGTCATGTGCCTGGGAAACATGATATCTCATAATTAAGAATTTCCTTAGTTTAATTTATTGTTATTATCCATTAAATTTTTACCATAGAAAATTATATTTATTATTTTATATCTCTATTTTTTGAATACATTGAATGTGTTTTCAGTTAGCTTTCATTACATATTTATTTATCTTTAACTTATAATGATATAAATTTTATTTAAATGATATGATGGTTTATTAATATACCATTCCATATTATTTAATCACTTCCTTAAAATTTTAATGATTTCATGTAACATGTGTTCAGTTATTTACCGTCCTAAATTTATTGTGCTCATAGATTCATTATTTCATCCACTATATTTAACTTTTACATAAAATTTGAGATCACCCTTATTTTACATCCTTTTATCAAGACTCTATGAAGTTTACTATGACTGGTTTGTAGGATTAAACAATAAGGAAAAATTTTATTTTAAAAAACATTATTCTATAATTATTTCATTCTAAATATCATGTAAAACTCATATATATATATATATATATATTTACCAATAATGCTAAATATATTTATATTTTGGGATTTAGTTCCTTATATCCTATTCTAAAGATATTATATCAAGCATTGGCTATGGGAATATAAGGCCTTGGTACCTAAAGTTTTTATTAAAAATTGTTTATTAGAAACATTGGAATATAAATTTTGGAAAACATTGTTTATTGAACATAACCCTATAATTGACTTTGTGGATTAGTATAGAAAACAATATAATGATTTGGTATAAAATTTATTGTGTGGTTTTCCCCAGAAATACAACCCTTATTAAATACTTCCAGTGGATGTGGATCTCAAACAGATGTAACTAGGGGTAATAACTCTTAAATGGGTGTGTCGGTCTTGACACGATTGTATCCTCAAACACAAAAACAATCCATTCAACGCACATAATTTGACCCTTCAGAGATATATCTATGGAAATTCACAATTTATTTACAAGTAATTATTAATTTTTTTAATATATTATGACAATGATTTGTGTAGGTTAAACCCAACACCACTAAAGTATCTATGGTGAAATACAGTAAATGAAGTATTTGTTCAATTGGATTCAATAATTGAATTGTAAAATTATTTTTACCAGTGATATTTTGGTATAAAAATAATGATAAATCTTATAATTGTGTTAAATTTATAATAACATGTATATTAATTAACTTAGGTGATATGTATAGCGTCATTTGTAAGGAAATTAATATTTATCATATATTCAAAGACATAAATACCTATTTTAAAGTTTTATGCCGTGAAATTCTATTATGATTAAAGGTATATTGGATTAATTGAATCCAAGAATATGTTTTAGTGGAAAAGATATTTGGGTAGTAATGTACTCAAATTTTATAGACATAAGTATAAATTCATTAATAACCATTTGGTTTGATATGATCATTAATTCCATTTTAATAATAGTCAAATAATATTAATAGACATTGTAATAATAATTATATTTAAAAACCCAGTAAATAGTTTATTTAATAATTAATTTTTTTCAATAATTTCCATCATGTTTTTTAGAACGTTATAGAAATTATAATAATATTTTTTATAAATAGGGAAATGCACATTTACGGTGAAAATTCATCACATCTGGTAAGGCGGTGGTTCTTAAACCCATAACCTATGGATGATAAAGATTTTGTGCCTACCACTAGCTTATGTAATGTTTTGGTTCATGTGTCATCACTTTTTGAAAATCAATTTAAAAAATAATGACTAATGAGGATCAAGTGGTGTTAATTTTGAGTATCAAAGATTAATTCATTATATTATAAAACTTTTTATAAATGTGTTGTTTTTTTAAAATAGTTATAGATAGATATAATGGCTTTTTTTCTGGATCTTTAAACCAGTTGAAAGTGAATTATAGTGACCTGTGTATAAAAATATTCATATATGGAGACTCGTTTCTAGGACTCAGAGAATCAGTCATAACTAAAAGAAAAAATTGTATTAATATAAATATTGGATGCAATTGTATTTAATTAAATTATTATCTTGAAAATAATAATTCAACGTCAGATATAAGAACTTGAAATAAAAAGAGACCCTTTTACCATATTTTCTATTGTTTATCAATGAAATTTTAGACATATTATATTTAAGGATTTGATCCCCAAACCATACAATGATCATTAACTTATTTTTGATCAATCACCTCAATCAGTATCTATAAATATTTTAATTTTCCTCCATTCCCATATCTTTAGATGCCACCAATCTTCTCTAACATAGAAACCATGTTATATGTTATTCCATGTGACCTATATAGTTCAAATTCACTCTTAATTAGAGGATATTTTATTAAATTATTCTATAATGATGGTTTTTCAAAAATTTAATTCTAAATTTCAAACCCTTGATAACCAAGATAAAGTTTAAATTATGAGGAAACAATTTATATATTTTACAGAGAATGTAAGACACTGAAATTTTAAAATATGAACATCATATTTGATATGATGTGTGATAAAACACATGAAGTGTAGAAAAGAATATAACAACAAAAGACTTTATGATAGATATAATCATGTAAATTAATTGAATATATTTTATGTCACCAAATTCATGCAATACTATTTTAGCTTATGTTTCAAATAACAATGTCTTTCTTCAAGAGCATCCATTACACGAGAGACCGAGTTTTATGAATACTATTAATATAATTATTTAAAAGAAATATTCTCTAATAGTTGTAAAATTAGAGGTTATTAATATGAATAAATAAGTTATAAAAATATTTAATTTATTGAAAAGGTAAAAGGAATTCATTTGTAATGAGTTAATTTAAAAATAAAATAAAAAAAATGTTTTCAAAATGAACGTTTTTATACCAAAAAGGTATTTTATCATTATAAAATATATTATATTCTATAATTTGATTAAATTAAATAAATTTATCCATTATATATTTAATAGAAGGTATTTAATTTTATCAAATAGATTTAATTGGCATAAGTTAAGAAAAAAAATCAAATTTTACATATAAAAAAAGGTGTATTTTTTCTAAAAGAATTTTGTCACCTGTTAATTTCACAATTTATATAAAAATATATATTGTCACTTTTATAAATTTTATTTCATAAAAACATCATTTATGAAATAATAATGTCAAAACTATCTTAGTGTAATTTTTTATGAAAAGTGTCATTTTTTATGAATAGTGAAAAATAATAAATTTTAATTAGAACCGATTTTTCTTCTAAATAGTTTACAATGTTGAATTATATTTAAAACTTTATTTAAAGTCAAAATATTTTGATTATATATCTATTAATCTAATTTAGGTCATTTTATCAATTTCATATTGTATTTAGACTAAAAATAGTGAACTTTTGAACATGTTTACTTTAAAAAACCTTTTTTCTCATAATGTCCATGGGAATAATATTAAATTAATTTTTTTCCAACTTTTCATACTGAATTTCAAAAAATTGATTTTATATTTGTAATCCTAAAAATTTAAAATCTATAATATCATAAAATTAATTTTTTCACAAATTTGTTAGTGAAAATACGTTAAAATAATAACAACAATTTAGATATAAAAATATTTACTTAGTTTCTAAACCTTGAAAATATGTCATACAAATGAGAAAAAACATTTCCAAATCAAATTATTTCTAAATATTTCGACCATATAACTTATATTATCTATAATAGATCATTATTGGGTCTTATTAACATGGATAAAACATCAGTGTAATTCACTCTTTAATAAAATTACAAGTGTGGCACAAACACAACTTATAAAGGCCACCCCTCTCCTCTCCACTTCAAACATTAAAACCAATTTTTTAGGCCATTACCTACAAAAATCACTTATCAAATTGTAACACCCCAGGTAAATAAAGAGTATGAAATTTTCACATTTATCCATATTTGTGAGTAAAATATTAATATAACTTTAAAGGGGAATCTATGCTCGGTGGCGTACCCAACACGCAACAACGAGTTTCTTGGAAATCTTACGTTGCACTCTAATAATAAAATAATATTATTTTAAATGGTAGTTAACGCCAAGATATTATGATGGAAGGAATGAATAGAACTAACTAACAAAGGATTATATATGTTTGTCAAATATTTTTACTTTTTACAATAAATGATAGAGGATTAAAAATGCGAATGAGTCCAATTTTAAGCGTAAACATTCTAATATTCTTTAAAAGGTCGATTAACCGCCTTTTGATGGCGAACCACTTTTAAATCCACTTTGTGACAATTTTATGTGTTATATGTGACAAAATAAAATTATTCTTTAGAATCGGGACATCAATATTTACTTTGTGTAAATGTTTGGTATTTTTCCGAAAAAGTTCAATTTTTAAGGAATAGTGAAAAATGTTGTATTTTAATTCAAAACCTCTTTTTAATCTAATTTATTTATATGATTAGATTATATTTTTAATTGGTTTTAAAGTGAAATTATAATATATTTTTACCATTTAATCCAATAGTGGTCATTGGAATTAATTTTACTTTGAAATCAGACTTAAACTACTGTCAATCATTTGATACATTTTGTTTCATAAAAAGACGCTATTTGTTTTGACAGGGGGAATTAATTATTAAATTAATTAATGCAACTTATATGTTTTTAATTTTTTAAAATAGACATCATTTTTGAATTTGGAATATCAAATATAGCTTAGGGTGAATTTTTGTTAATTTTCTGAAAAACATCAATTTTTGATGAATAGTGAAACCACTAAGTGGTACTTATAAAAACTGATTTTCCGTTTAAATGAAAATTTTCTATATTTGTGTTTTGAATTTCATAAATACAACATACATGGTTTTAATTAAGTAGTAAAATGTGGTTCAATGTGATTAATATTTTTTGGTGAATAGTATCTTATTAAGTTTTTAATCGCGATTAGAGGTAATTAGTGTAGTTTAAGGTAAGAATAATGTTTTAATAAAATGAAATGACCTAGACACAGGTCCTACACTTTTTGGATGTGTCATGGCCGACCAAGACAATCCATGGGTCAACATGGGGACCCCATGGAGCCACATTGATTGGAAAATGACATAAATAACTTTTTATTTAATCTTAAAGTAAAAATGACACAAACATGAAATGTTTTACTAAAACAATTTTTACATGGGGTTATACATGTCAGATGTTTGACTATAAATATTCATTGGAAATATAAAAATATTTCCTACATCATAGTATTTTTTTATAATTTTTAGACATTAAATAAATTAAATTATTTATGACATCATGATGATGCAACGATGACCTCATTATTTAACGATTTAAATAAAATGGAAGGATAATGTAAACTCTAAGACCAAAACATGTCCAAAACCTAGAGGATGGGTGTATTTATAACCATTATCACCTTATCCTTGAAACAAATCAATTTGGGACCATTAAAATCCGAAACTCATTCAAAAATAAAGTAACATTTATTTACTTTCCAAGAGTGCCCCTCCTCTCCTCTTATAAAAGGCCCACACCTATACCTCCTTACCCACACTTACAAAGCCTTTGTATCAGTAAAACCCTGCCCATTTTGTCTCTAAAGATCCCTCTATAACTCCTTGAAGCCTCACTTTGGGCAGAAGTCTTCCCAAGGAAGCCTTTGGGCTCAAACCAAAGGGTGTTACCCGATTTTAAGGTAATGTCTTCACTTGAGTCCTTTTGTTTTATTTTTCTTCTCCAACCCCCTAAATTATTTTAATTCATTTATTTTGTAACAACTCCAGTATATTAAATATACTAGGATGTTGTTATAATAAGGATTCGAGATACACTTACCCACACCTTCGTCTAATTGTTAAAGAACATACTGTTTCTGTGGTTGGCAATTTTCTGCCTCACGAAACAATGATTGTTCCATATTCTTTTAACACCTTCAATGGTGGCCATTAAGATGTCACTATATTTATATATTATATATAATATGTTTATGTTTTACTTAAGCTTCTGTATTTTTCATTTATGGAATATCCTTTATGGTTACCATTATGAGTAAACGTGATATCTTCATTTTAGGAAGTGCGTTATGTCGCCCCCTCAAAGTGATTTGATTCATTAATTCCATATGTGGGACGTATAAAGGATTAAATTAATGGTATTATATATGATATTATACTGGAATTATAATATTCCTTTATATCATTATTATTACATTCTATAAAATACGAAATAGAAATGAAAGTTGCGTTCATGCCTACGTACGGTTTACCGTCTCCATGAACGGTGCATTTCATTTCTTACACCTAAATGATTATATAATATTAAAAATACGTGTATATTCTGGATATATATGATATATATGATACCCATGTTATGAATATAATTCTGGATATGATGAAACTTTGACCACATGAACAACATTTAATTATAAGAAGTCCACTTTCGACTTAAGAACAAAATGGAGACAAAACAAACATTATTAACTTAATTGATTACATAATGCTTATAACATGGTAATAAGTGATATAAAAGTAATAATGAACTTGAAAAATGTTCTTAATCAAGTATAAATTAACTCAATTTTATTATTCAGGATGTTAAAGAACGATTGAGTCAAGTCGGACCCGAGGTAAGGGATCCAACCTCTCTATTTCTTTTTTAGTACTCTCATTTATGTCATTTCTTTTAAGCCCATATTTCTTATGTTTGGGGATGTTATTTTATATTACTCATCCTTTAATTTTTATGTTCATATTATGGGAGACCCTATTTGATCTCATAAATCCATTTTTGGATGTTTTAAGTGGCGTCGTTAGGCTATCGAGTTTTCATAAGGGATTTTTCATCTCACTTTTATTCCCGTGACATTTATGCTACTTTGACACTATTTCCTTTGAGTGGTGTATGTACTGCCCATTATTATACACTTTGTGTAGTATAATTTTATTTATGGGTATTTACATCTTCATTTTATGACCCTTCCTCCATTGGGTGTACTTTTCTAAAGTTACCCAACTCGGTAAGGGGACCTTTCACCCTCCTTTTTTTTAAAAGACTGCTTTTGTTATGTCTTTTAATTCACAAACTATTGTGTTGGGATAGGTTCTTATATATCCTTATTTATGTAAATTTTATGTCCAAGTTATGAGATTCCATTTTCTCTCTCATCAACTCATTTTCTGAATTTTAAAGTGACGCCATTAGGCTATCAGATTTCTGTAAGGGAACTTCTTAACCCACTTTCAATTCTTTGGGTTAAACCTCTACTTGTTGATTATATTATGCCAAGATTATGTGTGGAATATCTATGTTGTAATTTACACAAACCTTTTTTTTTTTATATAGTATTTCTACACATAATCATCTCATTGATAAAATTCTTACGAACTTGTATGGGAAATCATAACTCAATCTCAGTTCATTGAGTTAAATGTATATGCCATTGGTTTTGTTTTTCCAAGATTATGTTTGAATGACCTATGATTGTTTCACAGTCAATATCTACTTATATTTGGTGTATTTTAATTTCTCACACATAATTATGTGATAGATTTAACCTTAATTTAAGGATACCATCTTTATAATGGATTTCATCTCAATTTACATTTCCATTGAGACTTCACTGTTGTTATGCACCAATTCACTCTTATATGGTGTGTATACTATCCTTTGACATTTTATATCATGAATCCATTTATTATCATTATATTATAAAGTTTGGATTAAATGGTATTCCGCAATTATTTTTATTCAAGAGTCTCTCATTTTGTTAAAAACTCTTTTACAAAAAAACATTGTTTTAAATGTTTTAAAGATTTATTATTCTAAATCTTTATCTTTAATGTCCATGTTTTCAAAATGGTTTTTAGTATTTATTTATATCGACATTAATGCTATAATTCCATTAAAATCTTCAAAGTGCTATGGGACACTTTGATTCAAAAATATCTTTTAAATGTTTTTTGGAAATGGATTGATTAATTCAATATATTGGAATTACTTATTGTGATTACAAGTGAAATGTTGTTATTGAAATGTTTATATTTTCAATATTTTATGTGTAATGATGGTACTTGGAAATTTTACGGGTGGTTACGTGATAAACCATATGACGGGTTGTGCCGTGAATTCCAGGATGGGTGGTTACGTTATAACCTCCAATGCATTGGGTATGGAAGTCGGCTGTATGGCTATTCCATTAAGTATGTGTGGAAGTCGACCGTATGGTTATTCCATTTAAGTATGTTTATGTCCCAAGTTAACTTTATATGTTATGTGTTCTTTATATGGGTTTTATGGTAATATTTTAAATATAAAAGGGTAATTAATGATCTTTTTTTCAGTGAAGAGTTTTTACTACTTCATAAAGGTGAAAAGTATTACTTTGGTAAAGTACTAATGGTTTACTTGTTGTTTTTGAAAAACTAACAGTTTTCCTTCTTTGTGTATCCTTTATTGGTATTTTTATGCTCATCACAAGTTTTTGAAATGTTTTTCATAGGTCAAGGGAAATGTTCATGATGTGATGATAGTGTTTAGGAAGTGTCAAGAAAGAATCCATGTTTTATTTTAAATATGTTTTCGTTGATGGGAAGAATGAATACTGTCTTTTATGTAACCACTTTTTTTAAAATGTGGAATGTAATGCTAGTTTTAGGATCTAATTCTCTAAAACTCTAAACCTGAAAAGATTATCAATGTGTAATCTTGTAATAACTCAAGATTAAGTAAGGATTAAGGCTGGGGCCTTATAGTTTGTATCAGAGGTCGGTTTAGATAACTTTAGAGGTTAGGGTTTTCTTTAATCATAAGTGACATTACCATAATGGTTATAAATTCAGAAAGAGTCATAGTTTTAGATAAAGTGAATGAGTATGTATATCTTAGTGTTTATCTTCCTCATTAGTACATGATGGTTTTGTTGATATACTCACATTGACCTTTTTGGTTTTAGAAAATGGTTGGATCTAGGAGGAACCAAAGTAACAGTGGATGTGAAGGAAACTGTGACAGTTTTTTGAGCAAGCCACTAAATGATATGGGAGATGAAATGATAAATCTTGTGTTTATCCTCAACCAACTATGTGGAGTCATGATTGACCACCTAAACCTTGGTGATTTCTATCAGGAATCATATATGCGAGAAACAAATCCCAACAGAACTACGAGTAATAATCATAAAGGTAAGTATGTTCAAAAACCTGTGTGTCAAAGATGTGGAAAGAAACACCTAGAAAAATGTTTCGAAGGGACAGAAATATGCTATAGATGTGGAAATGAAGGTCATAAAGAAATAACCTTCCATGGAAAAAGGAAGAATCCAGTTGACTTGAGGAAAGGGAAAGAAGTTCTTTCTGAGGGATCAATTGAATGCTTTAAATGTGGTGTGCATGGTCATTATGAAAAAACATTTCCTATAAAGAAGTTTCGTGAATGGGATCACCAAGATCGTAAAATTTTCGTTTACCAATACCTAATGCCATTCAAATTGAGGACGAAGAAACTGACAATGACCAATCAAAGGTATGGATTATTTCATAACTTTTTTTTCTTCCTATTTTGGAATCTTAGGATATGATTCATGATTTTGTTTGTAGGAATGAAGTATTTCAGAATAAGTTGGAAAGGAATGGTTAATGGATCATGCAGAATGTTGAATGAGTAAGAAGTCAACATATAAGTTCTTCAAGAGTTATGGTGAAATTCTTAAGAGTATTAAGTCTCTTCTGATGATGGTGTTACATTAGAATAATTTTTATAGTATGTGTAACCCTGATGTTTAATATATGAAAACTTTATTCAAGGAATAGTTATTTTTTCTTTTGTGGACATAGTTATAAAGAACCATTTGGGTTTATATGATCCTTACTTTTGAGGTAATTATGGGTTACTATATGTTATGATGGAAGTGAAAGGCATGAGATTAAATTGGGGATAAATTATGTTATGGTTATTTTTGATGATTTTATCTCTTTTTGGGAATGATTTGAGAATTATATAGTTTTGGAAAAAGGACAACACGCAGACTATGTGACAACCCGTCGCGTCGGACAAAGCTGTGGGAATCGAACCCACAACCAAAGTGCGACTGGTATTTATCACCTACCACTGGACTACGTGAAGTCCCTGGTTAGTTTGACTGATTCTTCTTTGTTAGATGATTTTATGAATTAAGAGTAAGTTGATTTTGGGTTATCTATGGAAATTTATTAACCTATCATTGAGAATATGTGATTAGGTTAATTACTTTTCAATACGAGACATTAAGAGCAACTGATGTTGTTTGGAGATAAATGTTACGATTTAACTTGGAAGACTATGTGACTAAATCCTCCAAATATTTGGGTATCAATCTTAGTTTGGTTTACTTTGAGAATTTTTATGGACAAATTGTTTATCGAATGGTCCTCGTTGAACTTTGGGTTTTCTTGGACAAATTTTGGAGATTAAGAATAGATTTTCTTTTTATAAAGGGTTATCCTTTTCTGGATTATCTGATCTTGTACTAACCTTTTTTGTTTTGGTTTTGGTTAAAGTCTAAAGACATGGGAAGTATATAGTTCTCTATTGTGGATTAGGTGATTCTCTAGAAATTGATTATAGTACTCTTAATACGAACAAGTCTCCTAAATACTCATCTTTTGGAGAAAATATGAGTTTGATTAAGGAATCTAGTAAAAGTTGAAAGTCAACATGATAAGTGATTATGTTTCCTTATGAATAAATTCCTCAATAAAAAGTAACTTAAAACAAAAATGTTTTCTATTAACTTTTTCTTACTGGGGAATCGAATACCGTTTAACCCATCACAAGTTTGTGATTTCCTTATGGTTAACTTTCTCCTAGACATGTTTACTATCACTCTCCATCAGAACATGACCCTTTGTTTTTTTCTTCCATGTCCATATTTTCATACTTGGAATCCTAGTATGGGTTAACTCAGGTGACCTTTGTACTTATCTTTCTTTATTTTTTTAATGTGATTGTTTCACTTACTCTTGTTCCGATGTGGGATTTCCAATGAAGTTTCCACACCCAATTTTAAAATTGCGAGGACGCAATTCCCAAAAGGGGGGAAGGATGTAACACCCCAAGTAAATAAAGAGTATGAAATTTTCACATTTATCCATATTTGTGAATAAAATATTAACATAACTTTAAAGAGGACGCTATGCTCGATGCTGTACCCAACACGCAACAACGTGTTTCTTGGGAATCTTACGTTGCACTCTAATAATAAAATAATATTATTTGAAATGGTAGTTAACGCCTAGCTGTTGTGATGGCGGGATTGAATAGAACTAACTAACAAAGGATTATATATGTTTTTCAAATATTTTTACTTTTTATAATAAATGTGGGAGGATTAAAAATGCGAATGAATCCAATTTTAAGCGTAAACATTCTAATATTCTTTAAAAGGTCGATTAACCGCCTTTTGATGGAGAACCTCTTTTAAATCCATGTTGTGAAAATTTTATGTGTTATATTTGACAAAATAAAATTCTTCTTTAGAATCGGGACATCAAAATTTACTTTGTGTAAATTTTTGATATTTTTCCGAAAAAGTTCAATTTTTAATGAATAGTGAAAAATGTTGTATTTTAATTCAGAACCTCTTTTTAATATAATTTATTTATATTATTAGATTATCTTTTAAATTGGTTTTAAAGTGAAATTAGAATATACGTTTACCATTTAATCCAATAGTGGTCGACGAAATTAATTTTACTTTGAAATCGGACTTAAACTAGTGTCAATCTTTTGATACATTTTGTTTCATTAAAACACGCTATTTGTTTTGACAGCGGGATTTAATTATTAAATTAATTAATGCAACTTATATGTTTTGAATTTTGTAAAATATACATAATTTTTGAATTTGGAATATCATATATAGCTTAGGGTGAATTTTTTGTAATTTTCTGAAAACATCAATTTTTGATGAATAGTAAAACCACTAAGTGGTACTTATAAAAACTAATTTTCTGTTTAAATGAAATTTTGCGATCTTTGTGTTTTTAATTTCAAAAATCCGACATAAATGGTTGTCATTAAGAAGTAAAATGTTGTTCAATGGGATTAAAATAATTTTTTGGTGAATAGTATCTTTTTAAGTTGTTAATCGCGATTAGAGGTAATTAGTGTAGTTTAAGGTAAGAATAATGTTATAATAAAATGAAATGACCTAGACACATGTCCTACCCTCATTTAATGTGTCATGGCCGACCAATAAAATCCATTGGTCAACTAGGGGACCCCATGGAGCCACTTTGGTTGGAAAATGACATAAATAACTTTTTATTTAATGTTAAAGTAAAAATGACACAAACATGAGATGTTTTACTAAATAAATTTTTACATGGGGTTATACAAGTCATATTTTTTACTATAAATATTCATTTGAAATAAAAAACGATTTCCTACATCATAGTATTTTTTTTATAATTTTTAGACATTAAATAAATTAAATTATTTATGACATCATGATGATGCAGTGATGACCTCATTATTTAACGATTTAAATAAAATGGAAAGATAATGTCAACTCTAAGACCTACAAATGTCCAAAACCTATTGGATGGGTTGATTTCGAACCATTATAACCTTATCCTCTAAACACATCAATGTGGGACCATTAAAATCCGAAACGCATTCTAAAATAAAGTAACATTTATTTACTTGCCAAGAGTGCCCCTTCTCTCCTCTTATAAAAGCCCCCGGCCTCTACCTCCTTTCCCACACTTCCAAAGTCTTTGGCTCGGCCAACCCCTTCCCATTGTTTCTCTCCACATCCCTATCTAACTCTTTGAAGCCTCACTTTGGGCATAAGTCTTCCCAAGGAATCCTTTGAGCTCAAAGCAATGGGTGTTACCTGATTTTAAGGTAATGTCTTCACTTGAGTCCTTTTGTTTTATTTTGCTTCTCCAACCCCCTAAAATATTTTTATTAATTTATTTTGTAACAACTCCATTGTCTTAAATATACTAGGATGTTTTTATAAGAAGGATTCGAGCTACACTTACACACACCTTCGTCTAATGGTTAGAGAACATACTGTTTCTGTGGTTGGCGATTTTCTGCCTCACGAAACAATGATTGTTCCATATTCTTTTAACACCTTCAAAGGTGGCCATTAATATGTCACTATATTTATATATTATATATAATATGTTTATGTTTTACTTAAGCTTATGTATTTTTCATTTATGGAAGATCCTTTATGGTTACCATTATGTGTAAACGCAATATCTTCATTTTAGGAAGTGCGGACTACCGCCCCCTCAAAGTGATTTGATTCGTTAATTCCATATGTGGGACGTATAAAGGATGTAATTAATGCTATTATATATGATATTATACTGTAATTATAATATACCTTTATATCATTATGATTCCATTCTATAAAATACGAAATAGAAATGAACGCAGCGTTAATGCTTACGTACGGCTTACCGTCTCCATGAATGGTGCATTTCATTTCATACCCCTAAATGATTATGTAATATTATAAATATGTGTATATTCTGGATATATATGATATATATGATTCCCAAATCATGAATATCATTCTGGATATAATGAAACTTTGACCACATGAACAACATGTAATTGTAAGAAGTCCACTTTCGACTTAAGAACCAAATGTCGACAAAACAAACATTATTAACTTAAATGATTACATAATGTTTATAACATGGTAATAAGTTATATAAAAGTAATAATGAACTTGAAAAATGTACTTAAGAAAGTATAAATTAACTCAATTTTATTATTAAGGACGTTAAAGAACGATCGAGTCAAGTCGGACCGGAGGTAAGGGATCCAACCTATCTATTTTTTAAGTACTCTCATTTATAACATTTCTTTTAAGCCCATATTTTTTATGTTTGGGGATGTTATTTTATATTCCTCATACTTTATTTTTTATGTTCATATTATGGGAGACCCTATTTGATCTCATAAATCCGTTTTTTGGATGTTTTAAGTGGCGATGTTAGGCTGCCGAGTTTTCGTAAAGGATTTTTCAACTCACTTTTATTCCCGTGACATTTATGCTACGTTTTCCACTATTCATGTTGAGTGGTGTATGTACTGCACATTATTATACACTTTTTGTAGTATAATTTCATTTATGGTTATTTACATCTTCATTTTATGACCCTTCTTCCATGGGGTGTACTTTTCGAAAGTTACCCAACTCAGTAAGGGGACCTTTCACCCTCCTTTTTTTAAAAGACTTCTTTTGTTATGTATTTTAATTCACATACTATTATGTTGGGATATGTTCTTATATATCCTTATTTATGTAAATTTTATGTCCAAGTGATGAGATTCCATTTTCTCTCTCATCAACTCATTTTCTGAATTTTAAAGTGACGTCGTTAGGCTGTCAGATTTCTGTAAGGGAACTTCTTAACCCACTTTCAATTCTTTGGATTAAACCTCTACTTCTTGATTTTATTATGCCAAGATTATGTGTGGAATCTCTATGTTGTAATTTACACAAACCTTTTTGTGGATATAGTATTTCTACACATAATCATCTCATTGATAAAATTCTTACAAACTTGTATGGGAAATCATAACTCAATCTCATTTCATTGAGTTAAATATCTATGTCATTAGTTTTGTTTTTCCAAAATTATGTGTGAATGGCCTCTGATTGTTTCATACTCAATATCAACTTATATTGGGTGTATTTTAATTTCTCAAACATAATTATGTGATAGATTTATCCTTAATTTAAGGATACCATCTTTATAATGGATTTCATCTCAATTTACATTTCTATTGAGACATCATTGTTGTTATGCACCAATTCATTCTTATATGGTGTGTATACTGTCATTTGACATATTATATCATGAATACCTTTATTCTCATGATATTAAAAATTTCAGATTAAATGTTATTCCGTAATTATTTGTATTCAAGAGCCTCTCATTTTGTTAAAAACTCTTTAACAAAAAAATATCGTTTTAAATGTTTTAATGATTTATTATTCTAAATCTTTATCATTAATGTCTATGTTTTCAAAATGGTTTTTAGTATTTATTTATGTGGACATTAATGTTATAATTCCATTAAAAGCTTCAAAGTGGTATGGGATACTTTGATTCAAAAATCTCTTTTAAATGATTTTTGGAAATGGATTTATTAATTCAATATATTGGAATTACTTATTGTGATTGCAAATGAAATGTTGTTATTGAAATGTTTATATTTTCAATATTTTATGTGTAATGAGGGTACTTGGGCATTTTACGAGTGGTTACGTGATAAACCATATGACGAGTGGTTTCGTGAATACCAGGGCAGGTTGTTACGTTATAACCTCCAATGCATTGGGTATGGAAGTCGGCTGTATGGATATTCCATTAAGTATGTGTGGAAGTCGACCGTATGGTTATTCCATTTAAGTATGTTTATGTCCCAAGTTACCTTTATATGTTATGTGTTCTTTATATGGGTTTTATGGTAATATTTTGGTTATTAATGGGTAAGTAATGATCTTTTTTTCAGTGAAGAGTTTTTACTACTTCATAAAGGTGAAAAGTATTACTTTGGTAAAGTACTCAAGGTTTACTTGTTGTTTTTGAAAAACTAACAGTTTTCCTTCTTTGTGGATCCTTTACTAGGCTTTTTATGCTCATCCCATGTTTTTGAAATGTTTTTCACAGGTCAAGGGAAAGGTTCATGATGTGATGATAGTGTTAATGAAGTGTCAAGAAAGAATCCATGTTTATTTTAAATATGTTTCCATTGATGCGAAGAATGAATACTGTCTTTTATGTAACCACTTTATTTAAAATGTGGAATGTAATGCCAGTTTCATGATCTAATTCTCTAAAACTCTAAACCTGAAAAGATCCTCATTGTGTAATCTTTTAATAACTCAAGATTAAGTAAGGTTTAAGGCTGGGGCCTTATACAAATTCCTACCCATAATCTAATAAGAAATTTCATGTGTATATATAAAACTTATGATAAAATTACATTAAACCTAGGGAGGATAACTGTAATAGAAGTAATGTTCTTCTAAAACCATTTTTATTTTATTTCCCCCTCTTCATCCTTAAATTATTATTATAACATGACTATTACAACCTTAGTATATTCAATATACATATAGGTATTTATTATATCTTATAAACTTAAAACTCACACACATTATTCAAATTGGTTATGAAATCATTGTTCGTGTGTACGAAGAACTACCGCCTCGGGAACTGATGTCATTCATTTTTCCATTACAATCATTCAATATTTAAGAAAATGAGGGATGAAAAATTAATAAATATATATATATATATACACACACACAAATGATAATTATTATTTTATTAATCCTTTAAAACTATTATATCACTTATACCTTCATAGGTTCTATTTTTTAGGAATAAGATATCCTCGCGTACGTGTACAGCAGACTACCTCCTCATGAATAGATATTATTCATTCAATCCTTACATGTAATGTATTAAGAATGATTTTGATAAAAATATTTGATATATATGACATAAATATGATACTACAATAATATATATATATATAAATAAAATTAATTTCTATCAATGTGATTGTAAAATGCAAACAATGTTTATGCATATGTAATACCAACCATCTCCATTAATGGTGTATATCAATTATAGTCACAAACTATTTTAGATTACACAAAATACATATATAATGAATAAATATGATATTTTAATAATTTTTTACATTATTAAGGTGATTAAATAATTATTTTTGTATGAGGAACAAATAATAACAAGTCAAAACATACTAGATATACAAGGAAATTAACACCCAAAATAATGAAAATAATGTAGGATGTTTAAAAAATATGTTCTAACATCTTATTAAGAAATCATATATGATATTATAAAAACTAATATGGTTATTTAATAACATAATAACATTCGTAAAACTTTTCAATGAATTTATAAGGGTGTTCATCCAAAATGATACTTAACCCCTTTGACCATGGTCAGTGTAGTAATGGTTTATGTGGTCACATACTAATTGACCCAAAAACATCCAACTTGAACATAAAAATTTTAGTAACTAAATAAAACATGATAAAAAATAGAATAAAAGAAATATTAATAATGAAATTTACAAGAAAAATGTGATTATGAAACTAGAAAACTAATATAAATTTACTATTAAAGTGTTAGTGGATATATAATGATAGAAGGGACATGATGTAATGGACTTTTTCTTTAAAAACATATGTATAGGATTCCATTGAAATCATTTTAACATTTATCCATATTTTGCAATATTTTCCAAGAATGGTATTTTTTAAACATCAAATAAATTAAATTCTGTCTCGACTACTATGGAATTAACATTTTATGAGTTAAAAAATATATAAAAATATTTACCATATTGGTTATGTTGATGTTTTTTTATAAATATATAAAGACAAATTTTTAATAATTTAATACTATACCAAATTTTTGGGTAATAATAACAGTAATATTTATCAATACTAGATCACATATTTCAATTATTTACCAAGAATATATTTCAGTCAAAATTATGGAATGACTTAGTTTTAAATAAAATAATTTTCTATTGAAACATGGTTGTTTTTTAATATTTATCAGATATCTAAAATTTTAATTCTGTATGGAATTGAATTACAATTAAAACTGGTTTTATGATTAAATTGAAATATATGTTTGACTTATTAATGTTATGTTTGTTAAATAAATTTATATGAATCATTGTTGTACCGAAATAGAACTGATGATGGGTGATCCCGATATACTTATATAATATAATAGATAATGTAAGAGAGTATACCAGTGATTTTTAACAATGATATGATATGGTAATATCTTGTAGTTGATGAAATTATAATTTTTATTTTTGTGAAACCAAATATTTTTATGAATTATTATTTTTTGAAAAATTTAAATTTTGTTAAGGATTGCATTTCACACTACACCAAGTTATGCTTGCTTCATATGAAACACCAAGTTCTATTTGGGATATAAAAAACATAAATTATATCCTCTATTACATGAAAACACTATTTTTTTTCTTTTTTACACACCACACCAAGTCCCTTTTATATCTTGCATTACACATAATACTTGAGTTTTATCCAAGTACAATACACTATTAATAATATTATTACAATGTAATTATAGTTTTCACCTAGTTTTTGAAATGGATTTTATGAGTAATATAAACTAAATTACGAAAATAAGGTTCTTAAATATATATAATTAATCCTTATAATTAATTAGAAACTGAAGTAAGAACTATTATAAATTAATGAAATTACTTTTCATGAAAGCTATTTTTCTATGAAAAAACACATTTTGTCACAATAAATTAAGAGAATCACTTTTTATGAATTTTTATAATAAAAATTATAGATTACATATTTAATAATCTATTTAAAATTTATATAATGTGTTTTCTAGACAATAGATATAGATAAAACAAATTTTGGGCCTAAAAATATCTATTTTTAATAAATTGGGTTTTACCGCTTTCAATGAAACACCTGTATTTAAAAAAAATTAGATCATTTATAAATTTTACTTTAGAAAATAAATATCAGTTTTGAAATTATAATGTACAATTTAAAAGTGGGTTTTTTGTTTTATTTTTCAGAGAAGTTTTATATTTTTGTTGAATAGTGAACAATACTGAATTTTAATAAAAAACTGACTTTTCTTCTTAATTTTTTTTATATTTTCATTATATTTTAATTTTTTAGAGAAAAATTATTTAAATTATAAATTTATTAATACATTTTTGGTTATTTGAATCAATTTCATATTGAAATTAGACATTAAAATATTTCAATCTTTTGAACAATATCACTTTAAAAACATGTTGTTTCGTCGCGTCTATAAGATTATTTTAAAATAATTTTCTTCCACCTCTGTGAATGGAAGAATGAAAATTATATTAAATAATTTTAATTATAATATTTAAAAATTATAATATATTAAAAATTATATTTTATAATATTAATTAATGAAAATAGTTAAAATTATTTGTAGTGATTAAGAGAAAAATGAGTTTACTAAGGGACTACACTTTATCTTATGTGACCAAATGACCTAGAAAAATGAAGAAAACAATATATCTAGAAAATTGTGAAAACATAACATATTTTGTATAAAATATTTCATTATTTTAGGAACATGAATTATGTGAATCCTCCCAATAGTGTTAACAGTTCGGTATTTACATAGATACCACTCCTCCTCCAACTTAAAATAGAACTCAAACCCTCACTTATTCACACTTATCAAGCCATTTATCTAATAAAAATCAAACCCAAATATTTCCCTTAAAGCACTAATCTGATCTAATAAATATAAAATTTATGAACAAATCAATCTAATAAGTCCTTTTGTAAAAACAAAAATGAGTTACCCGAAGAAGATGTAACATTTTTCAATGGGAAATTTTGATTTATTTTTTTCCCCACACCATAAATTATTTTTTTATCATGAATATATAATAAAATAAATTTACTAAATATTCTAAAATATTTTTATGTTATGTTAACATACTAAATCTTGAAACACTTCCATCAAATTGGATACATATTTATCATTTCTAGTTTTGACAGACTACTACATCTTGAACCGATGTTGTTCGGACATCCATCACCAACTCTAATTGTTGGGAATAATTATGTAAAAAATATTTTTTATAATATCAATGATATTTATGATTTATTTATGTGTATTTATTTATTTGATAACACATACCTTATTTCTATCCATTTTTTGGAATTAAGATAACATCATTTTTGGATGTGTAAACTACCGCTTCCTCAAACCGATATAACATATTCACACATTACATGGAATATATTAAGGATGGGTATAATAAATATATTTGATATATATTATATAGTAACATTACATAAATTAATATATATATATATATATTCCATTTACAATCTTTCTTTCAATACAACAAGAAAATAAAAATAGAGTTCATGTGTACGTACGCCCTACCATCTCTATGATTGGTGTATTTCATTTCCTATAAATAAATTTTTTTGATTAAACTAAATAAATATTTAATAAATATACATGATATTAATATCATGTTTTACATTCGAGAAATTATATAATCATGATCAATGTAAGTGGAACAAAAAATAACAAGTCAAAACTTATACAAAAAACAAATCAGTTATTACCTGAAATGTAACTTTAAAAAGGGATTAATAATAAATGTGTAATATAAAGTCTTAATAATATTATTGTATATGTATCTAAATATTTCTGTGTTATATATTTATGATTCACTTAAATTTATTATAATGTAGGATTGAACGTGTACGAAGGTAGTCAAGACATGAGGTAAGGGGATTTCTTGTCTCACTATTATTTCGGCGAGACTTTTGATATATTCACAACTTGTTTATTCTAGGTGGTGAATATACCACACCATGACATTTTGTATCATTAATTAAATTTATTTCATGTTATTTAAGGTTTCAATTTATGTTATTATTTCACAGGGGTCATTATTAAAATGTCACTCAATTAGAAATAGATTTTTATCTCAATACAACTTTTATAACAAAAATTCTATATTTACAACCTATTTCTTCTATGTGTTCTAATATACTGACCAATAATTTATTTTTTTGATGGTTTTCATAAAATATATTGATATTTACCCATCCATTTTAGGATCTCATTTTATTGTGGTTTACGGTTATAATGATACTAAATCTGAAAGGGAATTTTGTCTCAATTTTCTTTCTTTGAAACACGTGTTATGTTATACACCAATATTCTATTAATATTTTTACAAAATGCACCATTGAAATTTTATATCACAAGTATAATTAATTCCGTTATAATTTATGCTTCATTAAATGATATTATTTCTTGAGGATTTTTATTTGAATTCCCCAAAGTGGAATGATTTTATTGATACAGTCACATTGTTTAGAAATGTTGTTTATGATTTTGATTACATTGATGATATATTATGGTATATTTATCATGAATTAGGATGAATTTTATTAACCACTATTTATTCATGATGTGTTCTAATAATGGTAACATATTAATACTCTTTGTTACTTATTTTATTTAAGAATATGATTTTAAGAATATTCGGCTTTATTTGTCTCTTCAGTCGGATATTTGTGATCATTCAAAAAAATGTATTCTAAAAATGAATTAAATTGAAATTTTAAGAATAATTTCAAGGAATCTGTTTTTAAACATTCTTTTGTTCTAAAATTTGTATTTTATTATTTTTTATGGTTAATTAATAATGTTTTAAAATTTATTTTCAAATAAATTTATTTCAATGATTTAAAAAACTCTTTTATATGTTTTGAAACGTTATTTTCAATAATAAGAATTTAAATAATTTTAAAATACCACTTTATAAGTATTCAGTTCTATTTTAAAATAAAACTTTATTCTAAATGTATTCTATTTTAAAATAATTTTTTCAAATGAGAAATGATATTTTCCAAAAGAAAATTTTGAAATGAAGTTTAAAAAAATCAATATAAGATAACATCCATTGATGTTACATATTATTTAATATGGTTATGATACATGGAGAACATTCATATTATTTATATGAAAAGTATATGTTCTGATATCTTGATGCTGGTGGAAACTCATTTCTCTTCTGAGGGTTATACCAAGAATAAATGAATATGAAAACCAATTTTTTTGTAGTTTATTCTATAATTAAAACTATATCTTTTCATATTTTATTATATCCTGAAATTTTTATGACACCGATATCATTTCATTAGTTATGATATGATTAATGTTTATAATATTTCAGAAAACATAAGTATAGTTGTAATTATGTGATCACTGGGACCAATATCTCCCACCAATGCATTGGGTAATGATAACTGGTATATGAGCTCATAGGGTAAATGAGTTATTTCCCAATACTAAAAAATGTTTTTATATGGGTTATTGCATAATCCTAAATACAAGGGTGTACACAGGTTGTAGCCCAACCCTAAATAAAATGGGGTAAATCAGTTGTTATCCAAATCCAAAAGTAGATACAAGGGTGATTAGCCTAATACTAACATTCCATGAATTATGTGTCTTTATTGAGACATCATATAATTTATTTTGATGATTATGTGGTTTTCCACTATGATAAGTGTTTCTCACACTATTATTTCTAGTTTTAGTCAATGGTGGGTTCTAAATGCAATTCGGATAATGTTGAATGTCATGTAAAATTTTATGATAAGTATTCAAATGGAATGATGACTAGTCTAAAGGACGATGTGATTACACCTAACAACTTTTCACGGAACATGATTAAAAATGTGTTCAATAACAAACTCGTAGACTCGCCAAAGAATATACGGAAATACGTCACTAATATTTGTGGTAGTGGAGACTATTTTCAAAATAAGATTCAGTTTGTTATGTGTTGGGAATATAGGAAGATGCAACCAAATAAATGACTCATATGAATTGGAACATGTTTGTATTTTGGAAGAGAATGAAACAAAATAAGTAATTGAAAAGGAAAAATAAAGAGTTTAGATAACACAATTAATGGGAATATTGGACTCTCTATGATATTATAAATTTATGAATGCTTTAAATGTGTAATGTATATTTTTTATGAAAATAAATTCCTTGGTTTGAATTTTTTCAAAGTAATTTCAAAGTTAGTGCAACTAATGGTTATAATACTGATGATGAAGAAACTAAAAATTCCATGTCAAAGGAAAGAAGTTCTAATAAGTAATATGATGAATATTAGTTATTTTTAAAAAATAAGTGGGGAGAAATATGTAATTATATGTTGTAATTAAATGATTATATTATTGATTTAAAGAAAAATATATTGTTGTTTCAGTATAAAGTTTTTTTCAAGGACAAGAAAGAATATGTTGAACTATACTAATGAACTAGAAATTTTACATAATGAAAAGATTATATTCTCTAAATGACACAAAATTAAGGTAATTTATCCCTTAAAATGATCCTGATGTTGAGAAAATGATTTTTAGTTGGGAAAAATTTGATTATATTTATGCCCTCAAAATGGAAAAGAGTTTTTATGAAAAACTAGTTTCAGTTATCATTGAAGTTTTTTTTTAATTTTCAAATTGAGTAATATATCCCATAATATTTAGAATAAGGAATCATGAATTTTTTCAATATGGATTACTATAATGTTGTTGGATCCCTTCTCCCCTGACCATCCCTATACCGCTCTTGGCCCCGCATAGGGTTTCCTTCTGAAACCCTTCGATGTGGGTTGGTAGAATTCTCGAGCATCATTCATCTTGATTTTTCTTCTTTATTCCCCTATTTTATTCACGTCTTGCATTCTTCTAGACCCATCAGTGTAGAATTTTTATGGGTTCAACCCCTTTTTCCTCCTCATAGCAAATATATGCCTGTTTGTGATCATTTTGGTTTCTTCTTCAGTCGTGGCCTCAACGTCCTCTTGGTTTCTTATTTTTTCTCTCTATCTTTGTTTAGGTGTTGTTTAGAGTCCCTACCTAAGGTTTTATAATATAAATGATTCTGGCTGCTAACCTTCTACTCTAATCTGTCGTTCCCCTATGTCTCTCAAAGTTGAAGCTGATGCGGTGGAGATTATGAGAATTTAGGATTTGAGGTTTAGCGGTCGTCGGTTTTATGGCACCTCCCGATTCAGTTTTACTCCATTTTTTCTTTGTTCCTGGTCCACTGCCTCATCATTGTTTCCATCATTTAGAGACTTCAACTTTTGTTTTGTTGCCCGGATCCCAAGTTCCCATGCACCTATCTGAGGTGGATTAGGAGAAGTTGTCACGAAGGGGGTTTTGGAATGTGTGGATCAGCGGCCTTCGGCGTTCATGGAGCGAGACGTCGACGATGGATTTGTTCGGTTACGGCTACACTTCTAGTGAATTTAGAAATATTTTGTCTTTGTCAATGGTTTTTGTGTGTTTGGAATTTATTTTGGTTATGTTTTTCTGGGCATGATTATGAGGCTTCAACGACGACGAAGGGTAGGTTTCCGATGGGCCGTTCGTGGTGTCGTGGATGAAGATGGGGGTGGGGAGGCATCATGGTACTCTGATTAGTTTTCTTTGTGAATGTTTGTTTGGGATTTCTCTGACACCGTCAGTTTTCCTACCGACATGTGTAGTTTGGAGATGTGGATGTCTATGATGTGACAAAGTTGGTATTGGTTTTGGGTGTGTGAATCATTGTGGTTTGTAGTTCAACATTCATGGATCTAGGTGATTTGGCAGTGTAGTGATCGGTTTAGTTTTCAAATTTTGAATTTTTGGTTTTGGTTACTTATGAGTTGAATTATGAATTTTCTATTTTTATGTGTCGTTTTGGATTTTGGAATGTATGGTAACAACTAACTTTAAAGTGGATATAAAAAAATACAAAAATATGGATTTTGAGGATTAATGTAAATTCATGTTATTACCATGTTTTAGGAGAGAAAATGATGAAGGTATTCACATGTTTTTTATATGATAACAAATATATACTTTTTGATATATGGGGATCAATTTTAATCTGATTTTAAGAAATTTTGTTAACTTGATTATGAGTTTTAGGGTTTTCAACTTTTAGTAGAAGATTTAGTGTAACACCCTGAGATTTTATGAGAAATATTCTTTTTAATTTTATTGTTGTCTTGTGTTATACGCTACACTAAAAGGAGATCGCACTACAGGCATCCTTGACTTGTCTTGCATTACACACAAATGTGACCTTCCACTATAGCATGTGTTGTACGCAATAATGAGTTTCATTAAACAACGATATGTTATATAAACTAGTTGTTATTAATAGTAATATCCACTTTTTAAAATTTTATAAATTTTATCATTCGAAATGGACTTCATTTTTGGTTTCAGAATATCAAAATTAGCCTACGGTGAATCTTTGGTATTTTTTGAAAACATTAAATTTTTGATGGATTGCGAAAACACTAGGTTACTTTTTAAAAACCGACTTTTTATTTAAATAAATATTTATTTTATTTAAATTTATTTTAGGTCAAAATTGATACATAATACTTATATAAGTTCAATGTAATTCGTTAGAGTCATTTTATAATAATTTTAGATATATAAAAATTTTATTGAACTTTTGACTATCTTTTACCCACCTCCTAGGAGAATTTGGAAATTCACAAAAAACATAATTTTACCGCTTTTGTGAGTGGAATTTCAAAAATCTGAGAGACACGGTTAATATTAATGACTGAAATGTGGTTCAATGAGATGAAAATAATTTTTGGTGAATAGTAACTTTTTACTTTTTTAACCACGGTTAAAACTAAATAGGGTAATTAAGGGTAAAAATGATATTATTTTTACCATAACACATGTCCTAATTCTATTGGATAAGTTTAATTAGACCAAAAAAAACCTTAGTAATAAAATATGACCATTTAGATCCACCTGGATTATATTAGGACATTTAATATTATTTTATTTAAAGAAGAGTTAAAATAGTTATAATCAAAGTTTAATAACTAAAATATTTTTAATATAGAGATATAAATAAGATAAATTAGACTATTATTATTCATTAGAAAGATAAAAAGATTTCCTACATAATGGTTTTTTTTAATTTTTAGAAATTTAATAATTTAATTTATTTATGACATAATTATGATGCAATAATTATATTATTAATGAAATATAAACATAATTGATGTTATAAATACTCAAATAAATGTAATTTGAGACTTTTTATGAATTACACTAATTTTATAGGTTAATATGACATGTTAGTATTGATTTAAGTAAATGTTTTCCAACTAATCATTCTGTTATGATTTTCACAAAAATCAATTACCAAATAGTGTCAAAATTGACATAAAATAGTTTTTAAAACAAATACTATATTATTAATTGTTATTTTATTCCTAAAAATCTATGGTTTGGAAAAATGACATAGATATGGTTATATATATGAAATATAAACAACTTGGGGTTTTTTGGCTTGTTATAATAAGTTTATTATTCTTATAGTGTAACAAAACAAAAAGACACGGTAAAAGTAAAATTATTTAACTTAAAGCTAAATCTAAATGATAAGGTTAAAATAGAAACATAAACTCGTTAAAATTATATTGGATGAGATTATTTTGACCCATCCCCACTTTAGATTCTAAATAAATCAATTTAGAGCTATTTTGAACCGAATATGACTTTATTATAAAATAATATTTTATGTTTTTCCAAATATGCCCCTCTCCTCCCTTATAAAAAGGGCACCCCTTCCCTTTTCTCTTCACACCCTTTCGATCCCTGAAGTTCGGCCAAAACCTGCCCATTTCAATTCTCCACTTCCCTAGAAATATTCTAGAGGTTCTGGTCTTCTCAAAAGACCAGCTCTACTTCCATAAGAGGAATCTTAAAGGAGGTGCGTCGAAGAAGAGGTAATCCCTTCTTCCGATTCTCTCATGTTTTTTCTTCTTCAACATCTTCTTCTTTGGTTGTCTCATTATAAATTAATAACATCAGTATTAATTATATACTGATATTTTATTATAAATATGAAACAACCCTATTTTACCTTTTATCCATCCGATGAAAAACAAAATCACCGCGCATGCATACGTATGAAATACCGTCTCCACGCCTTTGTGTAATCTGTTTTCAACCACCACCTTACTTGGATGGGTATAATGGGGTAAATAAATAAATATATATGATTATTGTAATGTGATATTGATTCATAAATATTATATATACACTTAAATACAATTCCACGATCATGGGAATGGTATCATCGCTCGTGTGTACGTACGGACTACGGTCTCCACGACGAGATGAGATTCATTCTCCATGTTAACCATTCATGAATGATTATAAAGTATATAAAATAAGTAATAATGAATCATATGACATAATAATGATACTATATTTATGTATGTATATATATATATGTGTGTGTTTGTATGTCATCTACTTAATTCCATTCATTTCAATAAAGAAATGAAAACATCGTTTATACATACGTACAGCCTACCGTCTCCATGAAAGGTGTATTTCATTACATTTATCTATCTATCATATATATATGTATATACAGAATATATATTATATATAAATCATATTCTACATTCTGGAATTGAGTAAATCAGGATATAATTAATAATATCAAGAACAACAAGTCCAAACACGTATGAAAAATAAAACAATTTTACCCAAAACGCTATTTTAACATGGAATTTACAAAAGAACGGGTAATATAAATTCATAAGTTAACAATTTATGACATCATAACAATGAATATGATTCTTTAATAAGTCAATGACATTATTTAAATCATTATACAGGTGGTATGGATATGTACGAATCACATCAGACCTAAGGTAAGGGATAATTATTCCAATCACATTCTTATCCAATATTGTTTATTCGTAAGTATTTACTGGGGTTATGTTTATTATCCATGTCCATATGTTCTAAATAAATTTCATAAAATGTTTAATTTTCTTCCAAGTATGTTTAATTTCATTATTACCCTTTTTATAACTTTTACCACATCGTATGGAAGGAATCATTCTTTTGTTTACCATACGTGGTACTTTTTGACTTTTTTGACAAAAGTACGAGAAAAATGTAATTTTAACTTATATGGAATGAACGGATTTTTACGGTGTCATAACATCTCATTTTCATGATGATTACTCTACAATATTTTATAAATATTTTTAACAGAATACTTTTCTTTTAAAATTGCATGGAAGTTTATGAAAAGAAAATGATTTTGAAGAAGAAAGGATATTTTCCTCAAGAATTCATTTCAAGTGTTTTATCAAAACCATTTTCCATCTAAGATGACATTATTACATATGTTTATGTTTCAAGTATAATTTCTCTATGATTTACATGGTTTCACTTTTCTTATGATGAAATATCCATTTGTTTTATATGGATTATGTGATGATGGGACGATGTTTATGAAACCCATTTTATTTTTTTTGGTTATGATGAATGTTTTATGTTTATTTTGTGGCACAACTAAGAATGATTTCATTATGAGATGGGTGGGACCTATATCTCCCTCCAATGCATTGGGTTAAAATTTATATCTCACGAGATAGACATGGCTATAACGGTAAGTTAATTTGGTTTAGTGTTATAGGACTGAAACGAGGAGTGAACTCGATTCAGAATTGGACTTTGTCCACTAAGATGGTCTTGGCAGCAATGTCCTGGATACTATGGAAATCATAACATGTTCTTAATGAATTCCACAATTACATGATTTATTACCATACTAGTTTATCATGACTAATGTTCCTTTATAATCTATGCTTTGTGCACTTCCAAGATTTCTTCCATTGCTCATGATTTTGATGTTTAGATTTTATGTTCATGTTTTCTCATTCAAATGTTTATGGATTATTTTATGTTCTCTATTCTTACCCTTACTGAGCATTTGAGCTCACCATTTATATGTTTTCTTTTCCCTAAGATTTAAAGAATGGTTTAGGTAAGAAAACAAAAAGGGGAAGATCTTTATGGGAGATGTTGAAGATCATTCACCAGGATTAGAATATTATTTTCCGAGTTTCCAAAGACCCTAAACAATTACGGTCCTTTTGTCCATTTTTTCATTATATATTAAGTATTCCAAAAAAGTAATGTAATGTCCATGTACGTCATGCTTTGGGTCTCTACAGTTGGTATCAGAGGAAAGGTTTAGTTAACCTTTGGAAACTAGGATGTGAAAAATGTAGTGAAGTCTCTAGAGATATTTCTATGTTATGTCTAGGGATGTCCCTAAGGTTTAGTATAACTATATTTTACAGTCCTAGAGTTATGTTGACGATCATGAATAACCTAGGATGAACCTAAGGTGTCATGGATTAAAGAATGTGTGATAATTTAGACATCCCATAAGTGATTTTTAATCATTATGTGGTTCCTCATTATTTTAACTATTTCTTACACTATGGTTTCTAGTTATAGTCAATGGAGGGAATGAGAAAGAATTCAGTTAACGTTGATTCTGATGGACAAATTGGTGATTGTGATCAAAAAAATTGTGTAATGCCAAGATAGAATAATATTGTGATTATTCTAAATCAGTCATCATGATATATGATTAACAAGGTGAACTTTGGTGGTATTCCTAATTCATCAAATAAGAGGAAGATGGAAATTTATGCATGTTATCATGGTGAGGAGCATAGAGAATGGAATATTGAGATTTCTAAATAAGGGAATAAGAACCTTGAGGAATACCTCAAATGGAGGGGAAGATGTTATCTGTGTGGATAAAAGGGTCATAGAGTGACAGGCTGTTATGGAGTTCAATGTCTTATTTGTGGAGAACATGGGAATTATCCAACTCAATTCCCTAACCAAAGAGGTTACTTCTAAATCAAGGAAGGACTTACTCAATGACAATCATTGAATAGGATGGATTGAAGTGTTTATGTATTTGTATTAATGAATAATGTTGTTGAGGTACTTTTATGGTATATTAGAATATCTATGTATTGGTCAATTGTGGTTTTCAATAAGAATATGGTTTTGGTAACCATGAAAAGTTACTATAGTATTTTTGGAAAGTAGATGATATGCGCATAATGAATGGATATGGAGAAAATAATATGTTTGATAGTATTCATGAGATCATAACTGATATAAGGACAGAGTGATACCATGGTTTGAGTATATGGAAATTTTCGGATTTTGGTATGTGGAAAGAGTTAACTTTTGACAGCATTCATGTTTTCAGTAAGGTTTAATGGGTATTGATTCTTCTCAAGAATACAAGATTAAGATATTCACATGTTTGGAATGCGATCAGAAAGATATATCTGGTGATATATGAGGGATAAATGATGGTATTCACGTTCTTGTTATATGACCTTTTTAGTAATCATTCTCTTTATACTATAAGATTAGACAAAAGTATTTTTTAAAAACCTAAAGGTTGGAATGGATTAATATGGACATCAGATATTATTGTTTAAGGATATAGATTTTTGATATTATGATATTATTGTTTTAGAAAAAAGGACAACCTGTAGGATGGGCGACAACCCGTCGCGTCGGACAAGGTTGCGGGAATCAAACCCATAACCGAAGTGCGACAGGACCTCTTTTCCTACCACTAGCCTATAGGAAGTCCCTTTTTATTAGAAACCAGTTTAATTATATTAAGCAGTATGATATATGAAGTATAAGTCCATTTTAGGAACCTTATATGATTAATCTCACTATAGATGGAATTATGTTTTTTGATAACTTTTTCTAAACTTTTGTTTGAGACATATGGAATAACCCCTCATTCAATCACATGATATGCTAACACTTCACGAATGAAAAATTCAACTTATTTTATTTAAGAGATGAAGTGGAAATTGTCCATGGAACGACCAATGGTGAGACTGTACCAAAATCAAGAAAGTATTTCTTCTAATTCAAATTTCTTCAACTTTAGGGAAATGATCTTGAAAACCAAAAATGTTTTCTTAGTTCCCTCATATCTGATGAATCAGATGGTCCCTTAGATCATCACAAATTTATGGATTTGTGACTGTTGTCTTTATCATAGCCATGTCCTCTACCCCTCTCCATCAGAACTTGATGGTTAGATATCTCTTCCTTATCCATATTTTTCACCTATGTTCTCCTATGTGGAAACCCAGTGATTAGTTAATTTGGGAAACCATTATGTTTCATAATTTAGTTTTAAAGATATGTTTTCGTATTTCTTTTTACGATGTGGGTTTCTATTAAAGAAACTTTCATGTAGTAAACCAATTATAACCTCAACCAATTTCGAGGGAGAAATTCATTTTAAGGGGGGTAGAATGTAACACCCCAAGATTTTATGAAAAATATTATTTTTAATTTTATTGATGTTTTGTTTTATACGCTACACCAAAAAGAGCTTGCACTGCATGCATCCCTGAGTTGTCTTGCATTACACGCAATCGCGACCTTCCATGATAGCGTGTGTTGTATGCAATACCGAGTTTCACTAAACAACGATATATTATATGAACTAGCCGTTATGAATAGTAATATCCACTTTTTAAAATTTTATAAATGTCATCATTATAAATGGACTTAATTTTAGGATTCGGAATATAAAAATTATCCTAGGGTGAATTTTTGGTATTTTCTGAAAACTTTCAATTTTTGATGAATAGTGAAAACACTGGGTTACTATTTAAAAAATGAATTTTTATTTAAATAATTATTTACTTTTTTTTAACTTATTTTTTTTCAAAATTGATACATAATACCTATATATGTTCAATGTAATTCATTGAAGTCATTTTATAATAATTTTCGATATATAAAAATTTTATTGAACTTTTCACTGTCTTTTACCCACCTCCTAGGAGAATTTGGAAATTCACATTAAACATAATTTTACCACTTCTTTCAGTGGAATTTTTAAAATCCAAGAGACACTGTTAATATCAAGGACTAAAATGTGGTTCAATGAGATGAAAATATTTTTTGTTGAATAGTAACTTTTTATTTTTTTAACCACGGTTAAAAGTAAATAGGGTAATTAAAGGTTAAAATGATATTATTATTACCCTAACACATGTCATAATTCTATTGGATAAGTTTAATTCGACTAACAACAACCTTAGGAATAAAATAAGACAATTTAGTTTCACTTGTATTAGATTAGGACATTTAATATTATTTTATTTAAATAAGGGTTGAAATAGTGAAAATCAACATTTAATAACTAAAAAAATTTTAATATAGGGTTAAAAATAAGATAAATTACACTATAAATATTAATCAGAAATCTAAAAATATTTCCTACATAATGGTATTTTATTTATAATTTTTATACATTTAATTATTTAATTTGTTAGTACAAAATGATGATGCAGTAATTATCTTATTAATGAAATATTGACATAATTGATGTTATAAATACCCAAATAAATGTAATTTGAGACTTTTATGAATTACACTAATTTTATAGGTTCATATAATATGTTATTATTGATTTAATGAACTTTTTTGGAACTAATCATTCTGTTATGATTTTCACAAAAATCAATTACCAAATAGTTTCAAAATTGACATAAAATAGTTTTTAAAACAAATATTATATTATTAATTGTTATTTTATTCCTAAAAATCTATGGTTCTGAAAAATGACTTAGATAAGGTTATATATATTAATAATAAAAAACTTGGGGTTTTTTGGGCTTGTTATAGTAAGTTTATTAACCTTATAGTGTAAGAAAACAAGAAGACACAGTAAAAGTAAGATTATTTAACTTAAAATTAAATCTAAATGATATGGTTAAAATAGAATCCTAAACTTGACTAAATTCTATTGGATGATAGTATTTCGACCCATCTACACTTTATCTTTGGAATAAATAAATTTTGACCTATTATAAACAGAATAAGACTTTATTATAAAATGATATTTTAAGTTTTTCCAAAGTTGCCCCTCTCATCCCTTATAAATAGGGCACACATTCCCTCTTCTCTTCACACCATTTTGAGCCTTGAATCTCATCCAACCCCTACCCATTTTTCTTATCCACTTCCCTAGAATCATTATGGAGGTTCTGGTATTCTCAAAAGACCAACTCTACTTCCATAAGAGGAAGCTTAAAGGAGGTGCATTGAAGAAGAGGTAACCTCTTCTTCCGATTCTCTCATGTTTCTTTCTTCTTCAACTTCATCCTCTTTGGTTGTCTCATTATAAGGTAATAACATAATTATTACTTATATACTGATATTTTGTTATAAATATGAAACAACCCTATTTTACCTTCTATCCATCCTACAGAAAACGAAATCACCTCGCATGCGTACGTACGGAATATCGTCTCCACGCTGTGGTGCAATCTGTTTCTGACCACCACCTTACTTGGATGGGTATAATGGTGTAAATAAATAACTATATATGATTATTTTAATGTGGTATTTATTATTAAATATTATACATACACTTAAATACAATTCCACGATCATGGGAATGGTATCATCGCTCGTGCGTACATACGGACTACCGTCTACATGACGCGATGAGATTCATTCTCCATGTTAAGCATTCATGAATGATTATAAAGTATATATAATAAATAATCTTGAAATATAAGTCATAATAATGATACTGTATATATATATATGTGTGTGTGTGTGTGTGTCATCTACTTAATTCCCTTTATTTCAATAAGGAAACGAAAATAGCATTCATGCGTACGTACGACCTACCGTCTCCATGAACAGTGTATTTCATTCCATTTATTGATCTATCATATATATATGTATATACTGAATATATATTATATATAAATCATTTTTTACATTCTATAATTATGTAAATCAGGATATAAGTAATAATATCAAGAACAACAAATCCAAACACGTATGATAAATAAAACGATTTTACCCAAAAATCTGATTTAAAATAGAATTTCTAAAAGAACGGGTAATATAAAGTAATAAGTGAACCATTTAGTACATCATAACAATGAATATGATTCTGTAATAAGTCAATGAAAATATTTAAATCATTATACAAGTGGTTTGGATACGTACGAAGCATATCGGACCTAAGGTAAGGGATAATTATTTCAATCTCATTTTTATCCGATATTGTTTATTCGTAAGTATTCACTGGGGTTATGTTTATTATCCATGTCCATATGTTCTCAAAATGATTTCATAAAATGTGTAATTTTCTTCCAAGTATGTTTAAAGTCATTCTTACCCTTTTTTTACTTTTACCGCATCGTATGGAAGGAATATTTCGTTTGTTTACCATACGAGGTACTTTTTGACTTTTCCGACAAAAGTACGAGAAGAATGTTATTTTTAACTTATACGGCATGAATGGATTTTTACAGTTTCATAACACCCCATTTTCATGAAGATTTCTCTACAAGATTTTATGACTATTTTCAAAAAAATACTTGTCTTTTAAAATTTCATGGAGTTTTATGAAAATAAAATGATTTTGAAGAAGAAGGGATATTTTCCTCAAGAATTTATTTCAAGTGTTTTTATCAAAACCATTTTCCATCTAAGATGACATTATTTTATATTTGTATGTTTCATGTATAATGTATTTATGATTTACATTGTTTCAATTTTCTTATGATGAAATATCCATTTGTTTTATATGGATTATGTGATGATGGGGCGATGTTTATGAAACCCATTTTATTTTTTTGGGTTTTGATGATTTTTTTAAGTTTATTTTATGGCACAAGTAAGAATGATTTCATTATGAGATGGGTGGGACCTATATATCCATCCAATTCATTGGGTAATGATTTATATCTCATGAGATAGACATGGCCGGAACAGTAAGTTAATATGGTTCAGTGTTACAGGACTGGAACGAGGAGTGAACTCGATTCAGAATTGGACTTTTTCCACTAAGATGGTCTTGGCAGAAATGTCTTGGCTACAATGGAAATCATAACATGTGCTTAATGAATGCCACAATTACATGTTTTATTACCATACTAGTTTATCATTACTAATGTTTTTTTATGATCTATGCTTTGTGTACTTCCAAGATTTATGTTGATGCTCATGATTTTGATGTTTAGATTTTATGTTCATGTTTTTTCATTCAAATGTTTGTGGATTGTTTTATGTTCTCTATGCTTACCCTTACTGAGAATTTCAGCTCAACCTTTATATGTTTTCTTTTTCCCAGGATTTAAAGAAAGGTTTTAGGTAATAAAAAAAGGGGAATATCTTTATGGGAGACGTTGAAGATCTTTCACCATGATTAGAAGATTATTTTATGAGTTTCTAAAGAGACTAAACAATTATGGTCCTTGTTTTCCTGTTTTTGTTATGTATTAAGTATTCCGCAAAAGTAATGTAATGTCCATGTACGTCAAGATTTGGGTCTCTACATCTTGGTTATCCATTTATGGAATGATTTATGTTTAACTTTGGATGAGGTTTTAGATATTAAATTATTATCTCTCAAAATGAGGATTTATTCATTTTAGCTATCTTATGCTAACCATTTTATTTTGATGATAACTAAATATAGACAAAATGATATATCATTCTATTTATGAATATAGTGATATATTAGAGCTTTATGGAAAACAAAATCACCATCATTTCATCATGTAAGAGGTAATGTTGAAGGTAATCATGGAACAACCAAAGAGTAATATTGTGCATCTTAAATGGTATTAAATAAACTAATTATATCACCTTTTTAAAAATCATCACCAATATGAAAAGTATATTTTAACATAATTTTGTCATTTAATCATTATTTTGAGGTTATGAATGACAAATTCATGCCTATTTTGGATATGGTTTTCGGTTTTTAGGGTTTTTATATTCCACAAGATTAGTCACTTTCTTTTGATTGGGGATTTTATCACCCCTTATGATTATTTATGATTTTCATCCATGTCCAAATCGTTAAATCCCACCAATGTTCTCCTATGTGGAGACTGATTTATTAGTTACCTTGGGAAATCGTTATGTTTCTAACATTTTTAAGGGATGTTTTATAATTCATTTTTACAATGTGGTTTTCTATGAGAAGAAATTTCATGTTTTAAACCATTAATGACCCAGATGAATTTTTATGGAGAAATTCTTTTTAAGAGGGGTTGATTGTAACACCTCAGGGTTTTATGAATAATTTTTTTGAGTAAATTATAATTCTTTGATGTTCTGCATTGCATGCTGCAACATGAAATAATTAATTCATATGACAAAATGAGTTAGGATTATGTTATACAAAACTGATATCTTAGGTTGTGTTACACAAAACACTATATTTTGGCTTGTGTTACAAGGAATACCATGTTCCACCGATAGTTTACATTACACATAATATGAAGTTTAACCAAACTATAATTCACTATTAATATTATTAGTAGAATATTATATTATTTATCACCTAGATTTTGGAATTGATGTTACGAACAAGATGAACTAAATTATAAAAATTCTGTTTAAAAATTTATATAAAATTAATTTTTACTATTTAATTAGATATGGAAATTAAAACAATTTGAAAAAAAGATAATTCTTTTAGTAAAAGAAAATTTCTATACAAAAAATGTTTTCTTTCTAAAAAAATAACAAAAATAATTTTGATTAAATATTTCAATGAAAATAATATATTATATATTCAATAAACTATTTAATATTCATCTTATGTTCTTTCTAGACAATAGATTAGAGTATATTTAATTTTAGGCATAAAAAGAAGTATTTTTATAAAAGGTAGTTTTACCTCAATTTTATGGTGCACTTATTTTAAAACGAAATTTTAACACACAGATATTTTATATTTTAAAACTAGAATTCATTTCATAACATTTAATAGAAACATTATCTTAAGGTGAATTTTTTCTATTTTTCTGTGAAGTTTCATATTTTGATGATTAGTTAAAAATACTGAATTTTAATTAAAATAAAATTTTATTCTAATTTATTTATATAGATAATATATATATTAATTTTGTTTAAAAGTATATTTAATTCGAATATGCATCAATAAATCCATGTTAGTTCATTGTTCCCTTTTTCCCATTGAAATCAGATAAAAAATATTTTGAACTTTTGAGCATTTTCAATTTAATAACCTATTTTTTCATCCCATCAATGTCATTAATTATAAATTAATTTTTGAACATATGTGTTTTAAATTTAAAATATAGATATCATATTTGGAATAACTTTATTTTTTAATTTCTAATAATTTCATAAAATGTTTTTACCAAAATTATTAGTGAAAACAATTAAAATTAATTAACACAAAAATGAGTTTACAAAGGGAGTGAACTTTATCTTAAGGGGACAAATGATTCAGAAACAAGTCCAAAATAATTTTTAGAGAAATATTTCAAGAATATCCCTTATTTTATAGAAATTTTTTATTTTCATATGACCATTTTCTAGGGGTTACCTCACCCTAGTGTTTACATTTTGGTATTTACAAGAATGTCACTCCTCTTCCACTAAAAAAGAGAACTTACCCCCTCACTAATTAAAATCTCTAAATAACTTTTTCTTATCCAAAAAAAATATATTAAATAAATAAAATCCCTTATTAAACCCTATAGGAATCATTTTGTGGATAAATAATCCCAAGAATTCCTTTGGTAGAAACCAAAAAGAGTTACCCAAAGAAGAGGCAACATTCATCAATAATAACATTTGTTTTATTTGTTTATTAAGACATTAAATTATTCTTATATCATGATTATATAATAACCTAAATATCATAAATATACTATGATGTTTTTATCTTAATATTATTACCAAAACCATCACACACTTTTATCAAATTGGATATGAAATCATCATTCGTGTGTACGACAAACTACTGCTTCGTAGACTAATCCAATTCATTCTTCTATTACCAGCAATAACTGATGTAAATAATGGTGTACATTCTATATTTATATGATAAATATGATATTTATTATTTATTTATTATTATTTAAATATTATAAAACACATAAATTAATTTTTCCATTTTTATGGAATACCATAACATCATTTGTGAATATATAAATTACTGGTTCCTCCATGCGATGTGACTCATTCAGGATTTATATGGATTTTATTAAGGATGGGTTTAATAAAAAATATGTGATATATATGAAATAATAATTATATTGGAATTATAATATGTATATATATATATTTTTTTAATTTCTTTATATCAATATGACCAGAATATAGAAACCACATTCATGAGTAAGTATGACCAACTGTATCCTTGAATGATATATTTCATTTAATGTCACTAAAATTTATGGTTTATTATACATATATAAATAATTAGTATATGTGATCCAATTATCATTTTTCCTTTCTGAATATCATAAAATCATGATCAAAGTATGTAGAATATATATATTACTAGTCAATAGTTGTAAGAAAACCAAAACTGTTGTTAACTGAATTGTAACTTTCACATGGGATTTTTAATAAATAAGTAATATAAATTCATAATAAAATAATATATTTTCTATTAATTTGGTTAGTTTTTGAATAATAATAATCATAAATTTATTATAAATAATGTTTGAATGTGTACTAAGGAAGTCAATACTTATGATAAGTGTATTTCTAGCCTCACTTTTATTTATGTAATACTTATGGAATATTAACCACATGTTTCTTTTTAGTAGTGTGTATGCTACCATATGAAATGTAATATCATGAATTTCCTTTATTTTATGATATTAAAAGTTTCAATTTCATTTATTTTTTCAAGTGTCTCAGGATTTAAAAAGTACTCCTGCTGTAAATGATTTTGATCGCACTTTTTAACATTTTTGTTAAAAAATTTATATTCACCACCTATATAATCTATGCAGTGTATATAATAAACATGAATTAATTATATGATCAACTTTTAAAAAGTCATTTTAATTAACATATAAATTTTTGAATCTCACTTTCATGGGGTTTATGGTTTAAAAGTTACTAAATCGGAACGAGATTTTTATTTAATTTTCCTTCTTTGAGAAAAATGTTATGCTAGGAAGATATATTCATTAACGAGGTCTATACACTACCATTTTTATATTTATATCATTAATATCCTTATTTCCAATATATTTTATTATTCATGTAATGTAATTGTTTCATGTATATTTTTATTCAATGTTACCAAATTGGTTAGAGTTTCTTGATACAATCTCATCGTTTATCAAGATTATTTGTGATTACTCTTCAATTGATGAAACATTGTGGTCCATATAATTATAATTATCATATATCTTCATATAATATATTTATTAATGGTATATTTAATTAACCATTCAATTTTTTCACTCTTTTGTACTTAATTTTATTGAGAAACTATTTTTCAGAAACAAAAATTTTTTTCTCACTTCATTCGAAAATATGTGTTATTTCTATGAAATTTTTTCTATATATATTTTCAAAATATATTTAAATTATATTTTAATATAATATTGAATTAAATGTATTTTTAATTTTTTTTTGTTTTTAAAATGTGTTTTAAATTGTTTCTCATGGTCCCTTTTTAAGGATTCAAAGGTTATTTTAAATGGAAGTTAATTCACTGAATTTTCAAAGAATCCATTGTAAGTTTCTGAAATTTATTTTTTTAAAAAGGACTTAAATGATTTTCAAATATTCTTTTTTATTTTTTTCAGTTATATTTTCAATGAAAATTCTATTTTAAATGGTTTGTATTTTAAAAAGTGATTTTCATAGAGAAAATGAAATTTTACACAAGAAATGTTTTAAATGATATTTAAATATTATTTCCCATCAAAGCTACCATATGTTGACATTACCTATGCATTTCTAGGCTTTTGGTCCAAGGATACCATTTATATTCATTATTTTAATGGTTAGTTGTTTTATGGGATTATGTTTACGAAACCCTGTTTCTATTTCATGTGTGATTCCATGAATAAATTCCTATACCCCCCCATCTTTTCATGTCTTATGATACAATAACAACTTTATATTTTAATGGTATATAATATGATGAAATCATTGTAATACCAATTTTATTACATTGGTTTTGATATGACTAATTTTTATTATCTTCTTGCATAAAGAATTTGGTTTTTATTATATAATGGGTGGGACCTATATCTACCACCATTGCATTGGGTAATGGTAATTGGTATACGATCTCTGACGGTACATGGGTTGAATCACTAGCCCAAAAATAAGAGGGTACATGGGTTATAGACCAATCTCGAAAAAATAGATTATAAGGGTTGTATCCCATGTTAGAAAGTAAGAGGGTGTAGAGGTACCAAGACTGAAGTAGTTACATAGGTGATTATCCCATGTCTAAATTGTTATAAATGTCATGGTAGGAATTCATGAAATAAAATTATCTATGACTGTGTGTATTTAATTAATCATTGTCTTATTATAATGTAATTATCTCATAGGTTATAGTCTTTTATTTTATTATGATACAGGTCTTATGATCTTCCAACCATTATTCCTTGACTCATGTGTCTGATCTTTGATATATAGTATTTGATTGAAAAATGTTATGATAATATTATAATACCCTTTTTTAATGTGATGCATACTTATGCCAATTATTTTCCCTTACAAAACATCTGATTTCGCCCATTCATATGTTTCATGTCCGCAGTTTGTTAAGAAAAGATGTAAGTATGAATACTAAATAGATACATCTTAATTGAAAACATTGAAGATCTTCCTATAAAATAGAATATTTTGTTCCAATTTACACAAGTCATTAAAATAATATGGTCATCAGGAATTTACTTTTTAATTTTTCTGAATATTATTGTATAATTATATAATATAAATGTATACTAAACACGGGTTACTATATCTTTAATAGTGAATGTAATGATAATATCCCAAGGAAATGCATAAAATAATTTCAATGGTTTATATAGGAATTATTTTGAATTTAAAATTCTTCTAAACAATATTATGTTTTTAAGGAATTCTTATTAGATATTTTTAATTATATTGAAGTGATTGTTTTTCAAGGAATGGTATTCATGAGTTTTCATGGTTTCTAAGAAACTATTATGTTTTTTTCCATTATGGTTGAATATGAAATGTATCCTGAAATATATTAGGAAAATAAGTTTCTTCCACGTATAAATAAATATATATTTTAGGTTCAATTTTTTTTAATAAAAACATTATGATGAATTTTTTATATATTATTAATGAACTAGAAAGTTTTGTTTCTTTTATGTCCCTTATTGAGATTTGTTTTCTCAAACTACATTTTGAAATGTTTTCCAAAAAACCTAACAATTATTATGATCTATTATGAATATTGTAATTGAATAAACCAAATTATCCTTGTACAAGGCATGTGTTTCTTGAATGAAATAAGGGTGTGAAAATAAGACTCCTCTATTTATGGTCAAAAAATAACATTGAGTGTTGTTCCATTATATTAAAGGTAATGGATTTATCTAATTCTCTAAAAATACAAACCTAATAGATCATGGGAATGTATGAATGTGAAACTATTATAAAAAAATCATATAATTAGGGTTTTATTATGTTATGGGGATAATAGTTCATTATCTATTTTAGTTGTTAGGTAAGAGAATAATTTTTTAAAAATTCAAAATCTGTTGACATTTGAGACATTGGAACTCGTCACCTGTAATAAATTAAATAGATTCATCACCCAAGAATTATAATGGTGAAATTCATGGTAAATCAATTCATACGAGGCACACCTACTTATTCCTCTGAAAAATTTTCTTGGGTGATTCTGCCCTCATTTCTTTTTAAGTAAAAAAGACGATTCTTCCTCCCATTTCCCTCTTAATCCCCAAATGTACTATGAAACCTCATAATTCAATTATTTGGTTAGTTAAAATATTTTTAAAGAATAATTTTTTTATTCCTAAATTTATATATTTATATTAAAATATTCATAATATTTTCAACAATATATTTTATCATATTTTGGTGCTCATTATGAAAATTACTTCATTCTCTATCACATCCATTATTGAAATGGATACTCTTAACTCTTACTATTGCATATGTGAGGGTTATTTAATCATGATTGATGAATAAATAAAACTATAATAGAGTAATTATAAGATTACTAAATAAAACTTTCAACTTCAAATTATTATACACATAATTTATTAAATTAATTTTAAGTTTAAACTAACTCACTCTATATTTAATATAGGTGTCATTTGGTTGGGTTCTCTCATATTCCTTATTCAAATTACTAAATATATGATAAATCCAGAATAATTTCTTGTAAAGAGAATTTAATTAACCATATATTATCCCTTGGGAGTGTTTAGTCATCAATTTACAACATGATCTCCCCATGGTGTATTTTTTACAAAACAGAATCCACTAGTATGTATCCAAAGTGGGATATAATTTATTGGAGTACCGTTAAATATATACTTAACCAAAAGATGAAAATTTAGTGTTATACATATATATATATATAACGATTAACGAGAGGGGGCCGGACCGCACAAACACGGCTGACCCTCCTCTTTTATCCTTTTTGATACATTGTGGTTTGGACGGAATGGCGTGGTGTCGTCGCACCACGCGGAAATCGCACGACAAGTACTTCGCGGCGCCGTCGCGCCGTGTCGAAGAAACAAAAGACGCCACGATCGGGGCGGGGCCGCGGCGGAGGGGGCGCGGTGTCGTCGCACCGCGCCGGACAAACCAAGCCGCGGCTGGTTCCGGGCCGTGGCAGAACATGGTGACCGGCGGCCGATTTCGGGCCGCCGGTGTCGGCGAAGAAGGGGACCGGCCGTCGTCGGTCCTGTGGAGGCAGGAACCGACCGACCATGGCGGGCCGGCCGGATAGGTGTGCAGCCGAGGGTTCAAACCCCTTTCCGGTCAGCCAAAACGGCCCCCTTAGTTGGGGGGGGGGGGGCGGTTACATAGGAGGGCAGGTGCCCCCCCCTTGCCGAAACGGTGCGACCACCGGGCGAGCCGGCCAGCGTGCGGGGCGCGCTGTGCCCAGGTGACCGGCCGCCTGGCCGGGCCAGGTCGGGTCGCGCCGGGCCGGGCCGCGCCCAGCCGGGCCAGGCCATGTCGGTCTGGGCCGACCGGGACCAGGGGCGGGTCGACCCGGTTCGGGCAGACCGGGGGGGTCTCGGGCCGGGTCGGTCCGTGCCCGAAACCCCCGTTTTCGGACCGTCTTCGGTATTTTGCGCATAACATAGGCTACGGACCTCCGATCGATGCACCGTCAGTTGCGATGCGATCCTTAAATCAAGACGGTCGTTTTGGTATATCGCACATAAGGTTTCAGAATACTTTGAGTTCGGCCGGGTTGGTTCGTACACGAAACCAACCGGGCCCTCGGAGCGGAAACGCTCATATCTTGAGCTACGGACGTCCAATTGATGTGCCGTCGACTTTGTTGAATTCCTCTATGTGAGACGGATATTTTGGAATACTCCACCCGAGGTTTGGACACAGGTGGAGTACGGTCGGGTTGGTTTTGCCTTAAAAACCAACCGGGCCCCTAGGACGAAAAAGCCAATAACTCTCAGACCGGGCGTCTGATTGACGCGCCGTCTGCGACGTTGAGTTCCTGTTGATGATACGGAACTTTTGGATACATCAACTCTGGACTATGTGTCAGTTGATGTATCAGCCTCTCGGCTTGTGGAGCGGACCCTCCCGAACGAGCTTTCTTTGTGCGGGAACCCCAGTGCGGGCTGCGACTGCTACTGTGACTACGACAAAGACTGTGCAGAGATCCTCAGTGGATTCGACAATGACAACTACAACACTCAGTGATCCTATGTGGATCAGTGCTACCGATCATGTGTGGGTCCGATCCTATGTGGGTCAGCGCTCAGCGGTTCTGTGTGAGCTAGCGCCTACAGATCCTGTGTGGGTCCGATCCTATGTGGGTCATTGCGGGGGTTAGTTTCCTACCGATCCTGTGTGGGTCTTTGCGGGGGTTATTACCTATCGATCCTTTGTGGGTCCGACGACTTAGATGGATCAGTGATCATCTCTATCGTCTTTCGAAGAAGTATACCTGTGTGAGCTGAATCCTGTTTGCTTTCTTGTGTAGATTGTGTTGTGTTATCCTGTGTGGATTACGTTTAGCTTCCTGTGTGGAATTCGTTTGCTTTCCTGTGTGGACTGGGTTGTACTTGGGCTCAGATGATGGAGCCGAATTAGAATTGATGACTTAGGTATATGTATGGGCATATACCTAAGTAGTGTCGGATGTTACTTCGTGATTGTATCTTGCCTTTTTGGTTTATCCTTTGTGGAATTTTGGAGGCCTTCGGGGGTCTCGGGGTCCCTACTGAGTAGCTTATACTCACTCCAGCACGGGCTATGCCCGCACTACGTTGTGTTGGTTACAGACGACGGACAACGCTGATCGTGGTGGAGGCTTGCGGAGCAGAACGGTACATGCAGGTGGACCACTGGGCAGGACGTACTTGGAGCTGTAGGCTGGACCTGAGGAGTAGTGGAGGCTTTTCTGTACCCACCCTTCAGGTGGGATTCCCAGTGGATAGCTCGTCATGGCGGCTTTACCTTTCACTTGTTGTTTTCACTTTCAAGTTGTACTTTACTTTTAGTTTGGGTTTGTATACTGGCCCACTTACTTTCCGCACTTACAGTTGTACTCTGTTTTTACTTAGTGTTTACTTTTACTGTTGCTTGCTCTGTGGTGTTTGTTTACTTTACAAAGGCAATGCCTTCCCTTTTTACCGGGATTTACGCCTTGGTGCTAGTCGCCAGCCCCTGGCCTATGGAATCGGGCTTGGGGCAGTCACGGCACGGGCCCCGAGGACGGGTCGTGACAAATTGGTATCAAAGGAGTTCAGTTCTACCGCAGAACTTGGGACTCTGATCTTTTTCTATGTGAAGCAATAGTGTTTAGCGTATTGGGTGTGGTTATCAGTCCAGGGAGTCCAGTGTTCGTGTGGCGGCCGACGTATCCGTACACCAAGACCCTGAATTCTGATTTCTGACATAATGAAAGAAAATATTGATTGCGTTTGTGTTTCAAGTTTTCATTGTGATTACTTTGTGTCAGCTCACCAGGTATACTGTTCTGACCGTGGCACACCTGTTTCCTTTTTAGGATGGCCCCACGACGGCAGCCAGCTAGGGTTCTGAGATTCGAGCGTGACGACAGCCCACCGAGCGATGAGGCCTCGGTGCAGGGCCCTTTGTCAGCAGTGACACCGGCGGTAGCTCTACCCGCTGAGCCACCGATTCTTCCAGCACCAGCCGCTGATGATGCACATCGCCTCAGTGCACTGGATGAGTTCCAGCAGCAGCGACCGCCCAGGTTCCACGGGGAGACGCGCCTCCAAGCAGCTGAGGACTGGCTGGAGGCAGTGGTACGAGTTTTTCGGTTAGTAAGGACAACAGCAGATCTCATGGTGAACTTCACAATGAGCCTACTGCACGCAGTAGCGGGCTTATGGTGGAGCTTGATGCTCCATGTGCACGATGAGGCATATCTTCTGTGGATGGATTTTGAGATCATCTTCCACTCTGAGTTCGTCCCATCCATCCTCCGTGCGGTGCGCATTCAGGAGCTTCTTCAGCTGCGGCAGGGCATCTTGACAGTCGCCCAGTACTCGGCGAGATTTACCGATCTCTCGTGCTACTCGATAGACATGGTACGAGACCCATTATTCCGGGCTCGGACCATTGAGCAGTGATTGAGACACGAGATCAGGGCATCGCTGATCTCCCTCAGCATTCCGACTCATACAGGAGTACTGGAGCGAGCCCTTTTGATCGAGAGATTTCTTGATGAGACTACACCAGCGTCGAGACCCACCGCAGGGTGGCACGTAGCAGAGTCTTCTGCAGTAGGCAGTCGACGGATGACTCATGGGTCCAAGCAGACCAGACCCTCAGGCAGACGACCTCAGGACAGTAGCTCAGCAGTGCGGGGCACACAGAGCGTAGCCAGTCTTTCGAGAGGCAGACAGTGCTACTCATGCGGCAGGCAGGGCCACATGGCTCGTGACCGCCCGACCCGCCATGCCGAGGAGCAGCAGACAGTTGAGGGACCACTGAGGCAGAGGCAGAGGGATGACCATGGCGGTCCGCAGGGAGGAGGCGGACGAGGCAGGGGAGCTGGCCGAGCAGCAGGCGGTGGGCGACGCTTTGAGGCTCTACCACCACCACCACCAGAAGGTCCACCCCAACCACAGGGAACTGGCGGGCAGAGACAGGCACAACTCCAGGCAGCAGAGGCCTATGACCACGGTGCGCCCGAGATAATTCGAGGTACTATCTGTGTCTATTCCTCCCATTCTGAAGTTCTTATAGACACAGGAGCGAGTCATTCTTTCATAGCCACTGCCCTTTTTCGGAGCTCGGAGATTCCGACAGAGCCGTTGGCCCGATCTTTATGTCTAGAGACTCCTACTGGAGTAGACTCGACGATTATGTACTGGTGCCGGAAGTGTGAGCTTAGTCTAGGAGGAGAGAGCTTCGGCTGGGATCTTCTTGTAGTAGCGTCGAGGCCTAACGACGTCATCTTGGTCATGGAATGGTTGTCTACGGTCCATGCACAGATTGACTGTATTAGGCACAAGGTGCGATGTGTACGCACCGACGGGAGCAGGTTCACCTTCATCGGCGAGAAGGGAGCCTTTGCAGCACGGGATGTACTTCCGCGGAGGAGAGGACAACCCATCACTCATCGGTTGGCTAGCCTAATTTTAGGAGCAGTTGACGGGCGGAGTCCTGGTTTTCCTGCAGTGGTGGATCATTATGCGGACGTTTTTCCCGATGACGTTATAGGGCTACCACCTCGCAGAGAGGTAGACTTTTATATTGACCTGTACCCCGGGACAACCCCGATATCGACTCCAGCATATCGGATGGCCCCCGCCAAGCTTCGAGAGCTACGGGTGCAGTTGGAGGACTTGCAGGGAAAGGGGTTCATCTGACCCAGTGTTTCAACCTAGGCTTCCCCGATTTTGTTTGCCAAGAAGGCGGGAAGGAGCTTGCGACTTTGTGTCGACTATCGTCGCCTGAACCAGGTGACAGTGAGGAACAAGTATCCGTTACCGAGGATTGATGACCTCTTTGATCAGCTCAAGGGAGCACGGTGGTTCTCGAAGATAGACCTCTGGTCAGGCTATCATCAGCTCAGAGTTCGAGATGAGGACGTGCAGAAGACGGCCTTGAGGTGTCGGTATGGCCACTATGAGTTCTTATTTATGCCCTTCGGCGTATCCAATGCTCCAGAAGTGTTCATGGCCCTCATGAACAGGATCTTTCAGCCACACCTCGATCGATTTGTCGTGGTCTTCATCGACGACATTTTGATTTACTCGACGACTGAGGAGGAGCACGCCTACCACTTGCGGGTTGTACTAGACACACTCCGAGAGCACCAGCATTATGGTAAGATCTCGAAGTGTCAGTTCTGGATACTCGAGTTCCAGTTCTTGGGACACATCATCTCTGAGGCGGGAGTTGCAGTGGATCCTGCGAAGATCGAGGCAGTGCTAGCTCGGGAGCCACCAAGGAGTGTGATGGAGGTGCGGAGTTTCTTGGGACTAGCTGGATACTACCGGAGATTCATGCCAGACTTCTCCAGAGTTGCAGCACCACTCTCAGCTTTGACGAAGAAGGAGAAACCCTTCGTGTGGTCAGACAGATGTCAGCAAATCTTTCAGGAGCAGAGACAGAGATTGACCAGCGCCCCTATCTTGAGGTTGCCTGAGGAGGTAGTAGGGTACGTAGTCTACTGCGATGCATCAGGAACCGGGCTCGGATGTTTCATGAAGCAGGAGTGGGAAGTGATCGCCTATGGATCACATCATTTGAGGCCACATGAGCAGAACTACGCTACCCATGACCTGGAGTTAGCAGTAGTGGTCTTCGATCTGAAGACATGGTGACACTATCTGATGGGCGAGCGCTTTACAGTCTTTTCTGACCATCAGAGTCTCAGATACATCTTCTCTCAGAAGGATCTGAATCTGAGAAAGCGGTGATGGATCGAGTTCCTCCAGGACTATGAAATTGAGATAGTCTATACTCCAGTAAAGGGGAACGTGGTAGCCGATGCCCTCAGCAGGAGGACGGGAATTTAGGTACTTGAGGAGGCGACAGAGCAGCTAGCCTCTTTGCAGATATCCTTCGTGGATAGAGATGGAACATCCTTCCTTCAGTCTCACACAGTCACTCCTCCACTACTGTGGCGGGTCAGAGAGGCACAGTGTGGGACACTAACTGTGAGACGCGGCATGCACAGATATCCTCAGGATAGGCACCTGATGGTTCTCCTTTGGAGCAGAGCACGGCATCCTTTTCAGAGAACGTACCTTGGTACCAATCTCTTTACAAGAGGAGGTGCTGAGAGAGTTTAAAACTTCTCCTTTGGCTTAGTACAGCCCTTGGAGGTCCCGGAGTGGAAGTGGGATGGGATATCTATGGACTTCGTGACTGGACTTCCACGCACTTCCAGAGGTCATGACTCCATTTGGGTGATTGTCGACCGACTCACCAAGTCGGCTCACTTCTTACCCATCAGAGAGAAGGGCTCAGTGGAGAGCTTGGGACGACATTACGTTCAAGAGATTGTGCGGCTTCACAGTGTGCCATCATCTATCGTCTCCGATCGAGATGCTCACTTTACTTCCTGGCTTTCGAAGGGGTTGCAGGAGGCGTTCAGGATGCAGCTACGTCTGAGCACAGCCTTTCACCCTCAGACGGATGGTCAGATGGAGAGGACCATTCAGACTCTCGAGGACATGCTCCGCGCATATTTCCTCGACTTTGGTCGCAGTTGGGAGGACCACCTACCCTTGGTGGAGTTCGCGTACAACAACAGCTACCACTCCACCATCAGGATGGCACCATACGAGGCGTTGTACGACCGACCTTGTAGATCTACTTTGTGCTGGACAGACCCTTGGGAGTCAGCACTTGTGGGGCCAGAGATTGTTCAGGCCACGACAGAGAAGGTCCAGGTCATCCAGGAGCGGATGAGGACAGCTCAGAGCTGGTAGGAGTCATATGTTGACAAGAGGCAGAGGCCTCTAGAGTTCAAGCATGGAGACCGCGTCTTCTTGTGTGTCTCACCACAACGTGGAATACGGAGATTTGACAGAGGCGGCAAGTTTCCCCCACGCTTCATTGGACCATTCCAGGTCCTCAGCAGGATTGGCGAGGTGGCTTATCGTCTGGCTCTACCACCTCAGTTGCACCGGGTGCAGGACGTCTTCCACGTATCTCAGCTGAGGAGATACGTGCACGACCCGACGCATATCATTGACCATGGGGAGCTAGACATTAATGATGGGGTGAATTTTGAGGCGGTCCTGGTGGAGATCGAGGATCGATAGGAGTAGGTCCTGCGTGGACGGTTGATTCTTCTAGTGTGCATCAGATGGCAGCATGGGAACCTCCAGGAGAGCACTTGGGAGCGGGAGGCTCAGATGCGTGCTCAGTACCCACATTTGTTTCCCTAGTTTTCTATGTATCTTTACGAGGACGTAAAGCCCTGAGGTGGGAGTAATGTAAATACCCATAAAATTCAAGGAAATGTTTTTTCGTAATTCTCTTTGGGACATTACAAGAACGTAGTTTCAGAAGTCACTTGATTCTGAGGCCCGGTGTTCCCGGAACTTCAATCCGAAGTTTAGCTCGGGTACGTTCAGTGAACGAACGAGCGGGAATTTCTAACTTTGGAACCAGTGCTCGAAATCAAATTCTGAGGGAACCGATGGAACCGTAGCGCCAGTAATTTCTTAGAAACACCTGTTCCGGAGTTGCGTTTTCACAAGAGTTGATGATAAAAATTGTGGAAGTTTATTTTATAATTATTCTACAATTTTTTTTTACTCTAAGTGTTTAATTCTTGATGGAAGTTGGGTAACCACCCAACCTCCCTTGGGAGGTTATGAGGGTGGTGGGACCCACACGAACCCCACTCCTTCATATCCTCTAACCCCTCTCAACTCCCATTAAATGTTGATAACATAAGTTTACTAAACATATGGTTTTAATGTTGAGTGTTTAATATAAGTTTTTGAAATTCAAACCCTTGAATTTCAAAAGGCTTGTTGTGTTAATAAAATAAGAAAGGAGCTTATTTTATTAATGTTAGAGTTTATTCCAGATTCAGAGGTTTTGGGAAGCGTGAAAATCTTCTTCATCTCCAATGAATAACATCTTCAACGTAGAATGTGAAGAACACCTCAGACTCCGACAAAGAACACCGTTCTTCAACGAAGAACATCTCCGCCGAAGAATGCGGAGAACTTCTCCAACAACATTTCCTCTTCGGACGCACCCCGACGACAAACGGAATCGATGTTCGTTTTCCGCGACGCCCGTCCTCCACGACGCTCGTCTTCCGCGGCTCGTTGACGTGCACAGTTCTTGAATCCGAGGAAGGGGATTTATTTTATTTAATTATTTTCCGTTCATGTTTCTAGTTTGTCGTTCTTCGTGGTAAGATGAATAAATGATAACGATTAATGAGAGGGGCCGGACCACACAAACACGGCCGACCCTCCTCATTTATCCTTGTTGATACTTTGTGGTTTAGACGGAATGGCATGGTTCCGTCACACCACGTGGAAATCGCACGACAAGTACTTCGTGGTGCTGTCGCGCCGCACCATGAAGTTGATCAAGGACGCGACGTCATCGCGCCGCGTTGAAGAAACCGAAGATACCACGACCAGAGAGGAGCCGCGGTGGAGGGGGCACAGTGCCGTCACACCGCGCCGGATGAACCAAGTCGTGGCCGGTTCCGGGCCGCGGCGGAGTAGGGTGACCGGCAGACGGTTCCGGGCCGCCGGTGTCGGCGAAGAAGGGGATCGGCCGTCGCCGGTCCCATGGAGGCAGGAACCGGACGGTCAGCCAAAACAGCCCCCTTAATTGGGGGGGGGGGTTACACAGGGGGGCAGGCGCCCCCCCCCCCCTGGCAAAACAGCTCGACCACTGGCCGAGTCGGCCAGCGCGCTGGGCGCGCTGGGCCCAACCTGTCGGCCACCTGGCTGGTCCGCCAGGCCAGGCCGGGCCGCCCCGGGCCGGGGCACGCCCAGCTGGGCCGGGCCGGGCCGATCGGGGGGGTCTCGGGCCGGGTCGGTCCGGGCCCGAAACCCCCGTTTTCGGACCATCTTCGGTCTTTTGCCCATAACTTGGGCTACGGACCTCCGATTGATACACAGTCATTCGAGATGTGATCCTTGAATCAAGACGGTCGTTTCGGTATATCACACTCAAGGTTTCGAAATACTTTATGTTCGACCGGGTTAGTTCGTACACGAAACCAACCGGGACCTCGGAGCGGAAACGCTCATATCTTGAGCTACGGATATCCGATTGACATGTCGTCGTCTTTGTTGAATTCCTCTAAGTGAGATGGATCTTTTGGCATACTCCGCCCGAGGTTTGGACGTAGGTGGAGTAAGGTCAGGTTGGATTTTTCTTAAAAACCAACCGGGCCCCTGGGACGAAAAAAGCCAATAACTCTCAGACCGGGCGTCCAATTGACGCGCCATCTGCGACGTTGAGTTCTTGTTGACGATACAGAACTTTTAGATACATCATCTATGGATTATGTGTCAGTTGATGTATCCGCCTCTCTGCTCGTGGAGCGGACCCTCCCGAACGAGCTTGTTGTGTGCGGGAACCCTAGTGCTGGCTGCGACTGTGACTGTGATTGCAACGACGACTGTGCAGAGATCCTCATTGGATTCGACAATGACGACTACAGCACTCAGCGATCCTGTGTGGATCAGTGCTACTGATGCTGTGTGGGTCCGATGCTGTGTGGGTCAGCGCTCCGCGGTTCTGTGTGAGCCAGCGCCTACAGATCCTGTGTGGGCCCGATCCTATGTGGGTCATTGCGGGGGTTAGTTTCCTACTGATCCTGTGTGGGTCTTTGTGGGGGTTAGTACATATCGATCCTTTGTGGGTCCGACCACTTAGATGGGTCAGTGATCATCTCTATCATCTTTCAAAGAAGTATACCTATGTGAGCTGAATCCTGTTTGCTTTCCTGTGTGGATTGTGTTGTGCTATCCTGTGTGGATTACGTTTTGCTTCCTGTATGGAATTCGTTTGCTTTCCTGTGTGGACTGGGTTGTACATGAGCTCGGATGTTGGAGCTGAATTGGAATTGATGACTTAGGTATATGTATGGGCATATACCTAAGTAGTGTCGGATGTTACTTCGTGATTGTATCTTACCTTTGTGGTTTATCTTTTGTGGAATTTGGGAGACCATCGGAGGTCTTGGGGTCCCTACTGAGTAGTTTATACTCACCTCTGCACAGGCTATGCCCGCACTACGTTGTGTTGGTTGCAGACGACAGACAGCGCTGATCGTGGTGGAGGCTTGCGGAGCAGAACGATACCTGGAGGTGGACCACTGGGCGGGACGTACTCGGAGCGGTAGGATGGACTCGAGGAGTAGTGGAGGCTTTTCTGTACCCACACTTCATGTGGGATTCCCAGTGGATAGCACATCGTTGCGGATTTACCTTTCAGTTGCTGTTATCCCTTTCGAGTTGTACTATACTTTCAGTTTGGGTTTGTATACTAGCCCACTTACTTTCCGCACTTACAGTTGTACTCTGTTTTCACTTAGTGTTTACTTCTACTGTTGCTTGCTCTGTGGTGTTTGTTTACTTTACAAAGGCAATGTCTTCACTTTTTACCGGGATTTACGCCTTGGTTCTAGTCGCCAGCCCCTTGCCTATGGAAGGCGGGCTTGGGGTAGTCACGGCACGGGCCCCGAGGATGGGTCTTGACAAATTTAAACAAATATTATTGCATCACATTCAAACGAACATCATATGTAACAATATTCCATTATCATGTGCACATAATAATTATTTATCTCATGTGATAGAAATACTTATGAAATTAATATGATAGATATATAAGACACTACACTTCATAATAATAATAATCCATATATATTTTTACCATTATAATGAAGATGGATAGAGGTATAAAAAAATTTCCCTTGAGTAACATAAGAAATTTAAAATGATGTTGATATAGATGGAAAAATTCCATTTTTATGATGTTGGATATATCACTTTGGGAAAATAATAGGAAATTTCCCCTTCTTTAAATCTTGAAAACTCATTAAAAATTTTCCCTTAAAATATAATACATTGATAGTTAACATATTAATGATTATCCAAAAAATTTGAAAATTATTTTTTTAATATAAAAATTCATTATTCTCTTAAAAATAAATATTTCTTTCTCAAATACATTATACATTAAAATACCTATTAAAATCAAGAATATCATTAAAAAGAATAATTTTAATTGTGAAAAAATAAGAATATTTTATTTTATTTTCAAAATAATCAAGAGTTAAAATTTTATTAAAACCCATTTTAAATTATAGAATTGATTTTTTATAACTATGAATCCTCATTCAGTGATATAAACATTAATTTTGTTATTATAAAATGTTTTTTCAATTCATATAATCGAAAAAGTTGGGTGTAAAACTCATAATTTATTTTCAAAAAGTTGATTTGAAAGCATTTAACAAATAGAATTTTTAAAAATTATATTCAATAATGTTTCCGTCAAATGTATATAAAATATTTTATATAAAATGTGTATTTCATGATAAAATAAATTAAAATGGAATAAGAAAAAATTAACATTTTAAAATTTAATTGATTAAATCACAAATAAAAATCTAAGGTAATAAAATTTTATTCAGAAAAGATAAAGAAAATATAAATATATCATTTGATAAACCATAGTTAGGTTTCTAAATATATTGGAGAATGTAATTGAGAAAATTAAATATTGAAAAGGATGGGAAAACATTGTTAAATATGAATGAAATTATTCTAAACAATTATATAATATTTTAGTATCGAATTCGTCAAGGTAATGTTTTAAATTAAAAATTATAATTTTCCACGATAGAGTGAATTATGGTGTCAAAATATTAAATAAAATTAAATTGTTTCTAACCCATTGTAAATAAGGTAAAATAATGAATTATGAAAAGAATATGAGTATAAAAGAACCCCTTATGGTTACGATAAAATAAGAATCAAAAGAACATATGATGGATACCATGAAATGAAAATTAAAATAACTTGAAATGAAAAATATAATTTTAATTTAAGGAAATTGGGATGTAAATGAACAATATGAAAATAAATGATAGTGGGAAATATCAATCTTGTCCCATGGATTGGAAAATGATGAAATGAAACACTTTTCTTACTTCATAACATAAACTAAAGTGCTTGAGTCTCCTATGTAAAAAAATAATAATCACCTATTTTATGACATTATTAATGTATATAATCTTTTATATATTTATTTTATATTTATTATTTACAAGTATATTGGTTAATAATTGTAGACTTTCACTATTGTGTGCGGGTAATTTTGATCATTTTGGACTAGTTTCATAATAGCTATGTTATTATTCATTCACATCCAAAATATCATCATTCACATATCATAAATGGTATAAAAATTTATTATTTATAATTATTTATAATGATATAATTTCATTCTATAGAATTATTTGATATTATCCTTAATGGTGAAATTAGTTAAGATCAAATTTCTGGGATTTTTGAACGAATAATTATATCTGAATTAATAATTTTATTATTAATATTAACATTATGGAAGAAAAATAAAATTATTATTTATATATATATATAATTATGTGATATTATGATCATAATGTCATCCAAAAAATTATTTTACATAATTGTAGAATTATATGTATAGAATGACTCAATCTTGAACAAACCATATGTAATGAATGAGTATGGTTATCAAATTGGTTTATCTAGGAATAATATCAGTATTAAAGAAGAATAATTATATTATATAGATATTTTTTAGTTTTCTAAATATATGTAAATATATAGTTTTTTATTTAATACATAAACATGATGATCCAGATATGATTATTCATGGAGGTTGTAGTCTTCACAAATACATGATTAACGTTTTCTGTTTCTTAATGTAAATGGTAAAAGGTGGTCAATTGTTGTTACTTTAGAAATGTAACATTAAGTATAAAAAAATAATTATTTAATTATACAAGAAATATAAAATTATGTTTCCAATATTAATATAACAATATATAATGAAATTTGGTAATGACTTTTACTCATAATGAGAACTTGAGTTTTAACTTGGAGGACTTCATGGAAATGGTGGGATTTGGAAAAAATTTATAAAAAATAGTGATTGGGAGTGAATATTTATTTTTTGGGAATAATTTAAGTTCAAGATAAAAAGGCTAGAAATTAGGAGTAGTATTTAATTCTTGTCAACAACCCTTTTTTAATTGGTGAGAATGGAATGTTTGAAAATATTGCATCTTAATATGAAAAGAGATGATGATTCACTTGTCCAAAAGTCTCAAAATTATAAAATAATGTAGATGGGATATTGTATTGTTGATACCTACAAGAATTATTTTATTATAATTATTTTTTAACATGTGAAGAAATTTACTCCAACAGTTTACACTATTTAACCATTTTGTCTTTCACCACAATAATTAGTTTTAACCTATGTAATTAATTTTAAATGCCTAAAAATTAAATTTTATTTATTTAAAAATAGAAACTGAATGACTCAAAATATTAAATTGGGTTTGTTGAATACAAATTCATTTTTTATGAAAGAATAATTCTCACATTAGTTCGTGTAATGTATAAAACCACTATTTGTAAAAAAATGAGTATTTTATGCTAAATAATAATGTTAAGGATAAATTTATCCATGTTTCTTTTTTTCATGATATAAATTAATATATTATGAAATAAAAATAGTGTTTTTTAGACCAAGATGGTATCTAATTTTACTAAAATAATATTTATTTAAAATATGAGACAAAACATTCTTTTATTTGGAAAATATTATATAATTTAATAAAATGATAAACATATATTTTCAAAACTAATTATAGTATACAGAAATATATTGTTTTACTAATTAAATATATCTTTGTTCATGAATAATTATTTATATTTTCTTACATCATACATAATTTTTGATATAATCCAAAATGCTAGGATTTAAGAAAAAATGTTTTACACTATTCAAATAAAATTAATTATTTTTAATAAATTTCAAAAAATATATACCGTAGCTAATTTTTACATGATGAATTAAAAAACATTGTTTATATTTCACTAAAATTAATGTTCAATAAAATTTAATTTATCATTTAAATGAAAACAAAATATATTAATAAAACTGATTTAAATAAAAAATTTCTTTTATAAAACATTAAATTTTTAAATCATACTTTTTAGGAATTTAAAATTATATAAATTATTTTTATTCACTAGATGATATATAAACTAAAATTGATATAATAAATAATCTTGTTCTCTTTGTATCAATATATTGTTTCATATAGAGAAATTAGTTAAACATAGTATTAATTTATAAAAAATATAACCCAAAATATTTTGGTTTTATAATCCATGGCTAAAATACCATTACATCGGTCACTAAATTCTTAAAATTAGGTTATTATAACAAAGTTATGGAATCTAAGGAATTAGAATGGGGAGGTAGGATTTTTCTTCAAAAAAATTATTTTACCATATTTCTATGTGCCATTAATATTGTAAAAATATGACTCCTAGTGCCATGGAAAAATATAATGTTAGGTATTGTTAAAAATTATTTTAATATAAACACATGCTTGTGTTAAAAAATTCATTATAAGGTTTATATCCATGGTTCCCAATGGGAATTTTTTATTGTTCCCTCCGTACCCATGATCGTTTATTATTTTAAACCCTTACCATAGGAATTGATGATGCATCTTGGTGCATCTCGAGGTACTCAAAGATATATATTGTTAATCAAGTTAGGATATACTTTTCCTTCTGGTACTACATTGGGTGGCCTCATAAATATAATATGATCAACAAAAAATCGTAAACATTCCTTAATTTATATAGTTATTATTGTTATTGCATCAACCATAAAAAAAATTAGTATGTTCTAATAATGTAATCCTAAAATTTGGTCATAAATTAAATTTTTTAACAACATTTAAATTGAGAACAAAAAAATTAAAAATAATAATGAAATAAAATAGCAACAATAATTTAATTAATTTTCAATGACTGAACTAATTGACTTGAATTTTTTTAAAGAATAATAATGATATTCATATAATTTTAATAAGTATACAATCCATAATAATTTGAACTATAATGAATTTTTAATTTATTTTTCATTGACATCCATTGTAATTATCTTGATATATTTTAGAATAGAATATTCATTTTTTTCATTAATAAGATTAAATTTTAGGTATGATTGTCACTTTTGATTAAAAAACACATATATCATATAAAATTATATGAAAAAAATAAATAACATAATAGATTTTTATATGATTAAAATTTATTAGTAAAAAATGAATACTAAGGCCAAAAATATGAAGAATTTGATTAATAATAGAATGAAGATATCAAAACATTATTGAAATATTTTTAATTTTTATTAAAAAAAAATAGAAACATTTTTGTTATAAATATTGAATGAGTTGAAAGACTAAAAAAGGAAAACACCAACTCAATAATGGGAAATAGGCCATAGAGACTAGACAATAATCCCTACTATAATATATCATAGAATAAATATATAAAATATAACAAAACCAAGGAGAAGAAAAATAGAAACTAACAAGACATGCCTTAAGTATGAAAATATATAACAAAATTGATGATAACATTTGATTTATTGGATAACCAAACATAATTATATGAGAAAATTTGAATTCTAATCTTAATTATAAAATCTATGCCTTCATCATTCTATAAAAATTCAAAAATGTTCATCAAGAAGGGAAATTCATTTCTACACTTCATTAGTATCACATTACGTATGTATATCAATAGTTAAATCACATCTTGGATATCCCATATTCCATAGTAACTTTTAAAATCCACATGCTGTATTCAGGTCTTGATAGACACCCATTTGATGAAAAAGGGAATGCTGATATGTGGGTCATGGAGTGATCTATATATTAAATTTATTATAACTAAAATATCAATGTAATATGAAATATGTCAAAGAAATCTTGAATAATCACACAAATAATTACTAAAAACTGCCCCTAGAGAATACCAAATTAGAATAACTGAACCAAAGAAAAAACAAATCTATAAGAAATAATAATGAAATTTTTTAAGATATAATTTGATATTTATTGAATCATTTCTCTTTTTTTCATGGTTTGATTAATCAGTACAAAATAAAATTTAATTAGAATAATACTAAATTAATTATTTATAATATAAACCTAAATAAATTATTAATGGATCCCTTGTATTTAAATTTGAATATATTTACCATGCCAATATGACCATTTTTACCTAAGGGTTTAAAATACATAAAATGAGGTAATAAGTTGGGAAAACTCCAAAATAGTGTATATTACTGTTATGTAAATTTTTTCAATGTCTAATATATAATATAACATCATATATTACCCTAAAACAATCATAAAAACATTCAATAATATGAAATTTTACAAGGAACATTATGAAAAAAAAATCATTTATATCTCATATCATAAGTCATGGTGTCTTTGTAGAAAAAATATTTCTTTTAAGATAGTCCTCAATTCATAATAAATTTTTTATATTTTCTATCCCAAAAATTTTTTACATCATAATTATTCAAATTCTTCTTTTTTATTTTTCTGATATTTTGTGCATGATGGGAACTTACAACATTGTTTCCCACTATATAAAAAAATTAACCATAAACATAAAAAAACATGAAAATAAAATTTGAAATTTAAATAAAAAAAATATATTTTTATAGATATTTGGTTAACAAAATTATGAGAGACCCTATTTAAATTCCATTGATAAATTTATGAATTCATTAGAACAAAATTATCAAAATCCGATAAGAGATTTTGTTCTAATAATGAAGTGATGAAAAGTTTAAAAATATTTTGAAATATTTTTCAGTTGTAAAGGGTTTATGTATATATTAATATTGTAACCATAAACAAAAAAATGTTTCATTATATATGTTAATATATATAGTGTAAATATTTAATTTCAAAAACACACATACCCTCGTGCTCACACTTGTGTATTATTGTGTGTGTGTGTGTCATTCGTATTGATTTTAAAATTTTATTATAAATTTTTCAAAAATATACATGTATGCGTGTGTGAATGATTTATGACATCATAAATCATATTTAAATATGTTTTTGTTTGGGTGTTTATATTTTTTCATATTGAAATAAATATTTATGTTTGTGGGTCTTTGTGTTTGCCTTTACATATTGAAAATTAAAATTATTACACACACACAAATATATATCTATACACACGCACAAATATATATGTTTATACATACATAAATGCATGTGTGCATGAATATTTTGATTCATAAGTATATATATATATGTAATTTCTATGATAAAATTAAAAAAATAGTTATTTATATATAATATATAACATTGGAAACACATATAGTAATATATATATATATATATATCTTATATAAATCATTAAATATTTATATATATTGTTTAATGTATAATATTAATTTTGAATAAATATATATATTACTATATATATCATATAAAATTAATAGATTATATATAAGCATAAAATTTTATAATATATATATATATGTATATATCAAATTTTAATTCTAATTTCAAAAATGTGTGGACAAATATGTGATTCCTAAATATAAATAAAGTTTATAAGAAATAATATATATAACATAAATTAAAAAATACCACTTAATCTCCCTTTATATTGTAATTAAATAAATACAATTAAATATGTACATTTTATATATCTATAAATATTTGTATAAATAAATATCTATCTATGTATGTTTATAAACATAGAAATATAAGTGTAAATTTATTTTGTGTGAGAGAGAGTGTGTGTGTGTTTTAAATAATTATACAAATGGATGAACTCAATAGCTCAAGTAGAAGATGAAATACTCCCTAACATGATCTGTATGGTTATGACTCCTATTAAACCTTTATCCGGCCATTTCTATATAATGTTCCTTTTTCTACACATTATTAATGATATGAAAGGATCCCCCTTACTTGGGTTTTTTATATTTGCATAGGTAAATGTTGTCATACATATAATAAATCTCTAACTCACCAAGTTTTCCCTTTAATATTTTACCATCGGTCCTCACCGACATGTTACACCTTTGGGAGGTAAATTTTTCTATTGGATGATTTATCCATAAAACCTCTAATATATTTTTCAAAACATGATATTTTGTTATTATGGGTGCATAATCATATGTATAATTATATTTAATGGATTTTATATTTGGATAATATATATATTATTATTTCATATATATTTAGGAACCCATGTTATTTGTTTCTTTGCGTATAATATATATATATATATATATATCTATGAGTGTGTATCTCCATGTCTGTATACATGAATTTGTGTGTATTAAATTATTTATATTTTTTGTTACTCTATATTTTTATAGGATTTATATATTTTCTATATACATACATACATTTTATATTTATAAAATATATAAACCACAATAAACCCTAAGGATTTTCACAAAACATATAAAGTCATAAAACAACGAAAAATTACATTAGTTTTTAAAAAATATTGAAAAACACTAAATAAAATAAAAAATTTATTATTAAATACATATTGAAAAAACAAAATACCTTCTATGAAATAAAATAGAAAATTTTACTATTAGAATCTATATATATTCATTTATTTTTAGTAATATGTAAATGAACATTTGAGTAAAATTAAATCGAGTTTGTAAATAATTTCTAATTATATAAAATAATAAACATACATTATAAAATAAATATAATGAAAAAATTGAATATAACTTAAATTTTAAATATTTCATTGAAGATAATTTTACATATATTATATTAAATACAATTATGGGAGGAAAATGAATTCTATGAAATACAAACTAAATAATGAAAATGTAAAATAATAGTAGTAAGTTTTTGTAATTTGTAAATGGTTTTTATAGTAAGTTGAATATCAAATTCCAACAAAAAACATGAAGATAGTGAGTTACAGTGATTCTTTTTCATATCTACTATCTTTATTTTTTTTGAAAAGTTTATTTTTCTAGAATATTCTTGGTTGTTAAGTATCTATTTTTAAAATAACTGATGACTTCATATCTTTCTAAGAAAACATTCACCCTTAATATATATTTATAACCCACATTTTAATGAATATAATAGGTAATAAATTTGATAGATTGGATAATATAAATAATATTATTATAAGGGAATGGTGTCATTAATGTATTTGTAAAAAATAATTTATATGCATTTAGTTGACTAGTTTTATTATTTGATTCTAGAATATTTTATTAATGAAATAAGAATAAAAATGAAAATATAGATTTGATAAATACATATATGTAAAAAATTAAGGAACCACTTATGGTATACTTTACAAATGACTTTATTCAATACTAAAAATTTGGATTTTATTTCATAAATTATTTTTTGTCATAGAATATTAAAAATAAAAAAATTAGATGAATATATTTCCAAAAACTCAATAATCTATATTCCAAAAATTTATGAAATCCATTTATTTGAAAATTAGAATTCTTAACGTCTTTGAATTATGTTCATTCATTTAATTATATACATATAGTGCATGAAATCATTAATGTTCTCATATTTTATTAAATAATTAGCATACATTTAATATAGTTTAATTAATAAACTCTATTTAGATTGTTTATATAGTTTTCTCATTAAGCTACTTATAGTTTTTCGAAGATCTATGTGAAATAAAAAACACTATATATATATATAGAAAATTTAATATAGTATAAAAAACTATATAAAAAATTTAATAACAAAAATCCATTAAATATCATACTTATTGGAATGATTTATTATATTGAATAAAAAATCAACGATAAGTCAAAAAATGTGTTCCTAATATAAATTATTAAAAAATAATGGTTAATATATTATATACCACTGAAAATATATATGGTGATTCACTTTTATTGAACTCAATAATAAAATAATTTACATCTAAATAAATTAAATTTATGTAAATAAACGAAAAAATTATATAAAACAGCTTTTATATTTTTACTATTGTATTTAAGGAATTAAAAAGAACATAAATTTTACATAAAATTGATTTAGAGCAGGTAACATTCTTTTTTTGGTGTAATTATTAAAATTTCTTCCTTGGTGGAAGTTCTTTATAATTAAGAGGACACTAATTTAATTTTATTTCATGGCTAGTGTCAGTTTTGAATATATAAATCATGTACATTCTTATTAAGTTGTAATGTTTCATATTTACAGCTATTCAATTAAGATGGAAACCGAAACTCAACATTTTTACTATAATGTAGATATTTGCAATTGTTAAATATTATATTCTATATTATAATTAATTATAGTTTAATATTAGTGATTTATATGAATGAAAATATATTTTAGCTCTAGATAATTATTAGTAATGAATTTCATGATATTATTATTCAGAAAACAAATGGTCATAAATAACCTATTTTCACAGACTAAAAGATTCAGTTAGTATTTGAAGAAACCTAAAATACAGTTTTTGAATGTTATAATGTATGATAAATATAATTAAATATATTTCCATGGGTCCATAAAATATAGAAAGAGAGTATCTGTAACTAAACATTTATTATTGTAAAAACTGATACCATTAAAGTGGTTTACAAATTGTATTACTGTATACAAAATAAATTGTAATAACTTTACAAAAAATAAATTATTTTATGCCTTAAAATGATACTCTTACCAAAATATTATTTCCGAAAAAATTATATAAAACTTATTCCAATTAAATATTATAAATACGTAGAAATATGTATTTAGAATCATATTTAGTATCATGTAATAGTAGAAAATATGAATTTCTTAAATTTTTTATGGTATATTTCTTCATCTAATAAACATGCATTTTGTCTATACATAATAAATTTTTCTTATGGAGTTTTATTTTGTCACATGGTAACAAAGGAGGTGCACTTTGTAACCATAGATTAAAACATAATGAAATTTTTGTAATGCTAGAACATAAATTATCATTACTTATAATAAATGAAAAATATTTCTTTTACCATATCATCTTGAATATTTTTGAGTCACATATATTAGACCTGTAGTGAAAGGTGAAGTGGAAAATAAAATATTTTTCATAGTTAGATCTATCTTTCACGCTAGTAATTTATCAATCCTGTAAACCATTCTGTTTTCTAACCAATATTAGTTTTTCATTAAATTAAATAAATTTTAAACCATTATATTAAAACAAATATGCATCATTTTTATATGTTTATGAAAATAATATTTAATATGATTATGTGGGAGGATAATTAGGTCAAAATTAATGCTATTAAAGGTACTCACTTATTAAATCTCTATAATCCCTACTTGTAAATTTTAAAGATGTTTAATTGGGGTTAAACTTATTATATTTTTCACCTTCACCAGTTAAAAATAATAAAAGATATGTATATGGAATGAATATTTTATGAAGTTCTTCTCAACATTTTAACTGACCAGATAATTGTTTGTATAATAATATCTCAATCCTTGTTGATTTTTTCAATATCAATAACTATAATCATGGTGAATTAAAATTAACTATTAAGTTTCATATATGGGTATCCATTAACAATCATTTAATTATCCATATCATTATATCTGGATAATTACCCCAAGTCGATATATACCTTTGTATTTAAAATTGAAGATTTAGGTAATAGAAATCACCAATATACATTACAGATTTTGAACATTAATGGATTTCATCTATTTGGTAAATTTATTTCTGTTCAAAATGATAAAAAAATATGAAGAAAATTTATATGATCAAATTAGTATCAAAATATAATTTCTGGATGCCTAAATATTTTTTAATTTACCTAATATATTGCTTACTATTTTACACATTATTTCAAGTGTCAAAAATATATAGTTATAATAAGTTTATTTATTTAACATTTAGTTTAATTAATAGCTCAATTTTTTGATAGTTTTTTTCATTGTGCCTAAAAATATATTGTTAACCATTTTTGTTTATAGAGTTGTCACATTTGATGTAAAACAGAACATATTCTAATAAATGGGGATTAGATCATCAGAAGTCCATGCATCATTAAATTTATCAAAACTAGGTATTTGAGGTACTCTGATGGACTATGTTGTTCCTATAGTTTGAGTTTACACACAAAACAATATAATTAAATCCTAAGAGAAATTTTTCAACTATATTATTTATCCATTTCATTAAACCAGATAATATTAATATAAAACATGAGTTAATGACTCATATCATTATTTTTCTTTAATTAAATATATAAGAAATATAGATTGAAGATTAAATTTAAAATATTTGTGAATTTAGAAAAAACCAGATATGTTTAAATATTATAATTTGTTGAGTCTCTAATGATTTAATAAATATATATTGGCCGATCTCATTGATTTGTTTCAATAAAAATTCATGTTAATTAAATTGATCAATAAGAGAAACATAAAATAACAATATTTTAAATAAAAATCAAACATGAATACTATAGACACATTCCCATAAATATTATTTTAGAATGAGGGGAATATTTTTTAGATAATGAATCTGTGTGGAGATTGAGCTGAATTTTAGTTGATGTATATTTAGTAGTAGGTATGAAGTCTTTGATTAAATATATAACAACATTCAAAAACAATCATTAAGGATCTAGAAAATTGTTAATTTATTATATATGAAGTGATTAAAACACAGCTCAATTTTTTATTATTTTTAAATTAAAAAATATATTTATTATTATTATTTACATGTAAATACATTTCAAAAATATATACACACATATTATAATATATAAATAAGGAATCAATGGTATTTATATGTAATTTCATTAAATTATTAATATGCATTTATATATATTTATACATAGATGTAAATATATATTTATATATATACCTGTGTTTCAAATTTATAAAACCCACAAACAGATATATATATATATATATATAACTATATATGTATAAAACCAATATTATTTTATAATTGATGAAATTATTTAATTGGATTCATTCAGGTGACTTCAATTATCATTTAAACCATAATTATAGAATCAACAATAACTATTAGACTATTAATTTGAATTAATTATAGAATCATCTGAACATTTTTATCCGACAACAATAATTATTTTGGGAGATAAGTTTACATGGACCACACATTCCATAAGTATAAAGAAAGAGAATATAATTTTAAATTTGTTTTATTTTAAATTTGGGGGTTTTCCCATTAATGTTCCATCTTTATGTCTTATCATGATTCTCTTATATATATATATATCTCATTATTACGACCATTTTCTTTGGTGATAATAGAACTTATCCACTTCCTTTTATATAAAATAATCCATGGATTTCTATATATGAATTCTCTAATATTATATTAATTTGATTTATTAAAATGTAAAAAGGATGTTTATGATAGATATTTTAATTTTATCTTAGTAGAATTGAATTTTATTTCAAAATAGATAGTAAACCAAATTTTAGTCATCATCAATTTTATATCTTCTTTTCAATATCATACATATAGATCTACTAAAATTCCTTGATCCTAATGAATCCATATCTCTCAAATATATTCATGTGGATATTAAGTTATATAATGATATTTCCCTTATTGAAATGTTTTATGTGTAAAAATATCTTTTAAATTGGATTACCATGGGTGAGAGAAATAGAAAAACAAATCATACATCATTAAAGAAAAATTTAGTAATCCTATCTCCATAATGTAGTTTTAAGAAAATATCCTTTATACTAGGGTATATGTCATCATATCCTTAGTACTATATTTTATTCAACTCTTTAGTTAAGATTAGATCATTTTTATTTAATGAAATATAGATGTCAATAATATTTTCCTCAATGATATAAAAAATAACTTCAACAATGACTTTATTTATAAATATGAGGTCAAACATATTCCTTATAATCTCAACATGGATAGAATTACTGCTCTAAATAGGTTCCCCAAAAAAATCCTTCTGAATATATAGTGGTTATTCAAGAAGACATTTCTCAATAGATCATAGAATTCTTCCTGCATGAATTTATATCTATTTAGATCATGTCATATTTACTAAATCAATATATGATGAATTATAAGGTCTTTGATGATAAATACAATAGATCTATTTTTTTGTATTAAAATTTTGTTAATATTTCAAATAAAATTATATCTATTAGGCCGAGTATCATGGATACCGATATGCTCTCACTAAATCAGTTTGACATTATCCATGGAAGGATATTTCGATAATTTTAATTCAATTCTCCAATGTGTATGGATCTTCTTTATAATTAATCCAAGAATTTAAAAATGGAAATTAAATTATATGTTCTTAATTATTTGTAAAACGTTGATTAAACATTATTAAGGAAATTCTCAAATGGTGTTAAATTTCTAATGAGTTCCTAACATTTCGTAATAAACTTATTTGGAAAACCATGATCTTAATTATAATATATGGATCTCTAAAGTTTTACTTTAAATTCTCAATAGGTCATATGCAAGGTACGACTCTCTAATTTTTTATATATTAAATTTTGGAAGACTATCTAGGAAAATCACTTATTATTGAATCTTCAACTAATTATCTCGTACCTATCAAGGCTAAAAGAAATTTTAATTCTTATTCTCCCTTATTATATATATATTAACATATTAACTTATGTGAATGAAATAAAACTTCTCTATATACTATCAACGATTTGATTAGATATAATTAAAAATATTTTATAAAGGACCTCAATTTGAATAAATATTCTATGTCTTTGTTTTTTGGAAAATGGGGATAGTATCTTAATAAAAAATCACATTATATAATCTCTCAACATAAAATAGGTTATATATTCAATCCACAACCATAAGGTGACCAATTATATAGTTGATATTTTTACATCTACCTTATGAGTTTTTTTAGAAAAATTTCCTCTTGTTTGGTTAATTACAATATGAATAAATCTCTATTACACATGGTGAATTTGTCTCATGAACTCTACCACAAAATAAATGATTTTACCCTAAATTTAATATTTATTATATATTTTAGGAATTATAAAAATATTGGAATTGATATTTATAAACATCTTATGGAAGGGATACATTTAGGAAAAATATTTTATTATTGTGTTTGGGAAAAATACTTCAACACAACAAGTCTAGGTGGACTCTACATTAAAATCTTCTAAATAGTCAAATATTCCCTTACATAAAGTTTTAACAAGAGTTTTATTTGAATAAATTTACATTTCAATGGAATTTTAATGGAAATTATTGTTAATAACACATTAAGTGTAACCAGTTTATTATTTGGTCATTCGCCTAGTAGTTTTTTGGGAATACATTATGATATTTCTAAACACATTCAATGGTACATTTACAAAGATGGGAAAATTAATATTTTAAATTTTATTTTCCGTGATATTATAATATATGATTTATGTGTTGTCCTAGATAGTATAAAATAATTATATTCTCTTAATCAATGAAATTCCTCCTCAGATGACATAGATCATTGATTTCTAGTTTCTGGAGAACAATCTGAAAATATAGAAACCTATCCACCTAGGTTTCCTAAATTTTTTCTTTTATTTTATGTATCAATGTAGATCATCATATATACCAAAAACTCCCATTCATTCATTCTATTTATAGGATATTGATCTATTGAATCCTATGTGAGACACATCTAACAAATGACAGACTTTGAGTAACTTTTAGTTATATTACCATAGACTATATATTATTTTTATTATGTTTGGAATTATGTATTCACCTCTTAATTGAGTTTCCATTATCTATAATTGTTTATGAATATATTTTTGACTACTTATATCTGAATAATCTTATTTATATTAACATAAATGATTAGAGGATACATATATGTATGTTTAATATCTGTAATATTATATTTAATCTAAGTTTGAGTATAGTTATAGCCTACTTCCAATTATTCAGGTTAATCCCAAATATTCTAATATTTTATGTAAAATTATTATCATTGATGATAATACATTTAATAATTTTCAAGGACACTTAGTTGTCTAGTTATGTAGAAACTAACTCAAAGAATAATGAGAATTATTATTTTATCATCAATAATATATTTGGTTTTTTTAGATTACCATGGACTCATCAATTGTTTTCGTACCTTATATAGATACCCCTGACCAAAATCTATGTTTCAATGTGATGTACCAGACCACAAAACAGTCTAAACCAATATATAATCAATTGGACACTAAACCAAAGAGACTTCTCGATCTCCATGGGACATCAGGAAGCTTATATGCGTCAATATATAACTATTTTGATCGATTTAAAAAAAATCAATAATAAAAATACATTGTGGAAGCAATGTCACATAAAAAAATCAATAAATATTAGGGTATAATGATATGCTATACTGAATGTGGAACAAAAAAACAAATATATTCCTACTTTTGGTCCATTATTACCCACCATGTCCCACATCATCCACCCATGGTCAACATTGAAAAAATATTTAAAAGAATATGAAATTGGGTTCACCTACTATAAAATCACAAAGGGAAAAAACATCGAATGGTTCAACTGGTCTGTCACCTATAAAGAGCTGTTGGATCTCACCAAATATTCAATTTAGATACAATATAATGTAATAAAAATATGGTAAAATATGTGTAAAATAAATAGACTATGAATCGTAGTTGTCAAACAGATTCATAGAAGTTTAAAATACATTTATCAAATCCATCCTTCAAAACATTCCATTTCACAATTTAAAAACTATACATTTTCATGAAAAGATTTAAACACCATTTCATAATATATGTTCATATTATATATGATGTGTAAGAACATGATCCTGATAGAAATAGTTCTATAATAGTAAATCCAATAGCATCAAAGTTCATCATATCAATAAATAGATCAATCAAGCAAGTAAACTCTAACATTAATGGGATGACTCAGACTCGGATGCCACTTAACGGGTCCCCTGATCCCAGTGGGACACATGGCCACAAGCGCATCTTCCCAAACAACAGAGGCTTCCAACTAGTAGTGAGGGCCTAGGGTGTGTCTGTGGAAAGATTATGCCCTCATTTGCAGAGTGAAGCCTAATGAAATCAATATAATTGAATAGTAAACAAAATAAGAAGTATAAATGATATAAATAAATAGCAGAAGCAAACTGATGCCACAGATCAGCCAAAATAACGATGATTGTATCAATTTGAACAATGATGATGTAGTTTCATGTTACCAGAACATAGGAATGCATGGATACAATACAACATGAATAACATTTTCCACAAAGTAAAATAAAACGTATACTACTCTAAGAATCCTGATATCCTACTTGGTCATCAGTTATCAAGCTCAATCCTATTAGCATGAAATCAAGATTTGGAAGTTTTATACTTCCTTTTGTCAATAAATGCAGCTATTTAATCAACTATGGGTACCAAATGGTGCCAGAAGAGCATGTGAGATAAATCTTAGTGGGTTACCACCAATAGTGTCTATAACATCCGACCTGTGTAATTGAATAAAGCAGTATGTAGGAATGCATATATAAAGTAAATAGAATAGTAAAATGTATCTATATAACTAAGTAATTACTTCATCACTCTTTCGGTGTCTATACATGTAACAAGTTCATTAATTATGTAATTAAAATTTAATTTTAATATGCCATATAATGAATAGACAACATTAACATCACCTCGTGATAGTATAAGTAGTGAAGGTCTCAAAACATAAAAAGGAAACATGAAGATGATATCGAGTGAGGGAGTTCCAGGTTAATAATAATGGTAACGTAAACTCATGGAAAGCTAACTCAAAAGTATCTAAGTCTTGATAATGGGTAACAGTGTAATCCAAGGAGCGTAATCTAAGGAATTCCATAATAAGGTGCCTTCTGAGTCTATGGAGTGAATCCAAGGTAAAATTGGGATAATAAATGACTGGGTATCAGGATTGTATCCATTGAACTAACTTATCAACGCATGATCTAAGGAGTGTATCCATGGTATCCTTTAATAAATAATTGGTACCCTAAGTTAGTATACCAGGCATCTAAGGAATATACAAGAATCAGAATCTAGGACGATATCATTCTAAGAAAACTACATCCTTGAGTCGGAATGGGGTACCTGAGACAAAATTTATTCTACTCTTATTATTGAATTTGATCATGAGTTATTCCATTTCTATTTGATATTATAATAATGAGATAATTCATTTGTTTAATGTCTTTCCTTCTATTATCATGGATATGTCATGTAGATTTTCAACCATTTATTTATTGGTCCAATCCATGTCTTCCATTAGAGTGGATATTCCATGTAGCATTTCAACCATTTAATTAAGTTTTAGTTAACCATTAAGGAATATTCAATTATTGAGGTTCAGTCCTCAACCTTCCATCAACATGGAAGGGGTGCTATAGACATGTAACCTTTATAAAATCAATTTTAATAAGGCCAAGTTATATACTTAGTATATTTTCCATTCCACATTTTAAATTTAATAATCATTTGATGAACTTAACATAAGTGGGTCACATGGTGAGCATACGTAGTACATTCAAATACTAAATTTTTATTTAACACCAGACTATTTATTTTATGATGGCTCACCTTTACGAATGTTAATCATAGGCACACCCAAATGGTGGCTCAAACGTGTCAAAACACTAAAAACCCTATAATTGGATAACCTTCAAAATAAGGAGGATTGCATTGTAGGTGTAACAAAAAATAACGAATCACATATTTGGAAAGATAATAACCATAATATTCTAACAAATACAAGAATGACATTTAAATTTAAGAGACGGTCCCAGATGGAATCGGCAGGCCCCACACGAACACTCCAAAAATAGTGAACTTTAGGGAAAAGTTATAGAACACCTACCTTATGGTTTTACGGTCCTCCTCCTCTAGTATCTATCCTTGGATTTCCTCGGGTCAGACTAGATCTATGAAAATGTGAAAAACACTCACATGGCAATACCTATGTCAAGAGTGAAAGAGAAGAAGAACAAATAAAGAGGATTAGAGTGCAAATTGTTGTGCATCAATCATGATGAACCGAAGATCGATCAGATGTCATACTATTAAGATCTCATGATTACAAGTTTTGATCTTAAAAAACTCCAAATTGAGAGAGAGAAAATTCAATCCTACATAAACACAAATTATGGATGAAGGGGTGACATAATTAGATCATTAATGGAAAAACTCTAAAATCACCCATAGAAATAGTCTACACATGGTTTGTCCACATGGTTCTTCAAACCATGTGAAAACCTTACGAGATGGTTCTGCCCAAAAATTCATCCCCACACAGTTTGATCAAACCATGCACCAGCCATGCACAGTTAGATGGGAAAAAGGGGCACTTACACAGTTAGACTGCACAGACGTACACCAACTATGAGAGGTGGATCTGTCTGAAAAACAATATTCTCTTAGTTTTCCAAACCATGATAAATTCCAAAATGTTTTCTCTAAACCATGACGAAGGTCTGTTTTGTCCCAAAATATGGTTTTTGAGCTCCAAATAAGCCCCAGAAACCCATGGAACCTTTACTAACTCATTAGGCATCCATATTTGGTCCAAAGTAAGGATTTCGACTGAAAAAATAAAGGACCCATACCTGAGTGAAAAATTGGGTTCTTATAGTCATCCACCTTAAAAAACCACCCCCCCCCCTCGAGTTCTCCTTCCATGGTTAAAGAAACACTTTATGAGAAAAAATCTATCCACTGAGCACATACATCGACTTCCCTCTCCCAAGTCTCTTCTTCTACTTGACCATACTACCATGGTACCTATGCGAGAGGGATAGACTTTCCTCTGAGAACCTTCATTATTCGTTCAACAATGCATACTGGATACTATTCAACGGTATAATAGGCATCTATCTCAACATCCTCAGGATCAAAGGTACGAGATGGGTCATCATGATATTAGAGATGCATTGAGATGTGAAAGATGGTGTGCATGACATTGTACCTCCGAGGTTGTAGAAACCTATAGGCTACTGGCCCGACTCTCTCTAGAATCTAAAATGGCCCAATGTAACAAGGTGATAGCTTCCCCTCCTTCCTTAACCATCTATTCCTTGGCCTGGGTGATAACCTAAAGCAAACATGATCCCCAACCATAAAGTCAATAGTTCATCAATGTAGATCAGCATAATATTTCTTTCTAGAATAAGTAGTAGTAATACACTTCCTTATTAGATGGACATATTCTATTGTCTCCTAAACTAGACAAGTACCTAGTAGGTCTGACTCGACTACCTCTAGCCATCACAAGGGCAAACAACACGACCTACCATATAAGGCCTCAAAAGGATCCATCAAGAACGTTTCCTAAAAAATATTATTTTATGATAACTTGACAAGAGGTATATGATTCTCCTAAAAAAATACCAAAGTCACAGACACATTCCCATAGCATATCCTCTAGATGTTTTTTATCCATTATGATTGTCCATCAGTCTGAGGGTGAAATTTTGTGCTTAAAAAAACCTGAGTCCCCATATCTTTCTGCAATAACTTCCAGAATTGTGAAGTGAAATGAGCATACCTATCTGAAATGATAGTACGTGTAACCCTGTTTAGTCATATGATCTCAAAAACATATATTATTCCCAATTAATTAAATGATAATGTATCCCGAATAAGAATGTTGTGGGATGATTTTTTTTATTTGGTCAATGAATACTCTGATAGCATAGATACCCCTCACCGGCCCAGGTTATCCGAATTTTAAATTCATAGAAACATCTTACCATTTCCATTCAGGGACTACATGCATCTGTAATAATCATTCACATCTCTAGTGCTCAGTCTTCACCAACTGATAGTTAAAACATCTCATAATAATGCATTAAATATGATTTTTTATTTTAGGCTACCACACAGGCATCACATATCTCAATACATATTCGGAATTTCTAGATGAACATCCCACTAAGGAGCATGGGACTCTTTCATCAACTCCTCTTTCACATACACAATAACCCATATATGTCCTCAAATATACAGTAAATCATCTACGTACAATGATCAATCTAGATGTGGGTAATATTTTAGTGTACTTTTGTGGAGAACCAAACCATCGGGTTTTGAAAAATAAAAATTTTTAACCTTTTAATGGATTGAATATGTAACTATTAAGGATGAGAGGTAAGACTTCTTATGACTACCATGAAAATATTGATGATGCTCAGAAAAGAGGTCCGTTAACTTGCATTCAATACTGGATTTTTGCACTAATGGTCTTTGAGTTTTCTAACTCAGTGCATCAGAAACCACATTTCCATTTCTAGGCATATTGGGAAGCTCAATATCAAATTATTTTAGATATTCAACCCATCTTCAATGTCTATGGTTCATATAATGCGGAGAAAAAATATACTTGATAATTTTTTGATCTGTATACACCACAAAGTGCTTACCCAACAGATAATGTCTCCAGTAATGTAAGTCATGAACAAATGTTATTATCTCAAGGTAGTGTGTCAGTTAATTTATCTAGTGGGGTCTCAAATGCCAAGATCTGTACAAAAAGATTTTATCTTCTAACATCAACATATCTCCTAGGCCAATGCATGATGCATAGAAAAATACGATATATCTTTTACCATGTTCTGGAAAAATAATAATCGGTGATGAGACAAGCCTATCTTTCAGCTCCTGAAATGATTTCTCGCTTTCATTTGACAATAGGAACATAATAACCTTCTTTTTATATCTACTAAGAGGTGAATAAAGACATAATAATCCATGTATGTAATGCATGTAATATCCATCCATCCCGAACACACTCCTGATATCATACACATTCTTTGGCTTCTCTCATGAAACTACCTCACTAACCTTTTTAGGGACAATGGGTACTCCTGATTCTGAAATAATATGACCCAAGAAGTAGACTTTTTTTATCAAAAATTCATGTTTATCAATCTTGTAATATATCTACTGCTCTCTCAGTGCACTCGGAATGAAATCAAGATGTTTGGAATGGTCGTTACGAGTGCAAGAATTCACCAAGAACTCATCCACAAATACCATGAAAAAAGAGTCCAAATAAGGGTGGAAACACCTATTCATCAATGCCGTGAAAATGGAAGGAGTGTTTGTAAGACCGAACGACATAACAAAGTACTTATGAAGACCATATATACTATGGAAAGCACTACAAGGTATGTCTGAGGGTCTGACTCGCACCTTATGATAATTTGATCTTAGTACGATCTTAGGGAACACCTTTGCTCCATAGAGATGGTCGAGGAGATCATCTATTTGAGAACGTGGATACTGGTTCATGACCGTAAGCTAGCTCAACCATCAGTAATCACTACATAAGAGAATAGTTCCATCCACCTTCTTTTAAAAAGGAACGGGTGAACCCCAAGAGGATGTATTATGACTTATAAATCCTTTGGCCTCTAGGACCTATATCATTCACATGAGCTTCTAAAACTCAATAGGTTCCATCCTGTATAGAGAAATAGATACTAGATATGCTCTCGGAAGAAGCTTTACTATAACCTCTACCTATCTCTTAAGTGGAAATCCAGGAAATTCATCTAGAAAGACTTAACTAAAACGATCAACTACTAGAGGGAAATATTTTTGAAGCAAACCTTGATCCTATAGGAAGGGATTTAAAATATGAGTAGTCACTTCACCGATCCCTTGAAGATTAAGTCTAGCTCTCCCATCTTGGAAATCCCACTCACCTTAGAAAAGATAAACACTGCCTTCTAGAGATGTAATGGAAACCCTGTAGAGAAAGTAATCTACAAGGGAATGATGTTGGACCAACCAGTCCATCCTAAGAATGAAGTCTAAGGTCTCCATCTCAAGAATTAAGAGATTTCACAAGAAATGGTAACAACGTACCTCAAGGGGACAGTCTATATAGTGGTATATTCCCTCTTCCAGTATTCCCAACTTTTCATCAAGGGTCATTACACCACAGTGATATTTTATCTCTAGTCTAATATGTTCCATGATAGATACAAAAATGAAAGAGTCTAAAGCACCTGTATCAGATAAATAATAAAAAACAGAAGAGGAAACTATAATAGTACCTCATACTATAGATGGTCTCACAACATTATCCCTTGGTATTGGTTATAAGGCATGAAACTAACCTGGTCCACATCATGTTCTATTGATTAATTACCACGATCATGACTACTCTGCTAGCGCTCTGGTGATCAGAGATCAGACTACCATGACCAGGATATCCTCCTCATCCAAACCTTTTGATTCTATTCCAACCCCCACCTTATGTGGCATAAAATAACCTACTCTTGAAGGTGGGGATGGAACAAACAATTTTCCACTCAAAGCTGGTGGAATGTTCCTCTAGAAACGCTGAAGATGCCCCATACAGCCGCAACATCATCAATATATAGGGTCTCTATCACATTGGGGCTACTTATTCCGTGGTTTTACACCCTGATGACACACCATAGATCTATCAAACTAGATACTCTAGTTACCACTACCCTGATGAAAAACCTAGAGAGAACATTTCTTCCCACTGGAAGAAATATTGGTCTTACGTGGCACTGATCCTTTAAATTTGGTACGTGAGCCAATTCTTATGTTATGATTAGTTATATGTGCATGATCAACTATTACAGAAAAGGTATTAAGGAGAAAGACATTCACCTACGTTAGTATGGCATACTGGAGTCCATCCTCAAAACGTCTAGCATGTGATAGCTCATCAACGTCTAGATCCAGTGGAAAGCGTTGTAAATTAGTGAAACATGTTGAAAATTCATTAACTAACATAGAAACCTTCTCGAGATGTATAAAATCTAATGATATATCAGCTCTCAATGCCTAAGGAAGGAACTAATCATATAAGGAAACCTAAAAAGTAACCCATAACATGCAATGAGGACGATTGGCCTAGGTAACCACATCCCACGAACTCTTGTCTGAATCTCAAAGCATGTATGTAGAAATATTGACTCTCCAATTTAGAGGCATTTCTAGATGTTCAATGATAGACAGTATGGCCTCTATCCAAGAATCAGTAGCCTGAGAACCTCCATCCTCTGAAATGGAAGTAGGATGCTACTGCTAGAACTCATGAGTCAGGTCATCCATCGTAGGTGAAACCCGTGGAGCACCTTGCATGGACTGCATTAGATGTAAGAAACTATCACACACTTGGGAATTAGTGTTCATTTCTGGTACAATAAGAAGTGCCTCAATTGGAACTCCTGGAATTAATACTGGAAACTAAGGGCCCACCATTTTTGGAGTATGTTGATCTCCACCCTCCTAGAGAATAAAATGAGGATGACACGACGACATTGGTCTTCCAATTCCAAGCACACATCTTAGAACAATATTTGAAGAATAAGATAGTATCTCTACGAGATACTAAACATAAGAAAAACTTACTACCCAAGGCATGTTATCCAAACTACCCTCTTAGATGGCCAGGCATCAGTAAGACCTCAAGTGTAAGTTTCATGTAATTTTTCCATTAATTTATAGGTTCACTCTTTTACCTTTAATAATCATGAAAAGGCAGGATAATTATGTGAAACTAATTTATTTTACATTTCTGGATTCAATTTATAATGGATAGCCATTTTTGATGAATCAGTTCCCATACACATATCTCCTGAAGCAACACCCATTTTCTTATAGTATAATGGCTCAGTAAAGTAAATTACATGTCCCAACCAATGAGTGCCATACACATCATGAATTGACACCAAAAAACACTCAATCACATCCAATGTAGTATAAGTAAAATCAAACTAACACAACATCAGTCAACATTCCTAGGCATGTGAAGAAATGCAACAAAGTGGGATGCCCCTATATGGAACTAAAATATTCATTAATTGTGAAATCTAGGTGCCTATAATGATACATGTAGCAATGAAATATCACTCATATCATTGGGATAAAAATGAAATAAATAACTTACAGTGTAATAATCAACAACACCACACAGCATGTGTGTCACCCAACAGTGAAATAATATAAACAGTAATAGGAAAAATAGAAAAAAAAAAGTCTATTATGGGTAACTTGTATTTTACCCTGAACAATGGTTCGCGACGCCCAAGCATTGATTATCAAAAAGTCTAAAGTGTTCATATTCTCTAATATATTGTATCCAAATAGTAAATAAAGAAAAAAAATCACCTTTGATACCACTTCATGATGACCGAGACTGAGATGCCACTTAACAAGTGCCCTGAGCCCTGTGGGCCACTAGGCCTCAAACGAATCTTCCTTAATGCTAGAGGTTTCTGACAATAAGTGAGGGACTACATTGTGTCCTTGGGAAGACTACGAACTCATTAGAAGAGTGTAGAATTATAGAAGAAATATAATGAAATAGTAAATAGAAGAAGTCATATAAATGATATAAATTAACGGTGGATGCAAACTGATGCCATAGAGAAATGAGAATAACAAATAACTATACCAACTGGAACAATGATGATGTAGTGTCATGTCACTAAAAAACTAGAAATCATAGATACAAGATAGAAGGCATAACATGTTACACTATTTAAAAGAAAACAAAGTCTACTCCAAGTATCCCAATATCCAACATGGTCATTTGCTATCAAAATCCATCCTATAAGCATGCAATCAAGAGTTAGAAGTTGTATTATTCCCTTTTTCAATACCTGTAACAATGTAATATACTCTTGGTACCAAAAGGCACCCGAAGAGGGTGTGAGATAAATCTTAGTGGGCCCCCACCAATGGTGTCTATAACATCTGGCTCGTGTAATAGAATATATCAGTGTGCATGCATGCATATGTTATGTAAACAAAACAGTACAATGAAACTAAAAACCCAATTACCTACTTAATCCCTTGGCTAGTGTCTAAACTTGTAAATAGGTCCTTAATTATGTAAATTCCATTTAATGTTAATAGGTCATGTGAGGCATTTCCAACACTAACATCACCTCATGATAGTATAAGTACTGAAGGTCTCAAGACGTAACAAGGAAACCCAAAAATGATATCCAGTGAGGGAGTTCTAGGGTAATATCCAAGGTAATGTAAACTCATATAAAACTGACTCATTAGTATCTTATTCTAGCTAAGGTGTAAGAGTATAATATAAGGAGCGTAATCTAAGGCATTCCACAATAAGGCACTTTTTGAGTCCAAGGAGTGCGTCCAAGGTAAAACAGGGCTAAGAATGAATTGGGTCCAAGTAGTTTATCCAAGGAACCTACTTGTCAATGTTGGATCTAATGAATTTATTTGAGGTATCCTAGAATAATAAAAGTTTTCCATATGGCAGTATACCAAGAATTCAAGTAATAGACAAGAACCATAATCTAAGTGGGTATCAACCAATGAAACAACATCCTTGAATCATAATGGGATTCTTGAGACCCACAATATTCTCCTCTAAGAATCCAAGGTGAACTTGAGTCATCCCATTCATATTTGATATTGTAATCATGAAATAATTTATTTGGTTCATGTCTTACGTTCCATTATTGTGGATTGGTCATGTAGTTTTTAAACCATTTATTTATTGGTCCAAGACTTTTCTTCTATTGGTGTGGATAGGCTACGTATCATTTCAACCATTTAATTAATTCTTAGTTAATCCTTAAGGAATATTCAATTATTTAGGTTCACTTCGCTACCTTCTGTCAACATGGAAGGGGTTCAACGAACATGTACCCATTATTAAATCTCTATCAATAAGGCCAATTTATATAATTGGTGTACTTTCAATTCCATAATTCACATTTAATAATCATTTTAAGAACTTAGCTTAGGAGGTCAAGTGGTGAGAGTACATGGCACATTCCATGATAAAATTCTCATTTTACAACAAACCATTTATTATAGGAAGGATCTACTTTAAGAAGTTCAAGAAAGGGAACTCTTGGATGGTGTCTCAAACGTGTCAAAACACGAAAAAACCAATTATGGGAAAACCTTTGACTTGAGGTAGATTGAGTTATTGTAGTAACCACTAACAACTAATCACATATTTGGAAATATCATAACTATACGGTTCTAACACATACAATCATGTCATGGAAATTTAAGAGATGGTCCCTGCTGGAATCGGTGGGACCCACAAAACATTCCAAAATTAAAGAACTTTAGGGAAATGTTATAGACCACCCAACATATGGTTGTACGACCCCCCTCCTCTGGTATTGGCCCTTGGTTTTCCTCAAATCGGAGTAGATCTAAGAAAAGGTGAAAAAAATTCACATGGAAAAAACTATGTTGAGAGTGAAAGAGGTGAAGAATGATGAATGAGGACTCAAGTACTTACCGTTGTGCATACAAAATGGTGAACGAAATCTTGATCAGATATCAGATGATGGAGATCTTTTGATTCTAGGCTTTGATATTCAAAAAACCCCAAATTTAGGGAGAAATACATCATTCTCACATACAATCAGATTAGGGAGGAATGGGTGACTTAATTAGATCATTAAGGGAAAAACTGGAAAATTACTTAGAGAAATAGTATTCACATGGTTTGTCCGCACAGTTTGTCAAACCATTTGCAAACCGAGGGAAATGGTTCTTCCCAAAATGGCATCCCCAACCTGGTTTGATCAAACTGTGCACCCTCCATGCACAGTTACCTGGGAAAAAGGGACACTCACTCAGTTAGAACACATGGACATGAACCATGCATGTGAGGTTGATCTATCAGAAAAAACAACATTTGTACAGTTTTCTAAACTATATGGAATTCCACACAGTTATCTCTAAACCATGGATCAGGTCTATTTTCTCCAAAAACCTAGGTTCTGATCTCCAAACAAGCCTAAAAAACCCATGGATTATTTACAAACTCATTAGGAATCCATATTAGGTCTAAAGTAATGATTTATATTGAAACAAATAAATCATCCATACCTTAGTTAAAACCTAGTTCTTACAGTTGAGTAGTGACGATGAATGTTTTCATGTACTGATTATCGTGTGTGTGGATTTAATGGGTACAAAATAAGTATGATTTTGAGTCCACCATAGACTATCTAATCAAAATTCATCATGGATAATCATCATGATTAACTCCAGCATCATAGGTCGCATGAAAACTAGTTCTATGCACACCCACTTTAATGGCCACACATTTGTACCCTGAATATTTCGTGTTCTCTAAAGATCTACATGATATATTTTGAGTAATCTAGAGAGTAATAAATCTATTCCATCACATTTTAATATAAAATATTCCACAACAATTCAAAACAATGTAGGGTGACCATCATGTTACAAGGATCATAATGGGAATCCATATCAATATAATTAATGTTCTCATGCCCTCTAATAACATATCAATCTTACACCTAACATCATTTAGAGTAATTAATCCCTATTTTACAACCCAATAATGGGAAGTAAAATAATATTCAAAATAACTACAAGATATTATTTTAGGATATGATCATCATAAAGTGCCAACCAGACCACCAAACATCCTTTATTTCCATTCAAAATAAAAATCACAACAAGGGATTATTATAAGATAAGATCATTATAAAGTGAAAAAAATGCCATAAACCATCCTCCATTACCATTAAAAAGCTTTTATTCACATTGAAATTTTAAAATGGTATCAATAACTGATCCCATTTACAAAAAATCTTGGAAATTCTTAATGAACCATTAAAATAATCACCTCTTTCAAAACATCCCATAGTCTTTTATTGAAGTTTCACAAAAATTAAAAACCTTTGAAAGAATGTAAAAACAATGGTTTACACCCTATTTCCATGTTAATAAATAACTCATTAAAAATAAACCTAGAGGTAATATTTTAAAAATGGATATTAATTTAATGTTAAGTAATGGTAATTTTACAAATTTTATCATTTGAATATATTTATAAAACATAATTGAGATAGACACATTTCATTCAAATATTGTAATTTCATTTTAAGAACTGAAACCCTGTTCCAAATCCCTCACTTTCAAAATAGAATATTTAAAATTTTATTTTAAAATAAATCTAAATAAACATGGAATTAAGAAATTAACAAAAATTTAAAAAAGGTCAAGACCATATCCATTCAGTTAATGTCATCTTTAATTCAAATAAAATAAATTTAGAAAATATTTCCTAAATAGTTTTATGGACAACATTATTAGAAAATGTGATAGAAATTAAGAAACATGAATCTATGAATCCTTAAGTAATAATTACTTACAAAATTAAGGATAGTAATAGAAACATCAACTTTGATATCTAAAATCCAACCACAATGTATCTAAGATGTGTCACATTTAATAGAGATCACTGGATCGAGGATGAAATATCTTAATTGTTGTTACAAGATATTCTAGATCGAAAATATCACAAAACCATCCATAGAAAAATGAGAAAGAAAGACATCGTAACTAATTAAAAGAAGGAATCAAAAAAATAGATATTTAACGGTTAGTGGATAAGAACATACTAAAATAGGATCATTGATTTGATTAACACTTTGATCTAACAGGATAGGATGTTGTGAGATCCAAAACAACTCTTGAGAGATCCCAAAAGTCAAGGTATTAATTTATATTCTAGTGGGATGGATTTAGGATTAATTAAGGGGATTGGGATTTTAATTATAATTGTGGTCACATTAAATTATCACCACATAGTTTCCAATGATAGGTCATATGATTAGTTCTAACCATGAACACATCTCTGTGCACCAAATAAAGCCACTAAAAGAGTTTCATGGTTATGTTACATTCTTAGATAAATAATGCCTAAACAATGTGACCCTTAAGTTTATGTTTCATGATTTCATTATAGGGTTTTTTAATCATGTAATAACTATGCACCCCCTACCCAGGCTATTTGAAATTTTTCATGGTTTGTGTAACCCTGTTACAATTGATTACTGATATAGAAAACATCAAAAAAATTAAAAAAAAATATTCCAAAAAAACTGGCAAAGAGATCAAATAAAAGGGTACTCAAATCAATATTTCAAAAACAATAAAAAAATTAACATATCTTACAACCTCCCCATCACAAGACTTTCTCTATGTAGAAATCATAAAGTTTGAAATATTTAACAACACAACACAAGAATAACTTTATCACTCATCTTGTGAGGTGGATGGTTCACACTCTAGAAGAGAGTCTAACCAAAAGGTTATTAACAATCAAAAAACATCAGGATTAATAAATCAAGATCATTACATGTTTCAAAACCATAAAAATACTAGAGACCTATCATTTGGTCTCCCTACCATTTATATATTCCTCAAAATATTCTGACACAAAAAAAAGAACATCCCTTAAATCTATTGAAGAGAAATCCACCAATCACCGAGGAGAAGAACCAAGGTACCACACTAAAATAATAAAGCGATGAAATATAAAAAAACGCAAGATATATATTAGAAAAAAATATTTAAATATCCATATGTGATTAAATATTCAACAGAATGTAACATATCTAAAAATTATTTTAATCCCAGATAAGTACTCGATAGAAACCATAGATTTTCAACTGTGATCCACACCCCTCGATGATCTCATTAAATAAAAATCCATCACCTCCAAATTTATATTCCATCAAGGAATGAAATCTTCCAAAGTACTTTAGTACATTCCCATGGTCTATCAAAGAATATCCAAAAAGAGCATAAACATCCATGTTAGTGTACAACTGTGAACTACACTCTCACAAGGAAGATCATGATATATATAAAAATTGAGCTTTAACCACAAAGGAAAAATAGTACGATACTAAGGAACAAAACCCCAAAACATATATTTTATTCTCTACACAAGAATCAAACCATAAGCAAGATCATAGAAAAAAAGGGACCAAATTAGTTCTAAAAGTTAATACTAAGAATTCATGGGTGAACATCCAAAAATTAAAACCGTGAAGGTTATAAGAACAATAAAACCCACTAGATTATAACATCCATGGTCAAAAGATATCATCAAAAAGAGATCCAAAAACAATACACCAAGAACTCTAATAATAAAGGGTTTCCAAAAATATACAATCCACTATAAGGAAAAACATAAACAACATCCACTAAAATGTTGAAAACAACAAGAATGATAAATATATAGCACAGATAACATTCAAAATCTCCACCACTATGTAAAAAACATTCACTACAATATATATAAATTGTGACTTATTATCACACAAAATCGATTAAACTACAATCATCAAATGATTAACCTCAATAAAAATATCCTTTTTTGGTCTCCCAACATACGAAACCTCTTTAAGTGACATGAACGAACACACCATTTACTAAATCATAAATATTTTAAAAAAAATATTAGGTTGAAAAGGTTATCCACACTATAAATACAATGGAGGCATCCTATTTCCCATGTAATATTATCCTTACTCATCCAAGATTTAGGAATTATTAATTTAATTTCATTTCACTTGATCTACCTCAACTAAAAATTACCTATTGATTATATAAATATAATAAATCAACCAGAAAGTGTGCATGATTATTAGAAGGTATTGGTGATGATATTTCCTAAAATAGAATGCCTTATTAAAGTCATTATCAAATGATCATGTAATAACCATATATAAATTGATAATTTGTTTCATTGATATTCACATAGTATATCATATTTATAAATTCATAGTAAATCAATAACTTTCTCCTTATTCACTTCCTTAGGATATTACAACTTCATAAAGAACTACATGAAGAATTTTAAGGATGTACTTTCATGTAGAAGACATGTAATCACAAATCCCCACCACTCTTGGTGAGGTCTCTCAAATAAGTATTTCATAAACTCCAAATTAGAATAATATAGACTCTTGAGAGAATAAATGATCCCATAAACTTTTCAAGACACTTTTCTACCTCAAGAGAACAATCCTCTCCACTGTAAGAAGGTGTATACAAATCCCAAATGTCAACTGTGTAGTTCAAATTCTAGAAGGTATTTTGACCCATCACTTGATATGGATTCTTGGTAAGTCAAGATAATATATTACACTTGTATAAAATATTAGGTGTTTCTTCAATAATTATATCGATGAATGAACATTACATCGTTTAGAGAAAACATCCTAGGGAACATTTCTAGTCATCATCAAACAAAGGGTTATAAAATCAGGTGTAACACAAAATCAAAAACAAAAATACTAGTAATTAAAAGTATTAAAATAATACATATTACACATTATTAAATAAAAACATATTTCAAAACACAAAATATTTCACAATTTATAAAACATTACTCATTCCTTTCAAAAAGAGAATTCATGATATAAATCCACCATAGTTTTCAAAAAATCCTTTAAGTTGTCATGAAAAATCTACCATGGTTTCAAAAATAGTTTTACCATTTTCCAATTTTCAAAACCTTTTCTATTTAAATCCCATTACCCAAAAAATATTCTTAAAAAAATATTTTTCACATCACACAAGATTCTATAGAAATCAGTTTTCCCAAAAAAGTCCTTTATATGAACATATTTTTTAAATTGAGACCACTTTTGAAAGAACCAAATCAGAAATTTAATATTACACTACTTAGTTTAGAAATGGGTTAAAATCTTTAATAAGGGATTAAAATTTAAATTAAAATGTTATAGTATGAAAAAACCAAATTCATAGTCCTCATAACTAAATTCAAACAAGTTATTCCACCTAGAAGAAAATGGATAAGCATTCATGTTTAGAACCAGGTTTGAACTATGCATGGCTTGGTCCTATGTCATGGAAAACAACATACCAAGATCAAAAGATTCATTGGATAGAAACCTCGATCAGTCACCATAATTTATTATAATTTACTATATTGTGATATCATAGAGTGAATTTGTAAATATTTTCATTTAAATCAAAAAAACATAATAGATTCCCAAAATCAATGATGATCTCAACCAGAATCTGAATCTCAATTTTCATCTAGAAACCAATAACTCAAAATAATGACACAGGTCCCCACATACATGGTAAACGAAGTCTCATAGTGAATAGGGTCTGATCATGTACCCTTTAAAAAAATGCATATTGTGTCCTAAGACATCATTACTTGCCTTTATAACATGAATCTCCCCAAATAACCAAAGGGATTTCAAGGAGAAGTACTTCATTTCTTGGGAAGACTTACTTCGATACAATTTGTAATTACATAGCTTGATGTACAATCTGAATCAATATCTAAGTGGACTTAATGTTCTCTAATTTCTGGTGACAAACAAATTGGGATTGATAAATAACCATTGGAAAATAATTCACCCACAAAGTAATATAATTATTAAATTAAAATATGTAGATAATATTAGATAATAAAATAAATACATACATCTCCATGTAAAAAGAGATGATATAGAAACATAATTCATAACATAACAACTAAAATGTTTCTCTTGAGGTCTATGACCACCCACCATTTCCCAAGTCACCCTCCCTTGGGCAACCTAGTATGAATCCATGAAGGAATACCATTGCATGAGCACCTGCTTTAAGTTCATTAAGGTTAAAAACATTGAACTATACAATTAGGGTGTGATCTATAAAAACCATTAGGATTTAACCAAATATTTTATGTATTTACTTAATAAGGTAATATGAATACTCTAAAGTTAGATTAATATGAAAATATTATTAATATTAGTTACAAAATAGTGTTTTAAATTTTTAAAAATCAATTATGAAAAAAAACATATAAAATATTCCATTTTACCGTTTGATAACTAACCAACTTATTGAAAGGATTTGATAACCATTCCAAATTCATGGTTCATATAAGACATTAAATGTAAGAACATGCACCTCATATCAAGATATATACAAGAGTGGATATAATAAAGTCAAGGAACAACATATTAATAAATTGATGAATCATTCCAGAAATCTCTAGTGATAAGAAGTGACAAGGAATGTTTTTATGTGTATAGTATCAAGTAAATATATGTATAAGGTATAATCTATGTGTGATAGACATCCCACCATATACCTAATATTCAAAAATCATCAATACTGATCACCGGTCTTAAATCTTGTCTCATGAGTATCATGAAAATAAGTTCCATGCATAGATTCTTTCTTGGATACACGTCTATAGCCTAAACCTTTCATATTTTATATGAATCCACTACCTTGTGTGTGAGTCCTCTAATGAATTATATATCTAGGTCATCCCATCAAACTACCCATGAACCCATTACTAGGAAAAAAAAGGTAGTAAGATAATCATGTTATGAGGATCCCAATGAAGATCATAATAAATATCAATCATGGGATCATGCCCTCAAATCACCTATCACTCTCACCCTAGAACTCCCTCAATGAAAATAATTCATTTTTCAACACCCATCAATGTGGAATACATGAATCAATAAAATCAGAATAAGGGATTGTTACAAGAGTTAATAATCATCATGCACCGACCAGGCCATCAAACATATTCAATTACAATTAAAAATCATTTCTTTAAGTGAATTGTTCAAAGGGTAATACAACTCGTTTATTTTCACATAAAATCATCATAATGTAAAATGGGACTTCAAAAAATAATTACATTACAATAAACCCAACTTTATCCAAGTAAGTTTCATAAATTATATATTTTTTAATAAATTTGAAAACAAATGATATTACCATGTTTCCATGTAAATAAATTACTCATTTTAAATCACAAAAAAACTAATTTTAAAAAATAGGAAAATCATTCAAACATAGATCTTGGTAATTTCACCAATTCAAGAATTTGGAACTATTTATAAAACATGAAATACTTCAAATAATTTCATTGACATCAATCCATTTCATTTTAGGAACAAAAACTAAGGCCAAATCCCTCACTTTCGCCAAAATAAAGGATTAAAATTATTTGAAAATAAATATAAAAAAACCAGGAATTGAAAAATTCGATTTTTTTTAAAAGAGATAAAAATGATACCCATTAAATTCATGTACTATTAAATTCAAATAGAAGAGATACAAAGAAGCATTCATATGAAATTTCATGTAATGATTTCATAAAACAAATTGTATAAATTAAGAGTCTCATTTTTATGAATTCCCAAGGAACAATAAATTAAAAGATCAAGGAAACAAAAAGAAAACCCTTCTTTGAAATCCAAAACACAACAAAAATGATTATAAGATGTGTTTATCTTAATTATAATCACTGGATCTATAAAGATCGATCCAGATTAAAGTGGGAATAGATCATAGATCCAAAATTCCATGTGAACCATCCATGTGTTAGCAAAAAATGGCCTCCATAACCTATTGAAAGAATGAATCAAAATAAAAAGATAGATATAAGTCTAAGAGTAGGAGAAAAAACTATAATTGGATCACCAATTTGATCATAACTTTAATCCCCCAATAGATTAAGAAGGGAGAGACAAATGCCCCTAGATTCCTCCCAGAATCCAACAGATTAGTTTATGTTTTAGTTGAAGGTGTTTTGGGTTAATTAGATGTATTTTTGGATTTTAATAAAAATTTGGGGCCTTAAATACCATTAAAATAGTATCATAGGTTAGATCCCTAAATTTCTTCCCACTTTAGGCCAAACCATTCACCCCAAATAGAGCCACTAAAATAGTTGGATGGTTATGATACATCGTTAGATTTACCAGGTGGAAACTATATGACCCCTTATGTTCAGTTTTCGTGGTTAGAATTCTGGGTTTTTCTATAAATTTTCCAACCATGTGCTCCCTACCTGGAAAACTTGAAAGGTTTCATGGTTTTTCAACTCATTCTCCAACTATGAACATGAACTAAAACCTTCAAAAAATTATAAAAAATAATCATAGACAACCCGAAAAGATAAATGATCAAAGGATACTCAAATAAATTTTTCAAAACACAAAAAATCATGTAATAAAATGTTACATACCATTTTCTCTCAGAGATAAGTGGGTTTTTTGGAAATTTTCATAATTGTTGTGGATTCATGAAGGGTTAATTAGCTCAGTTCCTAGTGAGTTTCATTGAATTTGAAGCATAAAATCTATAAATAATTATTATTATTGATTGTGTCATGATGGGAAAATAGTATTCTATATGGACTGAAAGTGAGTCAATGGATGTTTTTCAAGCATTCGAAGCCTGGAATTTCATAGTTCCCAAGCATATCATTAAGGAGTGTATCAATTTCATGTTATCATTTAATGTCCTAAAAAACACAATCTCATATATAGAGATGGTAATAAGGTTTTCATTCCCTTTTAATAATGGTTTATAGGGAAAATTCATCCTTTATGTCTTTTTTTATTCATCGTGGTTGTGTGTATCTCCATAACTCTAATATTGTTAGGTATGTCTACCCCACTTCTCATCACATTCCATTGTAGTTTCACTATACTTTTTTGTTATATTTATTTGGTATGGGACATTTAATCCTAATAAATTTTTTTATAATTCTTATAATTATATAAACACATGACTTAAATTTATTTTATAAATTATGATATAAATAAATTATACGTATATAAGAGAGAATAAATTTATCATAAATATATAATTGCATTATGTTTAAATATATAAATTTTATTTCCTATTTATTTATTTATTTATAGATATATATAAATTCATTATAGATAAATGGTATATAAATTTATATATGAATTATTCATGAAAATACAATTGAAATTCATTTTAGAAATGTAATAAAGTATGTAAATCAGTTTTATAAATACATATGCGTTATATATATATATATATATATATATATATTAAATACTAATTGATAAATATTGATTTATTAATACACTATGTTTATAATTAATTTTTTATTTTTATGACAGTTTGTACATCCCTACAAAAAATATTTTAAAATTAAAAATATTGTTACATTTTAATAATTATAATAATAATATTACTTAGTTATTAACTATTTACTATATAGATGATTTATATAAATATATTATATAATTATTATTATTATAATTTTATTCATACTAAATATGTTATACAAATATATTAGACATATATACATATGTTTATTCTATTAATTTATGTTTTTACATGATGAATATGTAAAAGGAAACAATTAATTTATATAAATTAACACATTAATAAATTAAAAATATAACATTATATATAAAGGTATATGTTACTACATAATAACATGTAATTATAAAAATACAATATATTAATGTATTAATAAATAATTATGTCAATATAAGTCAATATATCATGGAAAGTTTCCATGTTAGAAATTGTACTTGAAATCTACTGGGAAAATATTAAGTGGGGGTTATAAAAACCAATAATTAAAAAATAACATTATTTAATAACAATAAATTGTATAGCGGTAGTTTTTATCTATTATTTTTATACATTTATATGACATGATAAATTTTATAATATATAATGTTAACTATTTTCATGTAAAATTATTTCAAATTATAAAAATTTATGATAAATATGTATCAAAAAGGTTAAATACTAGTATTATTTTCAAATAATATGAGTACACACAATAAAGGTATATTATGTTTAAAATAAAAAAATATTACTGGCCCACCATGCATTAAATGACTGACTTTATGTTGTTGTTAATCAAGGTGAATTCGTCTTTATGAATTAGAGAAATACATGATTTCTTATAAAATTTACTAGAGTTATAATTATTGGGATAAATATGGAAAAGAAATAAAAGTATATTTTTAGTGGGATACCAATACGAGTTACAAATTATAAATTTCATAATATGAGAAAATATGATCAAATAAATTATATTGAGGAAATCATAATGATCAATGAAGAAAAAATTGAAAGTTTTCATAAATTCAATAGTAGAATGAAGAAATATTAAAAAGTATCCATTATATAATTTTGTACCTAATTTACACTATTATAAATAGTATTAAAATGGTTTATCATGCATTTATCTAGTGTTAAAGACAAAAATGTCATCTATACAAAAAAAATCGTAATATGGGAACATTGACCGAATATAAAAGTGGTATAATAAAAATCTAGGTATAAATGTTTAATGAGAATGGGTTATTAATTACAATAGAAATAATAAGAAAAATTTTATTTTAACAATACCTTATATACAACATGCTTATATCCATGTTTGTTAAAATATACATTTAACAAAATGTAAGAAAATAAATGTTGTTAAAAATGACATTGGACTAGATGCATATTATAAGTGTCATAAATATTTAAATATCATACATATTTACTACACGAGTTATAATAATGATGATGTATATAAAAATTAACCTCAAAATATATATATATATATATCATTATTATTAAAACACATACACATTGTATTTTTATGAGTTGTAATGTTCATCTACCCATTAAACATCAATCATCCCTGCAAAGCACCTCCCCTAACCCCTCACGCCTTATTTATTAATCTTATTACCTTATCCCCTATACTCAAAACTATACTACTCCATCCATATATATATACTTCAATGTACCCTTTTCATTATTCACATTGAAAATATTCTTTAATTTCACTTCCAAATTTCTATACATATGACACCATTCATGTTTTATATACACTACATTTAATTTTTTCCCACCTATTAAATTAATGGACAAATGTTAAGATTTAATGTTGTAACATAAAATATATTTAACCAAAAAAGTTTATCATAGATATATTTTTTACTTATAATGTTTTAAGTCTAACATCCAACTAGTTTTCATCAACTCCATCAATTTAAATTTTCATATTTTTCAAAATCACACTTCAATGTTTCTTTTAATGATATAAGGTAATTTCAATAATAAGAAAATCTATTCTCATTTAGTATTAATGTTGATATTTTATTGAATATTTTCAATTCATCTGTTCAAATTTTCATTCTTGGTATTAATGCTTAATATTTTACATTAACACATGGAAATAAGTTTTTATATTATAATTTCCAATCTATATCATTAAGTATAAAGTTTACTTGAAATTACAGTGACCTAAAGGGTACCATAATTCTTTGTTGGAAAATTTTGTTTTTTTATAATGTTTTTTTTCATTTTTATATGTTTTCCTATATTTTTTGGTCCATTTTATATATTTTTAATTTGGGTCACTATTTTTTTTTTCCTAGATCGGTTAGAGGTAAAATTTTATTTTATAATTTATAATTCCAAAATTAATTTATCTTACATATGGTATTCATAAAGATATTCTTAAAATGGTATATCCATTATCCATTAGTTCTTTCTTTGATTTGGGAGGCTATAAGTAATATTTATTATCTATTCTAGGCCTATCAAAAAAATGGTTGGATCTAATAACCCTTATACATTATATGATGTTAATAAGAGTTCTATATTTTTCTTTCATCACTTATATAATATTAACAAACATTTACTTGGGAAATTTTATGATCTAAATAGAAAGACTTTGGAAGAAATTATGTCCTAAAAGATGTAATTAATATTACATGAATTCAACTTTGGATTCCCATTTATTAAAATTCCCAAACTCCCAAAATTTCCCGCCCTACTATAATACACTGTGAATAATATATTTATAATCTATAATTGGATGAAAAATTGTCTATTTAATCTAGGAAGATGAAGGATTTTATTAATACGTTGTTTTCTTTTTAAAATTAATTTTATGAATGTATTTAGAATTAAGACATGACATGAATCTTTTAAAAGAATCTTTAGGGTTTCATATGTAATGTATTTTATATAGTTAATCTATGATTCCAAATATATTATATGAATTTACATAGTTTTTATTATATCTAATCATTGATTCTATTATTCCTTTTAAGAATATTCTTGAAGTACTTATTCTTAATGTATTATAATATTTATTGGTGGTAGAATGAAAATATATTAACCAATTTATGGTTCTATTTTCTTTGTTCTTAGATAATTATACATTTAAAGTTATTATTTAATTCTAAAAACAAGTCTATCAATATTATACCTAAATATTTCATATCATTTATCTCATTTTCATATTAGTCATCGTCAAATCCATATATTTTTCCCACTTTTTCAATTCAATCAAATCGGTAATGAATGATCCTATAAATATCCAAAAAAAATATAGATATTCTTAATTCCATTAGACATTCAATATGTCGTCTATCAAAAATTACGTAATATAGATTTACCATATTCTCCCATGTATACTGATTTATTTTTGTAAATTTCATGTTCCTAATTATCTACTGGTCTTTGGTAATATCTAAATCATTTTATAGAAAAATGGACCATTACATGATCATTAAACAAGGATTAAATGATCATAAAAAAATTTCAAAATATAATTATATGATTCCTATATCTAAATCATTCCTAAAATTCTTATTTTCATACACCATGTTCTCCACTTAAGTTAATATTGCAAGGATCTTCACATTCCAATTTAAAATTTCATGATCCCATGATCCCACAGTAATTGTGATTTTTTATATCATTCCATGTGAACCAAGATATAGATATTAGTTATCAATTTTTATCCATTTAAATTTTGAATGTGACTCCAAAATTAAATACAGGTTTTCAAACATTTCCTATGATTAACCAAAATTAATTTTATTAACTTTTTGTATAAATATATTATGTTAAAAAAATAGAAAAATATAACATCATATAAACACTCATAATAAATTTTAAACCATACTCAATATATTAATATTCACTACAATTTACTAAATAATACTCACATGGACATCATTATTGAAACACAGAAACTTCCACAAATTGTCATGTTAGGTAGAGTAATAAGAATGTGGTCCCTTCTAACATTTTCTACAGGAAACCATCCATTGTATAAATATTGTGGTAATAATCTATCTGGTAAATAATGCAATACAAAAACTCCAATATTGGTTATGTTTCATTTTCATTTAACTACTACATAATTAACTCATGATCAAATGATGAATTTATAAATCATTTAAATCATTCACTCACTCTAATAAATTTTTAAATTTATAAATATATATATATATATATATATTGAAGCGGGAAAATAATTATATTATAAAAAATTGATAATAAAAAATGATAACCACACAAGAAGAAAAAACCAGGAGAACATCATCAAGAGTAGTTTTCAATGATCTAGTAAATCCATGATATATCCTTGATTCCCAAATCCATGTAGTGATAAATAATTCTTTCAATGAAGGATAGAATAAAATCCTTAACTATAATGTAATCATCTACAAAAATACTAGTCTTTGTTTTAGCAAAAACGATTTCAGTATTTTATTTTAATATTCCATGAGATAAATGTTGAGGTTAAAAATCCTTCTCTATATAGCCACATTACAGTGAGCCTCCACTATCCCATGGATATTTATTTCCCATTATATATAATAACACTCAATAAATAATTTTCCAAAAAACATCAATGGATACTTTTGTAACACATGAGCTTTAATTATGGAAATATTTTCTTCTTAATGAAACAATAGTATAACACACATTTTTTTATTCAATAATTTGATTAAAATATGATTTCAAAAAAATTAAAAATTTAATATGAATAAAATAAATTCAATTTTAAATTAAATTCAAAAAATTAAATTAGGATGAAATTATAGTATTTTTCTAAAATTATAGATTTTTCAATGAATAACTTAAAATGCATATTTTTAAAATACATCTATTTCCTTTTAATAAATTAATTAATTTAAAATTCCATTTATATTTTAGAATTGGCCTCAAAATGACATAAGGTATATTTCATTTATAAAAATATAATTAATAATGTTATTCATTTTGATATAAGTTATATTTTATGCTAAAAACACGTTTTTCAAAAAACAATTCTGTTCATTTTACACATTTATATGAAAATTACTTTTTGACACTAACATTAAATGAATATTTAATAAAATGTTTAATGAAAATTATTTTAAAATAAAAAAAAAATTCTACAGAAAAATATATATAATATAATAATTCTATCAAAAAACCATAATTAATTCCTTCTTAAAAAAACAACACATTATAATAAATTTCAATATCGTAAATTCCATTAAAAATAAAACTATTAATACTAAAAAACATTATAATATTTCCATTAATTTTCAAAATAACCCATATATAAAATAATTTTAATACAATTTGAAAACAAGTAGAAATGCTTCAAATATAATAATTCTCTTATAAAGATATAAACATTTAAAAAAATTATAATTTTTTCCCGTACTTGTAAAAGAAAATGTTATGGACGTAACAGTTCATGTCCTCATGTTCCTTTACTTTTTGTTTCTCAAGGTTATAAATGCTTGGAGGAAGTTTGGAAAGGTTCATGTGCTAAAGGCCAAAAGTGAAAAGATTACACTCTGTGTAATGAGGTTACGCGACATGAATCTAGCGTTCGGGTCTTGTATATATTGTTTCACAACATGAGGATATTCATGGTATGAAAAATAAAATAATTTGTGAGGTAATGGGTTTTTTGGTGGAAGTGTACCTCAAGCGGTTTCACTGCGTGAAAAGGGATTACACATCGTGTAAGCCCCCACCCATGTTTTTTTAAAAAGTTGTTGTTGGGCCAAACCTTATTTCATTCGTCCATTACCTATTTTTTCTCTCATTATAGATGAACCCTCAGTGCCTTGAGGAGACCTTTGATGCCCAGTCCTCCCTCTTTGGTCAATTGAATCAAGTGGTTGTTTATAAGAGATCTATTATCGACCAATGGTAATTTTTCTTCTTCTTTTCATGTGTTTCCTCTTTCTCACCCCCCCCCCCCTCCTAGAATTCACTACTACAATTCAGGTTGGATTGTGATGAGAATTTGGAAAGATTTTATATGATCCTTTGGTATTTAATAGGTTGATCTGCATGTCTAGAGGTTCTATTTTTATTTGTAGGCTTTCTTCTTCGCCCTTTGGTTCCCAGATGAATTCAAAAGCTTTTTTGAGGTTGGGTTTCACCTTTGACTATCATTGATTGTGTATCGAGTGGGAGGGATATATTTATTTTCTATATGGATCATAGTTGTGCTACCCCAATTAGATATATTTAAATGTATAATATAATTGAAAAGGGATGTAGGGTGTGTTCGAATTATTTTTACAACCTTGATCTTGATTATGATGTTGTGATTGTACAAGCTAAATACCCCACTGAAAATTGTGGCTATTGTCATTCCTTTCTTTGGCAATAAACAAGTTTCATGTTGGTTAGTTCCTGTAAAATAATTTCAAATGGAAATCATTTAATTATGTACACATGGATAACAACTGAATTCCCCAAGATCATATAAATTATGTGATAATCCCATGAATTAATAATTATAGTTAATTATGGGATTCTTTGTTTAATCTAGAATTGTGTTATTCTTTGGTATGTGGGGTGAGGTGTTTTCTGGGATATTTTTGGTTGTGTGTGTGTGATGGATGGTTCATGAAGTGGATGCGTTGAGACTTGTGGGTTGGTTCAGATGGTGTAATTGGTGAACATCTTGAGTACAGTGAGGTTGTAGGACGGTTGTGTGGTGCATCAAGGCTATGGGAATATTGGGTCATGAAATGAGCTTACAGGACAATTGTGTGGTTTTGTGTTATCGGATGGGATTGTGTGTTTGGGTTTAGTTAGGTTGGAATGTGATTTGAGCAGGATTAGTTTAAAAAATTAAGGTAGTGATTGATAAGGTTAGTTTACCCAGATTTTCTTTGTGTGTAGCATATAATAAGAATTATCTATCTCTAGAGATCATTATATCATGAATGGGTATCAAATTTAGATGAATGTAAAGCTAATTTAGTTTTTGTTTTGGATATTTACATTCTGAGATGACCATGGAAATGTTTCATGTTATGGATGGTGTTTCATAGTTCCCTAGTAGTGATGGATTTGGGAAATGAAAGGTTTAATGATGAATGAAAATTGTTAACTTGATTTGGATAGAAAATATGAAATGGTATTGTGGATCGTTATGTGTTGTGTATATTTTAGGTGTGGAAAAAATTTGGGAATTCATGGGTTTGATAGAAATTATTTTGAAACCATAGGTTGGGCTGGTGTGTTTGGTACCATATATGTATCTATTTTTGTTTCCTTATGATTTATATACACACCCTAACCTAATTGACCACTACATGTCGAACAACCCCACCATCACAAGAGAGGATGTATTTTCCTAACACCTTAGTGGGAGAATGTATGGATGGTTATTGGCTCTTCCATTATCCATCTTCTAATAATTGGTACCCTAAGACTCATCGAGCAGGTTGTAGTGCGATTGTGAGTCCCAAGTGTCTACGGGTGATGTGTGCTTTCCCAAGTGTCTATGAGAGGAGATGTGGTGTTCTTTCATAGGTGTCTTTAATATGAGCTATCGTTTTTTCCCAGCTGTCTAATAGAGGGATGTGGTACAGTTGTGTCCCAGTGGTTGCGGGCAGTATGTGGTGAGCTTCTATTTCCAAGGTTGTGGGGCTAGCATTGAGGCCTAGGTGTGTGTGGGCAGGTTGTTACATGGGGCTTGTTAAAGAGTGTGGAAATTCCAAGATGTTTTCCATTAGGGTAAAAGAATATAACCAGTGGGAACTAATTCATGGTACCCAAACCATTGATGTCATTATACTATTACATTAATTGAATTTCATTATTTGTTGAGTGCTTCATGGTGAGGTTTGGATATACATTATTCCTTGTCAGGTTTTGTTGGTTTTTGTTGTTATCATAGAGGGGAATTAGTATTCTTCTTCCACTTGTCCAGAGGAGACATGGATTTTCCAACTATGAACACTTGTATGCTCACTCTATGTTATAAAATGATTTCAAGTTTCTAGGAAAACTACGTGGACCATGCTGGGAGTTACTAGATCATACATTTTGATAGTAATTCTTTCAATTCCTAGATTTTACGGTGGAATTTACCTTGGAGTTTTTATTGTATTTGAAGTAGTTTTGATTTAAACATTTAGGTGGGATGGTTTGGCCTTCTTTATATATATATTTAATAGAGTTATTTTGAGGTTGATACATCTTATCACCAGATTATTATTACTATAAATGGGCAATGCCTCCAATTTTGGGATAATTGCATACCCTTTGTGATCATCTCCTCCCCAAGGCCTACTAAAGGTGGGAATCGGGAGTCATTATATCTCTTTCTCAATTTCTACATCAATAGGGGGCACATTTGGAGGCTGTAGATCCTGATAGAATAGTGTCATAGGTGATGTTTAAGAGATAAGATGTATTTTGGAGTTAAAAACCGTGAAGATTTCATGGGTTGGTAGTGAAACAGTGTCAGGAAATCCTGGTGTGTGAAAAAGGCCAGGGAATACCAGTTGGGACACAATATTTGAGGGGGGCCCGTGATCCTATTTAAGGAATTTGAGCCCACTGAATGGTCAAGTGAGGCTGCACCATTTTTACGGTAGAGACGTTGGAGAGGTACATGTATCATAATTTCTAGTGTTCATATTTTAGTCGGGTGATTTGGAGAATTTGAAATTGATAATGAGTTAAAATTAATCTTAAATAAAATTCCATACTACTGGGGCATAGGAGATTTTTCTTTACTGTTTTTTGTTATGGAACCTGGTTATCATTTGTGCATAGTGTAGGCAGTGGAGGTTCAGTAGGCTAATATGGTGGATTAATGGAGGGTTGACCGACTAGAGAAGGTTGATCAGTGGAAGAGGTTGTTATGTTCTTTCTAGTGGAAGACTCTGGTAATGTATGAGTGTAGATTTTCTGATATAGAGTCATAGAAATGGTTCTATGAGCCTGCGATCACCTTCATCTTGAGGGAGGCTCAAATAGAGTATTGGGTTCTTTTCATAGTGAACCAGAATTAGGGAGTTGTGTTTCAGTGGTGAATGTTGTACCTAGGGGAGAGGAAGGAGACACACATTCTATTGGTGAATTTAGAGAAGGAGTTTTAAGAATAATTCATTTATTTAACCATGAAGGCTGAGAATAGGAAGGATTTGTTCTCCCCATAGCAAGGGATTATGTTAGTATGGGATCTGGGGATTAATTTCAGGGATATCCTTTGTTTTTACTAGATCTCTTTTCAGACGAGGGGTCTCATGTGAGATGTTTATAAGCGGTACATCATCCTTCTCTCCAGTATGTGGTTACTCCCATTACCTTTATAACATACTTTGAAGTCTAGAAGATGGCAGTGGTAATTGAGTGGATGCACTCATTAGGTAGACCACAATGGGATAGGAGCTGTAAGGGTTCTTATAAGGTAAAGGATACAAGAAGTAGGTTTTAGGTGCAAGGGCCTTCAAGGTTTCTCCTAGAAGGGAACCGATCTCAGCACTTTCCGTTCAGCCTTCGGTTCCATCTTCTTTTCTCATGAACATGTAATGAATGTGTTTTGTTTGAAGAGACTATTTATATCATTAAATTTATTTTCTAACAGTCATTCGAGATCAATATGGTGGAGGTTGGCAGGTTCAGCGCCTGCCTTAGAAGCAGTTGCCAGCTAGGCCATTTCAACAGCAGGGACAGGAGGCACATAGTCCATCGAGGGGAGACAAAGAAGAGAGAGACCAAACTCAGGGTGTTCCTTAGGGAACCTAACCCTAGGTATTTTCATTGAGGTGGTCATCTTTAATGAGGAATAAGTGATGGGTGTGGTCAGTTTCACACCGCAGATGTAAGAGTTCCTGTAGGGCCATAGATTGTTCAAGGTATGATCAATTTGTTTAGTACTCTTGCTTGTGTTTTGTTAGATTAGGGTGTTTCCCACTCCATTTCTTTACAATCTCTATCCTATGCTCTGTGATTATTCATAGAGAGGCTTCCAATTCCCTTGGTGTTAAATCATCCAATCATAGGTCTATCCAACGTTTTTGTTGTTTGTCGGGGATATAGATTGATGATGGGGCTCTATCAGTCTTGTGGGGATTTATTCTTGATATAGATTTTTTTGTACGATATTATTCTCAGAATCAACTATTTGTATTCTATGAATGCTATTATTGAATTATTCCATAGGATAGATATGTTTACTTTCATGAATGGAAAGTCTGTGACTTTCATTGGTGATCAGAGCTTCCAGGTGGGCAGTCGGCATGTGGAGCCTCTTCTTTCATTTTTGTTCGAGATCTTAGTGGAATCGTTGCACGCTAATATGGAATAGGTTCCCATAGTTATTGGTAAGTTCTTTGATGTATTTCATTAGGAGGTTGTGACTCTACATACACAATTTCATGTTGATTTTGGGATAGACTTATAGCTTGGTTCTTCTCTAATTTTGATGGATCCTTATCGGAAGGTAGTTTCTAAGCGAAAATTGTTGAGGATCGAGACTGATGACCTAATGAATAAGGGACTTATCTCTCCCAGGGTGTCTTTATAGGGTGATCTAGTATTTTTTTAAAAGAATCTAGTAGGTATTCTAAGGTAATTAATAGAATACCAGAGGTTGTATCAAGTGAAAATCATGAACTCTTACCCTCTTCTAAGGATAAACGTTATTCCCAACCAACTAAGAGGAGAAAGTAGGGTTTATTAGATAAATATGTCGTCTTGATATCACTTGTTGAGGGTGAAGGAGGGTCATATTCTGAAGACTTCTTTTAGATTCATGTATGGACACATCAATTTCATTGTCATGCCATTTTGTGCTATTAAAGTACTAGTCAAATTCAAGGGGATTATGCACTCCATATGTTGTGAGTTCCTAGAAAAATTGGTGAACGTATTCATCAATGACATCATATTCTACTCATGGTTAGAGAAGGATCATATAGAACACCTCTGTACAATCTCACAAGTCTTTTTGTGCCACCAACTCTACGGAAATTTGTCCAAATGTAAGTTCTAGACACGCTAGGTGCATTTCCATGGACATGTGGTGTCACAGAAGGTTTAGACGTTGAACCATCAAATGTGGAGGGAGTTGTTTCATGGGTAGTACCAATGAATGTGGTTGAGAATCATATTTTTATTATTCTTGAAGGATATTATAGAATATTTGTACCCAATTTCCCTCCATATTCAGATCCATTGAAAATTATAACCAGAAAAGATCAAACGTTTGGGTGGATCAATCAGTGTCAGGCAGCATTCAGCAATCTGATGGTGATGTTGGTATATTGCTCTAGTTTCCATAGGAAATAGTGATGTTCAAAGTGTTTTGTGATGATTTATATCTGACATTTGGATGCATGTTGATTTAGCCTTGGAGAGTGATATCTTTTGGGTCTAGATAGTCAGCTTCCAATGAACATAACTAGTCCAACCATGTTCTATAGCTTGTAGAAGTCATGTTTGTGTTGAGGTTGTGTCGGCATTACCTCATTGGGAAGCTCCTTATTATATTCACAGATCATAAGTGATTGAGATTTAGATTTTCATTGAAATATCAAAAATTAAGAGAGTAATGGTGGGTAGAGATCCACCAAGAATATGATTTCAAGATATCTTACACCTCAGCAAAGTTGAATTTTGTGGTTGATACCTTAAGAAGGATGTTGTAGAGGCTGGTAGTTCAAGAATCTATGGAGGATTGGAGGGTGATGGAGGAGTTAGTAGCCCTACATTTAAGGGAAGGAATGGTTGGTGGTAGTGGTTGTGTGTTTTTTATGAAAATGTAGTCTTATATTAAGTAGTTGGTTGAGGAGTCTCAATGGTGAGACTTGGAGGCATCAGTGATGCATGATCACTTTAACTAGGGTGATACTCCATAGGGATGGTTAGAGGATGGTCAGAATCGGATGCTCTTCCAAGTGAGTTTGTTTGTTCCAGTGGTGGTGCATGAGAGTTTCCACCATGAGTTTCATGGATCACCCTTTCAGTACACCCACGATTTTCAAAGATGTATTGTGTATGGAAGATGCAGTTTTTGTGGCACGAGATGATGAGGGAAGTGGTAGTGTTTGTGGAAAATAATTTATCATTCTAGCAGGTGAGGTCTGAGCATCGTGGCCTCGGTGTTTTATTTAATATCTTCTTTTTCCTGAGTGGAAGTGGGATGAAATCTCATTCATCTTCATCATAGGGTTACCTAGGGAACAAGGAGGTTGTGATGTATTATCGGAAGTAGTGGATCATCTAATTAAATCATCTCACTTATTAAGGATTAAGGAGTTAGGAGTAGTGGATATCTTAGAAAAGAGGTATGTGGATGAAGTGGTATGACTTTGTGGAGTTATGATATCCATTATCTGGATCGGGATACTAGTTTTACCTCCTGATTCTAGAGGGGATTTCTGCATGATTTTGGCACTCAGTTACACTTCATCACTATTTTCCACCCTCATACAGATAGGAAAATAAAAAGGACTATTGAGATGCAAGAAGATATGTTCTGAGCATGTATATTAAACTTTCGAGGATCTTAGGTATGAAACATTCCCTTGGTCGATTTTTCTTAAAATAATATCTATAAATCTTCCATTGGCATGGATCTATTTGAAGACCTATATAGAAAACCATGTTGTTAACATTTTTCAGGATAGAGACTAGGGGGGCAATTATTCTATGTTCTAAGTTACTGCAGAGCACAATAGAGAGGGTGAATTTGGTGTTTTAGAGGATGAATGCAACGTAGGTAGAAGTCTTATAATAACCACAACATGAGGCCTATGGAGTTAACATTTGGGACCACTTGTTCTTGATGCTTTCCCCTTAGCATGGGCATCAAAGGTTTTGCAGGGGGTAATCTTTCTCCAACACTCATCGGACCCTTTGAGGTGTTGGGTGAGTTTGAGAGGTGACTTTCAAGTTAGAACTACCAATGTAGTTGGAGAGGATCCACAATTTCATTCATGTCTCTCAACTCTATTTCAATCAACATGATGAATCTCAAGTCATTGATTGGAGAGTGTTTGGTATTGAATACGATGCAACATTCAAATATTGTCTAGTAGAGATCCAAGATCATTGGAAAAATGTGTTGTGTGGACAAACCATTCCTCTGGTTCGGGTGTTGTGGAGGCATGGTGGCTTGGAGTAGAGTACATGGGAGTGATAATCATAGATTTTTTCCTAGTACCTAGAGTTGGTTTGAGTTTTTCCTTGTTCTTTTTTTTCATTGTAATGTGATTATGGAACTATGTTTACTATGATATGAGTTGTTTCTTTATTCTGTGATGTGTGATGAAGTCTTGATATATGTAAAGGTGAAAGGGAATATTCCAAATTGATACAAATTAATTATGATTCGATTAAACCTATGCAGGAAAGTTAGTGTCTCCTAGAGAAGGAAGTATCTTTATATAGAGGACGTAAATTTTCTGGTCCACGTGTCTAAACAGTGTGGTTGTTGTGCTTGTGTGGTGTGTCTTTTCATCAGTTGGGTTAGCAGCTATCAGAGGAGATTTTCTTGGTTGATGAGGTTTTACACTCCATCATTTGAGCAACACAAGGTGGTTGTCATCGAAATTTGATGTGTTTTTTGGTATTAATGTTCCATGAAAGGTAAGATCCTTCATAAGTATCTAACGAGGTGCGTTTTGAGACCTCACTTTCCTCTGGGATTGGTTTTTGATTCTCAAATATTATAATAATTTTAGAGATATATGAGGTAATGATTCATGTCATCATGTTCTGTTACTTTGAAGGTTTTGGATGTTAGAAATATTTTGGGGTAATTTGGGGAGGTTTGATTGCTGATGGCTCAAAATGAGAGGATTACACACCGTGTAATGAGGATACATGACCTCAATATCAGGTAAATGGAATGTTTAAAAGGGTTCAGGGAGTGAAGAGATTTTTGTTTTGAAAAATAAAATAATTCAGGATGTGATTGGTTTAGTGGTGGATGTAGACCTCAATGGATTTCATGCCATGAAAGGGGAACACACTTCATGTAATCCCCCAACCCCATTTTTTAAGAAGTTTTTGTTTGGAAAAACCTTATTTAAATAATCATTTATCTCTTTTACTCTCATTCTAGAAAAAACCTTGGTGACCAAAAGAGACCTTCGATCACCATTCCTCCCACCTTGGTCAATTGAATCTTGTGGTTGTTCATAGGTGACATGTTATCGACATGTGGTATGCTTCTCCCTTCTTTTCAGCTTTTCCATCTTTTTCTACCCCCCTAAAACTCACATTTTTAATTTGTTTTGTTTAGGAATTACTGTTTGGGTATCGTTTTAATGATACTTTTTTACAGAATAGGTTGAACTATGTTTATAGTAGTGTGATTGTCACTTATGGTATTTCTTCTTCACCATGTTGTGCCCAAAGTAATAGGAAATCTTTTTCAAGGTATGCTTTCTCTTTTGATTCTCTTTGATTTTAAATCATGTTGGAGGGATCTACTTTGGTTTCATATGTATTATAGTTGTTCCTCCCCGATTAAAGAAAAATAAATAGATAATTGAATTGAAAAGGGATGTGGGGTGTGTTCTCTTACTTCATACAGCCTTTATCTTTTCTTTGATGTTTTGATTGTACGGGTTAAACACCCCGCTAAAAATTGTGGTCATTGGTGGTACTTTCTTATGAAATAAACAAGTTAATTGTTGTTAAGTTATTTTTAAACACTTGAAAATGGATATTTGGTTAATTATGTACACCTGTATAGTGAATGGATGCCCTATGTTCATATAACTTTTGTGATAATCCCATAAAATAATAAGAATAATTAATTATGGGATGATTTTTTAATCTAGAATTGTGTTGTGAATTATTATGTGGGGTGCAGTGTTTTTTGGGATAGATGTGGTTGTTTGTATGATATGTAGGGGTCATTAAGTGGTTTTTTATTGTGTGTGTGTTTTTTTGGATTGAGGAATTCATGAACTTGTGTGGATCAATGATATTGCAGGACTGTTGTGTGGTGGAGCAAGGCTGTGGGATGGTTGTGCAGTACAACAGGGCTAGGAGACCATTTTCTGGTGATGTGTGATAGGATGGGGTTTTTCTTGATTTATTTTGGTTGGAAAGTGTCTTGAGTGGGTTGAGTTTGAAGAATGATTTTAGTGGTTGATATAGGTGGTTTACCCAGATTTTCTCCATGAGTATCATATAGAATAATTTCCTAGTGTCTGGGGATTTATATATCATGAATGGGTATCAAACAAAGATGAATATAAAGATAATTTAGTTTTTTGTCTTTTCACCTTCTGATATGACCTTGTTTGTGTTTCTTGTTATGTCTAGTGTTTAGTATATACCAAGTAGTGATGGATTTGATAAATTAATGGTTAAATAAAAAAATAGAAATGGTTAAATTGAATTGGATAGAAACCATGACATGGGCATGTGGCTTGTTATGTGGGTTGTATACTTTAGGTGTTCCAATGAACTGGGGAATTCATGGGCTGGTTAATGATTGTCTTGAAGTCATAGGTTGGGATTTATTGTTTAGTTCCATATATGTATCTATTAGTATTTCATTGTGATTTCAATATACACCCCCACACTAGTTGAGAATTATGTTCCAACCACCCCATTCATCACGAGGTAGGGTGTATTTTCCCCACATCTCAGTGGGAGGATCGATGGTTTGGTGCTGGTTATTCTCTACTCCAACTTCTAGGAATTTGTATCCAAATACTCTTCAGGTGGGATGTGGTGCAGTTGTGAGGTCCTTGTGTCTATGGGGAGGTATGCTTTCTAGGGTGTCTATGGGTTGGGATGTGGTGTTCTTTCCCAAGTTTATTTTGGATGAGATATGGTTATGGCCCATGTGTCTATGGGTGAGGTGTGTTTTGGTTGTGGAACTTGTGTTTGTGGGAGAGATGTGGTATAGTTGTGGACTAGTTTTTTGTACATGGAATGTGGTGATATTCATTTACCCAAGTTGTAGGACAAGCTCTGAAGCCTAGTTGTGTGTGGGAGGTTTGTGACATGGGGATTTTTGAAGAGTGTAGACACTTCTGTATTTTTCCATTATTGTATAACCATCTAACCAGTCGGAAGTGGTTTTAGGTACCCAAAAAATTGATGTACTTTTTATATTACTTTAATTGACTTGGTTTATTTGGTGAGAATTCCTTGGTGAGGTTGGGATGGTTAGTATTATTTGTTAGGTTTTTTTGGTTTCATTTATTTTCTCACAGGAGAATTAGTATTCTTCTCCCACTTGTGCATGAGAGACAATGGTTTTTCCTATAGAGTATACTTGTATGCTCACCATATGTTATAAACTGCTTTTTAGTTTATCTTGGTGTATTAATTATATATGTAGCAGTTTTGTTTTAGAGATGCATGTGGGATGGTTTGGCATTCATTTATATGTATCTCTTAGATATTTTTCCAGGATAATACATCTTATCTCCCGATCATTGTTACTATAAAAGGGTAATGCCTCCCATTTGGTAAGAATTTTATACCCTTGGTGTTGGTCACCACCTCGGGGCCTAATAGAGGTGGGGCTCAGGGGGGGGGTCATTATCTCTCTTTCTCCATTTTTGGCTCCAGAGGGGCATCTTTAGAGGGATGGGGTCAAGAAATCAGGTCACATTCAAAATAAATTTTCAAAAAGGTGAAGTGAAAAAGTGCAGAATCATTTAATTAAAAAAGGATATTCAATATTGATTCCTGGAAAATTATAGAAGGGGTTTTAGAAAAAAATTAAGTGAAAGAAAAAATTAATAAACATGGAATGAAAATATTTTTATCATTTTAAATTATATTTTTTGGAATCCACATCATAAAAATATATAATAATATTAACTCGTGAAATGTGGTGAATGGGAATATGAAGGTCAAATGAGATAAACCATAACTAGTTTTCCTAATATAAATGGGGTAATTGGATGGAAATGGGATTATGGAAAAAGAGGGGGAACCATCATTAATGTTGGTTTCAATTAATTTCAATATTGATTTACAGTTTGAGGAAGGAATTTTTCAGGGTTATTATTTCAATAACCAAGGAAAAATTCATAAGAGAGTGAATTCATTATAGTAACATTATATAATATAATATTCCCATATTGAAAAACAATAGTCAAAGTGGTATCATTATGACTCTAGAAATGAAGTTTAGTTTAGAAGAACCACTTCTGGTAATGGAAACATAAGAATCAAAATCACAAAATAGAGATACCATGAAATGGAATTAAAAATATCAATAAATTAAATATATTAAATTTACTTGAAGTCAAAGGGTAAGTGAATACAATATGTAAATTAAATTATGTTTCTTAATATAAATAGTGTCTTATGAATTTACAAATGTGACAATGAAATTATTACCATAATTCTTTTCACAATCAAAAGAACAATATTATGCTGTATAAAAAATTATTGTCTTAATCACCTAGTTCAGAACCTTATTTGTATGTTTACAATTTTTTAAACAAAACATATAATTATTCTCTTCATGTAAATTAGTTATTTATTTTTTATTTTTAGTATTGGTTTTGAGTAATCTAGAATGTTTGGAACTAGTTTTGTAATAAAGGTGTTCTTATTTGTTATTGAAAAAATTCAACATTAAAATATCAAAAAAAAAGTACTATAATTTACTCTTTATAATTATTTATATTGTTATAATTTCAATATATGTGTGTTTCAGCTGTGTTCCATAAAGATGAAACTAGCGATAAACATATTTTAGTGATTTTTTAATAGACATTGATATTTAAATTAATGATTTTATTATTAATGTTACTATTAAATAATAACAAAAAAATAATTAATTTCATTTTTATATCACATATTATCTGTAAGAAATTTATCATGTTCATTGATGATATTATTTTATAAAATTTTTCAATTAGGTGGTTAGACCAACCCAAACATAAAAATACCATAATTAATGGATGATTATGGTTTTGAAAGTTCTTATTTTTGGACAATATCATTGTAATATAATAATAATAATAGTTATTATATATATTTAGAATCCTTAATTAAATATTAATATTTTTAGTAAATAATAATGAATATAAATGAAGAATATAATATGAAACTTTGAATAGGAAGTAGTCCCCATATTTACATGAATTTTTTGTTATTCTATCGTGATGGAAAATATGAAATATGGTTATTGATTTTTTCCATATAATAGTAAAATTCATTAAATAATTTTATAATTTAATTTTATATTATTTTGAACATTTATTTTGGAAATTTAATTTATAAAATATTTTATATTGGGGATAATTTAGTACTCGAGTGGGGAGCCTGAGTTTTTACATAGAGGATGCATCAGAAATGGACATCATTTCCTAAAATAATATAAATATAATATAAAGGAAGTAAAAAAAATAAGAATTATAGGTAAATGAAATAGGTATGAGTTTCAAAAGTAAACATGACTTTTAGAGTGATCTAGAAGAGGTGTTCTATAGACCCTTTTATAAGTGGTCAGAATGGTATTTTTTAAAATATTTCATTTTAATAAAAGAGGGAAATGTTTCACATAGACCCCAAAAAAGGAAAATTACAGAGTTTAGATATTATTTAGTTTACCCACACCTCAAATGCTTGATTAAAACTTTTTAAAAATAAATTAGTCTCTTTGCTCCTTCTGTAAACTATATCTACAAAATATTGGATTTTATTGTGGTAAAAAATTTTTACAAAAGAAATTCAATTTTTTTTTATAAAACTATTATGGGGACTATTTTATAATTTATAACTACTAATTAAAAAAATAGATATCAATTTTCATAAATAAAATTTTTTATGTTATAAAGATTAATTTTCATAATAATTCATGTGACGTGAAAAAAAACATTTTTAGAAAAAAAAATATTTTTTATTAAAATTTATGCTTTTGATATAATTGTAAGTGATTTTTATTCTCGTAATTAAAATTTTCCTATTGTAAAAAAATAAATTTTATATCTGTTTAAAATAAATCCAATAAAAATTGTATAATTAATAATATTTAAATAAAAGAAAATCAAAAATACATCTGTTTGATGAAGAAAAATTAAATCTAATATAATGTTAAAAATATATTTTTTAAATTCTTAATATTATTCAAAATTTATTTTTTACTCCTTAAATGCATATTTTATCTTCAAAATTGTTTTGTAATTTTTAATGTTATATTGACTTATACAAATAGTAATCGATGCTAAAATTTTTAAAAAACTATATCTTCACTTATCATATAAAAATACATTATTTAATCAAAATCATAACAATTTTTCATTATAAAATTATGAAAATAATTATTTAATAATGATTTTTATTTAAAAAATTGAAATTAAAAAATTATAAATTTATAATTTAAATGAAAATAAAATCGATTTTTTTATGAAATCCAGTTTTTAATACATTAGGGGTTCTTAATATTATTTTTATGACTCTATTCTTGGACTATGTCGTATTATTTACTAGATGATTTATTATCCTTATATTTACATATTAGTAAATAATTTTTTTCCCATTTTAGTTTATTGTTTTGTGTGGGGAAATATTTCTAATTTAGTATTCATTTTAAAAAATACATTTCCAACACTCAAGGAATTACTTTCTCCCAACTTAAAAAAAAGTCTTTCCTTGTAATTTTAATTTTCATTTAACAGTTATATTAAATAAAAGTGTCATATGGATAAAAATTAATCATGATTTATCTTCTGGAGTTATATAAATAAATTTTGTAAACATATATTTTTTCTTTCATTATTGGCCAATAATAATATTGTGTTTTTCTCTAATCATGTGAGTTAAACATACCTCATGAGTAGGTATCAAATGTCCAATAATATAACTAATTTTACAAGAATCCTCATATCCATACTATTAATGAAATTTGATCACATCGTTTTTCATTATATTTTATTTAGTTTCTTCATTTTTTTATTAATATGGATTTTATATGGAGATACCGATTATGTTTCCAAAATCACATCACATTCGACTTAATAAGGGATAATACAACTTTTATTAAGTATATTAAATAAAACATATCTTAGGATATGTTAATAATATATTGTTTTACTTAATATTGTTAAATAATAGAGTTTTTTTATTTTTTGATTTCGGAAAACTTTTTAGGCTTACTATAGAGGCTTGAAATAGATTCCAATTTGATATCTAAAAATATTATTTGGAGGGGGAGGATAAATTTTACCCTTCTTATTGATGAAAATGTTTTAATTGTAGGATAGTATAGTGTAAAGGCCCAAAGAATGACGTACATGGACATTACATTACTTTTTTGGAATACTTAATACAAAAGAAAAATAGACACACAATGATCGTAATAGTTTAGTGTATTTGGAAACTCGGAATATAATCTTCTAATAATGTTGAAAGATCTTCAACAAATCCCATAACGATCTTACCCTTTTTGTTTCCTTACCTAAAACCTTTCTTTATTTCCTGGGGAAAATAAAACATAAAAAGGGTGAGCTCAAATACTCAGTAAGGGAAAACATAGAGAACATAAAACAATCCATAAACATTTGGAAACAAAATCTTGAACATGAAATTTAAACATCAAAATCTTGAGCAAAGACATAAATCGTGGATGTACATAAGGAATGTATCATAATGGAACATCAGCCATGATAAAATATAATGGGAATAAAAAATGTAATTGTGGCAACCATTCAGCACATGTTATGATTTCCATAGTATCCAAGGCATTGCTACCAAGACTATCTTAGTGGACAAAGTCCCTTTCTGAATTGAGTTCACTCCTCATTTCAGTCCTGTAACACTGAACCGGATTAACTTACCATTCCAACCATGTCTATCTCATGAGATATAAATCTTTACCCAATTCATTGGAGGGAGATATAGGTCCCAACCATCTCATAATGTAATCATTCTTACTTGTGCCACAAAATCATAAATCATACATCATAGCATAACCAATGTAATAAATTGGGATTCTTAAAAATCATTCCATCATAACATAATCCTTATAAATCAAATGGATATCATTTCATAATAATAAAAGTGAAACTATGTAAATCATAGAGACATGATACTTGAAACATACACATATGAAATAATGTCATCTTAGATGAAAAATGGTTTTTATAAAGCACTTGAAATGAATTCTTGAGGAAAATACACTTTCTTTTTCGAAATAATTTTCTTTTCAGAAAAATTCCACACAATTATAAAGGAAAATTATTTTATTGAAAATAACCATGAAATCATGTAGAGTATGCTTCATGAAATTAAGGCGTTATAAAGCCATAAAAATCTGTTCACGCCGTATAAGTTAAAAAACATTCTTCTCGTACTTTTGCCGGAAAAGTCAAAAAGTACCTCATATAGTATAAAAAATATTCCTTACATACCATGTAGTAAAAGTAAAAAATGGGTAAAAGGACTTTAAACATACATGAAACCATTTTTAGGAAACATGGACATGGATGATAACAATAACCCCAGTAAATACTTACGAATAAGCAATCTCGGATAAAAATGAGATTTGCAAAATTATCCCTTACCTTATGTCCAATTTCTTTAGTGTGTGTCCGTGACTCCTGTATAGTGGGTTTAAACCTATTATTAACTTGTAACAGAGACATAATAATATTTATGATATCATATTTGATTCACATACGACTTTATATTACCCGTTCTTTTGTAAATTTCTTGTTAAAGCAGCATTTTGGGTAAAATCATTTCATTTATTGTTCGTGTTATTAATATGGTTACATAGATCATGATTACTTAATTCCAGAATATAAAACATGATTTATATATAATATATATTCAGAATATACATATATGTAATAGATCAATAAATGGAAAGAAATACACCGTTCATGGAGACGGTAGGCCATACGTACGCATGAACGTTGTTTTCGTTTCCTTATTGAATTGAATAAAATTAAGTAGATGACATACATATATATATAAATAAATCCAGGAGCATTATTATGTCATATATTTCATGATTACATATTATATATACTTTATAATCATTCTTGAATGGTTAACATGGAGAGTGAATCTCATCGTGTCGTGGAGACGGTAGTCTGTACGTATGCACGAGCGATGATATCGTTCCCATATTTATTGAATCGAATTGGAGTGAATTATCTAATATATTAGAATCAGTATGATGTTATAATAATCATATGTATTTATTATTTACAACATTATACCCATCCAAGTAAGGTGGTGGGGGAAAAACATATTACACCACAGCGTGGAGACAGTATTCCGTACGTACGCATGCGTGGTGATTTCATTTTTTGTAGGATGGATAGAAGGTTAAATGGGGTTTTTTAATATTTATAATAACATATCAGTATATTATTTATACTGATGTTATTACAATATAATTAAACAACTAAATAATAGGAGTTAGAAGAAGAAATAAATTTGAAAGAATCAGTAACAGATATTACATTTTCTTCGATATGTCTCTATGAAACCTCCTCTTAGGGCACTATGATTGGCCTTTGAAGTATACCAGGACCTATAGGATGTTTCTAAAGAATAGGATAAGATAAATTGGTAGGGTTTGTCCGAGCTTGAAGGCACCAAGTTGTGTGAGGAGGAGAGGGAGGAGGTGCCCTTTTATAAGGGAGGAGAGGGGCACCTTTAGAATCCTCAGAAACATTAGTTTAATATAATTTCACAACCCACATAAAAACATCCAAAAATGAATCAATTCTAAGATTAGATGAGATATGGTTGTAATATAATCAGCCAATAAAATTTAGACATGTTTGGATCTTATTTTAAACCTTATCATTTTGATTTATCCTTATTTAATCTATTTAAGTTTATCTGTGGTAATAAAATTCTAAATTTCAAATGGTTAAAAATAATCACTTATTTGTTGTTAATTGTACATAATTGGATACTTTATGACATTTTAGACTATATAAATTTCAATTTATAATTTTTAAATATTTTTGTGATTTTTAAACAATTTAATAATATGTTATTTTTATAAAATAACAATTGTGTCAGTTTTGACACTATTCATTTATTTGGATTTAAATAAAATCTACACAATGGATATAATCGAAATAAAATATTAAATAGATTACTAACATGTAAAGTTTGTCTATAAAATTCGTGGATCACATTAAATAGTTCATATAATATTTATTTTAATATTTTTAAAACCATTTATTTGGCATATCTCTTAATAAAATAACTTGTACAACATTTTTTTATAATTATTTAATATACATATTTGTTTCATAAAAAATGAATATAAAATACTTTGGGGAAAATAAATATCATATATATTATAATAATAATTTTACGCGAATTTATAATCTTAAAATAACAACATGTAAATTGTTATCTTTATTAAATTATGATGGTGACAACTTTGGAATCATTTAAAATAAAATATCATAAGTGCCATATTTGCCATAATAAAGATCCAAATGGCCGAAAATTTTGCCAGTGGATGATTAGGGTTTATATATACATTACTAATAAATTTTTTTGCCGATTTTTTGGGCCTTTTGATATGTATTACTATTTCAATAAAAACTATATCATTGAGTGAGACATATTTCACCTTCCTTTAAATAAAATAAACTAATGGTATTAATCAGCTCCAAGTGGGTTCTAATGGATTCCATTTCTACCCAAATATGACTTAGGACTAAATATAATCATCCAATTATATTAAGACAAGTATTAGGATAATTTTATAATATTATATTTACCCTTAACTACCCAATTTACCTTTTACTATGGTAAATAAAATTTACCGTTGTTACTATTCATAAAGCCCAAAAATAAAAAGTAGTCTATTAATATAATTTGGACCCACTGATTCCAAATATGGAATCCATTTTTCTAAATTCAATACATAGAAGTTGCAGAAATTTAATTAAAATTAGTCCCATTGTCGAAAGAAAATGGGTTTTTGTTTAAAACATTGCAAAAGTTTGAATTTATTTAACCAAACAATTCAATGTAAAATCAGTGCTAATGACATAAATTATATTAAATGGTAAAAATATATTCCATTTATACTTTAAAACCATTAAATATTATAATTTAACCACTTAAGTTATTACGATGAAAAAAGTTGTTTTTAATTAAAATATTGTGTGTTTTTACTATTCATTAAAATATGAAAGTTATCCGAATAATATGAAAATTTTATCCAAGGTAAAATTTTATATCCTTATTCCAAAGAATAATTTTATTTTGTAAAATTGAACTTATTAACACTTCAAAAACTATATTTAAAGTGGGTGCGCCATCAAAAGGCGGAAAAACTTCATTTTTTGAAAAATACTTATTTTACACAAAACGTTTATTTTGTTCTTATACCATGTTATATAAAATGTGTCAGATGAATAAGAATGTTATAAAATTAAATATTTAGTTAATACTATTCATAATGGCTAGTTTATAATAATATTATAATAATAAATCGTTGTTTAGTACACGCTATCGAGGAAGGTCATGATTGCGTATAATGCAAGCCAAGTCAGGGTTGCGTGTAGTGCACGACTACTTTGTTGTTACTTATTACAAAATACATTGAATATATATATATATATACTCAATGTTTCATAGAATAAATACTCTCAAACAAACATGAAATTGTGTGTAACACGATCCAAGATTAGTGTTGCGTATAACGTAAGATTATATTGGTGTAGCGTACAACAGAAGATATGAAAGAAATTAAAATGAATATATCTTATAAAATCTCGGGTTTTTACATTCTACCCCCCTTAAAATAAATTTCACCCTCGAAATTTGTCAGGGTTATAAATCATTTACTATTCATAGAAACCCACATCGTAAAAAGGAATACTAAAACTTAATTTTAAAAACTAAAGTATGAAACATAATGATTACCCAAAGTAACTCATAATTGGGTTTCCATATAGGAGAACATAGGTGAAAATATGGATATGGAAGAGAAATATAAACATCTGGTTCTGATGGAGTGTGGTAGAGAACATGGCTATGAAAAATCCAACAATCACAAAGCCATAAATTTTTTATGATCTAAGGTACCATCTGATTCATCAGATATAAGGACACTAGGACAACATTTTTTTGTATTCAATATCATTTCCCTAAAGTTGAAGAAATTGGAATTAGAAGAAATACGTTCTTGATTTTGGTACAATCTCACTGTTGGTCATTCCTTGGACAATTTCCACTTCATCTCTTAAATAAATGAAGTTGAATTTTTCATTTGCGAAGTTTTAGCAGATCATATGATAGAATGATAGGTCATTCCATCGGTTCTCAAAAAAAAAGTTTTCAAAAGTTATCAAATATACATAAGTCCATATATAGTGAGATTAATCGTATATGATCCCAAAAATGGACTTATACTTCATCTATCATACCGCTTAATGAAATAAAACTAGTTTCTACTAACCAGAGACTTCCTGTAGGCCAGTGGTAGGTGATAAAGGCCAGTCGTACTTCGGTTGTGGGTTCGATTCCCACAGCCTTGTCAGACGCGATGGGCTGTCACCCGTCCTACAGGTTTTCCTTTTTTTCAAAAAATACATTATTATAACATTCCATCAATAATATCAAAAAAATTCTAGCCTTAAACAATACTACCTTATGTCCAAAATAATCCATTCCAATCTTTAGTCTTATCCAAAATACTGTTGTCCAATCTCATATTATAGTGAAAATGATTACCAAAGAGTTCATATAACAAGGAGGTTAATACCATCATTGATCCCCATATATCATAAGATATGTCTTGTTGGTCACATTCCAAACATTCAAAGGCCTTAATCATGTATTCTCTTGAAAAAAATGAATACCCATTGAACCATAGTGAAAACATGAATGCATTTACAAGTTAACACTTTCCACATACCAAAATCCTCAAAATTCTATATACTCAAACCATGATATCACTTAGTCCTTATATTAATAACGAGCTCATGAATACTGTCAAACATTTCATTTTATCCTTATCTATTCATTATGCGCATATTATCTGCTTTCCAAAATATTTGAATCACTTTTCATGGTTATCGATACCATAAAACTATTGAAAACCACAATAGACTAATACAAAAATATTCTAATACACCATAAAAGTACCTCAACAACATTATTCATGAATACCGATACCTAAACACTTCAATCCATCCTCTTCAATGATTGTCCTGGATTAAGTCCTTCCTTGATTTAGAAGTAACATTGTTGGTCAGGGCATTGAGTTGGGTAATGCCCGTGTTCTCCACAAAAAAGACATTGAACTCCATAACAGTCTATCACTCTATCACCCTTTTCTCCACATAGATAACATATGTCCCTCCATTTGAGGTATTCCTCAAGGTTCTTCTTCCCTTATTTATAAATATCAGTCTTCCTTTTTCTATTCTCCTCAACATGTGAACATGCATAAAAGTATATCATCCTCTTATTTGATGAATTAGGAAAACCACTAAATTTCACCTTGTTAATCATATATCATGATGACTGATTCAGAATAATCACAATATCTTTCTCTCTAGGAATTTCGCAATTATTTTACTAATAGTCACCAATTTGTCCATTGGATTCAATGTTAACTGAATTCTTTTTGGTTCCCTCCATTGACTAAAACACAAAAATAATTCTGTGAGAGGAAAAAATCATAAAAGGAAAATAAAATAATCAAGGTGAAGTACCTTCAACATCTAACATCTTAGGTTTAATTCTAATATCGTTATAGTAATTCTAGGACTATAACCTATACTTATACTTAATCTTAGGGACATCCCTAGACATACCATAGAAATATCTCTAGGGATCTCACTATAGTTTTCGCACACTAGTTTCCAAAGGTTGACTAAACATTTCCTCTGATACCAAACTGTAAAGGCCCAAAGCTGGACGTACATGGACATTACATTACTTTTTCGGAATACTTAATACATAAGAAAAAATAGACACACAAGGATCGTAATAGTTTAGTGTCTTTGGAAACTCTGAATATAAATTTCTAATCATGTTGAAAGATCTTCAATAACTCCCATAACGATCTTCCCCTTTTTGTTTCCTTACCTAAAACCTTTATTTATTTCCTAGGTAAAATAAAAAATAAAAATGGTGAGCTCAAATTCTTAGTAAGGGAAAACATTGAGAACATAAAACAAATCATAAACATTTGGAAAAAAAACTTGAACCTGAAATTTAAACATCAAAATCTTGAGCAAAGACATAAATTGTGGAAGTATGTAAGGAATATATCATAATGGAACATCAACCATGATAAAATATAATGAAAAAAAAACATGTAATTGTAGAAACCATTCATCACATGTTATGATTTCTATAGTATCCAAGGAATTTCTACCAAGACCATCTTAGTGGACAATGTGCCTTAGTGAAACGAGTTCACACCTCGTTTCAGACATCTAACACTGAACCGGATTAAGTTACTATTCCAGCCATGTCTATCTCACGAGAAATAAATCATAACCAATGCATTAGAGGGAGATATAGGTCCCAACCATCTCATAATGAAATCATTCTTACATGTTCCACAAAATCATAAATCATACATCATAGCATAACCCATGTAATAAATTGGGATTCTTAAACATCATGACATCATAACATAATCCATATAAAACAAATGGATATCATTTCATAATAAGAAAATTGAAACTATTTAAATCATGGAGACATGATACTTGAAACATACACATATGAAATAATGTCATCTTAGATGAAAAATGGTTTTGATAAAGCACTTGAAATGAATTCTTGAGGAAAATACCCTTTTTTCAAATCATTTTCTTTTTAGAAAAATGACACACAATTTTAAAACAAATTGATTTTACTGAAAATAACCATGAAATCATGTAGACTATTCTTCATGAAAATAAGGCGTTATAAAACTGTAAAATTCTGTTCACACCGTATAAGTTAAAAAACATTCTTCTCGTACTTTTGCTAGAAAAGTCAAAAAGTACCTCGTATGGTAAAAAAAAGATTCCTTACATTCCATGTAGTAAAATTAAAAAATGGTTAATAAGGACTTTAAACATATATGAAACCATTTTTAGGAAACATGGACATGGATGATAATAATAACCCCAGTAAATACTTACGAATAAGCAATCTCGGATAAAAATGAGATTTGCAAAATTATCCCTTACCTTATGTCCAATTTCTTCCGTATGTGTCAGTGACTCCTGTATAGTGGGTTTAAATATATTATTAACTTGTAACAGAACCATAATAATATTTATGATATCATATATGATTCACTTACGACTTTATATTACCCGTTGTTTTGTAAATTTCTTGTTAAAACAACGTTTTGGGTAAAATCATTTCATTTATCGTCCGTGTTTGGAATATGATTACTTTGATCATGATTACTTAATTCCAGAATATAAAACATGATTTATATATAATATATATTCAGAATTTACATATATATAATAGATCGATAAATGGAAAGAAATACATCGTTCATGGAGACGGTTGGTCGTACGTACGCATGAATATTGTTTCTGTTTCCTTATTGAATTGAATGAAATTAAGTAGATGACATACATATATATATACATAAATACAGTAGAATTTTTATGTCATATATTTCATTATTACTTATTATATATACTTTATAATCATTCTAGAATGGTTAACATGGAGAGTGAATCTCATCGCGTCGTGGAGACGATAGTCCGGACGTACGCACGACCGATGATATCGTTCCCATATTTATTGAATCAAATTGAAGTGAATGATCTAATGTCTTAGAATCATTATGATGTTATAATAATCATATGTATTTATTATTTACACCATTATACCCATCCAAGTATGGTGGTGGTGGAAAAACAGATTAGACCACGGCGTGGAGACGGTATTTTGTACGTACGCACGCCTGGTGATTTCATTTTTTGTAGGATGGATAGAAGGTGAAATGGGGTTGTTTCATGTTTATAATATCATATCAGTATATTACTGATACTTATGTTATTACAATATAATGAAACAAATAAATAATAGGAGGTATAAGAAGAAATAAATTTGAAATAATGGGTAACAGATATTACCTTTTCTTCAATATGCCTCTCTGAAACATCCTCTTAGGGAACTAATATTGGTCATTGAAGTAGACCAAGACCTATAGGATGTTTTTAGGGAAATTTAGAAGATAAATTGGCAGGGTTTGGCCGAGCATGAAGGCTCAATGTGGTGTGAGGTGGAGAGGGAGGAGGTTCCCTTTTATAAGGGAGGAGAGGGGCACCATTGGAATCATCAAAAATATTAGTTTAATATAAATTCAAAAACAACATAAAAACCTCAAAAAATGACTCATTTCGAAGATTATATGAGATAGGGTTGTAATATAATCAACCAGTAAAATTTAGACATGTTTTGATCTTATTTTAAACCTTATCATTTTGATTTATCCTTATTTAATCTATTTAAGTTTATTTCTGGTAATAAAATTCTAAATTTTAAATGGTTATAAATATTCACTTATTTGTTTTTAATTTTCCATAATTGGATAATTTATGACATTTTCTACTATATAAATTTCAATTTAAAATTTTTAAATATTTTTGTGATTTTTAAACAATTTAATAAGATGTTATATTTATAAAATAACAATAGTGTCAATTTTGACACTATTCATTTATTTAAATTTAAATAAAATATACACAAAGGATATAATCAAAATAAAATATTTTATATATTCCTAACATGACAAATTTTTCTATGAAATTCTTGGATCACATTAAATAGTTCATATAATATTTATTTTAATATTTGTAAAACCATTTATATGGTCTATCTCTTAATAAAATAATTAGTACAACGTTTATGTATAATTATTTAATATACATATTTCTTGCATACAAATTAAAAATAAAATCCTTTGATGAAGATAAATATTATATATTTTATAATAATAATTTTACTCGAATTTATCATCTTAAAATAACAAGATGTAAATTATTATCTTTATTAAATTATGAAGGTGACAACTTTGGAATCATTTAAAATAAAATATTATAAGTGTCATAATCACCATAATAAGGACTTAAATGGTCGAATATTCGGCCAGTGGATGATTAGGGTTTATATATACACTATTCATAAGTTTTGTGCAGATTTTTTGGCCTTTTTATATTTATTAATATTTCAATAAAAACTACATTATATATTTTTCACTAAATAAATAATTTCGGCATCATTAATGTATAAGATAATAAGGTAATTAAATAACTCATAAAATTTATAAATAAATTACCATGATAAAGAAAAGAATTTTATCTTTTAAATTAGTATTTATAACCGAATTTATATTCTGTATAAACTTATATTAAAAATACTTTAATTATTAAAGTTGAGTGAGACATATTTCACATTCCTTTAAATAAAATAAACTAAAGGTATTAATCACCTCAATGTGGGTTCTAATGGATTCCATTTCGACCCAAATATTAATTAGGATGAAATATAATCATCCAATTGTATTAAGACAAGTATTAGGATAATTTTATAATATTATATTTACCTTTAATCACCCAATTTACCTTTTACTATGGTAAATAAAATTTACCGTTGTTACTATTCATAAAGCCCAAAAATAAAAAGTAGTCTATTAATATAATTTTGACCCACTGATTCCAAATATTGAATCCATTTTTCCAAATTCAATACATAGAAGTTGCGGAAATTTAATTAAAATTAATCCCATTGTCGAAAGAAAATGGATTTTTGTTTAAAACATTGTAAAAGATTGAATTTATTTAACCAATGAATTCAATGTAAAATAAATGCTAATGACATAAATTATATTAAATGGTAAAAATATATTCTATTTATACTTTAAAACCATTCAATATTATAATTTTACCATATAAGTTATTACGATGAAAAAAGTTGTTTTTAATTAAAATATATCGTGTTTTTACTATTCATTAAAATATGAAAGTTATCTGAATAATATGAAAAATTTATCCAAAGTAAAATTTTATATCCGGATTCCAAACAATAATTTTATTTTTTAAAATTGAACTTATAGACACTTCAAAAACTAGATTTAAATTCGGTGTTCCATCAAAAGGCGGCAAAACTGCATTTTTTTTAAAATACTTATTTTACCTAGAAATTTTATTTTGTCCTGATACCATGTTCTAGAAAATGTGTAAGATGAATAATAATGTTATAAAATTAAAAATTTATTTAATTCTATTCATAACAGCTAGTTCATAATAATATTATAATATTATATCGTTGTTTAGTACATGCTATCGAGAAAGTTCGCGATTACGTGTAATGCAAGCCAAGTCAGGGTTGCGTGTAGTGCACGACTCCTTTGTTGCGGCATATAACAAAATAAATTGAATATATATATATACTCAATGTTTCATAGAATAACTACTATAAAACAAACATGAATTGTGTGAAACACGATCCAAGATTAGTGTTGCGTATAGCGCAAGATAGTCTTGGTGTAGCGTACAACAGAAGATATAAAAGAAATTAAAACGAATATATCTTATAAAATCTCAGGTTGCGACATATAGGATCTCCCAAATTCCATTGGTTTAGGAGGATATAGGTTATTATGCTACACTCTTATATTATAGAATTCTTTTTCATAAAATAATGCGTCCTGTTACATCCTGAGTTTTAATAAAGAAAATCCATGTTTATTAGCGTATGTGATACGCAACATCGAGCTTAAATGAACAAATAAGTATTATTTAAATGTTACCAGTATAACCTAGATGTTTGAATGGAGGGAATGTGAAGTATTAACTAAATTATGAAAATATTTTTTATATATATTTATATAATCATTTATTGATTAAAAAATTATGTAAGAAATTAAAAAAATCCAATTGAATATAAAAGATGTGTTTTTTTGAAAAACTATTTAAATAAAAAATAAGCTAATTTATAAAATATTAAAATCAGTATTACTTAGTTTTATAAACTAAATATATATATATATATATAATATTCAATGTAATGTTTAAAATTCATTATTTATGTTTAATGAACATTAAATAAGAACAAATTCAATTTTACTAATAAAAGGAGTATTTTTTCTAAAAATATTGGTTTACTTCCTTTTAATGGAAAATCCATTTTAAATATAGTTTTTGAAAATTCTATAATTTATATTTGACCAAAAAAAAATTTATTTTGAATAAGGATATCAATATTTACCTTGGATTAAATATTGGTTTATTTCTAGTAAAATTCATATTTTAATGAATAGTGAAAATACTACATTTTAATTCAAAACTGCATTTTCATCTAATTTATTTATATAGTTATGTTTCACTTTTAATTGGTATTAAATTATAATTTGAATAATTTTTATCATTTAATCAATTTTTTCCGTGTAAGTAATTTCACTTTGAAATTTGATATAAACATATGTCAATCTTTTAATGGGTTTTACTTTTAAAAAACTTTTTTTCTCGTTTTGAAAATGAAAATGAATTTTAAATTAATTAATGCAAGTTATGTCATTTAAATTTTAAAAAATGGTTTCCATATTGTAAATTTTAAGGTAAAAAAGTTTCAAATATTTCTATTTTATTTTTTGGACATTATGAAGAATAACTTTAGTAATTATTTTTATTTATTACAGTTAAAGGGTAAATCAAGTAAATAAAGAGAAAAAAATAATATTATAATAACATAAAACAACACAAACATAGGTAATAATCCTATTTTATGACATATGGATTACAAATACAACCCTTGGGATGAAATATTGGCCTTTAAAATCCACTTGGGTGTGATTATGACAGTTATACCTTGTAATTTAAAGTAATGGAAAATATGTTATAAACATGAATCTTATAACTAAAAAAAATTTAATATTAGTTTATATAAGAAATATATTATAATATAAATATTAATTAGAAATATAAAAATATTTTCTACATAATTGTATTTTATTTATAATTTTTAGACATTAAATAAATAATTGTAATTATGAAAAAATGGTGATGGAATAATAGACTTATTAATGATGAAATCAAATAAATGATATTATAAATATTAAAAAAAATATTATTTGATATAATTTATGTCATAAACAATTTTTCAAATTGAATATGACATGTTATAATACTATTAAATTATTTTTTTTCAAATTTATCTCTCTGTTTATGTTTTTTAAATTCATTCATGTGAATAGATTAAAAATTGACATAATTGATATTTCATAGTAATCATAATTTATTATATTTATTAAAAATATTGAAATTTTTTTAAAATCATAAATTGTTCAAGATAAAGTCTAAAAGTTCATTAATTGTCGATTTATTAGAGATTGACTCTATATAAGTAAAATTTATAGTCTCGTAATATTTAAAATGTTCGTACCACAATTAAAATTAAAAGATAATAATTAACGGTAAACTGAAAATAAGGGTTAAAATATAACCAATAAATTTCTAAAAATTATTGGTTTATTGGATTTCAAACATTATTTATCGTATCTTTTACATATCTCATGTTCGAGCCATTAGTATTAAAAATTTAATTTTTATTAATTTCATATTTTAAGAATTTTCAAGGGTTCCCCCTCCTATAAAAAGGTACCCTCTCCTCTCTAATACTCACATTTCCAAAACCATTTTATTAGTCAAGATCTTCCCAAAATTCTCCATACAATCTCTCCCCCTTTTTTAGGCCTTATTGTAGGCATAACACCCTTCTTATATGGGTTATGGTGTTCTTTAAGGGTGATCAATTGAAGAAGAGGTATCATTTTCTTTAATTATTTCAATTTTATTTCTTCTTCCACTTCTGTTAAATATTGTTCTAACAAGATGAAATAATTAATATCTTATACTCAATATAATGATATGTTAATTTTTTAATAACAGCCCCTCAATTCATCTCTACATCCAACTCATGGGGAATGAATTAACCGTTCATTCGTAAATGTGAATTGTCACTTCCACACACCAATTTTGTTCATTTTCCACTATTTTCTATTTAGATAGTTTATAATGATAGAATTAACATTAATATATAATATTTAGTAATTATCTGTCATTTTAAGATATTTCTATTTAAATTATTTGCTTACTTTCCATGCACATAAAAACAATAATGTCGTTCAAGCGTACGTATGAACTATCACCTCCACAAAGCAATGTGGATCATTTTTATTCACCACATAACTAATATAGAATATATAAGTATATTTTTATTATGTTTATTATGTTATGATAATTCTATAAACATAAAATAAAAACTATATTTTTTCCATGATGATCAATGAGAAATGAAAATTTTACTCATACATACGTATGGCTATCTGTCACTATGAATATAATGTTTTTTTTCATAAAAATTATTAATGGTTTTATTTAAAAATTATTTTTAATTTATAAATGTTTTTATTAATTCATTAATATCATTTTATAGGTGATTTACTTATGACCACATTTCTATTGACATCCTACCAAGTTCATTTTTAACCCGTGTGTAGAATATCGACAAAACATTCGAAGTGAACATAAATACTTAATTAATTTTTATAACATGGTAATAAGTGATATAAAAGAAATAATAAAGATGAAAATGGTTCTAAATAAATTTTAAATTTACCTATGTTTATTATTCGGGAATGATAATTAACATATGTGATGAATCGAACTTAAGTTAAAGGAAATCTTGACTCCAGTTCCATTTATTGAGCTAAATATCCTTTTCATTGGTTTTCTTCTTCCTTTAATATATGTGAATGACCAATGATTTTTTTACATTTTATATCCACTTATATTTTGTGTATTTATATTTTTTACACGTAATTTCTTCGTTGGATTAGACTTGATCTATTGATATGATCTTTGTAAGGTACTTCATCTCAATCTACTTTTGTTGAGGAATATCTTGATGTTTTGCACCATTATTACCCAGTAATGTGTATATAAATCAAATTTGACACATTATATCATGAATTACTATATCCTCGTGATAATTGTTATTTTTTTAATGTTATTAATTAATTTTTTTATTCAATTGTTCCTCAAGTGGTAAGAGACTCTTTAACTAAAATATCATTTTAAATGTTTTAATGTTTTAGTCTTACAAATCATTCCCATTAATATCCATTTTCAAAATGGTTTTAATGATTTAATTTTATGGACATGAATTTTTTAAAGTTTAAATTAATTTCAAATGTTTCAATGTGCTATAATACACATTGATTCAAAAAGATTTTATCAAAATGTCTTAATTGTGTTTTAAAAATGGATTGATTATTTCCATAACGTGGAATTTTTTTAATATATATGACATGAATATAATTTCTGGATTTTATGTCACAATATTTTATTAATGATTAATTTATATGTTTAATATTTTATTTTATAATAATTCTAGTGTGCAGCTTGTAAAGATGAAATTTTATTTTGAAGTGAAAATGTTAATTTTTCATTTATCCTTGGTTTATGTGTTATGATTATGTTATGGTTCTAGGCCATTGTGTATGTATACAAGTGTTTCTATGAAAAAACAAGGTTGAGTGGCCTGTGTTAGATCTCCACTACATTGGGTAATGGGACAAAGTTAAACGTTTAGGTTTCTCCTAAGATATTTAGGGAATATGTTATGATGGATAATCCAAATGTAACCATGAAGGTTACTCCATATATTCTTGTGAAATTGATAATGCAAGTATGAGATGGATGTCAAAGGTTACCTTTATGATTTATAATTTCTAATATGTTTTTTTTGAAATATAAGGATTTTATGTGGTATGTTAAAATGTTTATGTTTTAGAGGTGAAAATTATTATTTGTGAAAATGTTTTCATGAGTATAAAATATTCATGGGATAATGATTTTATTCATTATTTTATATTACTTGATGAGTTTTTTATTGCTCATCCTATGTTTTGAAACTTTTTTCGTTGGTTTTAAAGAATAATAGAGTCATGGATAGGATCAAGGAAAAGTAATGATTTATTATGAAAAGAAACCATGATTCTTTTTAAAAGTTATACTGATTAAACATGAAATGAAAACAAGTTTATTTTGAAAAGTATTTGTTTTATTAAAAAGGGATAGTAAGTATAAGTTTCTAATTTTTAATATTCGTGTTTTAAGGTAATAGTTATGGAATAATACTTTAACATTCTAAACTATAAAAGTTCCTCAATGATAATTCTCGATGTAACCCAAGATTATGTAATATTTAATGTGGGCTCCTTATAGTTTCTATCAGAGAATTGTTTAGAAAACCTTGGAGATCAAGATATTCTCATAAGAGTTATGGATATCATCATGGGTTTTTAATTGTAAGGATTATCATATGATCAATTTATTATAAACCCATTTTGAGGCTTTATGATCTAAAATATTAAGGCGACTAATTGCATTTTTGGAGACATTCACCTTGGAAGAAATTATGGGTTATTAGTTGTTGGGAGGAAAAATGTGAGGTATGAAATAACCATTGATGTTAAATCATGTTATGGTTATTTTTGAGGTATTTATAATATTTTTATTATGTTATAAGATTTATATAGTTTTAGATAAAGGACAACCCGCAGGATGTGAGACAACCCATCATGTCTGAGAAAACCGCGAGAATTGAACCCAAAACTAAAGGGCTACAAGGGTGCATTGACTACAACTGGACTTCATGAATTCACTGGTTAGTAAGACTTTTCATTTCAGTTAAATGATTTTATTTATTAGTATTAAGTTGATTTTGAAATCATATATTTTTTGGAATAAATAACCATGGGATTAGAAAATGAATTTGTGGGTAAGTGATTAATGTTACTTAGGAACACGTTCACCATTATAGGGACCTTATATGATTCAAGTTAAATATAATACTATAAGATTTTAACAGAGGATTAATGTTTGAATAATATTTTGGAAAAATCTATAATTTTTTGTGGACTTATAACAATTTGGGTATTTATGGAAATGATTAACCGATGAGTGAGAATATGTGATTACAAAATTACTTTTTTGTATGAGACATTAAGAGTGATTTATGGAGATAAATCTTAAAACTTATCTTAGAAGAATATGTGATCAAATACTTCTGAATATTTGTTTTCAAACATCAATTGGATTATTTTGAAGAATGTTTTGTAAATTTGTTTGTTGAATGGTATATATAGAACTTGGGTATTACTATAGAATTTTGGAGATTTAAAAATAGTCATTCTCATTATAAAGGATTATTATTTTTGTATAAATTATCAGGTCATGTACTAACCATTTTGGTTTTGGTTAATGTTCCAAGATTTAAAAAATATATTGTTAATATTTTTTGGATTAATAAGATAATTCATCTAGAATACTCCTCATTTAGACAAAAAGATGAGATTTTTGGGGAATTGAATTAATAGATAAAACACTACATGTCAAGAAATTATGTTTCTTTATGTTCTTAGTAAATGTAGTAATAAAATTCCTTTAATTTATTAATAGGGTCTTAAAAATGTTTTCCATTTACTTTTTTTACTCTGATATCAAAGAACATTTAACCCATTAATAGATTATGGTTTTTTGATTTTTAACTTTCTCCTGATCATGGTTTCTACCACTCTACATCAAAACTATATGGTTATTTTCTCTTCTATATCCATGTTTTCATACATTGAATTCTATTTTATGTTATCTCAGGTGATCTTTGAACTTCACATTTTGTCTTTTAAAGTGGATGTTTTATTAACCCTTTTTTATATGTGGGTTTGCATTAAAGGTAATGTCATACCCTATTTACCAACCCCAGATTCCAATAATGAGAATCCGGTTTATTAGTGGGGGAGTATGTAACATTATGAGATTTATGAAAGAAACACTATGTTCAATAATATACAGGATGTGCTACATCGATCATAAACAAACAAATAAATATTATTATTTAAATGATACCAATATAACCTAGCCATTGGAATGGATAGAAAAATAGTATTAACTAAATTATAAAAATATGGTTTTAATATGTTTATATAATGATTCTTTGGTTACCTAAGTAAGTAGTAAATTACATAAAAACTAATTGAATATAAAGGATGTGTTTTTCTGAAAAAAAAAATAGAAATTTAAATGAATAATATGTGAGTTTATAAAATAATAAAATCAATTTTATTGGACTTTATTAGTGAAATATATATGTAATATATTCAATTTAATATTTAAAATTCATATTATATGTTTTATAAATAATAAATAAGAAAAAATTTAATTTTATGGATTAAAGGGGTATTTTTCTAAAAATATATTCCTATCACCTTTGGATGGCGATGTAATACCATGAAATTCCATGTATAATTTTTTGAAGATGGCATGGGAATAGTTCAAGATCAAGATCTAAGCCAGAATGTAATTCTAATTCCTGGAGTAGCCAAAATGTAATTTCAAAATACCTTTTAAATAGGTGCCCAAATCCAAAATCTGAGGGAATCATTGAATTGAGAGTGTCTGGATTCTTCTATCAAGGGCCTATCATTGGCTGTCATGGTCCATCAATGTAATGTAGTTTTTGGATGTAAATAATATGATTGAGAAAAAATTATTTTATTTTCAAATTCTGGTAACTTTTAAAAGGTAACTCGAATTGGAAATATCATAGTATCATTCAACAAATGAGGGAGTGCTTCTCTAAGGTGGATCCAAGCCTCAACCAGCATTGTTCAAGGGTGAAGGTTAATTTTATTACTTTTGGTAAAAAAATCAAATAACTTTAAAAATTTATTTTATTATATTATCTTTTTTGTTACGAAGTGATTCGTCAGTGTTGCGGTGTAGCGATGAGGAAACACTGAATCCCATTAATTAACCTCAATAGTGAATCATCATGGCGATGTTTCATCATGCATGTGTCTTCCTTATTTAATTAAATAGGGAGTTCTATGTTGATGAAAACCCATGGCATTCCTATGATGAACGATGAAGGGAACCTCTCCAACGATGAACAGTGGCGAATCAGACGATGGAGAGGACAACCTTGGAGAGGGGATTCCGAACCGTAGATCGGCAAATGATGATGAAGGATCATCCAAGAGTAATATCTTTTTCTATGAAGGGGTTTGATGCTTTTATGTGTGAATTTTTTTTCCTCATTCTTTCTTTTAAATTAATAATTCAGGTTAACTCACTAATAAGTTAACCCATATATTGATCGTTCATACGGTATGGTTAATGATGCAAGATTAAAATGGGATATCTAACTTAGTTATTATTCCTCCATATTTTGGATCTTCGTGATCCTATTGACAATAAAGCATCCAGTTCAAAATGAACAGAGACCTGGATCATTCTTTGGGTGTTATTATGTTGTGAAACCTTCTCCAATTTTATTCACTCATTCTTCCCATTCATCATGGAACAACAGTCGGTGGTGCATCTATATATGGCACCAGGCGAGGAGTTGTAGCCACGCGGGCAACGATATCAGTGAGAGGCCACAACACAAGGTATGAAGGTGACACAAGGTCATGATGGTGGCATAAGGTTGCGGTGGTAGCATAAGGTCGAGGCCCCCAGCCACGGCGGTAGCCGGAGCTTCCATCACAAAGGTCATTGGAAGGTATGAGGCAGCATGCCCCGGTGGCGAGTTGTGGAAGCGGAGGCCGCAACAAGTGGCGTTGATGACCGTGAATGAGGGGAGTGTCATTAGGGTGCCACTTCAAGTGAAGCAGCTCATGTGGTGGGTTGTGGCTTGGGGTTTAATATGGTTCAGTATAGAACGCAAGTGGAGGGTAGGTGTCTAGCCTCAATCGGCTACGTGGTCGCACGAACTGGACACCCGCATGGGGTATTTGTAGGATCCAAGGAGGTCCACATAAATAGGCCAGTCTGGTGAAATAAAAGAGGCCGCTGGATGGACCGAGATGGAGGAGAACAAGTCTGCCAATGCGAGCTAGGCGGTAGGGGAAACTGGGCCCATGGGCGGCCCTACTGGTACAAAACGATCTGACTAAGATGGACTGGACCGGATGAGAATTGAGTCACTAGGAGACCGTTCTGATTTGACCAGTGGCCAAACCAGGTCGGTTCCAGTAAGGCTAAAGGGGCCTAGACACTAGGCTTGGCTAGACCAGGTTGGTGTAGACCCAACTAGGTCGGGCCGGGTCAGCAGAACTGGGTCGGGTCTTGCTGGACCCCCTGAGTCGAGTTGGTTATACTGGGCATGGATGAAACCATCCCATAATTACTAAAATGCAAATATCTATCATATCGGGCATCCTATTGATGCGCCATCTATGAATTTGTGACACTTACGATGAGACTGTCATTTGAGTATACTATAAGTGAGTTTTAGTGGTAGTATAGATACGACTAATGGCATTAGGTTTAGATTCTCCTATAATATAGCGAAATGGAGAGATGGAATCCTACAGCTGGCTATGAAATGAAGGATATGAAGAGAGTTTATCATTGTTCTAGAATACTAGTAGACCTTAGTGGTCTAGAAGACGAGAAGACATTTGGGGTCCAACAAACGAGCATACCTCAATGGTTTAGTAGAAGAGCAGACATTACTGGTCTAGGAGACGAGCAGACCTCACTGGTCTAGAAACCGAGCATAACAGAGTGGTCCAAAATCCAAGCAAACCTCAGTGTCTCAACAAGAATACAGACCTTAGTAGTCTAGCAACCAAGAAAACATCAATGGTCTAGTAGCAGACCCGAACTCAGTGGATCGTCATGGATGAGACCCTAAGCAGTACAAGAAGATACATCATTAAGACTGGAAATCATACTCCCAATACATTGAGTTATACCTAGCGTGAGCTTCCTTTACTTTTTTTCTTGATTTGTGGTCTTTACTTTGTGGTTTTGTTTAACAAATAATTATAGTGTTACTCATTACTTCACAGGCTTCGCACGCACGTGTCGTGTCTCATGGAGGTGATTGACACATCAGCGGAGACCTTGGTGGTCCGGGACCCGGTGGTGCCCCGTGAGACAGGAAGGATGTGACATACTTATATGACTACAGACAGATACCATCCACCTACCCTTATTTTAGGTTTTAAGAAGATATACATTGGTAGCTTTACATTTCGTTGTGATTTTGGGATAGCATTATGACCCATTTTTACTTATCAGTTTGAATTGCACATTCAGTTGTTGTCTCAGTGACAGTTATGGTTTAATTAGTGTTTAACTTTCTGGAGTTTGTGTTATGTGGGTATGTATAGGTTTAAAGTGACGTCCTTCCCTTTTTTGGGATATTCTTTTTTAGTTCTATTTGTCAGCCCCTTGCTTATGGAAGGCAGTATTGGGGTAGCCACGCCATGTTCCATAGGGTACGGGTTGTGACAAGAGAACCCATTTTAAATCAATTTGTTAAAAAATTGATAAGTTATATTAAAAAAATTTATTTGGAAGGAGGACATAAAAATTTACCTTCGTTGAAATTTTGGTATTTTTCTAATAAAATTATATTTTTCTTAATAGTTGAAAATACTGCATTTTAATTCCAAACAGACTTTTCATCTAATTTATCAATATATTTATATTTTCATTTTAATTGTTTTTAAATGATAATTGGATTCATGTTTTATCATTTAATCGAATTATATTAATTGTAAGTAATTTCACATTGATATTTGATATTAACACAAGTCAATCTTTTGATGGTTTAAACTTTTAAAAAGAATGTTTTCTCATTTTGAAAATGGAAATTAATATTAAATTAACTTTTGAATGTTATTTGTTTTGAATTTAGAAAAATTTAATACATATTTGGAATCATAAGGTTCAAATTTTTGAAATAATTCCCTTTTATTTGTTGACATTGTGAATATATACTTTCGTAATTATTTTTATTCACCACAGTTAAAGGTTAAATCAAGTAAATAAGCATAAAAATAATATTATAATATTATAAAACTTCTCTAACATGTGTCATAATACAATTGGATGAAGTATAGACTAAGAGGAAAAAACACGGGACAAAAATTTGGCCTTTTTAATCCACTTGGGTGTGATTATGACACTTATAACTTTTAATTTAATGTATATGAAAGTATTTTAAAAACTTGAATCTTCTTACTAAACCAATATTAACACAAGTTTATATAAATGATCTCTTTGACTATAAATTTTAATTATAAATAATGAAATATTTACTACCTCATAGTATTTTATTTATACTTTTTATACATTAATAAATAAATTTCATTTGAACATAATGATGAAGGAATAAAATACTCATTAACGAAGAAATCCAATAAATGATAGTATAAATATTAAAAAAACATTATTTGAAAAAATATATGACATAAAATATTTTTATAAGTGAATATAACAAGTAATAAGACTATTAAATTATTTTGTTTGAAGTTATATCTCTTTTGAGATTTTATATAAATTTGATAAAATAAATAGTGAAAATCGAAAAGATATGATTTAAAATATAATAAATGCATTTCTAAAAATTATTGGATGAGAGGATTTAGAATAATAATAATCTTATATTCAATATATTGCTTGTTTCATCTATCTGTATTTATAAATTAATTTATATTAATTTAATATTTTAAAAATTTCCAAGGGTGCATCTCCCCTCTCCTATAAAAAAGGTACCCACTCTTCACTAATAATCACACATCAAAAGGATTTTTGTTCATCCAATATCATCCTAAACAACTCTTTATAATCTCTATTCATTTTTTAGAGGCCCTATTTTAGGAATAACACCCTTCATAGAGGTTTGAAGGTGTTCATCGATGTTGATCAACTGAATAAGATGTATCGTTTTATTTAAGTATTAAAATTTTATTTCTTTTTACAGATCATTTAAATATTATTCTCCCATGATGAAATAATTAATCTATTTTCTTAAATATACAGAGATGATATTATTCCAATAATATCCCCTAAATTCATCTATACTTCCATCAAATGGGATATAAATTAATGGTTCGTGCGCACATGTGAATTATCACCTCCATGAACTGCTTGAGTTCATTTTCCATTACCGTCTATCATGATGGGTAATTGTGATGGAATTAATATTTATATGTGATATTCGTGGAATATTTATCATTTTAAAACAATAATATTTCAATTATATCTTACCTACCATGCACAAAAAATAAATAACATCGTTTGTGTGTACGTGTAAACTATTACCTCCACGAAGCGATGTGAATCGTTTTTATTCACTACATCACATGTATGGTATATATAATTATATTTGAATGATCATTATGATTTTATTATCATTCTGGAAATATAAAATAATAATTACCTTATTTCCAAAATGATCAATTGAAAATTATAACGTTACTCAAGTGTACGTACGACCTACCGTCACCATGAATATAACATGTTCATTTTTCATAACAATAATTAGTTGTTTGATTTAAAATGTATGATTTATTTATAAAAGTGATAATGATTTCATGAATATCATTCTATTGTTTAATTACTAATTACCACATGAACTATTGACATCCTACCATGTTCATTTTTGACTCGAGTACCTAATATCAACAAAACACCCGAAGTGAACATAAATAATTAATAAGTTTTATAAATTGGTAATAAGTGATATAAAAGAATAATAATCTTTAAAATGGTTCTCAATCAATTAATATTAACTTGTGGTTATTATTATGGAATAAAAACGAAAATGCATGATAAATCAAACTTATGGTTAGGGAAATCTTAATTTGATTAACATTAATTGAGTTAAATATTTGTGTCATTGGTTTAGTTTTTCCATGAATATGTGTGAATGACCTCTTATTGTTTTAAAATAGATATCAACTTATAATGGGTGTATTTATATTTTTCAGAGATAATTAATTCATTATTTTATCATTAGTCTAATGATACGATCTTTGTAAGGGACTTTGTCTCAATCTCTTTTCATTGAGGAACATCTGGATGTTAGGAACCTCTATTATCTAATAAGGTGTTTATAAAACACATCTTACATATTATATCGTGAATTTCTATATTTCATCAACTAAATATAGTCTCCATCCAAACCAGTTCCCAAAACGGTCTGTGAGACTACCAGAAAGGCGTTCCTAATCCCCATAGGCTAGCACATGTGCATGGGTATCACAAAATGGAATCAATGAATGATTTACATGAGGTTATAAACCTAAAACAACGAACAAATACGATATAAAAAATATGGATTTTTTAAAACAAACCATATTTTACAAAAATTTAGAATCTAATTACATAATTTAAAACAATTATCAAAGATTATAACAAATCAAGAAACCCAAAATGGACAGCCAAATAACCCCCTCATGGTAAGAGGCAACTCCCTCAATCCATCTCTACAATGTTGCATCATGAAGGACTGCTAAAAACTCAAACCATTATCACAAATTGTTGTAATTAAAACCATGAAAAAAAACCTAGTATACTTACACCCAAAGGTGTATGTAGGGTGTGACACAAAGACCAGTAAGATGACACCACTAAAGGATTCCATGTGATAAACATTCAAAGATGAAAAGCTTGTATGTTTTCATTAACATGAGATGATATTAAGATTTTTTAAGAGATGCAACATTAAATCAAATTATTTTTCAAGTGGGATAATTTATAGAATCAAAACTTTTAAAATAGAATGCCAAAGCTACTGAATTTTCTATCCAAATATATTGTATGCCTATGGTAAGCATAAAGTATCTAATGAGCACAAGCAAGGGGAAAATATCCTCTAGTAACTAGCTCGATATGGGTCCCAGGTACCTCTTATCTCGGTGAAAGTAACCATAAAAATATTTGTTCTTGTGTACACAAGACACTAGTAGGGATCATACCCATAAACTAGTGGTCCCACAACATCATCATCATCATAATCATAGTTTATTTAGTGTGTTCATTGTCAAACATTCAACGTGAAACTCGGGCCAAACCCCATGGGATCACTAGAATACTAGTACATGTCCACCCACCTAGATACCCGGGTTTACCCCTTGTTCTCAAACAAGTTCCACAATCCATGATTTACAATTTGAACATAAAAATACCACTTCCAATCCACACGTACACCAAGTATCCCATTCACATGTAACTTAGTACTCCTTTTACAAACACAATTCATTTTTCACATCATACTCACAAAATAGCCAACAAGCATGTTTCATTCACTTCTTGTAATTTAATAAAAAACTTCAGTAATTCATTAAACAACATAAAAATATTTGACATCATAATTCAACACTTTAACTTTCAAAAAACTAGCTTTTGTGAACACACTCACCAAAAAAATACATGTACATTCTTTTCCCACTCTTTTTAACTCAATAAATCATTTACAATTTTCATAAAACAATCACAAGGGATATAACCATGTTTTGTGCACAAAACCCATTTAAAAACCCTCTTTCAAGGCAAAAATCATCCCAATACCAAACCAGAATATAGTTCGCAACCCTAGAAATCTTAATAAATCACATTAAAATGTTAACAAATTACCTCAAATGATACAACAAAAGATACACATGGACAAAACTCATTCTGAAACAAATATGAATCAATAAAACTAAATGATTAATCAATACAACAAAAAATTATTCCCACACCAAACATAATGTATTAGTAAAATTATAAAAATCTGAATGAAAAAATATAACTCATCTTAGGATTCATACACATGGAACCACTTACCATTTGTGCCAAAACTCCAAATATTGTAGTAAAACATCCACTACACCACCATTGCACCACAAGGTAGTTAAATCAATCCCTAATCCACAATATTTCACAAAAAAACTCAAATTTAAACCCTATGTACGAATCATAGCTTATAGACTTTTTATAACCTCATGAAAAGTGGAAGAAACCCGAAGAAAATCGGAGGAACATAAAAGGAAACCAACTTAATTGAGATTTATTGAATAAAACGACCCAAATGCACCATTAGATAAATTTAAAAACATCCAAAAATGCATGTAAGGTTATAATAATACTGTGGAGTTCATGTAGGAACTGGAATGGTGGAATAAGAGTAATCATCGAAAGAGTTATGGAAGAATCAATTTTCCTTTTCAAATCTGGGTGAATTGTGAAATCCAGAGAAGTTTTTCCATAATTTGTGATGAATATGACCTCCAAATAGGGGGAGTAGAGAATGGGGTATTCCTTGGTATTTTATATTGGGATATAATTGGAATCACATAAAACCATAAAAATATAGGGAGATATTAAGTAATTAAGAAAACCAAAAAGCGAGAAATGGGCATTCGGTTTGGCCCATTACTATAATAAAAAACCCAAATCCACAATGATTATTGATTCCTATGAGGTCTAAATAGATATTTAGATTTTAATATACTAGGGGATTCCAATTTTGAATTTTAATTGGGGTAAAATGTTGAAAAAATTAAGAGTTATAAAAGAAAAAAATATGGTTTTCAATTCTGAAAATGATCTCACAGTTTGACCCAAATTATCAAAACTCACCCTTTCCTACAAAAATAAATGGGAAAAACCCACAACAAAGAAAAAATGGAAATTAAATGATAAATTACCAAAAAAAATAATTCATGGATTAGGAAATTCTCCCCACTATAAAGCATTCTACACATTGAAATCCACATCAATGCCAAAAGAAAAAGCTGAATCTAACTGATAAACCAAGATGTACTCCTTTGCCAAGTTATGTCTGCCCCCAAAAGGCCAAAACACCTCCATTGATCCCTTAAGGAATAATCTCACAAAAAAACATAAACCACATTCCTTAAAAAATCATGTACAGTAATACATTATCCCAAAATAAAACTCCTCAAACACTATCCAAACAGTACTTGATAAATTTACACAAACAAACAACAACAACGAACAATGTCACACTTACCTTGCTTTAACTAAACTATTGTGCTCTCTCAAATCCTGACATTTACCCATGGAAGATGTTGGTTGTTATATAGCTAGGAATGAGACCACCTACTGCCAATAAAAGTCCTAGGAAAATTATGAGTTACTAGTATGGGGAGACACAAATGGGCACTCTTCCATAAGAGGAAACTCAAATTTTTCTGAGATAGAATCAGGACACTAAGAGGGGAGGCCCGAATGAACTCCATGGTACAGAGGGTATACATACATTATAAATTTCCAAAAAAACATACATAAAACTCATAGTGGGTCTCCCCACCATTAGAATAATCCATATTAACTGACCATCATGGTCCGACACAAGATGACCACAAAATTTAATTATTTGGGACGGTCACACGGTTAGTCCGCACGGCTTAGGAAACCATGCTCTAACCCCAAGACTCCTTCTATCTGCATGGTTTTCTATGTAATAGTTACTATTAACCATACACAATCTATGAAGAAATCATGTATAGAAAATATCAAACTATTCTCAAAAAACACAATGGAAACCAAAGGGGGAAAGAATTACATTAGGAGATAACATGGGCAGGAGTCCCTCCACCTCTTTCCACCGAACAAGAGAAATAGAAGAAAGATGATGAAAACATAGGTTCAAAAATTTTCCATATTTTAAACTGAGGATATGAATTTGACCAAAGTTTTGAATAACCTTGGGGTTTCCCCTGACTACGTGCCAACTTGACTCCTAGACATATTCCTAGAGCTCAAATGATTAAAGCATCTTCGTCCTTATAGTTCGGCTTTGGAAACCCCCACAAAATAAACATAAACATTCAGTGCCATGAAAACTATACCATGATCCCATATGGGTTCACCAAAACATAACACATCCCAAACTCACTTTATCATAACATAACATTTCATGTAAACAAGTGATTTGAACACACCCACACATCACCCCTTGTATCTTTGGATGAGAAACAGAAAGAGGAAAGGATATATAGAAACAGCTTCCTCTAAACATAGGATGTCAAGATTTTTTGAAGGGAGATTCACTTCCTACATAATAATGACTCTTATATTATTTCAAAACCTTCACCTTTAAATTCAAATGATAATAAAACATCTGAAGGCATCACCGAACATGATAATTATGACTAATAAAAACAAAAAAAAAGGAGAGGGACCTTATACTGAGTCACAAACATCACATGATTCATGAAATCATTCATAAAACCCTCACTTGGCCCAATTTTCTACACTAATGACCTAACATGAACTCTTTCTTCGACAAGACAGACAAAAGACTGAAGGGCCCTCTTAGAGAACATCTTACACCGGAAAACGCGAAGCACTTTAACCTTTGGCGTCTCAGGTTAATTCAGTAAATAAGGACCATTTCAACCTACTATGACCACTATACCGCTACAAGATGATCCCAAAACCCTGAAAGGTAAGGGGGAATACTCAATATCCAATGCTTCAAGAAAAATATTCCTTAATTTGATCAACATTAGGATTTCTAAACAGGGACACAATATGGGCTACACTTCTGTCCTACATTAACTCTAATGGTAGAATTTCTAATCCAACGAGAGAAACCAATGACCCACACTAGATGATACATGGGTCAAAATGTGCAACATATCAGAACCCAACACATGATAGGAACCACTATAAATGCTTCCTAAAAAATTTCTCATAAGGAAACCACTAACCAGCCCTCCAACCCACCTTATCCACCGAACACAAACCCAAAACATGACTCAAACAAGAGGGGTTCTTGGAAGAAAAATAGGCCACAATGAAAACATTTCCAAAAACACATAATACACACCATCCCAAACCAGTTGTCAAGACAACATGTTTTCCATGAAAATAATCACTTTGAAAATAAACAGTTCAGCGATAAGTGTATCCACTAATGGTACCTCATGGGCCTCACACATGCTTTTTTACATGCCACCACAAGCACCCTCCTCATATCCATCTCAGAACTCATACATCTATTCTATTAACCATCCATCATCCCACATAACCCCATGCATGTGGTCTCCCATGGAGATACATAAGATTAAAACAAAAATTATTTCCACCTTTCAGAACCAAAATAGTCAACCAATACTTACTTTTTTCTCAAGACCACTAACCACGAAATCAAAATCACAATTTAAATATTACAAAAAAATTAATGAAAGGCCAAATCACTCAAATAAAAACTCACTTTCAAGTCATATATATTATTTCCAAAACATTTTCTTCCTGTTTCAAGTAACTTCAAATATCATGAAAAATATCATCTCATAAATGCCTATTAAATTGGGAACCTGACTCTTCACATTTTAAAACAAGATTCCCAAATTTCATGAAACATTTCTAAGTATCTATATTTATAAAATAGAATTTCATTTCTAAACTCCACACAAGACCTTGAAAAAATTCCATCCCATTAAAACACCTTTCAATTGTTTAGAGAACTATATTGGAAACACTTTTTCAAATCCAACTATGACATAGTTCATGATTTCAAAAGAGGTGTAAACAAATCATTTTCCATTTCAAAAAAATTCTGAAAATTCACTTCTACCATTTTAGAAATCAATCCACTCCCCATATATTAGATATTAATTTCAAAAAAAACATTCTGCTTCTCAAAACCAAGTCATTTTTTATTTAAAACCAAACTTCAAAGATTCTAACACAAAGAGAAATGAGACAATGTGAGGTGAAACTAGTTTTGGTGGGTGATAATGACATATTTTTGACATCCATACGCCAATCAATTTACAATTATAGAGAGTGTTCTAGGGAAATATTTCCGGCTCCACGTGGATTTTGAGGCCATGTGATCTCACTAAGACTATTAGATCAAGTCTCTTTTCATTCCCCCTAATCATCATCAGAATAAAAAAACAAAAGGACTCTGAAAAAACACACCTTCCCTGGGAGACTTGAATCACGTCGTAAGGTGTGCTAGCCAGTCACCCTACTCGTAATCATAATTTCATGCCCCAAAAATACAAACTCTGACTATCCTGACTCTTCCCCAAATAACATGACCCAAATATTTAGCTTGACCACCTCTAATACCATTTTTTCATGAACCGAATCCGGTCTCTATCAAAACCGGCACCCCACATGGAATGTGACAAGGGTCTAAGATGATTCCCAATACAATGGGATTCCACAAGTTCATGGGTACCAAAAAAAGGTATTTGGGAACTATTTTCTAGAGATTATAAACAAAAAACAAATCCAATATAACAAATCACAATTTAAAATAAACAAACTTTTACAAGAATTCGGAATTGAATTACATAATTTAAAACATTTCTCAAAGACTATAAAAATGAAGAAACCCAAAATGGATATCCCAAGAACCTATGCAAGGAAAGAGGCAGCACAGTCAAGAAATCTCTATAACACTACATCCTGAAGGTCTGCTAAAATCCTGAACCATTGGTACAAAAAGTTGTACCCAAACCTGCGACAAAAAAAACAAAGTTTACTTACACCCAAATGTGTAAGTATGGATTGATCCAAATCCTATTAGGCTACCACCACAAAAGGGTTCCGTGTGATAAACATTCAAAGGTGAAAACATTTCATGTTTTCATAAACAGGAGATGCTATTAGAATTTTTAAAGTGGTGTAAATTTAAATAAAAACCATTTTCAAGTGGGATACGTTAAATAATAAAAACTTTAAAATAGAATTCAAAAATCTACTAAATTTTGCATCCAAAAAAATTGTATTCCAATTGTAAGAATAAGGTATCTAATAGGCACAAGCAACAACAAAATAAGCCATATGCACTAGCTCGTTGTGGGTCCCAGGTACCTGGTATCTTGGTGAAAGTAACCATACAAATATTTGTTCTCATCAAGACAAGCCACTAGTATGGATCATAGCCATAACCTTGTGGAACATCATCATCATCATCATCATCATCATCATAGTTTAGTTAGTGTTTTCATCTTTTAACATTCTACGTGAATCTTGATCCAAACCCCATGGGATCACTAGTATACTAGTACACGTCCACCCACCTAGATACCTGAGTTTTCCCCCTTATTCTCAAACAAGTTCCACAATCCATGAAATACAATTTTCACTTGAAAATTAGACTTCCAACTCACAAAAAAACAAAACAGCCCACACACATGACACATTTTATACCTTTAACAATCAAAATTTCTTTTTCACATCATACTCCCACAAAGAAGCACACAAACATGTTTTCTGCCCTTCTTTCGGTTTAATAAAACACAACAACAATTTATAAAACATCCTCAAAATGTTTTACGTCTTAAATAACAACTTCACCTTTCAAAACCCCGTCTTATGTGAACACACTCACCAAAATAGTACATGTGCATCCTTTTACCACTTTTTTTAACACAACAAGTCATTAACAATTTTCATAAATCAACTCCAAGGGGTATAACAATGTTTTCAACAAAAAAAACATTTCAGAACCCTCTTTCAAGACAAAAATCGCCCCATTACCAATAGAAAAGAGATTTTTCTTCCCTATAAACATTTATTAAAACACATTAAAATGTTAAAAAATTACCTCAATTGATGCAACATAAGATAGACATGGAAAACACACATTTTCAAACAAATATAAAACCTTGAAACTGAATTTTTAATAAATACTACCAAAAATAGTTACTGCAACAAACATAATGTAATAAAATCACGATAAAAATATGAATTTTTCAAATCAAACTCATCTTAGGATGATTACACATGGAACTACTTTCCATTTGTGCTAGAACTCCAAATCTTGGTGTGAAACATCAACTGCAGCACTATCACATTACAAGGAAGTGAAATCAAGCCCTAATCTACAATAATTCCCCAAAAAAACTCATGTTTAAAACCTATGTTTGGACACTAGCTATTAGAAATTTTATAAACTCCGTAAAAGTGGACAAAACCCTAATAAAGTTGGTTGAACATGAGAGGAAACCCCACTTACTTATGATGTCACGAATAAAATGACCCAAATACCCTAGTAGCATAATTTAAAAACAAGCAGAAATTCATGTCAGGTTCTAATAATTCTGAGGATTTCATTTAGGAACTGTAATGGGGAAATAATAGTAAACATTTTAGGCATTATGAATGAAATAATTTACCTATCCAAATATGGTTTATTTGATAATTCTAGAGTTTTTTTCCCTAATTCATGATATATATGAGATCCAAATAGATGGAGGATATTTCCTTGGTTAAGTGGTATTGGGCTAGTGTTTCAATCACCAATAAACCTTAAGAATTTAATGAGATATTAAAAAATTTAAAAAACTGTAAAGTAGAAAATGGGCCTTTCGGCTGGCCAAATAACTTAATAAAAAACCCAAATCCATCATGATTATGGATTCTTATGATGTCTATATCGATATTTTGGTTTTAATATACTATGGGATTAAAATTGGGAAGTTAAATTGGTTTAAAATGTTGATAAATGAAAGAGTTATAAAAGAAACAAAATTGGTTTTTAAATCTGGAAATGGGATCATGATTTGGCACAAATCAAGAAAACTACTCCTTTCCTCCAAAAATGAAAGTGGAACCCTAAAAACAAAGAAATAATGGAAATAAAAATAAAAATATCTTTAAAAGAAGTCATGTATGTGAAAAATATTCTCATGATATTTATGGTTTGGGTTATGGTTATTATGTAATTATTTTTATTCAATTGTTCCTCATGTGGTTAGAGACTCTTTAAATAACATATCATGTTAAATTTTTTTATTTTTAAATATTTTTAATCCTTATCATTAATGTTCATGTTTTCAAAATGGTTTTATGGATTACGTTTTATAAACATCATTATTTTCATGTGAAAATTCATTCCATAAGTTTCAATGTGTTTGTGATACTTTAGTTCAAAAATCTTCTTTCTATATCTTTTAATTTTATTTTAAAAATTGATTGATTATTTCCATAACGTGGAATTATTTTTAACATATACTCAATGAATAGAATTTTTTTCATTTTTGTAAAAATTATTTATTGATTTTTAAATTATAATTTTACCATTTTATTTTAAAATAATGTGGGTGTGTGGCTTGTAAAGATGAAATGTTCTTTCAAAGTGGAAGTGATATTTTTTGTTTATCCATTTTTTATCTGTTATGATTATGTTATGGTTATTGGGAACTATGTATGTATATGAGTGGTTCCATGATAAACTGAGGGCATTTTTGCCCATGATATCCCACCAATTCAATGGTAAATGAGATGGAGGTAAACATTAAGGTTTCTCCTAAGCGATTTAGGGAATATACTATGATGGGTATTACAAACGTAACCTTAAAGGTAAATCCCAATGTATCTATGAAACCTAAAATGTATGAATGATATGGATACAACATTATACAAATATGATTTACTATTAACAATATGTTTTTTAAAAATAATTTTATTTCATGAGGTATTATAAAATTTTATGTTTTATTTTTTAAAATTATGATTCGGAAAATATTTTCATAATTTTAAAATATTAATGGGATAAAGTTTTTTCTCATTATTTTATATTACTTATTGAGAAATTTATGTCCATACCTTGTTTTGAATTTTTTTCATAGGTTTTAAAGAAGAATAGAGTAAATTATGGGATCAAGAAAAAGTTATGATATAATATAAAAAATTAATCACATTTGTTTTTAAAATTTATTCTCATTAAACATGAAACAAAACCATGTATGTTTGTAAATGTTTTTGTTTTATGAAAAAATGGATTTTGAGTAAAAGTTCCCACTTTATAATATTGAAGTTGTTATGTAATAATTATGAACTAATTCTCTAAAATAATAAACTAGAAAATATCATCAATGAGAATTATAGAATTAACTAAATATTACATAATGTTGAATGTTGGGGTCATATATATTTCAGAGTTTGTGGTATATGTAGCACTGATCTTAAATAATATATGTGTGATACAATTAAAAAATTAAATTATTTAAATATTACCATTATAACATCTTGAATGAAAATATTATTAAATATATGAATTAATATTTTACTAAAAAAATTAATAATGAATCATATATTAATTATTAATCATAATGAAATGAATAAAATTCTTTTGATGGTGAAAGTGACATTTTTCAATAAATTAGTTTTGTAGATCAAATGTACATTGGTCATAATGGATTAAATTATTAACTATTCATAAATTTTTCCCATTATAATGTCACATTATATATCAAATTTAGTTAATTATGTTTTATTAAACTATGGTTATGATAAAATGAATTATAATAATGTCATTTAATGATTCGAAAATACAATTTCTTCAAAAATGATTTTTATGGAATTTTACGAGTGGATATTATAAATAATAAAAAACAAATTAAAAAAATATTTGGATTGTTGGATGATCTTTTTTAAATCAATATTTCATAAAATCCATTGGATGAATGTTTGGAAGTTTTCTAAAAATATAATTCTTGAGTGAATAGTAAAAATTGTTTGTTTTCGAAGCCTGCCATTAATTTTTATTGAATTAAATATTATAAAAGGTCATTTTTTATTGAATTTTTTAAAAGAATGTTAAGATATATTTGATGAAAAATTTACTATATATTTTGATAGGAATCAATACATCCTATGATTTTCTTATAGGTTAATAGTAATAGTAAAAACACAATATACTAAATAATATTTCCATCCTGTTTAGTGCACTTATATTAAAAGTAATATCTTGAACATATACAAATTAAATTATAATAAATTTATAAATCATTTAAAAATATGTATTTTAGATTTTTTTATGATTTTAGTTCCATTTTCAATCAATATGAATTGTTACCATGGTAAAAATGTGTCACGATAGTAAAGGGTAAATCGGCTAATGAAGGTAATAACTATAGGATAAGGCCACATAAACATATATTAATTCTTATTTTATGATATTAATTAGACCCTTAAAACCATATATTAAAAATTGTATATTTTTTAAACCACTAGACCATCATAGAAATTTATAAATTCTATAAAAGCATAAACATATTTCAAGTGTGATACTTCCCTCACTTGTAATGTTGAACATCATCTTTTTTATACCTCAAAACTTCTTCTCACAATATAAGAAAAACCATTAAAAATATATCACCAAAATAAATAGAAATTTTTTAGTTGTACCAACCCACCTATTCACAAAAATATAACTCCTTTTCTTAAATTCCTTTTTACTGGCCTTATAGTGACTCCCAATGGAGTCATGGAGGTTAGGAAGGTGTCCAAGGCTTGTTAGGTGTCCAGAACCCCATAAATATAAAAAATATATTGGAATTAATGGTTTGTAAAAAACATGTACTCATAACGCATTGTGTCTACTAACTGTGTGGGGTGAGGAAGAGGATACCTAGTGGCCGCACTATTTGTATACAACTGTGAAACCCAAAAAGGATTCCTATGTGGGTTGTCTATAGTTTATGACAGAGGATTTATTCACATTTTCTGCATTCTTATGGAAACCTTGCACCTTAACCGTGTGGGGTCTCCCTTGGATAGTAATGGGAGTATGAATTTCATATGGTTTGTCCAAAATGGGTGGAAAACCCATGTACCCCAATATTTGATGTTGAAATTATAATTTATTACCTTACTATAATTATAAACATAATTTTCCCTTTATTCTATCTCAGTCCATCGGATGTCTTCCTCATCCTCCACATGTGAGCTACCATATCCTTCGACCTATGTATTCAATATCTCCCACATCTAATATCCAAATTAGTATCCGCCAAAGGTGGTTTACAGCTAGATTTATTTTTTACATTTATCCATCATACTATTAAAATTTTTCTAAGTAACTTCTGAGATATTTAGTTGAATCATTTTTTCCCTATCTTAATGGTATTGGACCGTTTCTTTTATTAATCTTAATCTACTATGAATCTAAGGTGGATATTGAGCGAGGAGTTGTATAGAACAATTAGGTAGGCACAATAATTGTTTTCCTTAATGGTTTTGGTGTTTTTATAGTCATTTCATTGTTCTACACACCATCATTTTCCAAATGTATCCATAAAATATTTTTCATCATTATAAATTGTAATATGAACCATAGATATACTCTCATTGACCTTTTCTTAGTAATTTGAGGATCGGAACCTCAAATCATAGACACCACTTGGGTAATAAAACTTTATTTTTCCCTTTATGATTAAATGATTAAGTTCCCCGAACTCTTTATAGATTTTTGAATTGGATTATAAATGGAATTTCTTTCATTATATATATTTTTTGATTGAGCCCAAGGAAAATCCTAAGTGATTGGATTAACTTATAAATAGAATTTCCAATGGAGGTAACTGCCTAATTTACAATAGAACTTTCAATGTTCTACATTGATCCCTATAAAATAAATTTCCATGTTTTTATATATTTAATGACATTTATTTTATTGAATATATTCTTTATAATTGCTTTACATTCATTAATGAATTAAATGGATTAAATGAAATGACTTATAAAGGGTGGAAATGTCTTTATGATTGTTGCATTCTTAATGGAAGGCTTATTTTGGTCTGTAATGACTTGTTGTACTTGGAATTGAATAATAAAGTGAATGATATGTAATTACTCATTTATATTATTATAAATATGATTCAAACTTTGAAACAAGTTTTGGAATGATGGTAAGGGTTATGTTGGGAATGATGATTCATACTCCCTTACATCATGATTTGATCTTGATGAATCACGTCGTTGACTCTATTTTGATGGTAGTCATGATTCTCAACGTCCCTAGTGTCAATTTTTAACAACAAGATGTGACCACAATCTTGACTGAGGATTAAGATTTTTCTCACTCATCATGAGATGCAAGGCATGTAATATTTTTATGGATCTTGAAGACTCATTTAGACTGGTTATGGATGACTGTGTTATACTCTGGTTTAGCCAACACCTAGTATTATAGGTAGATGGCCACTTTCATCCGCACATTCTTGGTCCAGATAGGTGGATGAAATATATAACAATACTATATATACTATTGTTGTATATACAATTACAATATATATAGTTACTGATTAGACACTCATTCTGGCAATGAGACAAAGAAAGTAGAGCAACCAAGTATACTTAAAGAACCTGAGGGGGTTGGTTATTTTGTCATGATTGTTAATTATTTTCTTATAATTGGAAAATTTTTATCTATGAGCACTACTTGGATTTATTCTATACATCTTTGGTGGTGGCCTGACTAATTTTATCTCACACCCTTGTACTTGAGTAGATTACTTGTCTGTAGATTTGAATTAGGGAAAGTGTACTATGAAAAATATTTGATATGATTTTGTTATAAATGGATAATAGAAGCATATGATTGAGCATATGCTTGAGATTCTAGTGGAGAACCCCCCCTGCATGTCCTTTTTTGTTTTTTATAGAAGATTGTATATTCATGTCCCTAATTCCCTTTTTGTATATCTATATTCCATGAATCCTTATATATGATATTGCCTAGTGTATTTTGATATTATTATTCAGTTTTACAGTTATTGATTCTAACATTAATTATACATTGTATCAATTTTATATTCTTCTATTACAGTGGGTTATACATCTAATATTTAATTTATTCTTATATAATGCTTCCATTATTTTCTATTAGTGGTTAAATATGATGTATTTCTCAGATAAGGGGGTATAGTATCTCCACCATAAAACCTTTACACCCACACTTCTAGTCATAAGACTCCAGTGTATGGGTAGGTGCACCTAAGGCCATGTGACCGAAAAGCATGGGGAATGGGTTAAGTGTAATGCCCCGACTCCAGTTAACTAGAGACAGTGCATTATTATAATACATTGGCATGATTACAAGGAATCCAGTATTAATTGACCGATCAGTTTAGCAGTGTTGTAGAATAGATTACATACATGAATGTTACATCTTTCTAACATTCAACACAACATGAATAATCCTTTTATAAATCAATTATTCTCTTATCATAATCATTCATATTAATCATTATACACTTCTTGGAATCATGGGAAAATAAAACATAAGAAATGGGTGGTATTAGATTCTCAGAAAGTGTACATAATTTAGCGGAAACTATAAACATTTAAGGCAAGATGTGTGATAAAATCAATACCATTTTTAAACATAAACATGAACATAATATGGAAAAAATAAATCACAAATTACAATATAAATATGAAAATGGACATTCTACTAGTTGAATAATCACATTTAATAACTGATTTCAAAATGAGGGAATGCGTAATGACGGGCATCATAACCACATAGTCAAGCCCTCGTGCCTAGACTAATTTTTTTTAAGGCCTTGTGCCAAGACAGTAGTTTGTCTCATTAGACCTACCAATGCATCTAGGAGAAATAGTAGGCCCCAACCATCACTTAATAATTCCAATGCATTCCTTATATGAAAATGTTGAAACATAACATAAAAATTCATATTAAAACTAGCATACTAGATGTCAATACTTTGACCATAAATCATAAATGGTATAAAAATAGAAAATCAAAAGTCAAACATATCATAACTAATTCAATACATTATTGAATAAGGTCATATAATAAATCAACCTCAATAAAGAATATTATCTAGTATAATATGTTGATATAGTTAAAAATGATTGGTAAAACTTTTTCTGAGAAATAACCCATTTTGTGAAATCATTTAAAAGTCACGAATTTATAATAGAAGTAATTTAAATTATATTTTTGAATCAAAGTGTCCCATAAAACTTTTAAACTTTTGAATGAATTTAAAATTTAAAGATAATCATGTCCATATAAATAAGTCCTTAAAATCATTTTTAAAACATGGACATTAATTTAAAAGATTTATAAAAATAAATCATAAAACAAAATTAAAAAGTTTATATTGATAAAGAGTCCCTTACAAAAAAACATTAAAATATTAATTTTGAAAACATTTTTATGAAACATGTACATGGATGATAAAAATTTCCTAGAAAATACTTACACATAAACAATCTCTAATAATGATGAGATTGAGGAATTAACGCTTACCTTGTACTTTTATTTGGTCGAGGGTACGTTTAACCTCATGTATAATGAACATAGTATGTTATTTCATTATAACAGAACAATATTAATATTTATGATATCATACGTTATTCATAAATGACTTTATACTACCCATTTAATAATAATTTCAATGTTAAAATAACATTTTGGGTAATAATCGCTTTCTTCATCATGTGTGTTTTAACTTGTTATTCTTGATCATATAACTTATATCTTGATTTAATTGATTCCATAATATAAAATATTATTTATTATCATATATATTTAGAATATAATTATGTATAATATCTTGATATATGAAATAGAAGACACTTTTTATTGAGACGGTAGGTCTAGCGTACACATAAACATCGTTTTCGTTTTCATATCGTATTGAACAGATGTATGAGAATAAGATATATATAAATAAATAAACACACACACACACAGATATATATATATATATATATCTATTAGAATTATTATTTCATATATTACATACTTATTAATAATATATATTAATAATAATTAATGAAAGGTGAATGTGGAAATGAGTCTCATCGCGTTGTGGAGACTGTAAGTCGTATGTACACAGGAGCGATAATAACATTCTATTGATGGTGAAATCATATGTTATTGGATAATATTATATATATATATATATAGAATAATTGACATGTTTTATTTATTATTTACTTAAATTATACTCTTTATTATACAAACTGAAATTATTAATTGTTGGATAACAAACTACACCCCGATGTGGAGATGGTAAGCCGTAGGTACGCACGTATGGTGACTTTTTCATTCATAAGATGGATAGAATAATAAATATGATTGAACCATATTTATAATAACATTATTTTATGTATAAGTTTCAGGATTTATTATTTTTGTATGGAAACAACAAAGAAAGTGGTAATGGAAGAAGAAAAGAACATTGAAAGAGGTGATGAAATAATTACCTCTTTTTCGGGTTCTTTCTTTTGATTTGAACGAAAGGGATCCTTAGGCTGGATTTATGATCAAAGTAATGGAACTATTATTATTTGAGGGTAGTTGGGAGGACTTTTGAGTAGGTTTCTACTGATCCAAAAGGCTTTGGATATGTCAATTTAATATAAGGGGAAGTACCATTTTATAAGAAAGGTGAAGGGTACTTTAGGAAAAGCATGAAAATTTATTTTGTTCTAAAACAATTTTTGGATTCTAATAGCTTCAAAAGGTTTTATTTTATATATAAGGTGGGTATGTATCTTAATAATCTCATAAAATAGGCTTTAGACATGTTTAGGTCATCATATTAAGCTTATCGTTTAGATCTAACCCTTAGTTAAACAGTTTCATTTTTACCATGTCTTCTTATATTATTATAATACATGGTTAATAAACATACTATAAAATGGTAAGAAAATATCAAGTGGTTAATTAATAACATATATATCATTATATAAGTCCTTTTTTCCAAACTATGGATTTTTAGGGATACTATATCATTTTCCAATATAGTATTTGTTTTTAAAACTCATTTATGTCAATTTTGACACTATTTATTATTTAGTTTTTTTAAGTTATAAAAAGTTGACTAATTAGAAAAAAATACATTAAATCAACCTTATAATTTAACATTCACCTAGAAAATTCGTGGATTCTATCAAAAGTCTCAATTTATATTTATTTTTTTATTTATAATATCAATTATTTTAATCATTCATTAATATGGTAATTACTGCATCATCCTTGTATCATAAATAAATTTACTTATTTAATATTTAAAAATTATATATATAATACCATGATTTAGTAAATCCTTTTATCTTTATGATGAATATTTATAGTCATATTTATCTTATGTGTATCTCAGTATTAAAAATGGTTTATTTATTAAACTTTGAATTTAACAATTTTAACCATTCTTTAAATAAAATATAATAAATGTCCTAATCTAACACAAATAGATCAAAAGGATCATATTTTTTTTGTAAGGTTTATTTGGGTCTAAATAAACTTATCCAATCGAATTAGGGTATGTGTTGGGGTAATTTTAATATTATTGTAACCGTTAATTATCTTGTTTACTTTTAACTGTGGTAAATAAAATTCAAAAGTTACTATTCACAAAAAAAATTACTTTCATCCTATTGTACCACATTTTACTTACTGATGTCAATTTTATGTCCTGTATTTTTTAAATTCAATTCACAAAAGCGGTAAAATTGTGTTTTATGATAATTTTCAAATGGGCCTAAAAGGAGGGAAATGTGACTAGAAGGTGGGTAAAAAGATGTTAAAATGGTTCAATAAAATATTATATAGCTAATATTACTATAAAATGACTCCAATGTCTTACATTGTACAAATATATGTATTATGTATCTACTTTAGGGAAAAAAATTTAATTAAAAAAATTAATTAAATGAAAAAGTCAGTTTTTATGTACTGTGGAGTATTTTTCACTATTCATCTAAAATTGAATGTTTTCAGAAAAATACAAACAAAAATAACAGTAAGATAATTTTTATATTCTTAATTTTAAAACAATGCCTATTTTATGAAATTCAAAACATAGAAGTTTTATTAATTAATTTATAATCAATTCTTGTTGTCAAAACCAGAAAGAAGGTTTTTGAGAAGTAAAAACTATCAAAAGAATGATATGTATTTATGACCATTTTAAATTTTAAATTACTCCAAAGAAAAAAATTGGATTAAATGAAAAAAATATAATCTAATTATACTTCAAAACTACTAAAATTTTTAATTTTATAATCTAAATTATTTTTATTAAAAAATTATTTTTCAATTAAAATTTAGTATTTTTTACTATTCTTCAATATATAAAAGTTATCAAAAAACACCAAATATTTATCCAAACTATATTTATATGTCTAGAATATAAGGAAGAAGTTTATTTTTATTAAATTTAATATATATAAGTGTCAAAGTTTAGATTTAAAAAGGATTCTCTATTAAAAAGAGATAAAATTGCATTTTTTTGTAAAACACTTAATTTATCTGAAACATTGGATTTGTTCTTATATTATGTCAACAAAACACATAATATAGATGTTAAAATTATATTAATCATAAAAAATCGAAAATTTAGTTAATACTATTCATAACATCTTTTTAAACGGTTAGTTTGGTAAGTCGGGGTGCACTCGAACTTGGTGTTGCGTGTGGCATAAGCTATTAAATTACATTAAAGAGATAAAATATTATGAAATCTTGGGGTGTTACATTATCCTCTACTTAAATAAATTGTGTCCTCACAATTTGATATTTTTCTTTTAAAATAAAAGGTTAAAAATATAAAATTCCATTGTGGAAAACCCACATTGGAAATAGGGTTAATAAAATTTAGTCTTAATAATAGGGAAAGGGAAATGTAAATGGAACCAACAAATTATGATCATGAATAATATAAAATTGGTGGATATTTGAGACACATAATTGGAGGAAAAATGTAAATATTTAACAGGAGTGATTGATTTTATCAATCACAAACAAGTGAACAATTAATGGGACATTGATGAATTCAAATCCATAAATCAATTATTATTTAAATATCATCGGTTCAACAAAGAATAAGATATTAAGATAAAACTTTTTTTGTTTTATGATCCCTTCCCTAAAGTTGAAGAATTAATTTCTTCCTAGAATAAGAAAAAAATACTTGACAAATAGAGTTTCATCCTTCAACTAACTTCTACTACAAATATATATTTCACTCTTAAAGATAATGGAATTAACAAATATTCTATTTATCCTAATCATATAGGGTTCCAAAAATAAAGAATTTATATTTCATCTGTCTAACTATTTCAAAAATGGATTATATGAAACAGGAAATCATGTAGGCCATTGGTAGGTGATGCACCACTGTTGCCCTTCAGTTTTGGGTTCATGTCTCATGACCTTACCGAACGCGATGAGCTGTCACCTGATCTCTGGGTTGTCCTTTTTATAAAAATACAAAAAATATACTGTGAAATGCTTTATCCTTAAACAATAGAATCCAACGTCTAACTTAATTCATTCCATCCTTTAGACTTATCCAAAATACTTATGTCTAAACTCAATGTCCAATATTTATAAAGAAGGTAATCTTATTGAAGATCTATTTTTCCATGTAATAACATACGAATAGATTTATCTTGTGTTTTCTTAAAACATGGTAACACCCTGAATTACCATAAAACCATACTGAATATGTTCATGATCCAGTATACTTTATAGAATACTGGATATACTCCTTAAATGGAAAAATGTTGTAAACTCCTAGAATGATTGAATAAACAAAAAATTAATTAGTTTCAAGGTAGTCAATAATATCTAATATTATTTATCCAACTCAATTATACCTCATTTTGAAATCATTATCTTGGTTTCCGAAACATATTAAGGGTTATATTTCCCCTAACAATATATTTTCTAAAAAATTTTACTGGAAACTGGGTCACATTACTTATTACCATACAATCTCAAATCCTTAAGGAAATAGTACTACAATATAATCCTTATATACTATATAATTCTTATAACTTGTACATCATAAATACAATACAAAAATTACTTAATTCTTTAATAACAACGTAATAACAATAATCATTCATCTTCATCTGTGATAGTATCGTAACTTGATTATTATCAAATAACATCATTTGTGGTATAATCTGATGATTTGGACATTGATTCGCATAGTGTCCCAACTCCTTGCAGATAAATCATTGTACATTTGAAATCTTTTTCTTACCATTACAATCACGTATTTGGGGTCCTTTATTAAATTTATATCAAATTCCCATTCCCTTAAATCATTTATCAAGCTGATTTTTTCCATAGTAATCACATGTTGGAAAATCCTTCTTTCCATTTTTCCCTTTATCCAAATTTTTCTCTACCATCCTCTTCTTATATTTCTTCCATTCAAATCCATAATACTCAAGGAATTCATTACATTCCTTATTAACACATGATATTATTTCTTCATATGATGAGAATATGTGGGAGACTATTTTCCTTTTAAATGTTGTCTTAAGACCATGAAATATATGACCCTTCTTACTCTTCGGATCATGCGTATTGATAGAGTTCTCATTTCTTCTACTGGGTGATATTTCAAAATATCTACACACACTAGGTTAGATCATATCATAATTTATATTTCAAAAAATAAAACTATTATCAACATTAATTAAATATTTTCAGACATCTAGTATCATAATTATAAAAATGGTTTCTTTACTGACATATTTACTTATAAATCCTTCAAAATGATTTGTATAGAAAATGTGAATTATCTTAATAATATCCTACGGGAGTGTCGTAAACAAGAGTGCAGAAAGGCCCACTATCGTGCACCAATTCTCATTAGAGTCTAGATCAAAGCATTTTTTTCTAGATTTACCACTAGGTACATTTTTTCCAGAGGCGACTCTACCTGATCATATCCAGACAGGGATGTATTTCTTGTAAAATTCCCAAAATCTCTACATTACCAAAATTCTAGGAATTTATTCTATACTAATCCTCAAAATCTATCTTAATATAATGTTTCAAAATTAGAGTTTATCTAAATCTATTTCCAAGGTTGTTTCTAATCTTCCTCTAATACCAACTGTAGCGTCCCTACACCGATTACCCAGAGTCGGTGCATTATTTTAATAAATTGAAATTATTACAAGAATTAAGTCTTGAAGGACCGGTCTATTTAGTAGTCTCAGAAAATATATTACATACATTATTGTGACATATTTCTAACATAAAAAACATCATAAATAATCCTTTGAGAACTCCATTAATCCCTGTATAATCCTATAGATTAATCATAATATGCTTCTTGGAATCCTAGGAAAATAAAACATAAGAAATGGGTGAGATCATATGCTCAGTATGGGTAAATAATTTAGCTAAACCTATAAACTTGTAAGCCAATATGTGTAATAAAAACAACAACCTTTTTAAACATAAACATGATCATAATATGGAAAAAATAAATCAAACATTACCATATAAACATGCACATTGATATTATACTCATCGAATAATCACATATAATAACTTATTTCATAACAAGGGAATGCATAATGTCGGACATCATAAGCACATAGTCAAGGCCTTATGCCAAGACTAAAAATAATTTTTTTTCAAGGCCTTATTCTAAGACGTTAGTTTTTCTCATGATGCATACCAATGCATCGAGGAGTTATATTAGGCTCCCCCCATCACTTACTCAGTCTAATTTACTCCTCATATGAAAATGTTGAAACATAACATAAACATTTGTATTATAACTAACATATGAAATGTCAGTACTTTAACCATAAACCAAGAATGATAGAAAAATAGCACATCCTTATTCAAACATATCATCACACATTAAATAAAATATAGAAAATTCTGTTATAATAAATCAAACTCAATCAATAATAATATCTAGTAAACGATTTTGACATAGTTGAAAATAATTAGTAAAACTCTTTGAGGGAAATATCCCTTTTTCTGAAATCATTTAAAAGTCACGCATTTATAATGAAATTCATTTAAAAGTTATTTTTTTAATAAAAGTGTCCCATTAAGTTTTGTATCTTTTGTAATGAATTAAAATTTCAAAACAATCATTTCCATCTAAATAAATCTTTAAAATTATTTTTAAAACATCTAAATTAATAAAAAAGATTTAGAAAAATAAATCATCAAATTTTTTAAAATAATGATCTAGATAAAGGGTACCCTCCAAAAAACATTGATATATTCATTTTGAAAACATTTTTATGAAACATGTAAATGGATGATAATAATTTCCTAGTAAATACTTACACATAAATAATCTCAGATAATAATGAGACTCAGTAATTAACCCTTACCTCATACGTTCCTTCAGTCGAAGATATGTTTAACCTCGTGTACAAAGACCATAGTATGTTATTAAATTATTACAGAACCATATTCATATTTATGATATCATTCTTGATTCATTTAGGGATTTATACTTCCCATTTAATAATAATTTCTATGTTATAATAACATTTCACGTAATAATTGATTTCTTCATCCTACCTGTTTTAACTAGTTATTCTTGATCTTATATCATATATCATGATTTAGTTGCTCCAGAATATAAAACAATATTTATGTATCATATGTATTCATAATATAATTATGTATAATAGACTGATATATGAAATGGAAAATACCATTTATAGGAATGTAGGTTTTATGTACACATAAAAGTTGTTTTACTTATCATATCGTAATGACCAGAAGTAAGTGAATGAGATATATGTACATACATACATATATACCTACATATATATATATATCCAGTAGAATTATTATTTCATATATTACATATATATTAGTAATATATAATAATAAACATTTGTTAAAGGTGAATGTTGAAATGAATCTCATCGCGTCATTGAGACGGTAAGTCATACATACACATGAGCAATGATATCATTATATTGAGGGTGAAATAATATATAATTGGAAGGTATATTATATATATAGAATCATTAACATGTTATATTTACTATTTATATCAATTATACTCATTATTATATCCATCCAAATAATGAAGTGTTGAATAACAAACTACACCACGACGGGGCGACGGTAAGTCATACATACACACGTATGGTGAATTTTTCATTCATAGGATGGATAGAGTAATTAATTTGGTTGTACCATATTTATAATAACATCATAGTCTATAGAAGGTACTGGATTTGTTATTATTTTATGGAAACAACAAATAAAGAGGAAGTCGAAAAAGTCATAAACTTTGAAAGAGGTGATGAAATAATTACCTCTTCATCGGGTTCTTCTTTTTGATTTGAACAAAATGTCTCTTTAAGAAAGATTTATTATAAGAATATGGCCTCTAGGATGAGTTTATGGTCGTTTAGAGAATATTTGAGCAGTGCTTGGATGATCCAATTGGCTTGGGAGGTGTGAATTTATGAGAAGGGGAAGTACCCTTTTTTAAGTGAGGTGAGGGGCACTTTAGGAAAATCTTGAAATACTAATTTATTCTAAGATAATTTTCAGTTTATAATAGCTCCAAAACATTATTTCATGGATAAGGTAGTTATTCATCTAAATACTCCCAAACAGTAGGTTTTGGACAATTTTAGGTCATCATATTAACATTATCTTCTAGATTTAACCCTCAGTTTAACAGTTCAACTTTTACCTTGTCTTCTTGTATTATTATAATACATGGTTAATAAACTAACTAAAATTTTCCAAGAGAAGCTAAAGTGGTTAATTAATGACATATATATCTTCATATAATTATTTTCCATATCCTTATATTTTTATAAATATTATATCATTTAATAGTATTTTATTTTATTTAAAAACACATTTATGTAAATTTTGACACAATTTAGTATTTAGTTTTTTTGAAATTCATAAAAATATGATTACTTCAAAAAAACATTAAATCAACCCTAATATAACATATTCAACTTTAAAATTCATGGATGGAATCAAGAGTCTCAATTTATATTTATTTTGATATTTATAATAATAATTATTTTAATCTTTCATTAATATGGTAATTATTGCATCATCATTGTGTCATAAATAAATTTAATTATAAACTGTTTTAAAATTATAAAAAAATATCATGATTTAGGAAATATTTTTATCTTTCTAATCAGTATTTAGAGTCGAGTTTATCTTATGTGTAACCCTATATTAAAATGGTTTATTTATTAAATTTTGAATCTTTCTATTTTAACTCTTCTTAAAATAAAATAAAATAAATGTCCTAATCTAACCCAAATGTTTCAAATGGATCGTATTTTTTTCTTAAGGTTTATTTTGGTTGAAATACACTTATACCATAGAATTAGGACATGTGTTGGGTTAATTTTAATATTATATTTACCATTAATTACCTTATTTACTTTTAACTGTGGTAAATAAAATTCAAAAGATACTATTCACCAAAAATTATTTTCATCCTATTGAACCAAATTTTACATACTGATTTCAACCTTATCTCTCAAATTTTTGAAATTCAATTCACATAATAGGTAAAATTATGTTTTATAAAAATTTTCAAATGTGGCTAGAAGGTGGGTAAAATGATGTTAAAATGGTTCAATAAAATTTTATATATCTAATCTTATTATAAAATGATTCCAATGACCTACATTGTAAAAATATATGTATTATATATCTATTTAAAGATAAAAATTTAAATAAAAATAATTACATAAATGAAAATATTGGTTTTATGTAATATGTAGTATTTTTCACTCTTTATCAAAAATTGAATGTTTTCAGAAAAATACAAAAAATTACTCTTAGATAATATTGATATTCTAAATTAAAAAATGATTTCTATTTTTTCAAATTAAAAACATAGATGTTTCATTATTAAATTTGAAATTAATTCCTATTGTCAAAACTAGAAACGGGGTTTTTGAGAAGTAAAAACTATTAAAATATTGATATGTGTTTATGTCCAATTTAAATGTAAAATTACTTCCAATAAACTAAATAGGACTAAATGATAAAAATATATTATAATAATACTTCAAAACATTAAAAATGTATAATATAAAAATATAAATTATTTTGATTAAAAAAGTTGTTTTCAATTGAAATTTAGTATTTTTCACAATTCATTAATATATGAAAGTTGTCAGAAAAACACCAAAAATTTACCCAAACAAAATTTGTATATTATATTTCTAAAAAATAATTTCATTTTTTCAAATTGAATTTATTAAAGTTTCATCTATTGGATTTAAAAAGGGTTCTCCATTAAAAAAAGGTAAAATTTCATTTTTTTTAAACACTTCTTTTATCAGAAAAATTAGAATTGTTATTATATTATGTAAAAAAACACATAATAAAGATATTAAAATTCTATGAACTATAAAAAATTCAAAATATAGATAATATTATTCAGAACCACTTTTTAAATTCCTAGTTTGGTAAGTTGTGGTGCGCTCGAACTTGGTATTGTGTGTGGCACAAGCTATTGAATTACTTTAAAGAGATAACGTATTATGAAATCCTGGAGTTTTACATTCTCCCCTCCATCAATAAATTTTGTCCTCGCAATTTAAAATTTTTATTCAAAAATAAAAGTTTAAAAACAGAAAAAAAAACTTTTTGGAAACCCACATCGGAAATAGGGTTAATAAAATTTTGTCTTAATAAGGGGAAAAGGTAAATGAAAAAGTCACCACAAAATTATGTTCTCAAATAGGAGAAAATTAGTGTCAATTTGAGACACATAATTATAGGGAAAACTTAAATATATATAGTGAGTGATTCAGGTTATCAATCACAAACAAGTGAACAATAAATGGGATATTGTGGGACTCAAAGCCATGAATTTATGATGATTTCAAAATCATCTGTTCAAAAAAACATAAGGTATTAAGATAACACATTTTTGGTTTTAAGATATCTTCCTTAATGTTTAAGAATTAATGTAGAGACCCGAAGCCTGACGTACATGTACATTACATTACATTTAAGGAATATCTAATACATAACAAAAACAGACACACAAGGACTGTAATAGTTTAGTGTCATTGGAAACTCGAAATGTAATCTTCTAATCGTGGTGAAACATCTTCAACATCTCCCATAAAGATCTTACACTTTTTGTTTCCTTACCTAAAATATTTCTTTTAATCCTGGGGGAAAATAAAACACAAAAAGGGTGAGCTCAAATGCTCAGTAAGGGCAAACATAGAGAACATAAAACAATCCATAATCATTTGAAAGCAAAAACTTGAACATGAAATTTAGACATCAAAATCTTGAGCAAAGACATAAATCGTGGAAGTACGTATGGCATATATCATAATGGAACATCAACCATGATAAAATATAATGGGAATAAAACATGTAATTGTGGAAACCATTCAGCACATGTCGTGATTTCCATAGTAGCCAAGGCATTGCTGCCAAGACCATCTTAGTGGACAAAGTCCCTTTCTGAATCGATTTCACTCCACGTTTCAGTCCTGTAACACTGAACCGGATTAACTTACCATTCTAGACATGTCTATCTCAAGAGATATAAATCTTTACCCAATGCGTTGGAGGGAGATATAGGTCCCACCCATCTCACCATTCTTACTTGTGCCACAAAATAAACGTAAAACATTCATCATAACCCGAAGAATAGAATGGGTTTCATAAACATCATCCCATCATCACATAATCCATATTAAAAATGGATATCATTTCAACATAAGAAGAGTTAAACCATGTAAATCATAGAGACATTATACTTGAAACATACACATATGAAAATAATTTCATCTTAGATGAAAAATGGTTCTGATAAAACACTTGAAATGAATTCTTGAGGAAAATATCCTTTCTTTTTCAAAATCATTTTCTTTTCACAAAATGACATGAAATTTTAAAAGGTGGGGATTTTTTTGGAAATAGTCATGAAATCTTTTTGAGGAACCTTCATTAAAATAAGGCTTTATAAAATCGTAAAAATCTTTTCGTGTCATACAAGTTAAAAAAACATTCTTCTCATACTTTTGACGGAAAAGTCAAAAAGTACCTCGTAACGTAAATAGAAGAAAGATTCCTTACATACCATGTAGTAAAATAAAAAAATGGGTAAAAAGGAATTTAAACATACATGAAAATACTTTTATAAAACATGGACATGGGTGATAGAAATAACCCCAGAAAATACTTACGAATAAGCAATCTCAAATAAAAATGAGATTTTCAAAATTATCCCTTACCTTAGGTCCGATATGCTTCGTACGTATCCGAACCTCCTATATAATGATTTAAATAATGTCATCAACTTATTACAGAATAATATTCATTTTTATGATATCATATATGGTTCACTTATGACTTTATATTACCCGTTATTTTGTAAATTCCATGTTAAAGAGAGTTTTGGGTAAAATCATTTCATTTGTCGTCCGTGTTTTGACTTGTAATTATTTATATGATTACTTAGATCATGATTACTTAATTTAATAATATAAAACATGATTTATATATAATATATATTCAGAATATACATATATATAATATATTGATAAATGGAATGAAATACATCGTTCATGAAGACGGTAGGCCGTACATACGCATGAACGCTGTTTTCGTTTCCTTAATGAATTGAATGGAATTTAAGTATATGACATACATATACATATACATAAATCCAGTATCATTATTATGTCTTATATTTCATGATTACTTATTATATATACTTTATAATCATTCATGAATGGTTAATCATTGAGAATGAATCTCATCACGTCGTGGAGACAGTAGTCCGTACGTACGCATGAGCGGTGATATCATTCCCATGATTGTGGAATTGTATTTAAGTGTATGTATACTATTTCAGAATCAATACCAATTTAAAATAATCATATATAGTTATTTATTAGCACCATTATACCCATCCAAGTAAGGTGGTGATGGAAAATAGATTACACCACGGCGTGGAGACGGTAATCCGTACGTACGCACGCGCGTTGATTTTGTTTTCTGTAGGATGGATAGATGGTGAAATAGGGTTGTTTCATACTTATAATAACATATCAGTATATGAGTGATACTGATGTTATTACTTCATAATGAAACAAATAAAGAATAAGAAGTAGAAGAATAAATAAAGTTGAAAGAATCGGTAACGTATATTACCTCTTCTTTCGACACGCCTTTTGAAACCTCCTCATTGGGCACTAAGATTAGTCTTTGAAGAAGACCAGAACCTCTAGGATGTTTCTAGGTAAGTTTATAATAGAATTTTGTAGGGTTTGTCCGAGCATGAAGGCTCAAAGTGGTGTGAGGAAGAGAAGGAGGAGGTGCACTTTTATAAGAGAGGAGAGGGGCACCTTTGGAATAACAAAAAATACTATTTTCGTATAAATTCATATTCGGTTTTAGATAGCTCCCAAATATGTTATTTAGAATATAAGGAGGGTATGGGTCGAAATCCTCTCATCCAATATTATTTAGACAAGTTTAGGTTCCTATTTTAACCTTATCATTTAGATTTAACTTTAAGTTAAATAATTTTACTTTTACCGTGTCTTCTTGTTTTCTTACACTATAAGGTTAATAAACATACTATAACAAGCCAAACGAACACAAAGTTGTTTATTATTAACATATATAACCTTATATAAGTCATTTGGCTGAACCTTAGATTTTTAGGAATAAAATAACAACGAATAATATAATATTTGTGAAAAAACAATTTTATGTCCATTTTAACACTATTTGGTAATTGATTTTTTTGAAAATCATAACATAATGATTAGTTATAAATAAGTTCATTAAATCAATAATAACATGTCATATTAACCTATAAAATTAGTTTAATTCATAAAAAGTCTCAATTTATATTTATTTGGGTATTTATAACATCACTTATGTCAATATTTCATTAATAAGAAAATTATTGCATCATCTTTGTGTCATAGATAAATTAAAATAATTAATGTCCAAAAATTATAAATAAAATACAATAATGTAGGAACTATTTTTATCTTTCTAATGAATATTTATAGTCGAATTTATCTTATGTATAACCCTATTTTAAAAATTATTTACTTATTGAACTTTGATTTTTACTATTTTAACCCTTATTTAAATAAATTAATATTAAATGTCCAAATCTAATCCATGTGGGCCTAAATGGTCATAATATATTCCTATGGTTTTTGTTGGACGAATTACACTTATCCAATAGAATTAGGACTTGTGTTTGGGTAATAATATTATTATTTTTACCCTTAATTACCCTATTTACTTTTAACTGTGGTAAAAAAAGTAAAAAGTTACTATTCACCAAAAATTATTTTCATCTCATTGAACCACATTTTACTTACTAACATCAACCGTGTCTCTCGGATTTTTAAAATTCCACTCACAGAAGTGGTAAAATTAAGTTTTATGTGAATTTGGAAATTCTCCTAGGAGGTGGGTAAAAGACGGGGAAAAGTTCAATTAAATTTTTATACATATAAAATTATTATAAAATGACTCCAATGAATTGCATTGAACTTATATAGGTATTATGTATCAATTTTTACCTAAAATAAATTTAAATAAAATAAATAATTATTTAAATAAAAAGTCGGTTTTTAAATAGTAACCCAGTGTTTTCACTATTCATCAAAAATTAAAAGTTTTCAGAAAAATACTAAAATTTCACCCTAAGCTAATTTCGATATTCCGAATCCAAAAAAGAAGTCCATTTCGAAATATGAAATTTAAAAAATTTCAAATAGTGGTTATTACTATTCATAACGGCTAGTTTTAATAATATTTTAATCGCATATCGTTGTTTAGTTAAACTCGGTATTGCGTACAACACACGCTATCGAGGAAGGTTGTGATTGCGTGTAATGGAAGCCAAGATAAGGGTGTGTGTTGTGCAGGATTCCTTTGTTGTTTCGTTATAATAGAATCCAACCATTTTTCATTTATACACTAAATATATATATATATATATGTGTATATACTCAATGTTGAGTAGAATGACTACTATCAAATGAAGTTGAAATTGTGTGTAACACAATCTAAGAATAGTGTTTCCTATACTGCAAGCTAATACGGTGTTGCGTATAGCACCCGATAATCTTGTTGTATCATAAAACACATGAGATCAAATAAAATAAAAAGAATACTTATCATAAAATATCGGGTTGTTACATTCTACCCCCCTTAAAATGAATTTCTCCCTAGAAATTAGTCATGGGTTATACATGGTTTTCTACTTGAAAGTTTCTTTAATTGAAACCCAAATTGTAAAATTAAATACCAAAACATAACATTAAAAACTAAAGTATGAAATGTAACGGTTACCCAAGTTAAGTAATCACTGGGTTTCTATATAGGAGAACATATGTGAAAATATGGATATGGAAGAGAAATATAATCTTCATGTTCTAATGGAGAGTGGTAGAGAACATGGCTATGAAAAATCTAACAATCACAAAGCCATACATTTTTGATGATCTAGGGTACCATCTGATTCATCGGATATAAGATCACTAGGATAACATTTTTGGTTTTCAATATCATATTCCTAAAGTTGAAAATTTTGAATTAGAAGAAATACTTACTGTATTTTGGTACAATCATACTGTTGTTCGTGCCTTCAACAATTTCCACTTCATCTCTTAAAGAAATGAAGTTGAATTTGTTATTCGTGAAATGTTAACAGATCATGTGATTGAATGATGGGTCATTCCATCTGTTTCAAACAAAAGGTTAGCAAAATTTATATGTCCATCTTATGGTGAGATTAATCGTATATGGTTCCAAAAATTGACTTATACTTTATTTATAATACCGCTTAATAAAATAAAACTACTTTCCACTAACCAAGGACTTCCTGTAGGCCAGTGGTAGGCGATAAAGGTCAGTCGCACTTCGGTTGTGGTTTCGATTCCCACAGCCTTGTCCGACGCGACGGGTTGTCTCCTGTCCTGCAGGTTTTCCTTTTTTTAATACTACATTATAAATAATATCAAAAATAACATTCTAGCCTTAAACAATACTAAATTATGTCCAAAATAATTCATTCCAATCTTTAGTCTTATCCAAAATACATGTGTCCAATCTCAAGGTATAAAGAAAACGATTACTTGAAATGTCATCAACCAAGCATGTGAATACCATCATTTATCCTTGTATATATTTCTGGTCACATTCCAATCATGTGAATACCTTAATCATGTATTCTCTTGAAAAATGAATACGCATTAAACCGTAGTGAAAACAAGAATGCTGTCAAAAGTTAACTCTTTCCACATACCAAAATCCAAAAATTCTATATTCTCAAATCATGATATAACCTTCTTTTTATATCATTCATGAGATCATGAATACTATCAAACATTTAATTTTCTCTTTATCCCTTCATTATGCGCACATCATCTATTTTCCAAAAATATCTGAATATCCTTTCAGGGTTACTGGTACTATTCATCATACACATTCAAAACATAAGAAAAGACAACAGTGTAACAATCCGTAGATGTCTCTTTATTCCATAGTATCATGATATTACTTATACAACATTACACTTGATAAACTTGTAATCATTCCACTACCTTCTTAAACCATTGACCGAGCTTCAACAATTCTTTCATCTTACATATCATTTGTATTCTCTTCATCATCATCAACATAAATACTACCCATATGACCATACAGATTCTCTTCATGAGACTTTCCCTTAGGGAATTTGTTTCCATAATGCCCGTACATTCCACATTTAAAACATTTAACCATTGTTGATGTCGTAGCAATACCATAATCCTCATCCATGGTGTTAGCTGAACCTTTTCCTCTGCACTTATTGGCTCTTTGTCCTTCTTTTCCACACCCAAAGCATCTTCCAGTTCCTTTGAAGCATTCTACTTGATGCCTCTTCCCACATGATTTACATGAGAAAAATTGAACATTCTTTCCTCTATGATCATCATGAAACTCCATCTTTCTCTTATTAGCTGAGTCAAGAAACTTACCAAAGTTGAGATTATTGATCATATTATGAGATTTCTGATTAGGCATAATAACAATATGTGGACCTCCAGTTCTAATTTCATTTGGTTTCTCATGAATAATATCATTCCATTGTCCATCATATCCTCCATTTTCGTGAATCCCCCTGTTTCTAGCCATTTTCTAAAACCCAAAAAGAAAAGTGTGAGAGGAAAAAATCATGCTAGGGAAAACAACATAGTAAAGGGGGAGTACCCTCAATATCTAACATCTTAGGTTAAATTCTACTATCTTTACTGTAGTTCTATGACTATATCCTATACGTATACTTATCCTTAGGGACATCCCAAGACATACCTTATAAATTTCTCTAGGGGTCTCACTAACATTTTCGCAACATAGTTTCCAAATGTTAACTAAACCTTTCCTCTGATACCAACTGCAGAGACCCGAAGCCTGACGTACATGGAAATTACATTACATTTGCGGAATATCTAATACATAACAAAAACAGACACACAAGGACTGTAATAGTTTAGTGTCTTTGGAAACTCGAAACGTAATCTTCTAATCGTGGTGAAAGATCTTGAACATCTCCCATAAATATCTTCCACTTTTTGATTCCTTACCTAAAATGTTTTTTTAATCCTGGGGGAAAAGAAAACAAAAAAAAGGCTGAGCTCAAATGCTCAGTAAGGGAAAACATAGAGAACATAAAACAATCCATAATCATTTGAAAGCAAAAAATTGAACATGAAATTTAAACATCAAAATCTTGAGCAAAGACATAAATTGTGGAAGTACGTAAGGCATATATCCTAATGGAACATCTACCATGATAAAATATAATGTGAATAAAACATGTAATTGTGGAAACCATTCAGAACATTTCATGATTTCCATAGTAGCGAAGGCATTGCTGCCAAGACCATCTTAGTGGACAAAGTCCCTTTCTGAATCGAGTTCACTCCTTGTTTCAGTCCTGTAACACTGAACCGGATTAACTTACCATTCTAGCCATGTCTATCTCATGAGATGTAAATCTATACCCAATTCATTGGAGAGAGATATAGGTCCCACCCATCTTATCATTCTTACTTGTGCCACAAAATAAACTTAAAACATTCATCATAACCCAAAGAATAGAATGGGTTTCATAAACATCATCCCATCATCAGATAATCCATATAAAAAAATAGATATTATTTAAACATAAGAAGAGTGAAACCATGTAAATCATAGATACATTATACTTGAGACATACACATATGAAAATAATTTCATCTTAGATGAAAAATGGTTTTGATAAAACACTTGAAATGAATTCTTGAGGAAAATATCATTTCTTCTTCAAAATCATTTTCTTTTCAAAAAATGACATGCAATTTTAAAATAAGAGGATTTTGTTGAAAATATTCATGAAATCTTTTTGAGGAACCTTCATGAAAATAAGGCTTTATAAAACTGTAAAAATCTGTTCGTGCCGTATAAGTTAAAAAAACATTCATCTCCTACTTTTGACGGAAAAGTCAAAAAGTACCTCGTAACATAAATAGAAGAAAGTTTCCTTACATACCATGTAGTAAAATCCAAAAAATGGGTAAAAAGAACTTTAAACATACATGAAAACACTTTTATAAAACATGGACATGGACGATATAAATAACCCCAGTAAATACTTACGAATAAGCAATCTCAGATAAAAATGAGATTTGAAAAATTATCCCTTACCTTAAGTCCGATGTGCTTCATACGTATCCGAACATCCTGTATAATGATTTAAATAATGTCATTGTCTTATTAAAGAATCATATTCATTGTTATGATATCATATACGGTTCACTTATGACTTTATATTACCCGTTATTTTGTAAATTCTATGTTAAAGAGTGTTTTGGGTAAAATCGTTTCATTTTTCGTCCGTGTTTTGACTTTTAATTATTCATATGATTACTTAGATCATGATTACTTAATTCAAGAATATAAAACACGATTTATATATAATATATATTTAGAATATACATATATATAATAGATCTATAAATGGAAATAAATACACCGTTCATGAAGATGGTAGGTCGTACGTACGCATGAACGTTGTTTTCGTTTCCTTACTGAATTGAATGGAATTTAAGTAGATGACATACATATACATATACATAAATACAGTATCATTATTATGTCATATATTTCATGATTACTTATTATATATACTTTATAATCATTCATGAATGGTTAGTCATTGAGAATGAATCTCATCGTGTCGTAGAGAGGGTAGTCCGGACGTACGCATGAGTGATGATATCATCCCCATGATCGTGGAATGGTATTTAAGTGTATGTATACTATTTCAGAATCAATAAAAATTTAAAATAATCATATATAGTTCTTTATTTTCACCATTATACCCATCCAAGTAAGGTGGTGATGGAAAATAGATTACACCACGGCGTGGAGACGGTATTCCGTACGTACTCACGCGCGGTGATTTTGTTTTCTATAGGATGGATAGATAGTGAAATAGGGTTTTTTAATGCTTATAATAACATATTAGTATATTAGTGATACTGATTTTATTACTTCATAATGAAACAACTAAAGAAGAAGAAGTAGAAGAAGAAATAAAGTTGAAAGAATCGGTAACGTATATTACCTCTTCATTCGACACGCCTTTTGAAACCTCCTCTTTGGGCACTAATATTGGTCTTTGAAGAAGACAAGAACCTCTAGGATGTTTCTAGGGAAGTGTATAATAGAATCTTTCAGTGTTTGGCCGAGCATGATGGCTCAAAGTGGTCTGAGGAAGAGAAGGAGGAGGTTCCCTTTTATAAGGGAGGAGAGGGGCACCTTTGGAAAAACAAAAAATACTATTTTATTATAAAGTAATATTCGGTTTTTAATAGCTCCCAATTGATTTATTTCGAAGATAAGGTGGGTATGGGTCGAAATAATCTCATCCAATAGAATTTAGACAAGTTTAGGTTCCTATTTTAACCTTATCATTTAGATTTAACTTTAAGTTAATTAATTTTACTTTTACCGTGTCTTCTTGTTTTCTTACACTATAAGGTTAATAAACATAATATAACAAGCCAAAAGAACCCCACGTTGTTTATTATTAATATATATAACCTCATATAATTCATTTGAATTATCCTTAGATTTTTAGGAATAAAATAACAATTAATAATATAATATTTGTTTTAAAAACTATTTTATGTCAATTTTAACAATATCTGTTAATTGATTTTTGTGAAACTCATAAGAGAATGATTAGTTCGAAAAAGGTTCATTAAATCAATAATAACATGTCATATTAACCTATAAAATTATTTTATTTCATAAAAAGTCTCAAATTACATTTATTTGGGTATTTATAACATCAATTATGTCAATATTTCATTAATAAGATAATTACTGCATCATCTTTGTGTCATAGATAAATTAAATTAATTAATGTCTAAAAATTATAAATAAAATACCATTATGTAGGAACTCTTGTTATCTTTATAATTATTATTTATAGTCGAATTTATCTTATGTATAAGATTATTTTAAAAATGATTTACTTATTGAACTTTCATTTTAACTATTTTAACCCTTATTTAAATAAATTAATATTAAATGTCCTAATCTAATCCAAGTGGACCTAAAAGGTCATATTTTATCCCTAAGGTTTCTTTTGGTCGAATTACACTTATCCAATAGAATTAGGACATGTTTTTGGGTAATAATAATATTATTTTTACCCTTAATTACCCTATTTACTTTTAACCGTGTTAAAAAAACTAAAAAGATACTATTCACCAAAAATTATTTTCATCTCATTGAACCACATTTTAATTACTAACATGAACAGTGTCTCTCAGATTTTTGAAATTCCACTCACAGAAGCGGTAAAATTAAGTTTTATGTGAATTTGGAAATTCTCCTATGAGGTGGGTAAAAGACGGTGAAAAGTTCAATTAAGTTTTTATACATATAAAACTATTATAAAATGACTCCAATGAATTGAATTGAACATATATAGGTATTATGTATCAATTTTTACCTAAAATAAATTTAAATAAAATAAATAATTATTTAAATAAAAAGTCAGTTTCTAAATAGTAACCCAGTGTTTTCACTATTCATCAAAAATTGAAAGTTTTCAGAAAAATACCAAAATTTTAACCTAGGCTAATTTCGATATTTCGAATCCAAAAATGAAGTCCATTTTTAAATATGAAAGTCACAAAATTTAAAAAAGTTGTTATTACTATTCATAACGGCTAGTTTTAATAATATTTTAATAGCATATCATTGTTTAGTGAAACTCAGTATTGCGTACAACACACGCTATCTAGGAAGGTCACGATTGCGTGTAATGCCAGCCAAGATAATGGTGTGTGTTGTGAAAGATTCCTTTGTTGTTTCGTTATAACAGAATCCAACCATTTTTCATTTATACATTAAATATATATATATATATACTCAATGTTGAGTAGAATGACTACTATCAAATGAACTTGAAATTGTGTCTAACACAATCTAATAATAGTGTTCGTATACTGCAAGCTAATACGGTGTTTCTTATATCACACGATAATATTGTTGTAGCGTAAAACACATGACATCAAATAAATTAAAAAGAATACTTATCATAAAATATCGGGTTGTTACATTCTACCCCCATTAAAATGAATTTCGCCCTCGAAATTCTTTGGGGGTTATACATGGTTTTCTACTTGAAAGTTTCTTTAATTGAAACCCAAATAATAAAATGAAATACCAAAACATTACTTTAAAAACTAAAGTATGAAACGTAACGGTTACCCAAGTTAACTAATCACTTGGTTTCCATATAGTAGAACATAGGTGAAAATATGGATATGGAAGAGAAATCTAATCGTCATGTTCTAATGGAGAGTGGTAGAGAACATGGCTATGAAAAAGCCAACAATCACAAAGCCATAAATTTGTGATGATCTAGGTTACCATCTGATTCATCGGATATAAGATCACTAGGACAACATTTTTGGTTTTCAATATCATTTTCCTAAAGTTGACAATTTTGAATTAGAATAAATAATTACTTGATTTTGGTACAATCTCACTGTTGTTCATGATTTAAACAATTTCCACTTCATCTCTTAAAGAAATGAAGTTGAATTTGTTATTCGTGAAGTGTTAACAGATCATGTGATAGAATGATGGGTCATTCAATCTATTTCAAAAAAAAAGGTTAGCAAAAGTTATATGTCCATCTTGTGGTGAGATTAATCGTATATAGTTCAAAAATGGACTTATACTTTATTTATAATACCGCTTAATAAAATAAAACTACTTTCCACTAACCTGGGACTTTTTGTAGGCCAGTGGTAGGCGATAAAGGTTAGTCACACTTCGGTTGTGGTTTCGATTCCCACAGCCTTGTCTGACGCGACGAGTTGTCACCCATCCTGCAGGTTGTCCTTATTTTTAATACTAAATTATAAATAATATCAAAAATAACATTCTATCCTTAAACAATACTAACTTATGTACAACATAATTCATTCCAATCTTTAGGCTTATCCAAAATACATGTTTCCAATCTCAAGGTATAAAGAAAATGATTACTTGAAATGTCATCAACCAAGCATTGGAATACCATCATTTATACTTTGTATATCTTGCTGGTCACATTCCAATCATATGAATACCTTAATCATGTATTCTCTTGAAAAATGAATACCCATTAAACTGTAGTGAAAACATGAATGCTGTCAAAAGTTAACTCTTTCCACATAAAAAAATCCAAAAATTCTATATACTCATACCATGATATAACCTTCTCCTTATATCATTCAAGAGCTCATGAATACTATCAAACATTTAATTTTATTATTATCCCTTCATTATGCGCATATCATCTATTTTCCAAAAATATCTGAATATCCTTTCAGGGTTACTAGTACTATTCATCATACACATTCAAAACTTAAGAAAAGACAATAGTGTAACAATCCGTAGATGTCTCTTTATTCCATAGTATCATGAGATTACTTATACAACATTACACTTGATAAACATGTAATCATTCCACTACCTTCTTAAACCATTGACCGAGCTTCGACAATTCATTCATCTCACATATCATTTGTAGTCTCTTCATCATCATCGACATAAATACAACCCATATGACCATACAGATTCTCTTCATGAGACTTTCCCTTAGGGAATTGGTTTGCATAATGCCCGTACATTCCACATTTAAAACATTTAACCATTGTTGATGTCGTAGCAATACCATTATCCTCATCCATGGTGTTAACTGAACCTTTTCCTTTGCACTTACTGGATTTGTGTCCTTCTTTTCCACACCCAAATCATCTTCCAGTTCCTTTGAAACAATCTCCTTGATGCCTCTTCCCACATGATTTACATGAGGGAAATTGAACTTTCTTTCCTCTATGATCATCACGAAACTCCATCTTTCTCTTATTAGCTGAGTCAAGAAACTTACCAAAGTTGAGATTATTGATCATATTATGAGATTTCTTATTAGGCATAATAACGATATGTGGACCTCCAGATCCAATTTAATTTGGTTTCTCATGAATAATATCATTCCATTGTCCATCATATCCTCCATTATCGTGAATCCCCCGGTTTCCAGCCATTTTCTAAAACCCAAAAAGAATAGTTTGAGAGGAAAAAATCATTCCAGGTAAAACAACATAGTAAAGGGGGAGTACCCTCAATATATAACATCTTAGGTTAAATTCTATGATCGTTACTGTAGTTCTAAGACTATATCCTATATGTATACTTATCCTTAGGGACATCCCAAGACATACCTTAGAAATTTCTCTAGGGATCTCACTAACGTTTTCGCATCCTAGTTTCCAAAGGTTGACTAAACATTTCCTCTGATACCAACTGTAGAGACCCGAAGCCTGATGTACATGGACATTACATTACATTTGCGTAATATATAATACATAACAAAAAAAGACACACAAGGACTGTAATAGTTTAGTGTCTTTGGAAACCCAAAACGTAATCTTCTAATCGTGGTGAAAGATCTTCAACATCTCCCATAAAGATCATCCACTTTTTGTTTCCTTACCTAAAATATTTCTTTTAATCCTAGGGGAAAAGAAAACATAAAAAGGGTGAGCTCAAATGCTCAGTAAGGGCAAACATAGAGAACATAAAACAATCCATAATCATTTGAAAGAAAAAAACTTGAACATGAAATTCAAACATCAAAATCTTGAGCAAAGACATAAATCGTGGAAGTACGTAAGAAATATATCATAATAGAACATCAACCATGATAAAATTTAATGGGAATAAAACATGTAATTGTGGAAACCATTCAGCACATGTCATGATTTCCATAGTAGCCAAGGCATTGCTGCCAAGACCATCTTAGTGGACAAAGTCCCTTTCTGAATCGAGTTCACTCCTCGTTTCAGTCCTGTAACACTGACCTAGATTAACTTACCATTCCAGCCATGTCTATCTCAAGAGATATAAATCATTACCCAATGTATTCGAGGGAGATATAGGTCCCACCCATCTCATCATTCTTACTTGTGCCACAAAATAAACTTAAAACATTCATCATAACCCACTGAATAGAATGGGTTTCATAAACATCATCCCATCATCACATAATCCATATAAAAAAATGGATATCATTTCAACATAAGAAGAGTGAAACCATGTAAATCGTAGAGACATTATACTTGAAACATACACATATGAAAATAATTTCTTCTTATATGAAAAATGGTTTTGATAAAACACGTGAAATGAATTCTTGAGGAAAATATCCTTTCTTCTTCAAAATCATTTTCTTTTCACAAAATTCCATGCAATTTTAAAAGAATAGGATTTTGTTGAAAATAGTCATGAAATCGTTTTGAGGAAGCTTCATGAAAATAAGGCTTTATAAAGCAGTAAAAATCCATTCGTGCCGTATAAGTTAAAAAACATTCTTCTCGTACTTTTGCCGGAAAAGGCAAAAAGTACCTCGTAACATAAACAAAAGAAAGATTCCTTACATACCATGTAGTAAAATAAAAAAATGGGTAAAGAGGACTTTAAACATACATGAAAACACTTTTATAAAACATGGACATGGACAATAGATATAACCCCAGTAAATACTTACGAATAAGCAATCTTAGGTAAAAATGAGATTTGCAAAATTATCCCTTACCTTAGGTCTGATATGCTTCGTACATATCTGAACCTCCTGTGTAATGATTTAAATAATGTCATTGAATTATTACAGAATCATATTCATTGTTATGATATCATATATGGTTCACTTATGACTCTATATTACCCGTTCTTTTGTAAATTCCATGTTAAAGAATGTTTTGGGTAAAATCATTTCATTTGTCGTCCATGTTTTGACTTGTAATTATTCATATGATTACTTAGATCATGATTACTTAATTCCAGAATATAAAACATGATTTATATATAATATATATTCAGAATATACATATATATAATAGATTTATAAATGGAAATAAATACACTGTTCATGGAGACACGGCGTGTACTTATTTTCCATAAAACTACACGGCGTGTATATTTAATATACACGGCGTGTACTTTTATTTTCCATTTTTATCCACCACATTTATTAGTCCTTGAGTAATGACTATTTATTTCTTAAAGAAATGTAACTGAATTACTCGCTAATAATTATATTATTTCATCCACAATATATTCTCTCGAATAACTAGTGTCAAAATAAATGCGATCATACATCCTTAAATAATTATTAAACCACCGTCAGGAATAATATTTATTTAACTTGTTAAATTAATATTTAACTGAGATACATAGTCATACTTACTGTGTGACCCTCTAGGCCTCTTTTTCAGTGGCATTAGGCTGAGCCTGCCTAAAGTACAAGGTTAGCATCTATCAACACGCCAAGGCACCCATAGAAAAAGAAGTTAACGCCGCAAAGACGTGTCACCTCCTACAAATTCTTACCGTGTAATATAATCCCTTTGTCTCGATATCTCGAATTGAGCGGGTTGCATGCTAGTGCCATTAACCCATGTGCCTGATTATTCTTTCTTTGACTTCCCGGAATTGAACTTGGCCATACCATACAATGGACATGGATTTATTTATGCTATATCAATTCCATCAAAGGGCCTGAGATATCTACTTCTGTTATTGAATGGAAGGGACAAATCCATTCTCGCATTATCTATTAATGCAGTATTACTTGTGATGCACCCAACGTATCCTACCTTGCTGCGAACAGTGTTATGTCACATCTTTCTTCAATACATCTAACTGCGCGAGTTGTAATACCCATTAATAATAATTTTAAAGTCTAAGGATCAATACACTCATTCGCAGATAGGAACATCAAATGACACTATGAAATGTGTATTTCCTACTGGAAGGTCTCATTATCATAATATCCCCCTGGATATTATCAAGGGTGTACACCATGAGAAGATGCCTCAAAGTTTTAAGAGTCATCACCCTTAATGACATGTATTATTTGTGTCCCTCAAATAATATCATCCGACCATAGAACATACATTCAAGAACAGTGTTATGGCACTTCCGGGTTCTCATCATAGCAGGGATCCGCTACGACCCTTTAATGCAACAGCTGTCCTTAGGACATTATCACATGACATGTCATGCAGAAGAACAATCAAGATGTGATAAGGTTTTTATTTATTGAATAAAGTACAATGTAGTTGTTTCTAGACCACCAACTCCAACAAACTCCCACTTGGACTAGAGCCAACTGCTAACAACCTTTAACCCGCTATCTCTCACATGATATTCATGCTTCTGCTGAGATAGGCCTTTAGTCATGGGGTCCGCCACGTTCCCTTTCGTGGACACTCGGCTCACTGAAACTTAACCCCTTTGATATAAATCCCTTATGAGGTGATACTTCCGGAGTATGTGCTTTGTGCATTGATGTGACATTGATCCCTTTGAAAGAGCCACCGCTGCAGTATTATCACAATAAAATGTAATGGGATCTTTACTGCTAGGCACCACATCAAGCTCCTGGACAAAGTTCCGAATCCAGATGGCTTCCTTGGCTACATCAGAAGCTGCTATATACTCGGACACCGCTATAGAATCAGTGACAACTGGCTGCTTGGAACTCTTCCTGCTCAAAACTCCTCCATTGAGACAGAAAACATATCCAGATTGCGGTTTCATATCATTCTGATCTGTTTGAAAACCAGCATCATCATACCCTCTGATTAAAAGCTCCTCGTCTCCTCCATACACCAGGAACATATCCTTAGTTATTCTCAGATATTTAGGATAGTCTTAACAGCAGTCAAATGTTGTTCTCCTGGATCTACTTGATATCTGCCTACCATGCTCAGTGCATAGGGAACATCAAGCCTGGTACATAACATGGAATACATGATGGATCCTATAACTGAAGCTTATGGGATATTTCTATTCCTATCATTGTCCTGTTGTGTCTGGGGACACATTTTCTTAGAAAGATGAAAGCCATGTGGCACTGGAACCAATCCCCTCTTGGATTTTTCCATACTAAAACTCTTTAGTATCTGGTCAGTGTATGTACCCTGACGTAGTCCAAGTAGCCTCTTGGATCTGTCACGAATGATCTTCATCCCTAGAATGTAGGCTGCTTCTCCTAAGTCCTTCATGGAGAAACAATTGTTCAACCAGTCCTTAACTGACTGTAAGGCTAGTATGTCATTTCCAATAAGCAATATGTCATCAACATATACCACTAGGATGATGACCGCATTCCCATTAAACCACTTATAAAAACATGGCTCACATTCATTCTTAATGAAACCAAATTCCTTTATGGCTTCATCAAATCAAATGTTCCATGACCTGGATGCTTTCTTCAATCCATAAATGGATTTCTGCAACTTGAAAACCCGTTTGGCTTCACCTGGTGTCACAAACCCTTCTGGTTATGTCATATAGACATCTTCCTGAAGGTTCCCGTTAAGGAATGATGTTTTGACATCCATCTGCCAAACCTCATAGTCTTGGTAAGCTACTATGGAAAGTATGATTCTTATAGATTTAGACATGGAAACTGGTGAGAAGGTTTCATCATAGTCAATTCCTTGACTCTATTTAAATCCTTTAGCCACTATCCTTGCTTTATAGGTTCTAACTTGACCTTCCATGTCTAGCTTTCTTTTGAATACCCATTTTCATTCAACAGGCTTTACATCAACTGGCTCATCGACCAGAACCCAAACATGGTTCTGATACATGGAATCCATCTCAGAATTCATAGCTTCTATCCATCTTGCAGCTTCTGAGCTTTCTACTACTTCCTTGTAGAAGAGAGGTTCATCATTGTCCAATAATAATGATTCCCCATCCTCAGTGACTAGAAAACCAAATCTCTCTGGTTCCCTTACCTCTCTTGAGCTCCTACGCAGTACTTGTGTTTCTGGAACCTCTTCCACAGGGACCTGTGGAACTTGTTCCTGTACCAACTCCTATGTATCTTGATCATCAATTTCATCGACGTCAATCTTGATCCCACTATACTTCTTGAGGATGTGCTCCCTATCAAGAAAGACGTCTTGTCTGGCGACAATCACTTTCTTGTCTTGAGAGTTATATAGGTAATATCCTTTCGTTTCGTTGGGATATCCTATAAAGATACACTTCGTGCCCTGGGGTGCTAGTTTTTTTCCTGAGAAGGATTTAACAAATTCCTCGCATCCCCATACACGTGTGTGTGAAAAAGTGGGTTTCATTCCACTCCATAACTCAGATGGAATTCCATTTTCCACCTTAGTTGGTACTCGGTTTAATGTGTATGTTGCAGTTTGTAATGCATATCCCCTAAAGGATAATGGAATATCCGCATGACTCATCATTGACCTCACCATGTCCAATAATGTGTGGTTCCTCCTTTCACTAACACCATTCCATTGTGGTGTATAAGGATGAGTGAGCTGAGATAGAATCCCAGACTCCTGTAGAAGATCGATGAACTCTTGGTTCAGATATTCTCCACCTCGATCCGATCGAAGCTTCTTTATCTTCTTACCAAGCTGATTTTCTACTTCATTCTTGAATTCCTTAAATTTCTCTAAGGACTCTGACTTATACCTCATTAAGTACACATAGCCATATCTACTCAAATCATCAGTAAAAGTAATGATGTAAGAATATCCACCTCTAGCTTCTACTGGAAATGGTCCACACACATCCGTGTGTACCAATCCTAGAAGCTCTATGGCCCTTTCACCTTGTCCACCAAAAGGTGGCTTGGTCATTTTTCCTTGTAAACAAGCGTGACATATATCAAGTGGTTTTAGCTCAGTTGAGTCTAAATAGCCATCTTAGCAGAGCTTTGTCGAATGCTTCTTGTTCACATGACCAAGGCGGTGATGCCATAACTGGGTGATGTATGAGTCATGTGTGTTTGTTTCGTTATGGATTTCCAACACTTGGTTTTCGTAATTCAATACATACAAACCATTATTTAAATGTTCCATACCATAACATACGTAGTTCTTATAAAGAGGACAACCCTTATTTCCAAATTTGAAAACAAATCCATCCATATCCAAACAAGATATAGAAATTATGTTCTTGGTAACACTAGGAACGTAATAACAGTTATGTAAAACCAAAATCATCCCAGTTGGAAATGAGAGGTGGTAGTCGCCAATAGCCAACGTGGCCAGCCTTGCGTCATTGGCAGCTCGAAGATCCACCTCTCCTATGGCGATCCTTCTAAATCTACTTGGTTCCTGCATTTGAATATAGACGTGATCCCCACAATCTCTATCTAATACTCAATGTGTAGAAATAGAAATATTGCACTAGATAACAAACACACCTTTAGCGTCCCCATGCTTCTAGGTGTAGTTCCTCTTCCAGTGGACCTGCTTTCCACATGAAAAACACACTGCCTCCCATTCCTTGCCCTGCCTCTGGATCATCCCCTTCTTGGAGGGACGGTGCTCGGGGGCTTCAGACCGTTTATAAGTGTTTGGCCCCTTTTCCTTGTCCTTCCTTTTCTTGTTCACCATAAGGACCGCTGGGTTGTCACACCCCATGTCCTTATCTACCTGGCGAATCAAGGTCAGAAGCTCTGATAGACTATTCTCATTGCCGCTCATGTTATAGTTAACAATGAAGCTAGATAAGGTCTTCGGCAGTGATGATAGTATGAGATCTGTATGCAACTCATCCTAGAATTTAATCCCTAAGATGTCCAGGCATTCAATGTATCCAATAAGCTTGACTACATGAGGCCCATCTGGCGCAGAAACTCCAAGCATCATGGTAAACAAAGAAATGGAGATCTCATACCTCTCCTATCTCGCCTTCTCTTGGTAGATATCTTTTAGGTGAGACATCATGATATACGCATCCATGTTTTCATGTTTCTTCAAGAGATCATTAGACATGGCTGATAGAATGAAACACTGGACATATGTGGCATCATCCATGTGTTTCATGTAGAGAGATAATTCTTCATCACTAGCCTCTTTCCCAAGTGCAACTGTAATAGGCTCTTCCAGCACATATAATTTCATTTCGTGGCGAAGGATGACGCGTAAATGCCTCTGCCACTCTTGGAAATTGGTGCCGGTGAGAAGGTTTTCTTTTTCAAGTATGGTGTGTAGTGATATGTTTGAATTCATTTTCCTTTCATTTCTATAAATTAAGATGAGCAAATGTTTAGTACTTAATTACAAAAAATGAGACAAATAAATAAATTAATACTTATTAGTCTCCCACTATTTTATCGAGATACAATAGCCCTCACCATTGACATTGGAATATTCTGTTGCGTGAATATTATAGTGGCAAGGATCCATATTTCCCTTCGCATTATCCCAACTAGAGTTGTTCATGAAACTTTAAGGGATTTAGGTAGGCATTCCAAATGCCAACTGCATTAACTCGTTGCTCCTTGATCTGGTGAGTGGACTCCCCAATCCTAAAATCCTTGTTGGATTTCCACAACCTTTGCCTCTTGGTCACACCATGACCTGTTGTGGCAGTCAACCCTTGATGCAAACCAAGTCAGGTCAACCCAAAACCTTGAATTAGAATTCCCTGAAATTTAAAGCACCCCAACTAGGGTTGGTCAAGCACTTTGAACTATGGTTCGATTCTAACCAAGATTAAGGAAGGCTATGCCGACTTAATATTTATTTTGAGGGATTTTATCCTTATACGTAAATTTCCATTTTGGTATCTTTGATTACATTCCTGTTAATATTAAGTGGGATATACTTAAGTGATTAACCATGTATAAGATAATATTTACATATAAGCCAGTTTTATTTTACTTCCATCTTCCATACTCATTTAATTCATTAATTGTGTGATCGTGACAACACACCCACAATAAATAAACCATGTAACTGACAGAAATAAAATAAATGGTATGATTATGAGCTTTTCTATAGGTTAGTTTATCTAGCAGTTGATAAATTAACCCAATACCTATGGGAGATTCACCTTGAACCTTTCAAGTTCATGTTTACAGCTTTCCACCTATCCACCTTTGTATCTCCTTGGATTTGTTTCACCTTGGATCCTAGATTGAGCCGCCTCCACTAGCTTGGGAGATCCATCCATTACATATGCATTTATCTCACATGCAGGTGAGGGGTAACAGGGGTTTTTACATAAAATAATCCGTGGGCGCGCAAACCCTACATATTAATGAGGAGATGGCTCACAGGCCAACAAATTTAATTTAAATAAATATATTAAAACAAACCATTCATATACAAAGGTCTCGGTCTACCTCATGATCATCCATACATGAAACGATATTTACGCATAAATAAAACTATCATTCAATTCTTTAATCATTCTTGTTTAAGATAAATCACGCTCGAATCAATTAATTATCTTTAATTAATCAATACTTTTATCTTAAAACCATTTTCTGAATTTCATTGAGATTCTCATCCATCATAATTTTAAACAAATAAACTCATCGAAAATTATCCTTGTACGTAACTTGTACCTTGGAGGAAACACAATGAATTCCCATTTATTACACAGATGTTAAATTAAACACATATATATATATAACACTTATCACGTGTTGTGCCTCAGCTTTACACCTACACCATGGTACACGTCTCAAGGGTTTGTATAATATAATAATAAATTTTAATAAATCTGCATAATTTGGGTGAGTACACGGCGTGTAGTTCCGACTACACGACGTATACTTTTCTTCACCGTCCATCCGAAGTACACGCCCAGGGATAGGGTGTGTTAATGTACTTTGGAAATTTTCAGAGTACACGGCCTGTCTAGTGGGACACACGCCATGTTGTTTCCGCGTTACACAGTTTCCAGCCGGTCAGGCCGTGTACGGAGTACACGCCCCAACCCTAACCAAAAGGGACTACATGCCGTGTTCATTGGACCACAGGACGTGTATTCCAGAAACCGTGTGCCACCTGTTTCTGGTCCACACATGGCGTCTTAAATTCTTAGAAAGAATCCAATACACGGCCTGATTTGGAGAATCAGTCAATGCATTGAACCTAGACTACACGACGTGTACTTCCGAATACACACTGTGTATTCTTGTGTTATATGGCCAGAAACGTTTGTCTCCTCCGGATGAGTTCCTCTATTTTATTTTAATCAAAGTTAAAAGAAAAATCTGTTTCTGTGAGGTGAACGAGAAACGAGGGAGGAGGAACAGATCCTGATATTCAGATTTCCAGATTGATTAAAAATTAATTGAAATAACTAAATTATTAAATGCGTAAATCACCAACAAAAAACTAAATAATTATAACCAACGATATTTCCCCTCTGATAACACTTGTAGGTTCCAGTCGCAGCGGAAGCGCGTTGGTGGGTCAACCCAACTTTAATTTTAATGTTAAACAATGTTCAATCCGATATCCTTCATGATATAAAATGCTGAATCTTCAGAATAGAACGAATAAAAAAAAGAAAATAAGAGTCTCGCAACCCTTTAGTAGGATCATCATATATTTATTATAATTAATTTAATTAATGCATAAGAATTACCTTGTTGGAATTCTTTCTTCGTTGATGTGTCCGGTTACGATTCGGTGATCCGTCATTGCGTCGTAGAATCCAAGTGTAGGATTCCTCTAGTGGTGATCCACACGTGTGTCATGTATCTATGGACGACTCCGAAGGGATCTCCGAGTGCTAGCGTGGAAGAACCTTCACTTGCGATGTCTGCCTTCGACCGCCTTGATTCGTTGGAGGATCTTGCTCTTGTAACTTGAGGGCATTCTTGGTGGAAAGGGAATTCTCTCTTGGCTTGAGAGTATTTCCAAATCTGTTGTGCACAACAATGGATCTCCAAAAAGTTGGGGTTGTGAGGATATTTATAATCAAGTTTGAGGTTAATAGAGTTATGACAATAAATAAACATGTTACACGTTTTATTTATTTCATTAACTCTTATTAAAAAACCCCCATGTTGAATTATTAATTCCTTAACATGCGGCCACGCTGATTATAATAAATATCATTCAACAAAACAATATTAGATTCTAAAAATCACAACTGGAAAAACTACACAGCGTGTAATAATTAATACACGATGTGTACTTCTTTTCCATAAAACTACACGGCGTGTATATTTAATATACACGACATGTACTTTTATTTTTTATTTTTCTCCACCACATTTATTAGACCTTGAGTAATGACTATTTATTTCTTAAATAAATGTAACTGCATTACTCGCTAATAAATATATTATTTTATCCACAATATATGCTCTCGAATAACTAGTGTCAAAATAAATGCGATCATACATCCTTAAATAAGTATTAAACCACAGTCAAGAAAAATATTTATTTAACTTGTTAAATTAATATTTAACTGAGATACATGGACACACTTAGTGTGTGCCCTCTAGGCCTCGTTCTCAACGGCATTTGGCTGAGCCTGCCTAAAGTCCAAGGTTAGTGTCTAGCAACACACCAAGGCACCCATAGATAAAGAAGTTAACGCTGCAATGACGTGTCACCTCCTACGAACGCTTACAGTGTAATATAATCTCTTTGTCTTGATATCTCCAATCAAGCGGGTTGAATTCTAGTGCCATCAACCCATGTGCTTGATTATTCTTTCTTTGACTTCCCGGAATTGATCTTTCCCATACCTTACCATAGCCATGGATTTATTTAGGCTATATCAATTCGATCAAAGGGCCTGAGATATCTACTCCTATTATGGAACGAAAGGGAAAAATCCTTTCTCGCATTATCTATTAATGTAGTATTACTCGTGACACACCCAACATATCCTACCTCGTTGTGAACAGTGTGCCGTCACAGTTTTTATCAATACATCTAAGTGCACGAGTTTTAATACCCATTAATAATAATCGTAAATTTTAAGGATCAATACACACCTCCGTAGATAGGAACATCCAATAACACTATGAAATGTGGATTTCCTACTGGCGGCTCTCGTTCTCATAATATCCTCCTGGATATTACCAAGGGTGCATACCATGAGAAGGTGCCTCAATGTTTTATGAGTCCTCACCCCTAATGACCTGTATTATTTGTGTCCCTCTAATAATATCATCCGGACATAGAACATACATTCAAGAACAGTGTTATGGCCCTTCCGGGTTCTCATCATAGCAGGGATCTGTTACAACCCTTTAATTCAACAGCTTTCCTTAGGACATTATCACATGACATGTCATGTAGAAGAATAATCAAGATGTGATAAGGGTTTTATTTAATGAATAAAGTACAAAGTAGTTGGTTCTAGACCACCAACTCCAACAAAATCGTACACATATAAGTAAATAATAATAAACATGATATAATAAAGATTAATTTTTAATTAAATCTTCTATTAATGATGATCAAAAATCCAAAAAAAGTATACATACACCACACAAAAGGAATAAGTGGTGAATAAGGCATAACTAAATGGAATAACTTATTGGTGTCCACGGAAAAGTGGATTTAAATAAATCATGGAAATTCATAATAGAAATTTTTAATATATAATTATAAATGTAATACAACTATATTTAAAACATATAAAATTAGTGTATAAGAAACTTTATAAATAAGCATCTTTAGTGTTGTTTAAGGGAAAATACTTGTTGACTTTAAAACGGAAAAATGTAAAATTGTTTGTATAAAAAAAGAAATGGAAATGATAGTTTTATTGTTATAAAATGTATTATTTAAGAAAATATTGTCATCTTAAAACTGATTATGTATTGTAATTGAAAATGAGTAATAAATTTGGAAGTTTCCTTTAATTGGGATTGCTTATCAGGAATAATTGAAGATAGTTCCATATGAAACATGTATTTTCCATCAAACAAAGAAGACTTGTGCTTAGTTAATATGTTTGATAAATAAAAATAGAATTTAGGATGATTAGAAAATAATAATTATTAATTATATTGTTGGTAAATAGGGAGAAACTGTAACCCAAATGAAAAATGGATATTTGGGGAGAATCCCTTACCTTATGTCTGAATGTTTTCTCCACTTTCACATAACGTCAAAAATAATGAAATAAGATTCATTAATAATTTAACAAAGAACCTTTTAAACATGTATTATATTTATAATAATTTAATTATCTTCATTTATTTACATTTTTATGGGTCATAAGAGTTAATTTTTTTCTTTTGGTAGTGTTTATTACCTTGGTTTTCATGATTTATTCACTTATATATCTGTATGCAATATCATGTAAAATGGGAATAGTTATACTGAATTGAAATTATACATTATTAATTAAATTTAATGAGATTAAATGGTATTATATATCATTTTATCTTAATATTATGATCATTCACTAGATAAATGTTAATGATAACCATTTAGATTATTTCAATGTTTTTCAATCATCATGAACAAGTTTTCTTTTATTTATTAATATCATGCATATTTACTGGTTATAGAACATTATATAAATTATAATATGTAAAATAAAATATTATTTGACCATAATAATGTTTTTATGAACTTCTTTGATGGTTTTAATGGAAAATTAAAACACGTCATTTTTTATGATGGAAAATTTACACATCAAGGAAAATATTTTTGTTTTTATTATAAAAGGAATAAGAGAAGGTTTTGATGATTTATTTTCAATTAACATAATAAAATTAGGTTATATTTAATATAATAGAGTTATAATTAATTTTTTTATTGGTAAATTGAGGGAAGGACATTAAAGGCTATGAAATTGAAACAAATTGAAAGAGAAAGATTAAAGGTTTTACCTCTTGAATTCTTCTCCATGTGAACCTGTATAACGCACTAAGGTTTAGTTTTTTTGTTGAGATAAAAGGACCCTACATGTAGGGATATACTTTTTAAGAGGATTTGGAAGAAATTTTATAAACCTCAAAGCATGTAATGTGTGAGGATAAGGGGTGATGAGAGGTGGTATTTATAGTTTAAAAGAGGGGTGTTTTCTATTATTTTATTCATTTGTTTAACATTTTTGCTCATGAATTCAAATATTGGTGATTCAAATGACTCAATATTGTAAACATATCATGTTATTTTGAATAAATGGGTGATTAACTCACCCATACATCATCTGTGAATCAATAATTCATTTATTTACTTATACCCTAAATTCTTATATTTCACTATTCAAAAAAATCATCGACTTTAGAGAAATACCAAATAATATACCAAACCATTTTTAAACATTTATAAATCAAAAAATAAAAACATTTTGTGAAAATAATTATTAAAATATGATAAATTTAATTATTAATTAAAATCATCCTTTATTCAAAAAAATATTCATTTTAAAATTACAACTAATCCTTTAACACTCGGAAAAAGTAATGAAGGTATCATAAAATTATATTATAATAATAAGGAAAAAAATATTAATTCGAGAATAAATTTGATAAGAATAATTATTATTTAAAACTATTAAATTATTTATAAAATTGTGAATAAACATTTGTTTTTCAAAAAATACCAATAATGGAATTTTCATTTTTCAGACATTTGTTAACTTATTCTGTGATATAATTATAAAATATTTCTATTTATAAGGTTCATAAATTTTATTTAAACTTTTATATGTGAGGTTAACAATATAAGGTTCCCATTAAAATTCTTAATGGTCACAATACTACTCTAGTGGTCAATTTATAATTTAATAGTAAATTCTTGATTGTTTAAGCTTGGTGTTGTATGAAACATAAGAAGTAAAATGGATTTAATTTATTTAAGAAGATAAATTTGATAAATCATTGGGTTGTTATAATATTACCTCATTCATAAATTCTATTCTCAAAATTTTCATTAACTTTTCCTCTTAAATAGATGAGGTTGTTTTTTCTTCATAACATCCTCAATTTCCAATGTTTCTTCTTCCAATTTATGGTTTCCCCAAAGAACAATAACCAGTCGGGTCATCTAATTTATCAATATGTGATCTCTTGTTTCAATAATATCAATAAACTCTTTATGGTAGAAAAAATCATGTTCATGTTCTATTTCATCATAAGTAAGTACATATGTTGGGTCTTCAATGTACATTAGCAATGATATGTGGAACACATCATGAACTTTGGAGAGATGTGGTTGAATTTCTAATTAGTGAGATATATATCCAAGTATTTCAAGAATTTCAAATGTACCAATGTACCTTGACCTTAGTTTCCCTTTCTTTACCGAATCTTATTACACCCTTCCATGGATATAATTTCATAAGTACATGATCTTCCACTTTAAATTCCAAATCCTTCATCATGTTGCCAGCATAACTCTTTTTCATACATAGAGCCGCTTTGATATGAGCCTGAATAGTATTTACCTTCATCATTGACACAACAATATGTTTTGGGAATATAAGTTTCTTATCATCTACTTCATCCCAACAAGTTTTTGTATGAAAACACTTTCTATATAATACTTCATATGGTGCTATTAGAATAATATAATAGAAACCATGATTGTAGTAAAACTCTTCAAAGGTAAATATAGAACCCAAATACCTTGAAAGTCATGTGATCATTGCCTAAACTTTTTTATAATGTTTGAATAGTCCTTTTAGACTATCTATTTATTTATTGGTGATAATAAATCTCCAATAAATCTCATTATTTAGAGCCTTATAAAACTCTTTCAGATTTTCTATATAAAATGAGGATATCAATCAGACATAATTGGTAGAGGTGAACCATAATGTAATAAAAATTCATCAGTATAGAGTATTTCTAGTTGATCAAGCGGTAAATATTATCTTGTAGAATGAAAATTGACTAATTTTTTTTGACAATAAACAATGACAAATATTTCATCATTGCTTCTTAGCATCCTTGGTAGTCATGTAAAAAAACCCAATTGTAATGTCATCCAATTTCCTCATACGAAGTGGAATAGGTTTCATGATATTTCTAGCCTGGTATCACTTAGCATTTACTTATTAACAAACTAGACACCTTGAAACATTTTAATCAATTTCCGGCCTCATATTATCCCACCAAAAAGTTTCTTTCAGATCTCCATAAATCTATGTACCACCATGGTGTATAGAGAAATATGATACAAGAGCATCATCTAATAGTTCCCTTTTTAGCTCTGATTTTGATGGAACACACGACCTCTTTCAAAATATTGGTACTCTATTCTCAAACACAAAGTCTTATTATCTACCAACCTTAAGGGATTTTATTTTCTTTTAAAAAAATTCATCATCAGATTTTGATTTTTTGTATATTCTCTAGTAAATATGGTTTCAAAAACATTTGAAAAAGTGGTGATGTTTTCTATTACTTAACAATTACAATATAATTCTTCACTACATCCATGTACATGGGATCTTTCTTAAACATCATTTGGGTTATAATTCCATGATCTATCTAGCTTAATGCATCTTCTTCTTCTTTTTTCATTTCTTGTGTGGTAGTGTATTGAGAAATCATAAACTTTGAGTAACATGATCCATAACCTTTGACTCATATTGAGTTCTTACTCTTTTTGTCTCTATATAATCACATAAAAGATTACGGATACTAACTCTAGATCATGAGTTTGATTTTTTTCATGGGACTTCAACTTCCTCTATGCATATTCAATAAAATTATCATTTTTCATAAGTACACAAACCATTAATTTCTTTTATGTTTCATTGCATATCACAAACCAATAATTTCTTGATGGAAGAGTCGGAATTGGTGCATTGAAAAGTATTGTCTTCAATTCTTCAAGACATTATGTACATTGTTTTTTCCATACAAACATAACCACTTTTCCTGTGATATTAGTTAATGGATTTTACAATCTGGGAAAATTTTAGAATAATCATTAATAATAACTTACTAAACTAATGAAACTACGATCATCGGTTAGGTTCACTCATGTGGTCCATTCTTAGATTTTCCCTTTCTTAACAGGATCAACAGAGATTCAATCCTTACATAGAATATCGTCAAGAAAATAAATTTTTTAATCCATAATTCACATTTTCTATGATTACCATATGACTCTTTTCTTATAAGAGTCATAAGATCTATCTGCAAGAGATTATATTGGTCTTGATAACTTTTGGAGAACACAAAGATATAATTAATAAATACCACAACCAAATTATCAAGATATTCCTTAAATAGTCTCTTTTATAGATCCATGAAAATAGATGTTTCATTATTCAATACATATAGAATTTATATAAATTATTATTTTCCATACTTGATTCAAAATTCTATCTTTGAAATATATTCCATATTTTCATTCAATTGATGATATCAAGAATGAATGTCAATACTTGTAAAATATTGGTCACCAAGAATTTGATCAAATAAATCCTTAATATAAGTCATATGGTATGTTTTTTTTATTCTAATAGAATTCATTTTTTTAAAGTAAATGATAAAACTCAAAGATACATATTTCTTATAAATAAAGAAAACATGGTCTCCCCATAGAGAGACACTAGGGAAAATAAATCCATTATTACTCGAATCATATAGTTTTTTCTTCTGGTCCACTAATTCCACTATTTCTATTTTATAGGGAGTATTTGATATTATTATTCCATTATGAATTACATTATTAGTATATTCAACTTCATGCTCTGGGTTGTGCCTAGGTAATTCCATGGAAATTATATCAATGTATTCCTATATAATTTGTACATACTCAATTTGAATATTAAATTCCTCATCCTTAAATATTGTATTCTCTTAATCTTTAATAATTTCATTTATTGGATCTAATGTGGGTGGATCTATATAAGAATGAGTTGATAAATTATCTACTCTAAAAATAATGGATTCTCTATCTTCCTCACAAATTGTAAATTTCTTATTCTTTTAATAAATATTCGCATCATATTTTGAATTCTAGTACATACTGAGGATTATATAAAATCAAATAATTGGTAATAGGACATGATCTTCAAGTAAAGCATATTTATGTGTCCTAAAGGGAACTAACTGACAAAAATTTTGTAATGAGACTTTCATTAAGAGTTTTGACTGATCACTCCTTTGTTAAATCAAAAGGGAAAGGTATAATTTTCCTGGAAAACACTGATGATATAATAGAGTTAAATTATCCAAAAATAAAATAAAGGATTGTCTATATTTTTTTATTTTAATAATTTACTTTCCATGACATCATTCGATACATATACATCAGCTGTAGTGATCTCATGAGCATGGATATCCTTTATTGGAATCTTTTATAGAAGATTCCCCTAAATCTTGGTATAACTATTTGAATAATTTTACATTTCATTATAGTTGAAGTGTTGAACATAATTTATTTATTTCATTCTCTGGATATTATTATCACAATAATCCTTTTATCAACACTTAAAAAATATCTCATTCCTTTAATTCATTTCCTAGGATGATTTCTCACACAATTTATGAATAATGGAAATTTCATCATTCCCTTCTTATTCTTTGATTCTTCACCTTTTTCATGGTTATCAAAAGGCATATTCCTATCTTGATTTCCCTTGAACATATAAGATCTTGAAAATTAAATCTCTATTTTTTGGCACATAATAATATTTCATCATATGATGAAAATACATTAGAATTAAATTCCTTTTAGAGACTTGGCTTAAGACCTTCAAAGAAAGGACTATCCTGGTCTCCAGAATCATCTATCTTATCTACAACATAGCTAGAAAGCATTTTCAGTGTAGCCTCATAATCTAAAACAATTTATTCTGCCCTTTTCTTTAATCCAAGGAATGTTCTCTTCATTTAAGTTCATTTATCAGGAGGAAAATATGTTTTGAAGAATATTTCATTAAAAGTTATCCATTCCATGTATTATATTCGATCTCTCTAATTACAATTTTGGATCAACAACCATCATTGATCAGTGATTTCTTTAGAAACTATACTATGGTTATTACATTCTCATTTTCATTACATCACAGTCCTATAAATATCATTTCAAGGGACTTGACCACTGCTCAGCTACCATAAGATTATTAGTCCCACTAAAATATGGTTGCTTCTTCCACATGAAATGATCCAAAATTGGTGTAGTATGGTTATTCATCATAACCTGAGTAAGTTTTCTAATATGTTCATCATCTACTCATCTACAACACTAACTATTTTGACTTTATCAGTGGGTAATCCCTATACTGAACACGAGTATTTTTTTACCTTCCCTATATTAAGAAACATAATGAAATATTAACATACACAAAGTTATCTCAAAATAATCATGGTTATTAATCCAAACATTTAATATAAAGGATTATTATAACTCTCATATTTACATAAAATTTATTTCCAATGGTTTCTACTAAACATAATTTTATACCTACTGTAACAAAACTAACCCTAGTAACCTAGATATGGTGTTTTTTTATTACGATGGCATATATTCAAAAGAAAACATCACCAATGATTGATCTGTTTAGTAGTCTTGAAGAACTGGATACATACATGGAACCCTTATTACATAGGTAATTTTAAATACAACATGAAAAAGGAAAATAAAATGACTCATTGACACTTATTATAGGATTTCATCTTCATATCCTAGGTAACGAAAAAAAATGAAAAGGCGAGCTCAAATTCCCATTAAGGGTAACGTGAATCAGTAATAAGTGAAACAAATTCAATAATTCATAATGGGAATCTAAATAACTGAAAAACACATTCCATCAATAAAAAAAGAATGTAAATTAATTCATAAATATTTTTCATAGTGAAAATATTATATAAAGTAATAAATGAATATTGAATAAATAAAATTCTTAATCTATAGGTTCCATGTATATTGAAAATGAATGATTATACCATCAAGATGGTTTAAGTCTATGAGTAAAAACCTTTTTGATTCTTCCTAGAAACTAACACAAAGGCTTTGTTGCCAACAATTTTGTATCTTGACACATATTGTTGCGTAGAGGGGCTATATATTACTGGGCCCCACCCATAACTACAAGTACCAAGTGTTCTTCATAAATATATTCAATTCATGACTTATCCAAATAAAATATATTGGGTGGAGGATATGGATTCGACAATATTTACCCAACTAAAAAAACATTCAACGAAAACACCATATGTAAAAATGGTACACATCTAATGAAATAATAATATCAACGATTCAAGAAATATATATATTTAATGAAATAAGAAATGAATGTTGACCACAAATTAAAGGGATGTATATATACACCCCACACATGGAATTAGTGGAGAATAAGGAATAACCAAAGGGAATATCATAATGTTGTCCATGAAATGATGTATTTAAATCCGAATTTGACATTTATATTGGAAAATAGGAAAATATCATGATAAATTAATCCCAAATAGAGTAAAATATTATAAAAGTGGTATTTGAGGAACTTTAGAAATGGACCTCTTTAGATAGGTTTAAGGGAAAATATTTAAGAGAATTTCAAATGGAAAAAAAATATTCGTTTTTATAAAAAAAAATTAAATTTAATGTTTTATTAATGGTAAATTGATTGATTTAGGAAAAAATTGGTAGCTCAAAATATATTATGGATGGTACTTGAAAATGGATAAAAATTTGAGAAGTTCCCAACAATCGGGCTTTCTTATCAATAAGAATTTTAACATGGTCCTTATATAAAATGTATTTACCAAAAAAGATAGACAAAATGGTATAGGTTTATATTTATGGAATGTAATAACAGAATTTATGAGAAGTACATAAGAATAATTAATAATTACATTTGGGTAATGAAAGAGAAAGTGTAACCTGAATGAAAAATGGAAGTTCGGGGGGAATCCCTTACCTCATTTCAGAGAGTGTTTGTCACTTGCACTAAACGTCTGTGATAATGAAATTATATTAATTAATAAATAAAATGAAAAACAATAAACATGTATTTTATTTATTATAAATTTATTAATTTAATTTATGGCCTTTTTGATGAGTTATAATATTCAATTTTGTCATTTAGGAGTTTTTGTTTCCAGGGTTATCATGATCGGTTCACTTGTATAAGAGTTTGAAAGATCACATTAAATAGGAATACTTATCCAGAATTGAATATATATTTTTTAAATTAAATTATAGGATATTAAATTGTCCAATATTTTATTTTGGTTCAATTTCATATAATGATTCATTAGATTAACTGTTAATGATAATTGTTTAGACCATTATTGAATTTTTCGATCATAAAGAACAAGTTTTTTTATTATTTAATATTATTTAAATATACTAGTTACAGAAAATTATAAAAATTATAATTTTTATGATAAAATCAAATTTAACCATAATAATTTTTTATTAATAACCTTGAAGATGGAAATGGAAAATGAAAATGCATTATCTAGGGTGGTGGTAAATCGACATATCAGAGACTTTGATTTCATTTTTAGAATAAAAGAGAGAGTAGAAAGTGTTTGATGACTGATTCTTCCATTAAAATAATAAAATTATATTATATATAACATACTAGACATATCATTCATCTTTTTATATAGGATTTTAGGTAAGTATAAGAAATTAAATTAAATTGAAATAGAAGGATTTAGGGTTTTACCTCTTTAATTCTTCTGCATAAAAACCACCTTATGGGTATGGAATTTAATTGCAACCAAAGGCTCATAGATATGGGGGAGAGACTTGGGAGAGAATTTGGAATAAATTTTAAAATATTTATGGATTTTAAGGTGTGAGTAGAAGGGTTAGTTAGAGGTGTTATTAATAGTGGAGGATATTCATGTTTTTTGAATAATTTATTCATTAGTTTAATATTTTTGATCTGGGCTGTGAATAGTGATGATTCAAATTAATAAATACAGTAACTAGGAAATTTTCATTATAACCAATGTGTTTTTAACTCATCCATGCATCATCTATGACTCAATAATTCATTTATTTACTTCAACTGTAAATTAACACATTTCATTTTTCACCAAAAATTTAACTATTTTATTAAAATCACAAAAAATAACCCTAACAATTTATCGATGTATAGAATTAAAAAATGGAAGGAATTTTCGAAAAATACTTTTTTAAATATGACCATTTTAATTTTTAAATAAATTCAGCATTTATTCCAAAATTACATATTTGAAAATTATAACTGATTTTATGACACTTTGAAAAATTAATTAAGCCCCTATAAAATTATCTTATAATCATAAGGAAATAATATATTAATTAATTAATCTATTTTATGAAAATAATTTTTCATTTAAATTATTATGTTAATTATAAATTTTTTAATAAACCTTTATGTTTCACAAAAATACTAACAATTTGTTTATAATTTATAAAAAATGTGTTTACATAATCTATGATATGAATATATCATATTTCCATTTATAAGATGACTTAATTTTATTTATAAAGAAATATGTGAGTTTTTGATTCATATGGTCACTTTACTATTCTTAGTGGTCACATTACTATTATATTGTTCAGGTTACTCATCAATAGTATACTATTAATTATGGTGTTGTTTGAAACATAAGATATAGAATGAATTGAATTTATTTAAAAATATATATACCATAAAATTTTGGGGTGTGATACTGAGGTAGATTGGTATTTAAATTATGGAATACTCTTCTCATTTTTCTGAGATGCAGCGATTTCTTCCTAATCTTGGGGGTGATGATCTTATGCCCTCTACACAGTTCGATGAGAGGCCAGTCTACTCTATCTGGTCATATGTCATTGTATATCAGTTAGTGACCATTTAGGATATAGTCAACCAAGCCCTTATTACATAGTGAAATATTAGGATCGATGATATTTTGAGTCAGGGAGTTTTTACACCTTGATCTATCTGGGATTCTTCGTCTTAGTAAAAGGGAAATTTTGATGCTACTCATAGAAATAAAAGCTGTCAAGAACATCATCTGGATAGATTTCTGATACGTCACTAGTACAGAATGTTGTACACTTTAAGCCTTAGTGATAAGGAGATCCATTATAATTTTTAGGTTTCAGTGGGATGGATTATATCTAGTATTTTGGAAGAACTTATCCACCAGCACCTACTGAGAAGGGATCTACTCCTAACCCACATTCTGGAGTAGGTCTATTTAGATCTCACTAGGAAGGATGCTGGAATACCACTATCCAGTCAGGCTGATGTTGTAGCTGATGAAAAGGTATACAGATTCATTGTTACCAGCACCAAAATAATGGGAATGCTTAGGGAAGTCAGAAAATTACACCAGGTCATGGTACATGCATGTTACATGCGGTCCGGCCTTTGCTAGAGGAGGAGTGTGTCGAACCTCCTATAGTCAGAGGTATTATTCTGGTATCTCCCATTATATATTCTACTTTACTGGACATAGGTGTTTCGTACTATATTATATCTTACAAAATTATTAAGATTATATGCCTTGAGATCAAACACATTCAAGGTGTTAGGACACATCAAACCCAATTAGGTATCTGGTCCAAGGTCATTCGTCTTTGTAAGGATTTTCCCCTTTAGATAGAAAAATATAACATTGTATCAAATCTATTCATCCTCAATGTGACAAGAATTGATGTGATCATCAGGATGGACTGATAGGTACCATATAAATCACATAATGACTAATATTATTAGAGGTTGATGTTTACACCACCATAGAGAATAAGTTAGTTATACAAGGGAGAATGGGTGGTTCATTCACCTCGAGTGGGACCCGAGAAGCATAACTTGGGTAGTTTCCCACTTATATCAGTAGTATGTTCATGGATTATTAGGGGTTATGAACCACTATTATCCCTCCAGTAGTAAAGAATTTTGAGGATGTATTTCTTGATGACTACACTGGTCTACCTCTACTGTTATAGGTAGAAGTTACCATTGATCTTGTACCAACAGTAGCACCAATAAACATTCCTCTAAACAAGACAATGCATATATAAATTCTGGAACTCAAGAAGAAATTAGAGGATCTGGGGTCTAAAGTATTTTTATTCAAAAAAAGTCTCATTGGGGATCACTAGTACTTTTTCCAAGAAGGTAGGTGATACCCTAAGGTTTTTCATGAATTACCATTTATTGAGCCAGCTCACGGTAAAATAATATGTTTCCATTTACTAGAATAGATGACCTATTTGAACATATCTATGGAGATAGAGTGTTTTTAGTGATATATTTTGAGGTTGGGATATCAAAAGGTTCATTTCAGGTCATCAGACATACCTCACACAGCTTCCATGAGTGCTTATGGTATATTTGAGTACTGGGTCAGGTTGTTCGGACTCACTAATGCACCTATAGTTTTTATCACTCCAGTGAATCGGGGTTTCATCCCATATTTGGATCCATTCATTGTAGTGATTTTTTTATGATATATTAGTGTATTCTAACTCTATACATGGCCATTAAAATCATCTTGAGACATTGAATAATATAATCATAGAGCATTTTCTATATTCCAATCTTAGTAAACAAAACTTTTGGATCAATATATTCAACTTCCTGGGTCATATCATCTCGAATTAATAAGTTTTACTAGACCAAGAAAATGTGAGAGTTTTAGTTTCCTAGGAGAAGACCTAGAATGTATTTAAAAATTTGAGTTTCCTGGGGATATTGCGGTATTAAAAACACTTCATCTAGGATTTATCATTCGTTTCATCTCTACTTATGGTCTTGATAAATAACGGATTCATATTTGTATGGTTAGAAGCTTGTTAATCAACCATTCAAGAGTTGAAGGAACTTTTGACTTTTGTGCCCATACTGATTTTTTAGGACTCTAGAAGAATTTATATTATTTATTTATTTGAATCATGTATCATGATTTGAACTATTTTTATATACGATGAGTGATACATTGCGTACAGGCCACATAATTATTTTCCACATGTGAAAATTCACCTAAATTCCTACCTCAAGATAGATTGTTTAGTTCATTCCTTACATTCTTGGAGACACAATCTACATGGAGAGTGTTTTTTGGTATGCACTGATCACAAAATACTCAAGTATATCTTTGCACAGTGGGTTAGGAATTTTAAGCAGTTTAGATGGGTTGAGTACATATAGTCCTTTGAATTCAAGATTACATACATTCTTGGTAACAACAGTTCAGTAGCTGATTCTCTAAGCCAAAAAAATCAAATACAAACAGTTCAAGATGCTAGTGAAGAATTAAATCTCATGGAATTTTTTTCATAGATGAACATTGAGGTTTAAGAGGATCTTGGTCAGACTATCCTCACAGCCTTATATTTTTTCTCTACTCTTTTGGAATGGGTAAGAATGAGGAAAATGTTTGATTGAGAAGGCCATGTCCTAAGTGAAAGACTCTTGAATAGTGATATATGTTCTAGTTAAATCATAGATGGGGGTCATAGTTTACTATTCCCAGGGTGAGTATTGTTCCAAAAGACATCAATGTGGTGTAGATGCGGGAATTTCATGCCTAAAAATGGGATGTTAGTTCCAATGTCACTAATATATATATTAGGATCTATGACACTATTATTGGTACTCTGGTACGAAAAGAGAGATTATTGACTTCATCACCTGGTGTTCCACCTATCAGCAAGTGAAGGTGGAACATCAACATCCAATAGGGATTTTACAACCTTTTTCCATTCCTAGGTGGGAATGGGATGATGTTTTGATGCATTTTGTTACATGTTTACCGAGATCTCTTCGTTACAATGATACAATGTGGGTTATCTTTCTTTGTTTGATGAAGTTAAGGCACCTATTAATTGTATGAGAGACCTTTTCAGTATACTATATAGTGAGTTAATATGTCAGGGTGGTCATATGTCATCATGGGGCTCCTCCTTCAACCATTTCTGACCCAAATGCTTTCTTTATAACATAGTTTTGACATGGATTGTAGAAGTCCTTGGGTACACAAGTACTTATAATCACAGGAAATCACAAATATAATGATGGATAGATTAAGTGCATAATTCCAGTTCTATAGGGCATGATCTATTCATGTGTCCATGAAATTGGGGGTTCTTGGGAAAAACACATTCCTCTTATTGAGTTCTCTTATAATAACAACATTCATGATACTATTGAGATGGATCCTTATAAAGCCTTATATTGTATGAATTTATGTTCACCTCTATACTGGAGGGAGGTAAGGAAGGAACTTATTCATGGAACTTGTTTTATTCAAGAGACTAAAGAGTAGGTCTAGAAAATCAAAAAGCACCAGACAAGAACTCAGCCCAAACAACAGCCATATTCATATCGATGAAGGTGACCCCTCGTGATCAAGGTCAACTATTGTTTTTTCTTATGAGTCTCACATAGGTTGGTTCATAGGCGTATTCAAGGGTAGTGAAAGCTATCATATAGGTTTTTGGACTGCTAGGGGTTGTGAAATGGATAAGAAAAGCAGCTTAACAGAAATAAATTCCTATGAGAGATTAGTCTTTGAATGATGCATTTCATGTATCTCAGCTTCTCTATAATTATCTAGAATTTCCACATGTATTTTTTATTTATGATTTTGAGTTAGAAAAATTATCTTCCATTGAGGATTATCTCATGTGGGTTGCAGATCAAAGCATGATGACTCTCCAAGGAAGGGGTGTTCCTTTGGTATGGGTGTTATTGAAGCACAACCAAGAATAAGAAAATCCATCGGAATAGGATGAAGATATACAAGATTAATGTCCAAAACTCTCTTCTGATGACAACTCTTTACCCTCATAAGGACGACTCAAGGATGATTTACATTAAGGTGTGGAGGGGGTAAAGACCCACATTTTTATGAAGGTATGCCTATTTTTAGTTTATATTTCATTGAAATTCCCTTATGATGTTACCAAATGGGGTTGCATAGGTCAAACGAGTTTCTGTGGATTGTTCAGAGCCCAAAACCTAGCAATTTTGAAAATTGATTGGGACGCAGTATTAGTAGAAACTGTGATGTTGAACCCGCATGTTCTCTACTAACTATGTGGGGTGAAGAAGAGTGCGAATGGACCCACACAGTTTTAAAACAATCGTGCAACCCAATACGCATGCCTATGCAGGCTATCTACAGTTTTCAATAGATTTTTTTCATTTTTTTCATGTTGTTAGGGAAACGGTGCACCTCAAACCTATGAGGTCTTACCTTGGATAGTAAGGGGAGGACAATTTGCACATGATTTGGCCAAACCATTCAGGAAAACATAAGGGTGAAATCAAAATTTTTCCACTAATGAAATTATAAACTTTATTTTATTATTCCTCCCTCTCATTCCGGTAGATATTTTCTTCCTCCTTCTCATAGGTTCTCCCATCTACTTCAACTAGGGTTTATCCATATCTTCCACATCCAAAGTGAAAATAAATATTCTTAAAGGAATTGGATAGATAGTGGTATACTATAAATTTCTCTACCTACATATTTTAGTTTGTCTTTGGATCCATTTCTCTATTTTTGTGAAAGATATTTTTCCCTCTTCTCTATGTGTGGGACTGTTTCCCAGATTTATCCCAATATATTTTAATCTTAGGATGATATTAAGAAATTTGTCTTCTATAGACTTTGTGTAGGTCGTCTCTTTGTTTCCCCCATAAATATCAGTATTTTCAAAGATGTTTCATTGTTCTACACAGTAGACATCTGCAACATATCACCATAAAATAGTCTTTTTCGTTACAATTTTTTATAGAAACCTAAATATACTCCCATTGAAGCTTGAATAGTAATTTGGGGATGCCAACCTCATTCACAAACCCCCCTTTAGTGTTCCATATTTAATTTATGATTTATTATAAATGATTAAGTTTTTGGAAAACCTTCAAATTGGTTTACTTGTATTATAAATGAAATTTCATATGTTATATATAATTCTTAATTGAACCCATGTTAACTATTTACTACTTATACCAACATATAAATATAATTTTCAATTGAGGTAGTTTTCCAATTGATATGGGAGCCTTATATGATCCTTATTGGGACTTGTAAAATGAATTGACATGTTTGGACAAATTAAATGGCAGTTATTAAATTGAATGGATTGTTTAGGATGTTTTAAATTCATTAATGAATTTAGTGGCATAAATTAAATGACCAATTAAGGGTTACAAGGCCATGCCAATTATTGCATGGTTAATCAAACACATATTTTTTTGTAATGACTTATTGTATTTGGACTTGACTAAGAATATGCATCAGAATTAATACCTTTTGGATATTAAAATAAATAAGATTACACTGTGTATATAGGATGTGGAATGATGGTATGGGTATAGTTAGGCATAATGATTAATGATCCCTCATAATGGGTGTTGACCATGATGTCTCACACCATTTCATCTTTCTAGAATGTGGACATGAGGCACCACCTCCCTTGTTTTGGGTGTTTACATGAAAACAAACCCACCATCTCGAGTGAAGATCTTGAATTCTCTAACTCATCATGAGATGTAGGGAATGTACCCTTTTTTATGAGCTTATAAGATCGTTTAAACCTGTAATAGATGATTGAGTTACACCCTTGACCCTCCAGCACCTGTTATTATAAGTATATGGCCACTTCCATTTTCACATAATTCGGACTTATAGGTGTATGCAATAAAAAAATATAATATATATACTATTACGGTATATAAACATACAGATCTGAAACATATTTTAGTCATGAGCCTATGTAGGTAAAGCCACCAGGTGTCCTTGAAGTACATGAGACCGTAGGTTATTTATTCAGTATTGTTAATTATTTATTCATAATGGAAAACTATTTAGCTATAATAAATTCTTGGATTATTTATTGAAACCATTAGTGGTGGCCTACTGAGATTTTTTCTCACACCCTACTCGGGTTGCCTTTAGTGCCTGGGTAGATTACTTATCTATATGTTTCGATAACGGAAAGTGACCTGCTATAAATATTTTATATTATTTACTTATAAATGGAGAATATGAGTAGAGGACCAAGGATATGCTTGAGATGCTATAGGACCACCCCATTTGGTACTTTCGTAATTTTTATATAACATGTTGTATAAACATCCACCGGTTACCTTTTTATATTTTAGTACGCCTTTTATCCATATATATTACACTACCTAGTGAATTTTGAAAGTATTATTTAGTTGTTCAGTTATTTATTCTTCTATATATTATTTATTTTTTCTGTTGTATGTGCTCCCACTACAGCAGGTTACTAGTCTAATATTTATTTTATATTTATTTCATTCTTCCACTATTATATTTTTTGGGTTGTATTAGTTTTTTCACTCTGATAAGAGGGTATAGTCCCCCCCTATATAACCTTTACACCATCATTGTTAGTTGACACACTCTAGCATATGGGGAGGTGTGTGTGTAATCATGTTACCCACTATCTCATGGAATATGATAAGTGGACCCTCGGTCTGGATGTTATACTAGAGGTCTTGGTCAAACTAAAATGTCAAAAGTATGAGTCTTAATGTGTAATCAATATAAGGCCTTCTGCATAGGAATTATACATCTTATCTAAGGGTTTTCATGATTTTTCTTCGTCTACCTCCTTTAACTCTTATTTATCAAGTATCACGTACTGAAATAAGTATATTTAATAGATTAAAATGTTATTAAGATTTTTCTATAATAATTTTCAATCTCCTTTTATATTCTACAGGAAATGAAATTATCACTCCTGCATATGTGTAGAAAAGAACCTTCATGAAGTGATATGTTTCATTTTTCAGCACCAAATAATATGGATATTTAAAATTATGGAAAAATTAATATATATTATATTTAATAAATAATTAATAATTTTAAAATATAATATATTACTTCCCTACCATCTATTGAAAAATGATAATGACACTCAAGTGTTTGTGTGCAATAACACCTCCATGGAGTGAAATGAGTCATTTTTCATATATACATTACAACATTTGTCATAAGAATGGAATTAATGATTTATTAATAAATTTATAAAAATTTGATTATTTTGGAAAACTGGAACATTATATACTTTATTTTTTTCCACAACCTAGAAAATTGAAATCATCATTCATGTGTATGTGTGTACTACCATCACAATGAAATGGGATTGTAAATTTTTCATGACCACATTACATGGTTGGTTTTAAATATGTATTTAATGAATAAATATGATAATTATAAAATGTTTATTTTCATTAGTTAATGAAATAATAACACCTTTATCCATGTCCAAAAGAATGATGTTGTTTGAGGTTATGTACCAAACTACCTCAAAATGTCCCATGTGAACTTTACCATTTACATTAAAAAAATTTATCATGGTAATAAATAAAAGAAAATTAATAAAAATAATTAAATTATCATGAAAAGGGTCACTTATCAAAAACCTTATTTTAAAGTATTCAATTTTAAACATTCTCTTCCATATCCACATTCTTCATAATCTACCAAAAAAAATTATAGTTAAACATGAAATGTTGTTAAAATACATTTTCATCAAACCTTTTTCATTCGTTGTAATGATTTATAAATAATAATTTCATCATATACTATATGGTTCATTATGTTTTTCTTACTAAAGTGAAAAAAAAGAATGTTCTCTGAACATATATAGCTTTGTCAATTTTCCCACATTTATATCAATTATTAATTTTCAAGAATCATTTAGAAGTTTCAATCATTACTTTCTATGAAAACATCTCACTCATTATTTTAAAAAATAACTTTATAGAAACATTCCATCCATTGAGTTCCAAACTTTTTCACTTATTGGTGACATTTATGAAAGTGATATTGATTATGATATTGAATGAAAATTCAAATGGGATTTATGATTACAGTGAAATATATATTTGTTTAATTCATTATATGGTTCTTGGGATTTTTTATGAATGATGTGTTAGAGAAAAATAAAAATTCTGATGGATAATCCTAATATAGCTCTCCAATTCATTTTTAAATGTATTAGAGTTTAAATGTTTTAGGGTACTCCATATAGATATGGAAACTTTCTGATTAGGGGATTCCATTGTAATTATTATTGTATTAAGTAATTCAAGGATAATTTCCCAATGTATATAGATGATATGATATCAATTTTCTATAAGGAAAATAATTTTATTTCAACATGAATAAAAAATTTCATATCCTTTTATGGAAATTCGATATGTTTTTTTTTAAAATATAGGTGAACAAATTATTTTTCTCGGAAACATATTCATCAGTTTTAATGTTTTAAATTAAATACATATAACTAAAATTTATCCATTATGATTCCATAAGAAATGATTCAAAAAATTTAATATTCAATTAAAATCATGAAAATGTACATAGATATTTGAGAACAAAAGTTCTTTGTGAAAAAGGAAACCATTATTATGGATTTGATTAGGTTTACAAATGGAGTAATGGATTTTCTTTTTTATTTCCCTTATATATCTTTTTAATCATTAAATTTTTCAAAAAAAAATTGTAGTGCATAATGATGATTATTAACTATTATAAAGTCTTTCACAAAATATAGTAAATTTTCCTCAAATGATGCAAGTTTGTCTTGAATGAAAATGAGTGAAAATATAATATTCCAATATTTGTGGGAAAAAATAGACAGTAATTGTCACTCATCAATAAATAATGTATTTTTTTTGGTAATTCACTTGAACTCCAAAGATAAAACATAATAGTGTTTTATAACATTGAAACCCTTATCATGAATCATGTAAATATGGTTTTGTTATGTTCTGGGGTGATACAGTTGGTATGCGGGTAAGGGTTTAGATAACATTTGATGTTAAAATTTATTATTTTATATATATATATATAGGTTAATATATTATGGAGAATTATGGTTAATCTGGGATTAAAAAATAATTATTAAAGGATCAAACTTTTACAAACCCGAGTTAAATCTACGGTGAATCAAAGGTATTCTAGTCTAATGGATGGGAATATTGGAGTAAGACATTCAAAAGATAGAATAATAAAATTTATTTTTGTGTCCAATTTCAATTAATTAAATAAATTATCGGTTATTGACTCCAAACTATCATTCATCGAGGTAAGATTTCATCTTCAACATTTATGCACTATGGGAAAAAGGTCTTTTTGTGACGGGATTAAATCTCGTCACAAAAAGTCCGTCCAAGAGGTTATTTGTGACGGGGGTAACGAACCGTCACAAAAAAACCGATTATTTGCGAGGGGATTTTGTGTCTCGTCGCAAAAGGTTTAGCGCGAGTAGCACGCCAAGCAACGCGAAGGTTATTTGCGATGGGGCCCGTCGCAAATACCCGATGGCGGTTAATAGCTTTTTGCGACGGGATGTCCTCTCGTTGCAAAAGGTGTGTCGGTAGAGAGTATTTGCGACGGGACCCATCTCAAATATCTTTTTCACCACCGACTGTAATTAATGCGGGCGCAGGTATTTGCGACGGGTCCGGTCGTAAAAGTAACTATTTGCGACGGTTAACCCGTCACAAATAATTTAACTTATATATATCCCCATCCATTTTTCTTCTTATTCCTCTAAATTTTTAGATCTTGTTTCTCTCTGAACACTGATTTCAGAGAGAAAATTTTTCTAAGTTAAATTTTTTGTTCACGAAGAAGTGGTGAAGCCATCTATATCAATAGCAAATCAAGAATAAAGATATTTATGTTTTATTTAATTTATAATTTATTTAATTTTTATGTTAATTTTTATTATTGTTGATTAGTTGTAATTAAATTAAATTTAAATTGATTTTTCATTAATATTTATTTGTACAAATAATTTTAAATTTTTAGTATTAGTTTTTAATAATTAGTAGCAATTAAAAATTATTAACAATAATTAGTAATGTATATAATAAATTTGTAGTAATTAATAATAATTGGTAATAAATAATAATAAATAATAATAATTAGTATTAAATATTAATAATTATTAATTAATAGTGATAAATAGTAACAATGAGTAATAAATTTTCAAAAATTATAATAATTAGTAATAAATTGTAATAATTAGTAATACATTGTAATAAATTGTATTAATTACTAATAAATTGTAATTATTAGTAACAAATTGTAATAATTAGTAATAAATTGTAATAATTAGTAATAATTAGTAATAAATTGTAATAATTAGTAATAAATTGTATTAAATTGTATTAATTAGTATTAAATTGTATTAATTAGTAATAAATTGTATTAATTAGTAATAAATTGTAATAATTAGTAATAACTTGTAATAAATTTTAATAAATTATAATAATTAGTAATAATTAGTAATAATTTGTAATAAATTGTAATAATTAAGAATAAATTGTAAAAATTAGAAATAATTATTAATAAATTGTAATAATTATTAATAAAATGTAATAATTAGTAATAAAGGGTAATAATTAGTAATAAACTGTAATATTTAGTAATAAACTATAATAATTACTAATAAATTGTAATAATTAGTAATAATTAGTAATATTTTTTAATAAATACGAATAATTAGTAATAATTAGTAATAATTAGTAATAATTAGTAATAAACAGTAATTATTAGTAATAATTAGTAATAATTATTAATAATTAGTAATAATTAGTAATAATTAGTAATAATTAGTAATAATTAGTAATAATTAGAAATAATTAGAAATAACTAGTAATATTTAGTAATAATTAGTAATAATTATTAATAAATTCTTATAATTATTAATAAATTGTAATAATTATTAATAAATTGTAATAATTAGTAATAATTAGAAATAATTAGGAATAATTAGCAATGATTAACAATAAATAGGAATAATTAGCAAGAAATAAGAATAATTAGAAATAAATATGAATAATTATGAATAAATAGGAATAATTAAGAATAATTAAGAATAATTAACAATAAATATAAATAATTGGAAGTAAATAGGAATAATTCGGAATAAATAGGAATAATTAAGAATAAATAGCAATAATTAGCAATAATTAGAAATAATTAGAAATAATTAGGAATAATTAAAAATAAAGAATGAATAGTAATAAATAGTAATAAATTGGAATAATTAGTAATGATTAGTATTAAATACTAATAATTTGGAATAAATGCTAATAATTAGCAATAATTACTAATAATTAGCAATAATAAGCAATAATTAGGAATAATTAGCAATAAATTACAATAAATAGCAATAAATAGTAATAAATAGCAATAATTAGAAATAATTAGCGATAATTAGCCATAATTAGTAATAAAGAGAAATAATTAAAAATAAACAGGAATAATTAGTAATAAACAGGAATAATTAGTAATAATTAGTAATAATCAAGAATATTTAAGAATAATTAGTAATAAATAGGAACAATTGATAATAATTAGGAATAGTTGATAATAATTAGTATGAAATAGTAATAATTAGTAATAAATTGAAGTAATTAGTAATAAATACTAATAATTTCTAATAATAACAAATAAATACTAATAATTAATAATAATTAGCAATAATTAGAAATAATTAGCAATAATTAGAAATAAGTAGGAATAATTAGTAATAAATAGGAATAATTAGGAATAATTAATAATAACTAGTAATAATTAGGAATAATTAGTAATAATTAGTAATTAGTAAAAATTAGTAATAATAAGTAATAATTTGTAATAATTAAGAATAATTAGGAATAAATAGGAATAATTAGCAATAAATAGGAATAATAGTAATAATTAAGAATAATTTGTAATAATCACTAATAATTAATAATAATTAGTTATAATTTGTAATAAATAGCAATAAATAGGAATAAATAGCAATAAATAGTAATAGTTAGTAATAAATAGTAATAGTTAGAAATAAATAGTAATAGTTAGTAATAAATAGTAATAGTTAGTAATAAATAGAAATAAAAAGTAATAAATAAGAACAATTAGAAATAAATAGTTATAGTTAGTAATAAATAGTAATAAATAGTAATAGTTAGTAATAAATAGTAATAGTTAGTAATAAATAGTAATAGTTAGTAATAAATAGGAATAGTTAGTAACAAATATGAATAATTAGTAATAAATATGAATATTTAGCAATAAATAGGAATAATTAGTTATAAATAGTAATAATTAGTAATAAATAGTAATAATTAGTTAGGAATAGTTAGAAAGAAATTTTAATAAATTTTAATAAATTTTAAGAACTTGGAAAATTTTCCAGTGGATTGACGACACTCCTTTTACTCGACGACTTCTCTCCTTTCAACTCTCACCAACTCAAAACACTATAAAAATGTGATGTTACATAGGCATATTAAATCTCGTATGCATGAGATTGGATATGCATTTGTAGGATCACATTTTTTATAATGTTTTCAGGAAATGACAATTGGAATAAGACAATTCATCGACAAAAAGGTGGCTCTTTTGTCCCACAGCTCATTTACTTGCATCTTTCTGACACTGAATTCACAATGAAGAATCTGGTCGGAGTTACGCAAATTCATTCTAATGCATACAAGAATGAATATGCCTAACTCGGACCATATTCTTCATTGTGATTTGAGTGTGAGAAAGATTCAAGTAAATGAGGCGTCAGACAAAACCGTAGTCGTCATTCCACTGGAAATTGTGTCGCCTTTATTTAATGGTAATTATTAAGAAGTAGTAGGAATTAGTTATTTTTTTCAGATAGTGTTTTTATAATTTCAAATTTATTCAAAAACAGTGATGATTTTTTATTTTGTAGACAAACATGGAACAAAGAAGATGACATCAGTCATTATTAGATGATCGTGCTTGGATAAATTAGGACAGAAATCCAAATGGTTCTGTTTTAAATATTGTATATATTGAGGGTGTTGAATCTTTCTTAGCATTTTCATCATCAAAATGAGAATATGTTTTAGAAGTCACAATTAAGTGTCCGTGTAAAAAATGTTCTCTGAGAAAGTTTAATACACTTTACAAGGTTGGGGGACATCCCTTGCATTTGGTTTTCAACCATATTATGTTTTTAGTATCAAAATGGTGAATACAATTCTAGAGAAGATACTGATAATGTGATTCGAGATCCATCACGGTTCCAAAATTTAGTACATGATGTTGCAGGTCCATCTCTTCAACAAACTAAAACTCACGATGATATCGATTTAACTCCTCAGTTGGCACCATCCGAATTTTATAATTTTTTGAGGTCTACTAAGGATACATTATATCTTGGTTGCAAGATAAGAAAATTAAAAGCGGTTACAAATTTATGGCTATTAAATCAGATAATGCAATGTCAAAAAACTGTTTTGATCAGATATTTTCTTTGGTTAAAACACTGTTACCTAAAGGAAATTCTTTTCCTATAAATTACTATGAGATCAAGTGGCTGGTTCGTAATCTGGGCCTTAGTAATCGAAAGATTCATGCATGTGAAAATTATTGCATCTTATATTCTGGATAAAATGATTAGTTGGATAAATTTCCCCCGTGTGGACAATCCAGGTATAAAGAAGCTCAATCAGGGAAGTCTGGATCGGTTCTTGTAAAATAGTTGAGATATTTCCCCCATACACCCAGGATGCAACGTTTATTTATGTCTCATAACATAATGTAAATGATGTCATGGCACAACCCCGATATTTCAACAGGTAAAATCTTGAATCATCCATCTGATGGTGATTCCTGAAACATTTTGATCGTCTGCATCCTTATTTTTCTTTAGAATCCCAAAACGTGCGATTGGGTATTTCTATTGACGATTTATATCTGTTTGGTTATTATGGTAGTCAGTATTCATGTTGACCTATCTTTATAACTCCGTACAATCTTCCTCCCAATATGTTGATGAAGGATACCTATATCTTTTTGACCTTATTAATCCCAGGACATCTGAAAAATAATATTGATGTTTGTTTGAAACCATTGATTGATGGGTAAAATGCATTATGGAGTTATGGTGTTAGTACATATGATGTTGCTACGAAACAAAATTTCACATTAAAAGATGCATTGACGTGGACTATTAGTGACTTTCCGGCATATGGCATGTTATCTGGCTGGAGTACACATGGTCCTAAATCATCCTTACTGTATGAAAGACAAAAAATCTTTTATGCTCGTCAATGGAAAAAAACCATGCTATTGTGACTGGCATAGAATATTTCTTCCAACCGATCATCCTTTTTCAAGGAACAAATATCATTTTAGAAAGGGCACAATTGGAAGGGATGAACCACCAAATATGATCTCAGGTACAGAGTTAAAATCAGTTTTTTTCATTACCTCCCATCACATTTGGGCCAATAGTAAATGAACAAAAAATTCATGGCTTCGGAAAGAACATAATTGGATAAAACAGAGCATTTTTTTGGGATCTCCCATATTGGTCTGATTTGTTGTACCGCCACATGTTGGATGTCATGCATATTGAGAAGAACTATTTTGATAATTTATTTCATAAAATTTTGGATACACCAGGTAAGACCAAAGATACTATAAAAGAACTATTAGATCTTGCCCAAATTTCCAGGTGACCAGAACTTGAACTATTTGAAAATTTCAGATCATAGAGGTCAATGAAGCCAAAAGCATCTTATACACTATACAAAGAGTGTTGATTATTATTTTTTTAGTGGATTTCATATTTGAGACTTCTAGATGGCTATACATTCAATTTGGGAAGATGTGGTAAAAATGGTCATATTACCGGATTAAAAAGTCAGGATTTTCATGTTATAATGGGAAGACTTATGCCGATTGGATTCATAGGTTTGTTGAATTATATGATTTTGGATTCGATAGCAGACATATAAAATTTTTTTCGATACATTTGGGCAGTGACAATAGACTATGATGCGCTAAACGAACTTGAAGAAGATGTTGCTGTAATTATATGTAAACTGGAAAAATATTTCCGTCTGCTTTCTTTGACTCAATGGAACATCTGATATTACATTTTCCACATTAAGCTAAATATGGAGTTCTAGAAAAGATTCAAATGATTTACCCATTAGAGAGATGAATGCCGAAATTGATGAAAAAAGTACGTAATAAAGCATCAGATGAAGGCTAAATTGCTGAAGCTTATTTTCAAGAGGAAATTTCTTTTTTCTGCTCTCACTATTTTGAATCTGAATATCCCTCAAAACAAAACTGAATGGGATGAAATGAGGGAACTGTTAATGATGAAATGAACAATCAATTATCAGTTTATAATCAGCCAAATCTTGTCTTCGGTGGAGTTTAAGAACGATGGATTTCCGACAGTGAACATCACAGAGTTCATAAATATATTCTTCTCAACTATAAAGAAATGACAACATTTGTTCTGTGAGTGCTCCAATCACTTATTCTATAATTTCTATTATAGTATGTAAACTTATTTTATTTATAGGTTATATGATAATCATATCATGAAACAACATCCACAAATTACATCACTTTCTCTTGAAGAACATGGGAAAACAATTTCTCAATGGTTTCAAAAACTAGTAACATAAATTATTCATGGTTTAATATCAATTCAGTTTACTATTTATTATATTGATAATTGTTTTAAAAAATTTCAGGTGTCTCGACATGCTGATAAAATTGATAAGCGATTGTTTATATTGAGTAACCCACCATCGAAAATGGATAAATCATATAATGAATATGTGGTGAATGGTTTTCGATTTCATACACGTGCATATGGGGAATCAAAAAAGCAATGAATAGTTTAGTTTTTTTGACCGGATCACATCCTAGAGAAACTGAATTTGACTTTTATGCTATTCTGGATGAAATTATTGAGTTATGTTATCTTGGACAGAATTACATAATGATGTTTATATGTTGGTGTTTGGTTACTGATAGAGGCTTGTGTGTTCATCCGACTCATGGAATCATCAATACTAAATATAAAAGTCTTCCGACTGTAAATGGACTATTTTTACTAGATCAATAGTAACATCAAATTTATTATACAAAGAATTATGCTACTTCAAGAGACCTGAGTGATTGGTGGAGAATAATAAAAATGAAATCTCATGGAAATCAATTTACTCAAATTGAATGTGGTTCTGCTGAAGTGGAAGGAATTGAAATTTTTCAATATACTACTCAAAATCCATCTTTTTCACAAAGAAACATGAATATAGATGATGAAACCACACAATTAAGGGTTGATGGTGATAAAGATGTTAACAATGTTACAAATGAATTTGAAATGACATGGGATAGTGAAAGTGAAACTCATATAGATATTGATGATATTGAGGAAGAATATGAAGACATTGACATCGTCAGATATGACGATGATGATGAAGGGGAACATTGACACAGTTAAATACTGTTTATGATCATAACTAATATATATCTATATATGACAGTTATTATTCAACTATCTTCTAACAATAATCATTTTGTGTTTTAGATGGATCCTAATCTATTTCACGAGTTGCGGGAGGCTGATCTGCCTTTGGATGAGGGGGATGTGGGATCATCTGACCCTCATCCTACTGGTGGTTCAAGAGGTATAAGGAGGGGGCATGGTCTTCCACGACAGATGATTCCTGACCCTATCCCCAAGCGACGTCCACGTCTTGGCTTTGATCCAGGCACACAGAGGTATGATAACCTGTATATTTTAGTTAGATTTTTAATTAATTTATTTATATATATACTAATACTCTGATTATTTAATCTTTTTTCATAGTTTTTTGCATGTAACTGTTGGACAGGGGAGCACTATCTTGTGTAATTATTTTTCTCATCCATGGATCACATAGGAACATATTCCCGTTGATGTGAAGCTCGGCATGTACAATCATTTGTTGATACGTAAATAAATTAAATTTATTTGAAAATTATTTTTTTAATAAGTTGATGTTATAAATTATTTGTCAGGTTTATGGTATCCTATCGATTATAGCATGCATGACGGTATCCATGCAGTATGGGAGGTGGCTATGTGTGAGCGTTTGCATTAGTTTTTGCACAATTTGAGAAATACGACCATTAAGAAAGTAGGAGTGATGGTATTTGATGAGTTGTGTAGCGACCAAGGACCAGAGTACATTACATATCAGGTTTGGGATGGATTATGTGTACACTGGTTGGGTGGTGGATTTCAGAGGAGGTATTCATTGGATCGGAAGAACCGGGGGAGGCATGAGGTGACACATCGTGCTGGTAACCATACATTCAGTATGCATAGAGAGCATCTGGTATGCATTTTTTAAAAATATTTTATATAACCTCAAATATAAACAGTTTACTTTATTTTTATATAGGAAGTCTAGTATCTCGATATTATAGAGTACGATGTTTATCGGAAGATGTATAGTGATCCAGCAAATGGAGAGATTAGATGTGATCGCTAGTGTCGGATTGTGGTTAGTCTTATTTTTTTCATTTTGACAATTAAATGAATATAATATTTTCACAATTTTAATTAAAAATTGTAATTGAAAGAGTCATATGAGGTTGTGACATCTCATGCATGGGTTGAGGGTCAGGACGAGGTGACTGATCAGACTAGTGCCCACCATTTCGACGAGGAGGCATGGATGCAGGTGACTCAGTATGGCTTTGAGAAGGGCCGAGTAGTTGGTATCGGCTCTCATGTGAATCCAGATACTTATTATGGTACTGCTGCAATGCTGGAATCCAACTCGAGAGGAGCTCATGGAGAGACATTATCTTCTGCCTCACAGTATCAAGAGCAGTTACAAGATCCGAATGTTCTTACCGAGAGTTTGCAGAAGCAGCAAGAAGAGTTGTGTCAGTAGTAGCAGCAGCAGTAGAAACAGCAGCACACGGAGGAGATGTGTCGATGGCAGCAGCAGCATCAGGAGCATATGGAGTACATGTGTCATCTGACTCGTAGTTTGGGGATGGAGTTCCCTCCACCATCTTCTTCAGCTCCCCCACCTCTTCTAGAAGAAGACCCCCAGTGATTGTTTTATGTTAAAAACATTAGAATTTAAAAGTTTTTGTAATATGAACTATTTACAGTTTCTATCTTTTATATTAGTGTGAATATTAGATAATCTAATTTTTAATATTTAATGATTTTTTTGTGAATATTGGAAATTTTAATAATTTTTATTTTTTATTATTTTAATAATATTAATATTATTGTTTCATTAATCATAATTTTATTAAATATATTTTTTCAGTATTATATTTTAAAATTTTTGTTTATTTTACTAATAATAATAATAATAATGAAGTATATAATCAGAAACTTATTTACGATTGGCCTGTCACAAATAATATTTTTTACGACTCCATTTTCGGCAACGACCTATTTACGATGGGTCCCCTTCGCTAAAACATATTTTCAACGGGATCCCATCACAAATAACCCGTCACAAATACCTAGAATTCTAGTAGTGATGGGTGTAAATGAAACACAAAAATCATATCACATTTCGAAAATTATATTGAAAACACAATCCACTAATATTTTTAATGTGAATTATACAACTTCTTTAGTAATCAATGCACCAAATAAATTATAATGTATCCTTATCCACTTATACAATTCAATATCATGAATGACCCCATAATACAATAGAAGGTTTTTTTTAAAATCCCATCATACCCATTTTGAAAAATAACATAGTGTACATTATCATGTTTTTAAAAGGGATTACTCAGAGAAAATGACTTCTAAGCCTCTACTATACTAATAAAAAGTGTAAAATTCAGGTAGCTTATATATTTCTCTTCTCATTTCAATTTTTCATTTTTATAAAAACAACCCCTTATTTGAAAAACTCAATTCACCCTATATCGTATTTTTTGTTGGAAAAAAATGTTGAAGATGTATCATAACTATATATTCAAAACATGGGACTATTTATGAATTCTAATTCATTTTCATCATCCATTTAAATAATGATATTATATCTCTTCATGGATTAAGGAAAGAGATGAACATTGAATGGTTTTAAGGAGATTTGATAATGTATAGACTCAGCGATGTAGATCATGGGAGAATATGGCTTTGAATTTTTAATGGGAGAGAATGGTGATCTATATTTAGAATATATTAGATATTATAGTTTAAATTTATATATATGAATATATTTATATTAATAAATATTAATATGTGATTTTTATTTTTGAATATTTGAAGGGTGTATTAGGAAACTAGATGGAAAATACTTTTTAATAGATTATTAATAATGTTGAATGACTGGAGTGTCTACATATGGGTTTTCTAGAGTAAAAACTTAGTGTAATTATATTTAATGATCAATAAATTTATGGATGATCATAATTTTTATGGGATTATTTTTTATTATTATTTGAATAACATGGATTCATTTATTGTGTTTTAATATATGTTTGAGTCATATGTAACCCTTGAGATAAAATTATTTTTTAATGAAAAGGATAGTTAGGTAAGAATGATTATATATATTTAACATAAAGAGTGAGTTTTTTAAAACATTTAGGGACAATATGATAAGTGATATTGATTTAATTGTGATAAATTTCCATAAAAATTTTATTATATTTTCTAAAAATTAAATAATTATGGTAAATGGACATATATTAACTAAAATGGGATTTTTTTAAGGAGTAAAATTTGAGTTGTCTAATTGAAGAAAAATTTATTTTTATTATGGATTTATGGTAATTATTGTTATTTACAGTAATTATTTTCATATTTTGAAGAATATATAATTTTAGCATACAGATTTATAACATATGTCTTTATAAGTGATTAATTATGATTAAAGATAAATTTTAAATTGATCTCAGAAATATATGTGATTAAATTGTTGTGATTTTTGGGATTCCTATATGATGAAATATATTATTATGGGTATTAGAGTTAGTTCATTTTTAAATAATTTACATTAACCTTTGGGAGTTATTATTGTGGATTTTTTGAATAATATAGTGTTTATTCATATAGATATTTAATCATATTTAACATTATTTTAACAGTTTATAATCATCTTTTCGTTATGATTAACATATATAAGTATTAAAAATAATGTTTCAAACATTTTTGGATCTTGTGATCCATTATTAATTGTTTTGTTTCAAATATTCATGAAAAAACATCATGAATATTATTTTATTGGTTTCATAAATAAGATAGATGTGGGAAAACATTTATTTTCTCTACCAATGGTTGTGATTATTCATATGTAATTGAAAAAAATGATATAAGAATATTTTCTCATTTATTCCCTAATGATGGAAAAAGAATCCCTAAAATATATAAAAAAATAATCCAAACCAAAATGTGATCCTTTCATGATCATTTTGGATGAATATATATTCTATTCTATTAACAATAAAGTATAATATTATCTCTTAAATTTATCTATATTAAATGTCCATGTTTTATCCTCTCACCATTGTTTTCCTTATTTTTTAACCTAATTATGTGTTATTAAAAGTAAACTTCATATTCCAATTTTCAATTTTTTTCAAAAAGATTTTACGTTGACCATTTTTAGATTTTGGGATTTCAATAAAATTATATTCAAATATTAAAAACCCCTTCATAATAATATATTTTATATTTTAATCCTTGGAATTATTGTTAAAAGCTATTTTAAAATTTATTTAGGGTCTATGATATAAAATATGGATGATGAAATTTATTTTACTAGATGAAATGAAACATCCAATAATTTTATAATTAATTTTCCTTAAATAATTTATTTGATAGTGTGGGGTATTCCCGACAGCACACAGAAAAGAAATGTCATATAATATGAAAATATTTTTAATTAAATATTGCCATTATAAACTCTTCTTTATATATGCATAAATATTTAACATAATTTTTAAAATTAACCACTAAGGATAAATGATTATAAAAAATAAATATCTAATAAATCCAATTTAGTTAATTAATTTTAAATTAATTTATTTTATTATCAATGGAATGAGAATAATTCCTTTTTATGCTTTAAAAATAAATTTTCTTTAAAATTATTTTTATTAAACCTCATTCAAGGAAAATAAAATAAATTCTTCTAAATTATAAAATATTTTAACAAATTAATTCTTTTTTGAAATTAAGAATTCATTATTGTATTGGGATGAATATTCCGAATTTTTTAAAATAGACTAATTTTTCATTGAATAGATATAATTATAGATTTTTTGAAGGGGCATTTATTTTCCGTAAATTTAGAAAATTATAAATCCCATAATATTTTGGATTATACTTTTGAGTATCATAATATATATTTTATTTATAATAATAAAATACTTCTATTATGAATCAATTTTATATTTCATTTGTTTATAAGTTAATTTTATCCTTAAAATGCATTTTTCTTAAACCGTTTTTCATAGGGTTTTGAAAACATATATTAAAAGTAATTTATATAACATCAAAAAGTTAAATACAGAAATATTGGTTTCATATTTCGAATTATTTTTTCTAAATTAATTAATATGTTCAATTTCACTTTTTTTACTATGAATTTTTTTCATGTTAAAAATGTGTCAAAATAGAAAAGGGTAAATGGGGTTAAAAAGGGTATAGAAAAAAGTGATAAGGCCATAAAAGTGTCTCTTAATTAATTAATTATTTTCATATTTTGATGAATATCACCTTTTTTGGAATTTGGATAACATCTTATCCCCTTGACCCTATGTAAGATAATTAAAATCTTAATAATTTTCTAAATAATGGGGGTGTTCCACTTCCCACCCTCATAAAAGGGAACATCTTATCCTCCCTTACTCACACTTTTTTAAAACTATAGATTAGAAATAACCTACCCAAATATCACATAAAAATAATTCATAATTTCCTATACCTTATTATCTCACCAAAATTCCAAACCATGATGGATTAAGGTGTAATATAATGCAGTTTTCAAAGAATATGTATAACTATTAATCCGGTGTTTTACTATTTATTTTTTCTTCTAAATCACTAAAATAATTTTAACCAAGATGATATAATAATATAATTATATAAAATATTCTTAATATTTATTATGAGTATGTTAAATTCCTTTTTCATCTCATTTTCCATCATATGGGAAATGAAAACGTCACTCATTTATAAGTGTGGACTACTACAGCCTCAAAGCGGTGTGTTTCATTTTTCAACACCTTATCATATAAATGGTTAAAATAATGGGTGAAAACAATATTTAAGTATGATATTAAAGATATGTTTTTTGATTATTTAAAGATAATTTATTACCTATCAACTTAACCAACCATCCAATTGAAATGACACCGACACTTGTGGGTATGTGTGGAATTTGACCTCCATAATGTGATGTGATTATTTTTAAATCATAACTTTACCTGTATTGTCATAATTATAGAATTAATAAATAATTACCAAATTTATAAAATATATATCATTCTATAATATTTAAACTTATCCTAATATTTTTCATTTCCAATTTTTAGGCAAATGATACTGTTCAAGTGTATATATAGAATATTGTCTCCAATGAAAAATGTTGTCGTATTTTCATGACCACTTTTCCAAGATGGTTTTTAATATTATTTAATTTATAAATATAAAATTTATAAGATGATTAATATTATTTAGGTAATTTATCAATAACACTTTTGACCACAGTCAGTGCACTAATGTTGTATGTCGTCAAAAACAAATTGACCAGAAAACTTTTAATGTGATCTTAACCATTTCAGTAACTAAATAAGAAAATTTAATAAATGTAGAAAAAGTAATAGTAACAATTGAATGAACATAAATTATATTATTTGAAAATAATAAAACAAATTTAGTTTCACCATTCTAGATTTCGAGGACATAAAAAGATATATTGAATGGATGGTAATGGATTTTTCATTAAAACCTTGTTTTAAAGGATTTATTTGAAATATTTATAACCATTATTCATTTTTTCTATATGTTCCTAGAATATTTTAAAAAAGATATTAAATTCATTTTCAACTACTATTGCATTTATTCAAAAATAATTTAAAAATAATCCTTTAAATATTTATTATATGGTCATTTTGATGTTTTTTACTGAAGTGAAAAAAATAATCTTATATTGCTCAGAATTTTTTTCCCAAAATCTTAATAGTTATTATTTATCAAAATTCCATCAAATATTTCCACTATTATTTTCAAAGAAGATCATTCTATAAATATTCTAAAATGATTTAATTTTAAATAAAATAATTTCCAAATGAAACAGAACATTTTCTCATCTTTATGGGATATCTAAAATTGTTATTACTTATGGGATTTAATGCCAATTCAAATGGGTTTTATGATTATATATATATATATATATATATATATATATATATATCTGTGTGTGTGTGTGTGTTTTATTAATTTAATGGTTCTTATATATTTTTCTTTCAATGGTTTGTGGGACCAAAATTGATTTGGTGATGGGTGATCCTAATATAGATGTCTCGTATAATCGATATTATGAGACAGTTTACTAGTGATTGGTAAGACCGTTGATATATGGGAATTATCTGGTAGTTTATTCCATTATAATGGTTATATTACTAGTGAATATAGTGATAATTCCACAATGTAGCTACATGATATTCTTGTGAAAGTTTATATAGTTAGTATTTTTATTTCAAAATATATATGAATGATCTTATGTTTTTAAAGAAGATTTATTAATTTTGTTTTTTAACATTATATTTAATGTATTATTTTCCAAGGAATGGTATTAATTAGTTTTCACGGTTCCCAACAAACCCTTTTGATTTTTATTTTTCATTTATGATTTCATATTAATTCTTCCCTAAAATCTATTAATAAAATAAAATTTCTCTAAGTATTAGTAAATTTATATTGCAGTTAAGTGATTTCTATGAAATATAAAAACTTTCTATGGGTTTTTTCTATTTTAAAAATTTCCTAATAGGTTTATTTACATTTAAGGATCTTTTTGGGATTTTTTTATCATCCCACATTTTGAAATGTTTTTAAGAAACCCTAATGATTATTTTGAAATATTTTGAAGTATATGTTTCAATAAAGTAAATTTTCCTTGAAGGGGGAAAGTATGACTTGAATTAAAATTGAGTGTAAACATAAAGAATCCTATATTTATTTGTTAAAATAAAGGTTGATAATTATTCCTCCAAATGATATGTAATGGTTTTTCCTAATCCTCTATAAATTTATATATAAAATATAATGGGAATGTATGAAAGTGAAACTATTTTAATAAGTCATGTAATTATGGGTTTATTATCTTCTGATGAGTCATATTTTATTATCCTTTTTAATCACTAAGTAAGGGAATCATTTTTTTAAAATCCCAAAACTATATATATTTGAGATATTAGAAATTTTTCTCCACAAATTAATTAGCTATATAATCACCTCAACATGATAATCATTAGCTTCATGGTCAATATATTAATACTTTATGAACCTTCTTATTCCTCTATTAAATTCCCTCATGTGTCGCTTCCAACATTTTGGACATGTGAAAATACAAATCTTATTCCACTTTTCTCTTTATCTCTTCATTATTTTTATGAAACCTCATCATTATATTATTTGGTGAGTTACAGTATTTGTAAGGACTATTTTTTTAATCCTAGCTCTATATAGTTCGATTAGAATAACCATAATATTTTAAACTAAATATTTTATCTTATTTATATTCCCATTAAGAAAATTACTTCATTTTTTATCACATCCATTATTAATTTGGTTACTCCTTGATACAACCATTTCATAAAATGAAATTATTTAATCATGAATGATGAAAAAGTAACACAATAATATAATTAAGAAAATATAACTACATTTAAAATTCAACATCAAAATATGTTACTCATAAAAATTGTTACACTTAATTTTTGTTCAACCTAAATAACTCTCAATTTAATATTGGTATCACTAAGTTGGGTTAGATAAAATTTATTTTCCAATTAAATAATATATAAAATATCATTTATAATGGATTCTAAATTGAATTTAATTAACCAAATCATATCTCTTGGGAGTGTGTTTTCATGTGTACAGTCTTAGGCCAACACATCATGAACAATATTCAAGAATGATTTGATACTCAACCAAACAATATCATGTTTATTTCCCTATGATAAATTTGTGCCACAATAGAACACACATTCAAGTTTCCATAGATATAAGAAATTTCTCAGAGTTCCATTCAAATTCTACTTATCCAAAATATCAAAATTTTATCTTATTCATAGATATATCCATTAGAAATATCAATATAGTTTTTACAAAATTTCAATCATCCAAATCCCTTAAATATCTAAAGAATCCATAAAAAATAACTGATCCATGCTCTGATTCCAATCGAGTAACCCTAGACTCGTACTCCCAAATCTAGTAAAAAATATACAATCATTAATGATTTACTTTGATACAAAGTGTGAAATTCTTATCGTTTTTTTACATTATTTCATAATAAAAAAATATCAACTAAAATATATAACACCATATTTAGAATTAAAGGTTTAGTATCACTGGGTATCACATACTTAAGTAATTGTTTTACAATTGTTGTTGACATGTCACTATAATTGAAATAAAATACAGCCCCCTATATAATTCTTAAAGGTTACACTCATCATTATAACTAGAATAATTAAAAAAATAATTGGGTGATTATAGATTCTTAGTAAGGGTGAAAACTCATAAACATGTTATCAACGGGAAGATCAAGATTATATGAGAAAAAATGAATACAGGAGAAACATATTATTATACAGAGAAGTGAATATCAATATTATTCCACATTTCATGATAAGAGGAAACATAATCACAAATGAAAATTCACTTGTTAATGTAAAATAGTGGGAGATAATAATTCTAAAACATGGGACATAGGCATAGGAATATGAAATTGAAACATATAATGATAAGTAATTATTTAATAATAATTAGAATAAGAAAAATTGGGAACCAAAAAAAAGAATCACGTTCACACAATAACTTACGATTAATTATTTCTATATCAAATTCACACAAAACAAATTATGAAAAAATAAATCCACATCAAAATCAAAAAATATTCTTCTAAAGAAATATATCTACAAAACATTCACAAAATAAATATACGAAAAAAATACTCTTGCATCAGATTCACAAAGTAATCTTTTCAAATAATGTTCTTGAATGACATTCTCACAACAATATTATGAATAAATATTCCACTATCATTCTCACACAACAATTCATCATCTCATGTGATAAATCATTAAAATAATAATTAGAGAGATATATTAGACCCTAAACATTAATATAATAATCATTCATACATATTTGTGTCATTAGAACTTGAAAGCATTGAAATATCATATATCAATTAACTAAACCATGTAAAATGGATGAATTTATTAAAAACATCTATATAATATTCCATAATCCATAAAATAATAAATTTTGATTGGTGAAGAAAAACATATCCTAGTGTGACATAAAAAATTTCATATTATGTTGAAATAAATGAAAAAAAGCCTTATGAGGTTATTCTATATATCACTTTGAAAAACCAAGAAGAAAAATCCATTTTTGAAATTCTTGAAACCTATTCAAAATATTTTCGTTAAAACTAAACACATTGGTAAAGAAGAAAAAATTATATGTTATCTTTCAACCCTAAAAAATGATACTTTTTTGAAAAAACAAATTATTCTCTCAAAAAACACAGATGAATGATTTCTTAAAAACGTGACACTTTAAAATCCCAATTAAAATCGAGAATATTAGAACAAAAAACATTTTCTTTTGAAAAATATAAGAATATTCTCTTTCCATTAAAAAATAATAAGGTATAAAATTATATTGAAACCCATTTTTAAATATATAAGTTTTTATTCGTAAATAATAATCATCATTTAGTGATAGAAACTATTATAGATTTCCAAGAAGATTATTTTCCCATAACAATATGAGAAAAGGTTTTGTATAAAATCAAAAAGACATTAAAAAAAAGATGAAGTGAAATTTTTTTAAAATATATAATTTTAAAATATATCTTCATGGATGTATCCTACAATTATTTATCAAGGGTTTTAGAGGAAATGTGGATTGTAAGACTTTAATATTCTTACCCATTTTACAACTAAATTGATAGTCAAACAAATTTTCCACATAGAACCAAGTGAATTTCCCCTAAATCTAAAGGTTTTTTACTTACAATGAGGGCCTTGGGTGTGATAGTGTGGAAACTATTCTCTCACTGGTACAGTGTAACACGATGGAACAAATATTAACAAATAGTGGACGTAGTAAACAATATGCAACCGAAACAAAACTGCAGAAGTCTGATAGATAAAAATCCAAGTCTAAAACTATGAAAATGATAATGTAGCATTTTAGATGTTCTAAGAATGTATCCAGAACAAGATACTATACCATCAGACACAAATAAAATAAAAATTCAAAACTAAAATAAAATTTAGAGGCATCACAATCATTGTCTCGGTCCCTGGTTCTCCTCCTCCTAAGTAGCAATCAAGTGCATGTATAAACACACCTTCCCTTATCGACACCTACATTCATATAATCTATTTGAGCCTAAAATCATGACCCAAATAGGTTGTGATAATAATCCTAGTTGGAAACCACCAATGATTCGTGCCTAATAGTAAGTGAATATATATTCAACATCAGCAATGGAAAACAGTAACTAGAAAGGTATCAAGTAACTATCCATTTATTTTGTTTATGTTTTTTATCAATTCAGTTTCATTTAGGTGAAATTATCTTGAGATACGGCCTTATACTTTCAATTCCTTTTATAGAATTAAACACAAAAGATGTCCCAGAAGATCATCTAGATAAAAAATGAATACTAGATCCAATATTGTTCTTTGTCTTGGTAGACTCATCATAAGTCATTCAATTTCATTTAACAATTACAATGAACTTTAAAAAGGTCTCAAAGTCTGGACTAGGCCCGACGACCCCCCATACCAAAGTAATCGTCAACTTGTTACATAACTATTTCGCATTTAAGCATATCATCATTTTAGAAATTAATCATTTGTTCATTTTCCAATAGATCCTATCCTAGGTATCCCTCAATGGACTAAGGATTCACTCGACATTTAAAAAGAAGACTCAAAGAGCCCAACCACCAAAACTATGGCTCGCTCATGACCCTTTATAATTAACATCTTGATTTCATCCATTTCATTTTAACCAAGCAATGGTTCACCCAATGTAAGCAAGGTGTAATTAGTCGCATGAGCTCATACATGTCTTTTAACTGACACTATGGCTCACCCATAGCTAATTACAGCTTTTAATCATTTATCATTTCATCTAAAAAGCAACACATGTGAAATTAATTATCCCATGTATTTAAACATAACAACTCATGTGGAAAATTCACATAGCAGAAAACACATTCGAATTAAATTATTGCAATGTTTTAATCATAAAAACTCACATGGGAATTTCATATAGAAACAAATCATTTTAATCGACCCCAAAAAGGGGAAATATTTACAAGCCTCAAGGGCATTTTTTTCAAAATGTCTAACTATAGGAAATACAGCCATGGGGTGTCTCTAAATCTAATAGTCAGCAACCACATGCTTTAAATTCATATATTCAAATACCTAAATATCATTAAGTATTAACATGTTTCAATTAAAGAGCTAAAAAATTAAAAAAAAATGGTCTTATTCCATTTTCGCACATATAATCAACTCGGCATTTAACGAATGGCACAAGACCACCTACCCTGATGTCATATAACAGATATAATCTGATGTTGGCACTTGAATCATCCTATAATAGCATAGATATAATAAAAGAGGTAAATAATTCAACCTTGAATAACATTCTCAAGAACAGAAATCATCAAGAATGGATCTAGGAGAAGAAATTTCTTACCGAGATGAATCTAATGAGACTGAAGGCACTTGAATCGGGTACCAGATGAAAAAAATGGGAGAAGAATCAACTCTTGTAGCTCATTTTTCATTACTAGGTGGTTATTCTATCCAGGAGAAGAGAAAACGAGACTATTGTCTGTTTTAAGCTGAAATTTAGTAGTACGCAGCAAGTATATCCATATACACCGCATGTATATCATTTTACTGTTCATAAATTTTCCGAGCTACATTACACATCTTCAAAAGTCCTGCCAACATGACTACATTGTATGTTTAAAAGAGTACACGGTGTGTAAATTCATATTCACAGTGTGTATTTGTTGATTCTCCTTTCCATCATAGAGTCTAACGAATGAAAAAGTAGAATACCTTAAGCATAAAGAGATTCATCCTTTGAAGAACATCAAAAATTGACAAAGGCATGAACAAGGATTTTGTTAAGCATGGGTCATGCAAGTTTCACTATGGTCACACAATTATACTTGCGCTCCACGTATTGGTCACACAGGTGACTTGGGCACCCTATTCTATTTTCAGACAAGGCCATAAATGGTTTATAAATAATGCTTCTGGGCCCCCATTTCAATGACGAAAAAAAATCAAAAGTCAGATTTAAGCTCTCGGCTCCCTAGTCTTTGCTTGAAGTCTTCCAAACACTTCTAAGGTAATTTCATACCTAGAATGGAAGATCTAAAAAGGGGGAACAATGCCTAAGTGTTGAAATTCATCAACACTTGCGCACCTAAGTGTCTAACCCTTAAGGTAAATGGAGACACTTGCGTTCCACCTTATCCCTTCAACAGAACTTGCGCACCACCCTTTTGGAAGACTTTAGGGATAATACTAAGGGCTTGAGCCAAGTCTCACCCAAGTATTACTCTATTGGTTAACCATCTCCCATGTACACCCTTGTCACGCAAGTATACTTGCTCAACCAGGACTTGCACGCCCAAACCGGACTTACGTGCCTGCCTCTTTATGGGTGCCCCTCCTACCTATTCCCTTCCTTTCTTCAAATTCATCTTTCCTTTTCAAGATATTATTTTCAAAACCTTTTTCAAAGCCACTACTGGCATAATTTATTTGTTGGATTCTTTATCTGAAAGGAGATCTATAGAACATCTCTCAAAACCTTGTGATTTATATAACTTTATATCCCTATGGTTAGAGATTTCCTTCATTCAACCTCATCCTTTAAGATGAGAGAGACTTAGATCTAGGAATCCTCCTCAGGATTAATCCCCAATCATAAGTTATAACCCCCCCTTTAATCTGGGAATCCTCCATAGAAGTAAGCCCCAAATTAAGATTCTAAATCTCCATAAATCACAAATACTTTTATGGACTCTATTAATGGGCCTCGTTTTTAGATGTAAGCCCAGTCATAATTCCTTTAATTGGGCTTCCTTTTCAGGAATAAGCCCCAAGACCCCCTAATTTTGGCCTCCTTTCCAGGAGTAATTCCCAATCATAATTTCCTTTAACTTTTGGCATCTTCCTCAGGAGTAATCCCCAATTTAGAGTATCCAAATCTCCATAAAGTGCAAATAACTTTATGAACCTTGTTCCTAGGTTTATTTTAAGAAGTAAATACTAGTCTTCACTTACATGGGCTGTCACACATTCATAAGCCCCATATCATTCCTTGTGACCGCATCTTTCGTGGCACTGATTGTCAGGTTTACTGATAATCCCTATCCTTCTGAATGACAATAAACTTCAAGTGCCCTGCTAATTGGCTTTAAAAACAGTATGGTAATCATAATGACCAGGAGATATCTATATAATGTATTGAAGGATACCATTGACTAAGAATCTCTAATAAATATATATGATTCTCTATCAATGAAGAACCTCAAATACATATAAAAGATTCTCTAAATCTCATACATATCTATCATTTAATGAAAGATCTTAAAGAAGACCTCGTTTTTATACTTGGTAAATTAATAAGGATTCAAAAACATAACTCAAATCTATAAGAGAGTTCCATAGTAGACAATAATTCCCACCAAAAGGTGTGATGAGTCCGACCTCCCATCCTCCCGACCAATGAAAATTCTTAAAACTCATCAGTCCACAACTAATGAGCTCCTACCTTTGGAAAGTAGGTCCAAATGAATATAGAATCATTGTATGTTTCTGGTTCTATGAATAAACCAATTAGAAACTGATTGAAATGTTTGAACATTAAACAAACAAGGTCATCCCCATTTCCAGAAGAAACAAAAATGGTGAACCCGACGTGAATCCTTAACCAAGTTAAATGATGTTTTACTTATTTTTTAGGCTCTTATTTAACACAATGTGAGGGACAAAAAAGCTATCAATAACATATATTATCATCCAAAAGATGTAGTGGCTGAAATTATCTTGATCATGTCTGTTATATCAAACAGTAACTCTTTTCTAAGATCTCTCTACATTACAGAAATGGCTTCTCTAAAATTTACACATGTGAATGCATCTGCTGCTACTCCTGTTAGATCCTGGTATGTTCTGAGGATGAAATCACCTAATCAGTGTCTTCAACGCTGGGTCTCAAATGAAATGGTTAAGGATGTAACACCCCGACCCCAGTTACCTAGAGTTGGTGCATTATTACATAACATTGGCATGGTCACAAGAAAGATCAAATATCGAAAGACCGATTGGTTTAGTAGCCTGGAAACACTAGATATATTCATAAGTCTTACATTACATCATAAAGTAAAAAACTACTACAACAAAATATTGTCTCCATATTCCACACTCATATCCCCACATAATATCCCTACAGGTCATTCATAATTTACTTCTTCACTTCCTGGGAAAAATAAAACATAGAAAAGTGGTGAGCTCAAATGCCCATTAAGGATAACAATATAGCGGAAACTTTCATAAATAATAATAAACATTTAAGGCAATGTATAACTAAAACAAAAGCCTTTAAAATATGTACTTCGACATAGTATGGCAAAAAATAAAATGAAATAATGCCTTTACTTATTCACATGGATATTCTACTAATCAAATAATCACATGCAATATCAACAACAACTTTCATAATGATGGAATGCTTAATGCCAGACTATCATAACCACATATCCAAGGCCTCGTGCCAAGACTACAAATAAGATTTTGCCAAGGCCTTGTGCCAAGACACTAGTTTGTCTCATGAGACCTACCGATGCATCGAGGAGCTATAGCGGGATCCACCCATCACATATTAAGTCCAATGCATTCCCATATGAAAAGGTTTAAACATAACATACACATTCGTTTTAAAACTAGAAAACGAAATGTCAATACTTTCACCATAAACTATGAATGGTATAAAAATAGCACATCCACAGTCAAACATATCACAAAACCTTCAATACAATATAGAAGTTTTGTACTATAACAAATCAACTTCAAATATGAGTAAAATCCATCAAAGGATGTTGACATAGATGAAATCAAAACTCTTTTTAGAGAAATATAGCTTTCTATTTTGAAATCATTTAAGAGTCATATATTTATAAAATAAAAAATTTTCTTTGAAAATATTCTTATAAGATTGAAAGGGAAGCTTCGACGATTTTATAACTGCGGAAAATAACCACATCCGCCGTATAAGTTAAAAAAACATTCTTACCTTAATTTAGTCGAAAAGGTTAAAAAGCACCTTGTTTGGAAAACGACGGAAAAATTCCTTTATAAAACTCTTATAAATAGTCAAACAAGGGTATAAATGACTTTAAACCATATTCTTTTAAATAGTAAAAATTTTTTGAAATACATTTTTAAGAATCATGGATGTGGATGATAAAGAGATCCCATTAGATTATTATGTATAAACAACCTCGGATAATGAAGAGATTGTGAAATAACCCTTAACCTGTACTTTTCCTTGGTTGGGTAGGTTAAACTCTTGTATAATAGTAAAATAAATGTTATTAAATTATACAAGAATTATATACATTCATATGATATCATATATGATCTTTTAACATTGCTTTGTTAATAATATCTTAGTATTATAATCATTTCAGGTGTTAACTTACTCGTTTTATTTTATAAGTTTTGTTACATAAGCCATGTTTGTCATGGATTGGTTGTATATTATTCATATACAGAATTATATCAAGTACATAAACATTATTTCTAAATCATCAAATGATAATTATACTTGAATGGATACGATGGAGAATTAATCTCATCGCGTTCGTGGAGACGGTAGTCCGTACGTACGCACGAGCGACAATATCATTCTTTTGATATTAAAATAATATATAAATGGATGGTATATCATATATAAAGAATAATTAACATGTTATATTTATTATTTACATGAGTTACACATCATTATTATACCCATCCAAATAATAATATATTGAATAACAATTACACCACGACGTGGAGACGGTAAGCCGTACATACGCACGTATGGTGACATGTTATTCAAAGGGTGGTTAGAATAATGAATATGGTTGTACTATATTTATAATAACATCATAGTATATATATGATACTGGAGTTATTATTTTAGAATGGTAATAACAAAGGAAGAAGAAGTGGAAGAAGAAAGGAACGTGGAAAAGGGTGGTGAAATCATTACCTCTTCTTCGTGTTATTCCTTTTGATTTGATCAATAGGGCTCATTAAGTTGGCTTTATGATCAAACTAAGGAAAATAGGTTGTAGTTAGGGAAGTTTGGAGATTATTTGGGCAGATTTTGGCCGAACCAAAAGGCTTTGAAGGTGTGAAGAAATGAGAAGTAGGAGTTCCCTTTTATAAGAGGTGTGAGGGGCACTTTGGAAAAGCTAGAAATATTAATTTATAATAAATTCATATTTGATTTATAATGGCTCCAAAGTTGATTATTTAAATTTTAAGGTGGGGATAGGTCGAATACCATTAAACCAATATAATTTAGACAGGTTTGGGTTACTATATTAACCTTATCTTTAAGTATTAACTCTTAGTTAATTAGTTTGACATTTACCATGTCACTTTGTACTTTTATATTATATTGTTAATAAACATACTATATACATCCAAGAGACCCCCAAGTGGTCCAATAATGATAAAAAATTCATTATATAAGTCTCTGGGAAGAACCATAGATTTTTAGTAATTTAATATCAATTAATAATATAATATTTGTTTTAAAAACCCTTTTATGTCAATTTTGACACTATTCAATGGTTGATTTTTGTGAAACTCATAACAGAATCACTACTTCGAAAAACGTTAATTAAATAAATCCTAATATGTAATATTATCCTAGAAAATTATTTTAATTCATTTAGAGTCTCAAATTGTATTTATTTTGGTATTTATAATATCAATTATTTTAACTTTTCATTATTATGGTAATTACTGCATCATCATTGTGTCATAAATAAACCAAATTATGTAATCTCTAAAAATTAAAAATAAAATATCATTATGTAGAAAATATTTTTAGCTTTCTAATGAATATTTATAGTTGAATATCCAATATATATAATCCTATGTAAAAATTGTTTTTCTAAAAGATATATGCTTATGTCCTTTTTCTACTTATTTTAACTTAATTAAAATAAAGTGTCCCTATCACCTACATGTGGCTCCATGGGGTCCCAAAATCGACCCAAAGATGCCTATGGTAGAAAATGTATCAACAAATATGGCTAGGACACGTTTTAGGATAATTTATTATTATTATAATATTATTTTGTAACCCTTATTTACCGGATTTACCCTTAACCATGGTAAATGAAATATTTACCGAAGTAATTATTCAAAATGTCTAAAAATAAAAGTTACCTATTTACAAAATTTGAACATCCTGATTCAAAATATTGAATCCATTTTTCCAAATTCAAAACACAGAAGTGGAAGAAATTAATTTAAAATTAATTCCCATTCTTAAAACAAAAAACGTGTTTTTAAGAGATAATAACTATCAAAAGATTGACACTTGTTTATGTCCGGTTTAATTGTAAAATTATGTCCAATGACCAAGATTGTATAAAATGGTAAAAATATATTCTAAATATACATTAAAACCACTAAAATTCGTAATTTATCACTATTAATTATTTTTATTAAAAAAGTTGTTTTTAATTAAAATTTAGTAATTTTCACTATTCATCAAAATATTAAATTTATCCGAAAAGTACCAAAATTTCACCATAGGATAAATTCAATATTCCGAATCCAAAAATGAAGTCCATTTTAAAAAATAAAATATATATAATTTCAAAAAGTAGGTATTACAATTCATAACTGCTAGTTTGATTGGTTATGGTGTGTTAGAACTCGGTGTTGCGTACAACACACGCTATCACATTATTCAAAGAGAAGTGTACCGTAGAAGCTTGGGGTGTTACATTCTCCCCTCCTTCAAATAATTTCATCCTAGAAATTTTTAGAATACTACCGCATGAAAAGACTCGAGTCGTTCTTCATCATAAGTTCCTCAGGTTCTCACGTTGCATCTTCCATCTTATGGTTTCTCCACAAGACTTTTACCAGACGCGTCGTTCGGTTTCTCAGTACTTGTTCTCTCGTATCAAGAATCTTGACGGGCTCTTCGCAATAAGGCAGATCGGGTTCCAGTTCCAATTCCTCATAGGAGAGAACATGTGTTGGGTCAGGCATGTATTTCCTCGACAGAGATACGTGGAACACATCGTGAACTTTGGAGAGACTTGGCGGCATTTCCAATCGGTAAGCTACATCCCCAATTCGTTCTAGAATTTCGAAAGTTCCGATGTACCTGGGACTCAATTTACCTCTCTTACCAAAATTTATGACTCCCTTCCATGGAGATACCTTCAGGAAAACATGATCACCGACTTGAAATTCCAAATCCTTCCTTCGATTATCGGCATAGCTCTTCTACCTACTTTGAGCTGCTTTGATGTGATTTTGGATTACCTTCACCTTTTCTATCATTTCCTACACCAGTTCTAGACGTACAAGTTTTCTTTCACCAACATCATCCCAACAGGTTGGTGTGTGAAATCTCTTTTCGTATAACGCTTCATAGGGTGCCATCTGAATACTCGAATGGAAACTATTATTATAGGAAAATTCTACCAGAGGTAAATACTGATCCCACATACCCTGAAAGTCAAGTGAGCAGGATCTCAACATGTCTTCTAAGGTTTGAATAGTCCATTCTGATTGTCCATCTGTCTGAGGGTGGTAGGCAGTGGTCAAATTAAGTTCAGTATCCAGGGATTTCTGAATACTCTTCCATAATATTGATGTAAAACAGGGATCACGATTAGAAACAATCGATAGGGATACTGCATGAAGTCTTACAACATCATTAATATATAGTCTTTCTAGACGTTACAATGGTAGATCTTCTCTTATAGCAAGAAAATGTGCTGACTTGGAAAGACGATCAACAATAACCCATATTGCGTCGTTCCTTCTAGGAGTCTTTGGTAGCACCATGACAAAGTCTGTCGTAATATTGTCCCATTTCCACTCTGGTATAGGGAAGAGGTTGCATGACTCCTCCAGGGTGTTGCCTTCCAGCTTTCACTTGTTGAAAAACCATACATCTTCACACAATATCAGCAATCTCCCTCTTTATATTGTCCCATCAAAAATGTTCCTTCAAATTTCTATACATTTTGGTGCTCCCAGAGTGTATAGAGAAATTGGAACTATGAGCATCATCCAACAATTCCCTTTTTATATCAGGTATATCGGGAACACAAATCATCTTCCTGAATTTCAAAATTCCATTTTCATACACAAAATCTCTCAATCTCCCATCATTCACAGCTTTAATCTTATTTTGAAATTCTTCATCATTGGTCTAAGAACTCTTAATCCTTTCTAGTAAAGATGGTTTGGCAACCATTTGAAAAAGAATTGATGTTTCTCCTTCCCTGGTTATTCCCATGTCCATGTTTACTAGATCAATGAAAATTGGATCCCTTTCAATTCTCATATTGTTCAAAACTCCATGATATTTTCTGCTCAAAGCATCTGCCACCTTTTTTGGCTTCCCCGGGTGGTAGTGTATCGTACAATCATAATCCTCGAGTAATTCAAGCAATATCCTTTGCCTCATGTTGAGTTCTTTTTGTGAGAAAATATACTTCAAACTCTTTTGATCAGTATAAATATCACATTTTTCACCATAGAGGTAGTGCCTCCATATCTTCAAACCTAAGATCACAGCTGCTAACTAGAGATCATGAGTAGGATAGTTTTGTTAATGAATTTTCAACTGTCGTGATGCATTGTCAATAACCCTATCATTCTGCATAAGGACACAACCAAGTCCTTTCATCGATGCATCACCATAAATAACGAACCCATCACTCCCTGATGGTAGAGTCAATATAGGAGCATTGACAAATATTCTCTTCAGTTCATCAAAACATTCTTCACACTCTTTTGTCCAAACAAATTTAACCCCTTTACGTGTGAGCTCCGTTAATGGGTTAGCCAATCGGGCAAAATTCAGGACAAAACGTCGATAATAACCTGCTAAGCCAATAAAACTACGTACCTCAGTTATACTCGTAGGTGCTGGCCATTCGTGGATTTCCCTGGTCTTAGAAGGATCAACAGAGATTCCATCTTTAGAGACAATATGGCCAAGAAAAGAAATCTCTTGAATCCAAAATTCACACTTTCTAAACTTCCCATATAATTCATGCCTTCTCAGAGTCTTCAAGATAATGTGCAAGTGATTTTCATGATCTTCGTAGCTTTTGGAGTATACCAAGATATCATCAATAAATACCACCAAAAATTCATCGAGGTATTCCTTGAAAACTCTATTAATCAGATCCATGAATACATAGGGTGCATTAGTCAATTCAAAAGGCATTACAGTAAACTCGTAATGCCCGTACCACGTTCGAAATGCTGTCTTCGGAATGTCTTCCTTCTTCACACACAACTGATGGTATCCAGATCGAAGGTCAATCTTTGAAAAGTATTGAGCTCCATGCAGTTGGTCAAATAAATCATCAATGCAAGGTAGGGGATACTTGTTCTTTATCGTTATAGAATTGATCTCCATGTAGTCAATACATAACCTCATAGATCCATCTTTCTTTTTAACAAAAAGAACATGGGTTCCCCATGGAGAAACACTAGGGAGAATAAATCCTTTTACTCAATTCCTCTAGTTGTTTCTTTAGATCGAATAATTCTACAGTGGACATTCTATAAGGGGTCTTCGATATTGGCCTTGATCCAAGAATTAAATCAATGGAAAACTCAACTTCTCGTTCTGGAGGATGTCCAGGTAAATCTTCTAGAAATACATCTACAAATTCTTTCACAACAGGTACATCCTCTATTTGAACATTCATTTCCTCACCCACAGTTATTTCATTCTCTTCCTCCCCAATAATTGAATTTAGTTGAGCTACTGGGGGTGGATGTAGATAAGAATTAGGTGGTGACGATTCTGCTCTAAAGATAAGGTGTTCCTTATCATCATCATCAAGAATCGTAACCTCTTTCTTCTTACAATAAATCTACGCATCATAGTCTGAAAGCCAGTCCATACTGAGGATTATATCAAACTCAATCATAGGTATGACGACGAGATCAGTAGATAAAGAACATTTATGTTCTCTAATGGGGACTGATTCACAAAACATTGTTGCAATGATACTTCCCTTAGGAGTTTTAACTGGCAACTCCCTTGTTAAATCAAATTGGAAATATTTAATTTTCTTAGAAAACTGGGAAGATATGAAACAATGCGATGATCCAAAATCAAATAATGCATTTTCTAAATTTGAGGAAACCATTAAATTACCTGCCACCACATCTATCGGAGCTTCTACCTCAGCAGTAGTGACAGCACAAGCTTGTCCTTGATCCCTTGGCCTTTTCTGAGTTAAGTTCTCCTGACGCTTAGGACATTCATTTTCATAATGCCCCATCTCCCTGCAATTGTAGCACTGAACATTGGTAGCTTCCTTCTTCCCCATGCATTCACGAGCTTGGTGGCCTTTTTCACCACACCTGTAACAGACTCCTACTCCCTTCAAGCAAGTACTAGTGTGTTTCTTACCACATTTTCCACAGGATGGACATTCAACCTTTCCCTTCTTCCCCTTATATCCATTCCTAGATTGATCAGCAGGTCTCTTCTTCTCTTGCTTTTCTTTAAATTCATAAGACGTAGAGAATTCCTTTTCGGTCTTGATAGCACATGAGACAATGTCTTCGTACGATGAAAAGGATTGTGATACTAATGTTCGACGGAGAAATGGTTTTAAACCATCAAAGAAACGATCAATATTACTTCATGGGTTACATATATAATCTCCAGCATACCTTGGTAACCTTGTAAAGTTAGCCTCATACTTTGTGACATTCTCATCCTCCTTTTGCCTCAGACTCAGAAACTGCCATTCCATATCTACTTGGTGGTCACGAGGAAATTATTTTTCTAAAAACAGATCTTTGAACTCCCTCCATTCCATATTTGATACTTCATCATCTTCCTTCATGTTTTGAATCAACGGCCACCATTGGTCAGCATCTCCAGTGAGGTGGTATACTGCCATGATAACTTTTTCCCTTTCACTACTCCCCAAAGCCTGAAATATTTTCTCTAGGGAAAATATCCATTGCTCAGCTACTAAGGGATTTGTACTCCCATTGAACGTTGGTGGTTTTTGCCTCGTGAAGTGATCTAAAATTGATCCTCCACGCTGTGGATCCGGGTGCTCCATATGGGTATGGTTATTATTCAAAAACTGAGTGAGTTGTCCCAGTATGGTGATTAGCTGATCGGCACCAGTTGCATCACCAGATCCACTATAATTATCTTGAGTAGGAGGGCAGTCCCTACGTGGAGTGCGTGCATTGATACGGTTTCCATTTCTTCTACTAGGCGCCATTTCTAAACAATGGCATAAACTAGATCAGTTTGTGAATAAAAATACATAATACCATACTTATAAAACACTTAACATAAATTGAACTATTTATGGTTATATTCCATAATCATAAAAATGTTTTCTTTGAGGAAGTATATACTCATAAACCCTTCATAATGATTAGTAAAGAAAATGAGATTTATCCTAAGCATATCCCCTGGGAGTGTCGTAACCAAGAGTGCAGCAAGGCCCGTTGTCGTGCACCAGTTCCCGTTCGAGTCTAGCTCAAAGCGGTGTTTTCGGGTTTTACCACTAGGTACATTTGTGCCAGAGCCGCCTCTACCTGCTCATATCTAGACAGGGATGTATTGCTCAGAAATCTCACAAAATCTCTACAATACCAAAATTCTAGGAAGTTCTTCTATACTAATCCTCAATGTTCATCTTAGGTCTACGTGCTCTAATCAGAGTTTATCTAAATCTATCTTCCAAGGTTTGTACTAAACTTCCTCTCATACCAACTGTAACGCCCCAACTACAGTTACCTAGAGTCGGTGCATTAATACCTAACATTGGCATGATCACAAGAAAGATAAAATATTGAAAGACCGATTGGTTTAGTAGCCTTGGAAACACTAGATATATTCATAAGTCTTACATTACATCATAAAGTGAAAAACTACTACAAAAACATATTGTCTCCATATTCAACACTCATATCCCCACATAATAACCCTGCAGGTCATTCATAATTTACTTCTTCACTTCCTAAGAAAAATAAAACATAGAAAAGGGGTGAGCTCAAATGCCCAGTAAGGATAACAATATAGCGGAAACTTTCATAAATAAGAATAAACATTTAAGGCAATGTATAACTAAAACAAAAGCCTTTAAAACTTGAAATTCAACATAGTATGGAAAAAAATTAAATTAAATAATGCCATTTACTTATTCACATGGATATTCTACTAATCGAATAATCACATGCAATATCAATAACCAGTTTCATAATGATGGAATGCATAATGCCAGACTATCATAACCACATAGCCAAGGCCTCGTGCCAAGACTACAAATAAGATTTTTCCAACGCCTTGTGCCAAGACACTAGTTTGTCTCATGAGACCTACCGATGCATCAAGGAGCTATAGAGGTCTCCACCTGTCACATATTATGTCCAATGCATTCCCATATGAAAAGGTTTAAACATAACATACACATTAGTTTTAAAACTAGCATACGAAATGTCAATACTTTCACCATAAACTATGAATGGTATAAAAATAGCACATCCACAGTAAAACATATCACAAAACCTTCAATACAATATAGATGTTTTTTACCATAATAAATCAACATCAAATAAGTGTAAAATCCATCAAAAGATGTTGACATAGATGAAATCAAAACTCTTTTTAGAGAAATATCTATTTCTATTTTGAAATAATTTAAGAGTCATATATTTATAAAATAAAAATTTTTTTTTGAAAATAGTCTTATAATCTTGTATGGTAAGCTTCGACGATTTTATAACGGCAGAAAATAACCACACCCGCCGTATAAGTTAAAAAAAACATTCTTACCTTAATTCTGTCGAAAAGGTTAAAAAGCACCTTGTTTGGAAAACGACGGAATGATTCCTTTATAAAACTCTTATAAAAAGTCAAAAAAGGGTATAAATGACTTTAACCCATATTCTTTGAAATAGTAAAAAAAATTTGAAATACATTTTTAAGAAACATGGATGTGGATGATAAAGAGATCCCAGTAGATTATTACGTATAAACAACCTCGGATAATGAAGAGATTGTGAAATAACCCTTAACTTGTATTTTTCCTTGGTTGGGGTAGGTTAACCTCCTGTATAATAGTGAAATAATTGTTATTAAATTATACAAGAATCATATACATTCATATGATATCATATATGAACTTTTAACATTGCTTTGTTAATAATATCTTAGTATTATCGTCGTTTCGGGTGTTAACTTACTCATTTTTTATATGTTTTGTTACATAAGCCATGTTTTTCATGGATAGGTTTTATATTATTCATATACAGAATGATATCAATCCCTTAAACATTATTTTTAAATCATCAAATGATAATTATACTTGAATGGATACGATGTAGAATGAATCTCATTGCGTTCGTGGAGACGGTAGTCCGTACGTACGCACAAGCGACAATATCATTCTTTTGATATTAAAATAATATATAAATGGATGGTATATCATATATACATAATCATTAACATGTTATATTTATTATTTTCCTGAGTTACACATCATTATTATACCCATCCAAATAATAATATATTGAATAACAATTACACCACGACTTGGAGACGGTAAGCTGTACGTACGCACGTATGGTGACATGTTATTCAAAGGGTGGATAGAATACGGAATATGGTTGTACCATATTTATAATAACATAAAATTATATATATGATACTAGAGTTATTATTTTATAATGGTAATAAAAAAGGAAGAAGAAGTGGAAGAAAAAGGAACATGGAAAAGGGTGGTGAAATCATTACCTCTTCTTCGGGTTCTTTTTTTTGATTTGATCAAAAGGAAACCTTAAGTTGGCTTTATGATCAAACTAATGCCTATAGTTTTTAGTTAGGGAAGTTGGGAGAGTATTTGGGTAGAGTTTGGCCGAACCAAAAGGCTTTGAAGGTGTGAACAAATGAGAAGGAGGAGTTCCCTTTTAGAAGAGGTGTGAGGGGCACCTTTGGAAAAGTTTGAAATATTAATTTATAATAAATTCATATTCAGTTTCTAATGCCTCCAAAGTTTATTATTTAAATTTTAAGGTGGGGATAGGTCGAAAAGCATTCAACCAATATAATTTAGACAGGTTTGGGTTACTATATTAACCTTATCTTTAAGTATTAACACTTAGTTAATTAGTTTGACATTTACCATGTCACTTTTTTATTTTTATATTATATAGTTAATAAACTTACTATATACATCCAAGCGGCCCCCAAGTGGTCCATTAATGATACAAATATCATTATATAAGTCTCTTGGATGAACCTTAGATTTTTAGGAATTTAATATCAATTAATAATATAATATGTTTTTTAAAAACTCTTTTATGTCATTTTTGACACTATTCAATAGTTGATTTTTGTGAAACTCATAACAGAATGATTACTTCGAAAACAGTTAATTAAATCAATAGTAATATGTCATATTATCCTATAAATTTATTATAATCCATTAAAAGTCTCAAATTATATTTATTTGGGTATTTATAATATCAATTATTTTAACATTTCACTATTATGCTAATTACTGCATCATCATTGTGTTATAAATAAATTAAATTATGTAATCTCTAAAAATTAACAAAAAAATATCATTATCTAGGAAAGCGTTTTATCTTTCTAACGAATATTTATAGTCGAACATCCAACATATATAACCCTATGTAAAAATTGTTTTTCTAAAAGATATATGCTTATGTCATTTTTGTACATATTTTAACTTAATTAAAATAAAGTGTCCCGATATCCTACAAGTGGCTCCATGGGGTCCCAAAATCGACCCAAAGATGCCTACGGTGGAAAATGTATCAACCAATAAGGCTAGGACACGTTTTAGAGTAATTTAGTATTATTATAATATTATTTTTTAACCCTTATTTACCGGATTTACCCTTAACCATGGTAAATAAAATATTTACCGAAGTAATTATTCAAAATGTCTCAAAATAAGAGTTAACTATTTACACAATTTGAACATTCTGATTCCAAATATTTAATCCATTTTTCCAAATTCAAAACACAGAAGTGGCAGAAATTAATTTAAAATTAATTCCCGTTGTTAAAACAAAAAGCGTGTTTTTAAGAGACAATAACTATCAAAAGATTGACACTTGTTTATGTTCGGTTTAATTGTAAAATTATTTCCAATGACCAACATTGTATTAAATGGTAAACATATATTCTAAATATACTTTAAAACCACTCAAATTTATAGTTTATCACTATTAATTATTTTGATTAAAAAAGTTGTTTTTAATTAAAATTTAGTAATTTTCACTATTCATCAAAATATTAAAGTTATCCGAAAAGTACCAAAATTTCACCTTAGGCTAAATTCGATATTCCGAATCCAAAAATGAATTCCATTTTAAAAAATAAAATATATATAATTTCAAAAATTAGGTATTACTATTCATAATGGCTAGTTTTATTGGTTATGGTGTGTTAGAACTCGGTGTTGCATACAACACACGCTATCACATTATTCAAAGAGAAGCGTACCATAGAAGCTTGGGGTGTTACATTCTCCCCTCCTTCAAATAATTTCATCCTCGAAATTTCTAGAATACTACCGTATGAAAAGACTCGTGTGTTTCTTCATCATAATTTCCTCAGGTTCCCACATTGCCTCTTCCATCTTATGGTTTCTCCACAAGACTTTTACCAGATGCGTCGTCCGATTTCTCAGTACTTGTTCTCTCGTATCCAGAATCTTGACGGGATCTTCGCAATAAGACAGATCGGGTTCCAATTCCAATTCCTCATAGGTGAGTACATGCATTGGGTCAGGCATGTATTTCCTCGATAGAGATACGTGGAACACATCGTGAACTTTGGAGAGACATGGCGGCATTGCCAATCGGTAAGCTACAGCCCCAATTCGTTCTATAATTTCGAAAGGTCCGATATACCTGGGACTCAATTTACCTCTTTTACCAAAATGTATGACTCCCTTAAATGGAGATACCTTCAGGAAAACATGATCACCGACTTGAAATTCCAAATCCTTCCTTCGATTATCGGCTTAGCTCTTCTACCTACTTTGAGCTGCTCTGATGTAATTTTGGATTACCTTCACCTTTTCTATCGTTTCCTCCACCAGTTCTAGACCTACAAGTCTTCTTTCACCAACGTCATCCCAACATGTTGGTGTGCGACATCTATTTTCGAATAACACTTCATATGGTGCCATCTGAATACTCGAATGGAAACTATTGTTATAGGAAAATTCTACCAGAGGTAAATACTGATCCCACATACCCTGAAAGTCAAGTGAGCAGGATCTCAACATGTCTTCTAAGGTTTGAATAGTCTGTTCTGATTGTCCGTCTGTCTGAGGGTGGTAGGCAGTGCTCAAATGAATTTCAGTATCCAGGGATTTCTGAAGACTCTTCCAGAATCTTGAAGTAAAATAGGGATCACGACCAGAAAAAAATCGATAGGGGTACTCCATGAAGTCTTACAACTTCATTAATATATAGTCTTGCTAGACATTACAGTGGTAGATCTTCACTTATAGTAAGAAAATATACTGTCATGGTAAGACGATCAACAATAACCCATATTGCATCGTTCCTTCTAGGAGTCTTTGGTTGCCCCATGACAAAGTCCATCGTAATATTGTCCCATTTCCACTCCGGTATGGGAAGAGGTTTCATGACTCCTCCAGGGTGTTGCCTTCCAGCTTTCACTTGTTGACAAACCATACATCATCTCACAAAATCAGCAATCTCTCTCTTCATATTGTCCCACCAAAAATGTTCCTTCAAATATCTATACATTTTGGTTCTCCCAAGGTATATAGAGAAATTTGAACTCTGAGCATCATCCAACAATTCCCTTTTTATATCAGGTATAGCGGGAACACAAATCCTCTTCCCGAATTTCAAAATTCCATTTTCATACACAAAATCTCTCAATCTCCCATCATTCCCAGCTTTAATCTTCTTTTGAAATTCTTCATCATTGGTCTGAGAACTCTTAATCCTTTCTAGTAGAGATGGTTTGGCAACCATTTGAAAAAGAATTGATGTTTCTCCTTCCCTGGTTATTCCCACATCCGTCTTCACTAGATCCATGAAAATTGGATCCCTTTCAATTATCATATTGTTCAAAACTCCATGATATTTTCTGCTCAAAGCATCTTCCACCTTGTTTGCCTTCCCCGGGTGGTAGTGTATCGTACAATCATAATCCTTGAGTAATTCAAGCCATCTCCTTTGCCTCATGTTGAGTTCTTTTTGTGATAAAATATACTTCAAACTCTTGTGATTAGTATAAATCTCACATTTTTCACCATAGAGGTAGTGCCTCCATATCTTCAAAGCAAAGATCACAACTTCTAACTCGAGATCATGAGTATGATAGTTTTGTTCATGAATTTTCAACTGTCGTGATGCATAGGCAATAACCCTATCATTCTGCATAAGGAAACAACCAAGTCCTTTCTTAGATGCATAACTATAAATAACGAACCCATCATTACCCGATGGTAGAGTAAATATAGGAGAATTGACTAATCTTTGCTTCAGTTCTTCAAAAAATTCTTCACACACTTTTTTCCAAACAAATTTAACCCCTTTAAGTGTGAGCTTCATTAATGGGTTAGCCAATCGGGCATAATTCTGGATGAAGCGTCGATAATAACCTGCTGAACCAATAAAACAACGTACCTAAGTTATACTCGTAGGTTCTGGTCATTCTTGGATTGCCCTGGTCTTAGAAGGATAAACAGAGATTCCATATTTAGAGACAAGATGGCCATGAAAAGAAATCTCCTGAATCCAGAATTCACACTTGCTAAACTTCCCATATAATTCATGCCTTCTCAGAGACTTCAAGATAATGCACAAGTGATTTTCATGATCTTCATATCTTTTGGATTATACCAAGATATCATCAATAAATACCACCACAAATTCATCGAGATATACCTTGAAAACTCTATTCATCAGATCCATGAATATAGAGGGTGCATTAGTCAATCCAAAAGGAATTACAGTAAACTCGTAATGCCCGTACCTGGTTTGAAATGCTGTCTTCGGAATTTATTCCTTCTTCACACACAACTGATGGTATCCAGATCGAAGGTCAATATTTGAAAAGTATTGAGCTCCATGCAGTTGGTCAAATAAATCATCAATGCGAGGTAGGGGATACTTGTTCTTTATCGTTATAGCATTGATCTCCTTGTAATCAATACATAACCTCATAGATCCATCTTTCTTAATAACAAAAAGAATAGGGGCTCCCCATGGAGAAACACTAGGGTTAATAAATACTTTATTACTCAATTCCTCTAGTTGTTTCTTTAGTTCGACTAATTATACAGTGGACATTCTATAAGGGGTCTTCGATATAGGCCTTGATCCAGGAATTAAATCAATGGAAAACTCAACTTCTAGTTCTGGAGGATGTCTAGGTAAATCTTCCGGAAATACATCTACAAATTCTTTCACAATAGGTACATCCTCTATTTGAACATTCCTTTCCTCGCCCATAGTTATTACATTCTCTTCCTCCCCAATAATTGAATTTAGTTGAGCTACTGGGGGTGGATCTAGATAAGAATTAGGTGGTGACGATTTTTCTCTAAAGATAAGGTGTTCCTTATCATCATCATCAAGAATCGTAACCTCTTTCTTCTTACAATAAATCTTCACATCATAGTCTGAAATCCAGTCCTTACTGAGGATTATATCAAACTCAATCATAGGTATGATGACGAGATCAGCAGATAAAGAACATTTATGTGCTCTAATGGGGACTGATTCACAAAACATTGTTGCAATGATACTTCCCTTGGGAGTTTTAACTGAAAACTCCCTTGTTAAATCAAATTGGAAATATCTAATTTTCTTAGAAAACTGGGAAGATATGAAACAATGCAATGATCCAAAATCAAATAATGAATTTTCTAAACATGAGGAAACAATTAAATTACCTTCCACCACGTCTTTCGGAGCTTCTACCTCAGCAGTAGTGATAGCATAAGCTTGGCCTTGATCCCTCGGCCTTTTATGAGTTAAGTTCTCCTGACGCTTAGGACATTCATTTGCATAATTCCCCATCTCCCAGAAATTTTATCACTAAACATTGGTAGCTTCCTTCTTCCCCTTGCAATCACGATCTTGGTGGCCTTTTTCACCACACTGGTAACAGACTCTTGTTCCCTTCAAGCAAGTACCGGGGTGTTTCTTACCACATTTACCACATGATGGATATTCAACCATTCCCTTCTTCCCCTTATTTCCATTCCCAGTTTGATCAGCAGGTCTCTACTTCTCTTGCTTTTCTTTAATGTCATAAGACTTAGAGAATTCCTTTTCAGTCTTGATAGCACATGAGACAATGTCTTCGTACGATGAAAAGGATTGTGAGACTAATGCTCGATGGAGAAATGGTTTTAACCAATCAAAGAAATGACCAATCTTACTACTTGGGTTACGTATATAATCTCCAGCATACCTTGATAACCTTGTAAAGGTAGCCTCATACTTTGTGACATTCTCATCCTCCTTTTGTCTCAGACTCAGAAACTGCCTTTCCATATCTGCTCGGTGGTCGCGAGGAAAGTATTTTTCTAAAAATAGATCTTTGAACTCCCTCAATTCCATATTTGATACTTCATCATCTTCCTTCATGTTTTGAATCAATGTCCACCATTGATCAGCATCTCCAGTGAGGCGGTAAACTGCCATGATAACTTTTTCCCTTTCACTACTCCCCAAAGCCTGAAATATTTTCTCTAGGGAAAATATCCATTTCTCAGCTACTAATGGATTTGTACTCCCATTGAACGTTGTTGGTTGTTGCCTCATGAAGCGATCTAACATTGATCCTCCACGCTGTGGATCAGGGTTCTCCATATGTGAAAGGTTATTATTCATAACCAGAGTGAGTTGTCCCAGTATGGTGATTAGCTGATCGGCACCAATTGCATCACCAACTCCACTATAATTATCTTGAGTAGGAGGTAAATCCTTACGTGGAGTGCGTGCATTGATATGGTTTCCATTTCTTCCACTAGGCTCCATTTCTAAACAATGGCATAAACTAGATCAGTTTATGAATCAAAATACGTAATCCCATACTTATAAAACACTTAACATAAATTGAACTATTTATGGATATAATCCATAATCATAAAAAAAAATTCTTTGAGGAAGTATATACTCATAAACCCTTCATTATTATTTGTAAATAAAATGACAGTTATCCTAAGCATATCCCCCAGGAGTGTCGTAACCAAGAGTGCAGCAAGGCCCGTTGTCGTGCACCAGTTCCCGTTTGAGTCTAGCTCAAAGCGGTGTTTTCGGGTTTTACCCCTTGGTACATTTGTGCCGGAGCCACCTCTACCTGCTCGTATCCAGACAGGGATGTATTGCTCATAAAACTCACAAAATCTCTACAATACCAAAATTCTAGGAAATTCTTCTATATTAATCCTCAAAGTTCATCTTAGGTCTACGTGCTCTAATCAGAGTTTATCTAAATATAACTTCCAAGGTTTGTACTAAACCTCCTATGATACCAACTGTAACGCCCCAACCCCAGTTACCTAGATTCGGTGCATTATTACATAACATTGGCATGATCACAAGAAATATCAAATCTTGAAAGACCAATTGGTTTAGTAGCCTTGGAAACACTAGATATATTCATAAGTCTTACATTAAATCATAAAGTGAAAAACTACTACAACAACATATTGTCTCCATATTCCACACTCATATCCCCACATAATATCCCTGCAGGTCATTCATAACTTGCTTCTTCACTTCCTGGAAAAAATAAAACATAGAAAAGGGGTGAGCTCAAATGCCCAGTAAGGACAACAATATAGCGAAAACTTTCATAAATAAGAATAAAAATTTAAGGCAATGTATAACTAAAACAAAATCCTTTTAAACTTGAACTTCAACATAGTATGGAAAAAAATAAAATGATATAATGCCATTTACTTATTCACATGTATATTCTACTAATCGAATAATCAATGCAATATTAATAACCACTTTTATAATGATGGAATGCATAATGCCAGACTATCATAACCACATAGCCAAGGCCTCGTGCCAAGACTACAAATAAGATTTGGCTAAGGCCTTGTTCCAAGACACTAGTTTGTCTCATGAGACCTACCGATGCATCGAGGAGCTATAGCGGGCTCCACCCGTCACATATTAAGTCCAACGCATTCCCATATTAAAAGGTTTAAACATAACATACACATTCCTATTAAAAATAGCATACGAAATGTCAATACTTTCACCATAAACTATGAATGGTATAAAAATAGCACATCCACAGTCAAACATATCACAAAACCTTCAATACAATACAGAAGATTTGTACCATAATAAATAAACTTCAAATAAGCGTAAAATCCATCAAAGGATGTTGACATAGATGAAATCAAGACTCTTTTTAGAGAAATATCTCTTTCTATTTTGAAATCATTTAAGAGTCATACATGTATAAAATAAAAACTTTTCTTTGAAAGTATTCTTATAATATTGTAAGGGAAGCTTCAACGATTTTATAACGGCGGAAAATAACCGCACCCACCGTATAAGTTAAAAAAACATTCTTACCTTAATTCTGTCGAAAAGGTTAAAAAGAACCTTGTTTGGAAAACGACAGAAATATTCCTTTATTAAACTCTTATAAAAAGTCAAACAAGGGTATAAATGACTTTAACCAATATTCTTTTAAATAGAAATTTTTTTTTGAAATACATTTTTAAGAAACATGGATGTGGATGATAAAGAGATCCCAGTAGATTATTACGTCGAAACAACCTTGGATAATGAAGAGATTGTGAAATCACCCTTACCTTGTACTTTTACTTGGTTGGGGTAGGTTAACCTCCTGTATAATAGTGAATTATTTGTTTTTAAATTATACAAGAATCATATACATTCATTTGATATCATATTTGATCTTTTAACATTGCTTTGTTAATAATATCATAGTATTATCGTCGCTTTTGGTGTTAACTTACTCGTTTTCTTTTATATGTTTTGTTACATAAGCCATGTTTGTCATGGATAGGTTGTATATTATTCATATACATAATGATATCAAGTCCTTAAACATTATTTTTAAATCATCAAATGATAATTATACTTGAATGGATACGATGGAGAATGAATCTCATCGCGTTCATGGAGATGGTAGTCCGCACGTACGCACGAGCAACAATATCATTCTTTTGATATTAATATAATACATTAATGGATAGTATATCCTATATAAAGAATCATTAACATTTTATATTTATTATTTACATGAGTTACACATCATTAGTATACCCATCCAAATAATAATATATTGAATAACAATTACAACACGACGTGGAGACGGTAAGCCGTGCGTACGCACGTATGGTGACATGTTATTCAAAGGGTGGATAGAATACTGAATATGGTTGTACCATATTTATAATAACATCAAATTATATATATGATACTGGGGTTATTATTTTAGAATGGTAATAACAAAGGAAGAAGAAGTGGAAGAAGAAAGGAACTTGGAAAAGGGTGGTGAAATCATTACCTCTTCTTCGGGTTCTTCCTTTTGATTTGATCAAAAGGGCTCCATAAGTTGGCTTTAAGATCAAAATAAGGCCTCCAGGTTTTATTTAGGGAAGTTGGGAGAGTATTTGGGCAGTGTTTGGCCGAACCAAAAGGCTTTTAAGGTGTGAATAAATGAGAAGGAGGAGTGCCCTTTTATAAGAGGTGTGAGGGGCACCTTTGGAAAATCTAGAAATATTAATTTATAATAAATTCATATTCAGTTTCTAATGGCTCCAAAGTTGATTATGTAAATTTTAAGGTAGGGATAGGTCAAAAACCATTCAACCAATAGAATTTAGACAGGTTTGGGTTACTATATTAACCTTATATTTAAGTATGAACTCTTAGTTAATTAGTTTGACATTTACCATGTCCCTTTGTATTTTTATATTATATAGTTAATAAACTTACTATATACATCCAAGATACCCCCAAGTGGTCCATTAATGATAAAAATATCATGATATAAGTATCCTGGATGATCATTAGATTTTTAGGAATTTAATATCAATTCATAATATAATATTTGTTTTAAAAACTCTTTTATGTCAATTTTGACACTATTCAATAGTTGATTTTTGTGGAACTCATAACAGAATGATTAGTTAGAATAAAGTTAATTAAATCAATCCTAATATGTCATATTATCCTATAAAATTATTTTAATTCATTAAAAGTCTCAAATTATATTTATTTGGGTATTTATAATATCAATTACTTTAAAATTTCACTATTATGGTAATTACTGCATCATCATTGTGTCATACATAAATTACATTATGTTATCTCTAAAAATTATAAATAAAATATCATTATGTAGGAAATCGTTTTATCTTTCTAATGAATATTTATAGTCGAACATCCAACATATATAACCCTATGTAAAAATTGTTTTTCTAAAAGATATATGCTTTTGTCATTTTTGTACTTATTTTAACTTAATTAAAATAAGGTGTCCCTATCACCTACAAGTGGCTCCATGGGGTCTCAAAATCGACCCAAAGATGCCTATGGTCGAACCTGTTTCAACCAATAAGTCTAGGACACGTTTTAGGGTAATTTAGTATTATTATAATATTATTTGTTAACCCTTATTTACCGGATTTACCCTTAACCATGGTAAATAAAATATTTACCAAAGTAATTATTCAAAATGTCTAAAAATAAAAGTTACCTATTTACACAATTTCAACATCCTGACTCAAAATATTTAATCCATTTTTTCAAATTCAAAACACAGAAGTAGAAGAAATTAATTTAAAATTAATTCTCGTTCTTAAAACAAAAAGCGTGTTTTTAAGAGATAATAATTATCAAAAGATTGACACTTGTTTACGTCCGGTTTAATTGTAAAATTATGTCCAATGACCAACATTGTATTAAATGGTAAAAATATATTCTAAATATTCTTTAAAACCACTCAAATTCATAATTTATCACTATTAATTATTTTGATTAAAAAAGTTGTTTTTAATTAAAATTTAGTAATTTTCACTATTCATCAAAATATTAAAGTTATCTGAAAAGTACCAAAATTTCACCTTAGGCTAAATTAGATATTCCGAATCCAAAAATGAATTCCATTTTAAAAAATAAAATATATATAATTTCAAAAAGTAGGTATTACTATTCATAACGGCTAGTTTGATTGGTAATGGTGTGTTAGAACTCGGTGTTGCGTACAACACACGCTATCACATTATTCAAAGAGAAGCGTACCATAGAAGCTTGGGGTGTTACAAAGGAATAACATCAACAAGGAACCATTCCAACTCTGTAGGCCGCTCGAAAAGCCCTCCAAGTCAAAATTCACCCTGGTTGTCCGGACAGCGACGACCAGTGATCAAGAAGAAAGTGGTGCCAACCACCGTATCCAACCTTTTTGGGTCATTATCCTTAGAACGCAATAACAAGTCCCTACCATATTATGGGGAGGTGAATGAGAAGGACACTCAAGGACTCAATTCAAGGAGACAAGAGTCCATCCTGAGGGCTCCCATCAACAATCGCCGCCAGACTCGTGCAACAGTGCGCCCAAAACATGATGAGGGTACCGCCTTTAGGGGTTCAGCTCAGGTTCCTCAGACCTGAGCATGCAAGACGAACCACCAAAGGCGAAATATGTTCAACAGGAATCAGGTTCTTATTTCTTCTGCATCTGGAGAAGTCCATCAAGCCAAATTAATGGAAAACAACGAGTGGTCATATACACCCATCCGTCCTGATATTGCTTTCTAGAAGAATCTTCTGGAAGCAACCCACCAATCATGCTAGGAAATTCAAGTGGAGTATTATAGGAATGAATATACACCTGTTTATAACTCATCATCTAGTCAACAGGCTCGTCCAACTACAACCAAAGAAGCTCGCCAATCTAATATTGTGGCAACTGATAAGCAGGGACATACACCTGTTTAAAACCAACAATTCTATCTGCAATCTCATCTGCCAGTATTGAAGGAAATTCATCAACAATATTTGATGAAGTATACACAATAGGCACACACACCTGTCAAGGTTCATCAATTCTGCCAATAGTCACATTTGGTAGCACCCGGGGAAGTCAGTCGGAAAGCTCTGATGACAAAATTGGAGTAGATTCAACTCTCTTCCCCTAAATATAAGTACTGTCGGAATTCGTTAATAGAAAAACGTGGATAGGATCATACACATACTGTAATGTCCCGGACCTCTCCGGTCCATTACTTTGTGAAATTTTGGTGTTAGAGGTGTTCCGGGAGGTCAAGGGGACTTATCCCCAACACCTTGCCAATTTTCCAGTTCTGTGAACAGTGTTTCCAGTTTTATGAACAGTAACAGATCGGTCTCACAAATCGGTCTCATAGATTGGTCAGACAGATCGGTCCCACAGATCGGTCTCACAGATCGGTCTAACAAATCGGTCTCATAGATTAGTCTCATGGATCAGTCTCATAGATCGTTCTGACAGATCGGTCTGACAGATCGGTCTCATAGATCAGTCTCACAGATCGGTCTGACAAATTGGTCTCACAGATCGGTCTCACAGATTGGTCTGACAGATCGGTCTGATAGATCTGTCTCACAGATCGGTGTGACATATCCGTCTCACAGATCGGTCTGACAGATTGGTCTCACAGATCGGTCTGACAGATCAGTTTCACAGATCGGTCTGACAGATCGGTCTGACAGATCGGTTTCACAGATCAGTCTGACAGAACGGTTTCACAGATCGGTCTGACATATTGGTTTCACAGATCGGTCTGACAGATCGGTTTCATGTACTGTAACAGTGGGTGAACAGTGTTTCCATATTCCTACAGTTTTCCCCTTTTGAAGTTTCCTTTGACGTAAAATACATTTAAAGCCTTATTTTAAGGGCTCTTAAGGTCGTTTCGAAGGCCATAAATCCTATATTAATTATTCCTAAGGCCGGAATGTATTTACTTGGTCAAACCACGTGGGTTAATGTGATCCGTTTTTAATGGAGAATTAACCGGATCTTAGACCGTCGCCCCATTAAATCTTAAAAAGGGACGAGATATCATTCTCCCTTGTTCTTTCCCTTTGTTCTCAGCTAAGATATGATATAACCTTTCAATCATTCCCGTAGGAGTTTCACAATCAATCTTTACTCCTAGGATTGGTTCTGCTCTGTTTTGGATGCAACCGAACTATGTCGTTCAATCTTCCCAATAAGGTATGTTTTATCATTGTTCCTTTGGGGATCAAATTCTCTTGTTTCTCCCTTCCATATTATACCATGTAATTTCCAAGATTCTAATGGGGTTTTCTTGGGGTTGTATGGTACTGTCGTACCGTGGAATCCTTCGGTGGATTTAGTTGTCATGAGAGGAGGATTGTGACCCGTTGTGTGGATAAAGGACGTCAAGAATTCTTCCAGGTAGGGGATTCATGGATTCTCTAATTGTATATGTGCAATCGTAGAATTAGAATGATTTAGTCCTTTGGATCACAATGAAATTGACCTAATTAAATACTTGAACCGAATTAAAATAATTTGTTGCTCACATGTTGTTTCTTTATACCGTGATAACGGTTTGCCTCATGTTTTTCTAGATAGAGTGATATCTATGATTTATTTGATTTTTTGTTCGTTCATGATAGAAATTGATAATGAATGTAAAGACGGAATTAATTTTTAATTAATTGTCTAAAGATAAAGAGGCATGTAAATTAATCTGATTATTTCTGTTGTTGTAGTTGTTCTAATTTGAGGATAATAAAATTAGGGAAGTAAGCATGGTTATTTAATTGTGATAGCTTACTGATTAGGTATCCCTTAATTGGAACCTACAAATAACAAATCTGCTAATTCAATATGGATTAAAGAACAGATTATGTGGGAATTTATAAAAGGGTTCTGAGTTACCCTCTTTTTTGTTTAAGGGTCAAGATCCCAGGGTTGTGACTGTTGTTTTCATGTTGCTTGTGCTGTGATGTGAGCCTGGATGGCTGTTGTGATATGTGGAGGCATGGAGGCCTTGTGGTTGTGGCAGCAGATGATGCCTAGAGTGGCGAGATGCATCAGTTTATGCATGTGGGTGTCGGGGAGGACACCAGGGGTGATGGAATGGGATGGAAGTGGTTGCTGGATGCTTGTGGTTTTCTTTGAATGTTAATCTTCTTTTATTTTCCCCACTTCTCAAGGCAGCTGGTCTTGCTACCCTTCTTTCGAAGGAGGCGAAGATGCGCGAGGTATGCCATGTGCTTTCCGTGTTTAGCCTCTCGAGGGAGAATGGGTCTATGATCTTTCTATAGGAGGAAAAGACTCAACGGGTAGTATATCTACCCACCGTGTTGAGCCTCCTTTATGTTTAGAAGCATAGGATGCTTTTCTAGAATGCCTGGGAATATGGAAATGTAATTCTGTAATGAATGTTTGATTAAATGGTGAAAATCCACGGGGATGGAGATACTAGAATTTAAAGGTGATGTGAATCTTAAAAAAAGAAGTTGATTTTCAATGTGATGCCAATTCAGTTTAATGTTGAATTTTTCATGCTTAATTAATGTTTAAAGAATTAATTAATGTACAGTGGAACTGATAAAATGAGAACTTAGTAATCTAATAATGCTCTTAAAATGTTAGTGTGCTTATAGGATACCTAGTCTTAGAAGTAGCAGCCTGGAGTCTGAGAGACGTTAGCTGCAGTTGTATCTAAGACTAGGTAATTCCCATAGTGTGGATGTGAGTTATATATATATTCTGTACTTTTTGTGTTTCTATACGCTACTCCACCTTGTCAGTAAGGGCAACTAACACCCTGTGGATTCTGAGCCCTAGGGGGGGGGGGGTTTCCCCAACATTCTGATGGTAGGTTGAATGGCTGACTACCCCCTTTGACCCTGCTCTCTTCTCGTGGTAGATCATTGTGCTGGTAGGAACACTAGTTAGTTTTACCCATATATGTGTGTAGAGGGATGTAATGGATTGTGGTTATTTCAAACACATATATTCTGGATATATTATCCTATGGACTACTATAGGTGTAACGTGTATAGGCTGTGATGGCTTGAGGATCCCTATTCGGTGTATGGGCTATAATGGCTTGAGGTATAATACCCGATGTATGATACACGTTATGCGGGCTCTGGTGGCTTCCAGAACATACCCAGTTTCTTTTGGTTGTGAGGATGGTGTGGTGCTTCGCCCAAGTGTCATCAGCCAAGCCTTTGTGGTGCACGAGGTGCAGATTGTGGAGCTTAGCCCAGGTGTCTGCGGGCAATCCTTTGGAGAGAGATGCACAAGACGTATGTCGTTGGGGAAAATCGGCAAACCAGTGGGGAAGTAGTAGCGGGGTACCCTTGATAATCTTTACTATATGCTATATTCTTGTATTCTTTACTTGGTGAGAGTAGCCATGGTGAGGTTAAGAACATAGTATACCTGTTTAGGTGACGAGTTAGTTTTACTTGTTGTTCACTAGGCTTTAGCATGCTTTATTTACTGTTTCACGAGAGGCTTGTGGAGGATCCTACTGAGTATACTGTTATACTCACCCTATGTATATATAAACTGTTTTTCAGGTCACTTGGAGTAGGTTGGGGGTCAAGTTGGATACTACTAGCTTGTGGTTGGAGGAGGAGATGTTCGGGCATGTGGTCACTGCCATTTTACATTCTTTTGGGTACTTTTAGTTTCCCCTTTCAGTTATATTACTTTTGCATGACATTTCATATATGTACATGGATTTCTTTTATATTTTAGTTCTGATTTGGAGTTGATTGGATTCTATTCTATCTCTCTCTTCTGCATGTGTTCTCTTAGAGGGTAATGCCTCCCATTTGTATGTTTATTATACCCTCGGTGCTAGTCGCCAACCCGGGGCCTACTGGAGGCGGGACTCGGGGGTCATTATCTATCTTCTCACATTTCCGTCCAGGAGGGGTACACTTTGTGGGTAGGGGGTCATGAAAGAGTGGTATCAGAGGTCTGGTTGAGGGATAGAATGGATTTTGGAGTTAGGCATAGGTGAGGATGCATGGGATGGTAGAGAAACGGTGACAGTCATGTTTAGAAAGTGGGGTAAACACTAGAGACCGGCATAGACATAGGTGTTTAGGGCCCCCTATGATCTGTTGCACAGACCATTAAGTTTACGATGGCTACTAAACAAAGTCATACTGGTTGCAGGGTAGAGACCGAGGAAAAGATCATGAATCATTATTCTTTGCACCTGTGTTTGAATGGGTAGACCTTGGGATAGGTAACCTAAAAAATTAATAAAACAAAATAATTAATTAATTAATGTTCAGTCATCCATATTCTAGGATTAGGAGCTCTAACATTTGTTATTTTACAGGTATGGCTCCAAGTCGACGTCCTCGTCATGTTTGCGCAGAAGATGCCCAGAAAGCTATTCCAGCAGATCGTCACCGGGTAGAGGTTGACGACGATGACACTTGGAGGAAGACACTCCGAGAGTATCAGCGCCAGAGTCTACAGAAGTACGAGGGCTCCATTTCAGATGCATTCACAGAAGACTGGTTGGAGGAGGTCGAGATAGGGTTCAGTTTGATTCGTGCTCAGAAGGAACACTGGGTGTCCTTGGTTGTGACGATTCTACGTGGAGAAGCGAGGCAGTGGTGGTTCTTGTTCCTTGGGGATCGTGAGGTGTCAGCGATCTCATGGGAGGAGTTTTGAGATAGGTTTAGATTTGAGTTTCTTTCTTTGACTGCGAAGGCGTCCAGTCGCCAGGATCTTCTTACCCTTCGACAGGGGTGCACCAGTGTTCGATGGTTTGGAATCCGTTTCAGGAACCTTCTACGATATGCTTCAGACCTGTTCCCATATGAGGAGGCCAGGGCGAGGCATTTAGAGGAGGCTTTGCGTCCAAATATCCAGTGCTAGGTCACCCCATTTATGCTAAATACATATCTTGAGGTGTGGGAGAGGATAGAGGTTGTGGAGATTACTTTGGCTAGGACTGGATCTTCACGAGAGGAGAATCATCATGATTCCTCACAAAGCAAAGTTGTGGTCCGGGGATCCCGGTTTCCAGGGAAGAAGAGTTTTCGTTCACCTGTGGGAAGGGACCATCCCTTCCCATCTCGTTTCTCCGGAGGGAGCAACTCTCAGGCCTATGCCAAGGGATAAGGCACTTTTTTTTCTTTTGGTGGTCATGGTCATCAGTAGCGGGAGTGCCCGACTTTTCAGAGCAGTCATCGTGAACCAGGTGCTCCGCTCCAGGTTCCTCCGTTGAGGCAGTTCCAGCAGAGGCAGCAGCAGCAGGTTTCACCAGCATTAGATCACCAGAGGGTAGATGGAGCAGGCAGAGGACAGCCCCATGACACTCCCCGCCCTCAGAGAGCAGAGCACGGCCGTGGTGGAGGTCGTCATCAGGGTCAGAGAGGCCGTGGAGGAGGTCGTGGTTAGCTTCATGCTCTAGCTTTGCCAGCCCCAGGCGAGCCATATTTCGTTCGATGTAACCTTTTCATGTTTTCTACATTGGTGTATGCCTTTTTTGATTTAGGAGCAACACACTCCTTCATATCACCTACCCTTGTCCATGCTCTGGGACTTGGGGTAGAGAGGCTTCCAGTTCCCTTGGCGTTGACTACGCCAGTTGGAGGTCGAGCCGACTTGTTTGAAGTATGTAGAGACTGTGAGCTAGTGTTGGGGAAACACCGCTCTTGGGGAGATTTCCTATGTTTACAAATACAACCATATGATGTCATACTCGGCATGGATTGGTTTATTCGGTGTAGGCTATTGTGGATTGCTACAGGAAGAAGGTCGTTTTCTTTGATGCAGATGGAGAGAAAGTGGTGTTTGTTGGTGAGATATATCCTCGGATGAGTCATAGAAAAGTTCCATCCTTATCATCCACGATGTCTGGGATGATGCTGAGTTATTCAGAGGTTCAACAGTTGGCGTTTCCTAGGGTCGTAGAGGAGTACCCTGACGTCATTCGAGAAGAGGTTGTATCCTTACCCCCTAAACGAGAGATCGAGTTTGGGATCGAGCTACATCCAGGAGCATATCCTATCTCTATGTCTCCGTATAGGATGGACCCTTATGAGTTTCGAGAGCTACGTATTCAGCTTGATGGTCTGTTGCGGTGCAGTTTTGTTCGGCCAAGTGTGTCACCGTGGGGAGTGCCAGTTTTGTTTGTGAAAAAGGCTTACGGCAGTTTGCGGTTGTGTGTCAATTATCGTCGATTAAAAAAAGTTACTATAAAGAACTGCTATCCTCTTCTACGGATTGATGACATATTCGATCAACTGAAGGGTTCAAGTTGGTTCTCAAAGATCGACTTGTGGTCAGGATATCATCATATGTGTGTAAAGGATGAGGATATCCCGAATACTGCTTTCGGTTATCGTCATGGGCATTATGCGTTTGTTTGTAATGCCATTCGGTGTGAGGAATTCTCTAGCTGTTTTCATGGGGTTGATGAATGTTGTGTTCCATGAATTCCTGGACAATTTTGTTTTGGTTTTCATCGACGACATCCTTGTGTACTCCACATTTTAAGAAAATCATGCAGAGCATCTACGAGCTATTTTTGGAGTTCTTTGCCAACATCAGTTGTTTGGGAAGTTGTCCAAGTGTGAGTTTGGGCTCGAGAAGTTCATTTATTAGGGAATGTTGTGTCCCAACAGGGAGGAGCTGTGGATCCGTCAAAGATAGAAGTAGTGGTGTCTTGGGCAGCCCCCAAGACCGTGTCGGAGGTGAGAAGTTTCCTTGGACTCGCTGGCTATTATAGGAGGTTTGTAGCCAATTTATCCCGAGTTGCGACTCCTCTGACCAATTTGACCAGGAAGGATCAAGCGTTCATATGGACTGATCAGTGTCAGGAAGCTTTTGAGTATCTAAAGGATAATATGGTAAGTGCTTCAGTCCTTTGTCTTCTAGCGAAGGGAGTCCAGATTGATGTTTTCTGTGATGCTTCACATCTGGGGCTAGGCTGTGTTCTCATGCATCAAAGATCAGTTGTTTCTTATGGGTCTTGGCAGTTGCGTCCCCATGAATGCAACTATGCCACCCATGATCTTGAGTTTGCAGCCGTGGTGTTTTCTATGAAGTTGTGGAGACATTACCTTATTGGTGAGAACTTTGTGCTTTTAACCGATCATAAGAGTTTGAGGTATGTTTTCTCCCAACATGACTTGAACTTGTGGTAGCGTCAGTGGATGGAGTTCTTGCAAGAATAAAACTTTGAAATATCGTATACACCTGGAAAAGGGAATGTTGTAGCTGATGCACTAAGCCGAAAGTCATGTAATGATGTTTTGCGTGAATCTGGTGATTCCTGGAGAGTGATGGAAGAGCTATCATCATTTCATCTTGATATGGGAGAAGTTGGGGGTAGAGGTTGTCTGTTCCAGATGACGGTGCAGTCATCCCTGATGCATAAGGTGGAAGAGTCTCAGTTGGGTGATATAGAGGTGGAAGTCTGGAGATACAGAGTTGTTTGTGGTGAGGCCCCTGATGGTTGGTCGGAAGATGAACAACACTGAGTGCTGTATCATGGCGGGCTTTTTATTCCCTTGGCGATGCGCGAGACGGTTCTCCGAGAGTTCCATAGTTCACCCTTGGCAGTACATACTGGTGTGAGGAAGATGTACTGATCCTTGAAGAGTCAGTTTTGGTTTTCTAGGCTGAAATGTACGGTTGTAGAGTGTGTGTCTCGATGTTCAGTCTGCCAGAAGGTGAAGTCCGAACACCGTGTTCCTGGTGGTCTTCTCCAGTGATTAGAGATTCCTTAGTGAAAGTGGAAGGACATCTCAATGAACTTTGTTATAGGTTTACCTTGATATCTGGGAGGACATGATGTTATATGGGTTGTAGTGGATCGTCTAACAAAGTCGGATCACTTCATAGCGATCAAGGAGTCGAGCTCAGTAGAGGTTTTGTTGAGGCAGTATCTAGAGGATGTGGTGAGACTTCATGGAGTACCTAGGACGATCATTTCTGATCGATATCCTCATTTTACCTCCAGGGTGTGGAGAGGTCTCCAGCATGCTTTTGGCTCTCAACTGTGCCTTAGCACTTCTTTTCATCCTCAAACGGATGGTCAGACAGAGTGAACCATCCAGACTCTTGAAGACATGTTGTGCTCTTGTGTTCTTTATTTTGGAGGTTCATGGATGAAGCACTTACCCTTGGTAGAGTTCACTTACAATAATAGTTTTCACTCTACCATCGGTATGGCGCCGTTTGAAGCCTTGTATGGCCAGCCATTTCATTCTCCGTTGTGCTAGACTAGGGTCAGAGAGTCAGCAATTCTCGGACCATAACTAGTGTAGAATACAACAGAAATGGTTTATGTGATTCGGGAGAGGATGAAGACAGCACCGGATCGTCAGAAATCATATGATGATCAAAGAAGGAGACCCTTAGAGTTTAATGTTGGGGATCATGTGTTTCTGAAGGTGACTCACCGTCGTGGGCAGCGAAGGTTTGGTCGTGGAAGTAAGATTTCTCCCCGGTTTGTTGGGCCTTTCGAGGTGTTAGCTCATGTTGGAGCTGTGGCGTATCGAGTAGCACTTCCTCCTCAGATGATTCGGATACATGATGTTTTCCATGTATCACAGCTCTATCATTATCTTCATGGTGAATCTCATGTTATCGATTGGGTAGAGATCGATATTGATGATGATGCAACCTTCGAGGAGCAACCTGTGGAGGTCCAAGACCGCAAGGAGAAGGTGTTTCGTGGGAATTCTATCCCCTTAGTTCATGTCTTGTGGTGACACGGTGGCATGGAGGAGAGTACATGGGAGCGTGAGTCACAGATACGTGCTTAGTACCCAGATATGTTTAATGTTTAACTCCTTTCATGTAATGATGTTTTCTTTGTGGTTGGACCTTTCATGTTTTATTTATCACTACCACAAAAAGAGTTTTTCGCAGCCCCCCCCCCCCCCTCTATCAGCGCTTTTGTTAGCGCTGATAAGGGGCCCCCCTTTATCAGCGCTTGTTTAGTAGCACTGATAAAGGGTCAGATTCAAAAAAAATTTAAATATATTAATATATTAATATATAAATATAGTTATATTGATATATAAATATAATATATAATTTTTAAATATATTTTAGATAACTATAAATGTACATTTACACTTATTATACATAATATATAAGATATTTAGTGAAAATGGCTTCTTAAAAAATTAAAAAAATATTTTTAATTAATAATTTGATAATCATTATGAATTAACAGTCATTTAATAACAATTTGAAGACTAAAAAAAATTAAAAAAAATTAAAAAAAGATCCAAAATATGTTGAAAACGCAACTCAAACTTCAAACGACCATAACTTTTGATCCTGGTGTCCATTTGAGCTCCACCACATACCAAATCGAAGCCTATGACGAGCTCTACGTCACTATGACCTCTAAAACCATGGTCAAGCGTTTTTCGAGGCCAAAAAAGGACCAGAAGGCCTCCAAAACTGAGTTTTTTTTCGGGGTACCCAGATTTCTTAACATTTTGTGGATTTTCAAACTCGTTTAAGGGAGTATTATTGGATTTTTTTTGGCGGGGACTGAATTTATTCCAAGGTATTACATTTATATTGATATTATGTCTTTGAAATTTCATCCTTTTTTATAATGCACTGCTATTTATAATCAAATATATAACTATATATTCAAATTTTTTAAATATTCACACCTAAAAATTTAATTATAAATATAAATAATAAAATATATTTACATATTAAATATATTAGCTTTATCTAAATAATAACTAACATCCATTTTATTTAAAATACAATGAATATTTATATACCTATATATAAATATAACTATATATATATATTAATCTAACTATATATATATATTAATCTAACTATATATATATTAATCTAACTATATATATATTAATCTAATAACTATATATATATTAATATAACTACATATATATATATTAGTATTACTATATATATATTAATATCACCATAAATATATATATTAATATCACTATATATATATTAATATAACTATATAAATATATATTCATATAACTATATAAATATATATTCATATAACTATATATATGTTAATATAACTATATATATGTTATTATAACTATATATATGTTAATATGACTACATATATGTTAATATAACTATATATATATATATTAATATAAATATATATTACTATATGAATAAATATAACTAAATATATATATATATATATATATATAGATATATATTAATACCATTATATATATATATTTATATTACTATATATATTATAATATAACTATATATATATATATTATAATATAACTATATATATATTAATATAAATATATATTACTATACAAATAAATATAACTAAATATATATATATATATATATAGATATCATGAATTGGAAAGAAAATCATAATAGAGTAGTGGTAAGGGCTTAGGCGCGCAGGGGGGGAGGTCTCGAGTTCAAATCCTGGTGGAGGCAGGGATGCGCGCGCATGGGGAATATTGGAGAAATCACTGTTAAAGGGTGGAGGGGGGTGCATGGGGTGCGTGGGGTGCGTGGGGTGCTGTATAGGGGCCGAAAAGCGCTGTAAAAGGGGGGGGGGGTACAAGCGCTATAAAAGCCCCCTATTTTTTATTTTTTTTAAATTATTATAAATATTTATAAATGTTTTTAAATTTTTTTAACTTTTTTTAACTTTTTTTATTTTTATCAGCGCTTTTTTAAAAGCGCTGATAAAGGGGACCCCCCCCCCCCCCCTTTATCTACGCTGGCTTTATCAGCGCTTTTCTAGCACTAATAAAGGCCGTGTTTGTAGTAGTGTATGTACTTTTCATGTGATGTTATGTTTGAATGTTATGGATATGGATTTTTTGTTACCTTTCTCTTGGATGTCGTGGTTTTTTCCTAGCTTTAGAACAACTCAGGGTGGTTTTCCCCTGAGAGGTATCTTATGGGGTGGTTGTTTGGACCCCTCTTTTCCTCAGGATGGTTTTAAATTCTCGAGGACGAGAATGTTTTGAGAGGTATCTGATGTAATGGCTCGGACCTCTCCGGTCCATTACTTTGTGATGTTTTGGTGTTGGAGGTGTTCTTGGAGGTCAAGGGGACTTATCCCCAATGCTTTGCCAATTTTACAGTTCTGTGAACAGTGTTTCTAGTTTTATGAACAATAACAGATCGGTCTCATAGAACGGTCTAACAGATCGGTCTCACAGATCGGTCTGAAAGATCGGTCTGACAGATCGGTCTGACAGATTGGTCTCACAGATCGGTCTCACAGATCGATCTGACAGATCGATCTCATAGAGCGGTCTCACATATCGGTCTCACAGATCGGTCTCACAGATCGTTTTGACAGATCAGTCTCACAGATCGGTCTGACAGATCGGTTTCACAGATCGGTCTGACAGATCGGCCTGATAGATCGGTCTCACAGATTGGTCTGACAGATCGGTCTCACAGATCGGTCTGACAGATCAGTTTCATAGATCGGTCTCACAGATCGGTCTGACAGATCGGTTTCATAGATCAGTCTCACAGATCGGTTACACAGATCAGTCTGACAGATCGGTTTCACAGATCGGTTTCATGTACAATAATAGTGGGTGAACAGTGTTTCCAGATTCCTACAGTTTTTCCCCTTTTGACATTTCCTTTGACGTAAAATACATTTAAAGCCTTATTTTAAGGGCTCCTAAGGCTGTTTCAAAGTCCATAAATCCTATATTAAATATTCTTAAGGTCGGGATGTATTTACCTGGTCAAACCGCATGGGTTAATGCGATCCGTTTTTAATGGAGAATTAACCGGATCTTAGACCGTCACCCAATTAAATCTTAAAAAGAGACGAGATATCATTCTCCTTTGTTCTTTCCCTTTGTCCTCATCTAAGAGACGCTAGAACCTTTCAATCATTCCCGTAGGAGTTGCACAATCAATCTTTACTCCTTGGAATGGTTCTGCTCTATTTTCGATGCAACTGAACTGTATCGATCAATCTTCCCAATAAGGTATGTTTTATCGTCATTCCTTTGGGGATCATCTTCTCTTGTTTCTCCCTTCCATATTATACCATGTAATTTCCAAGATTCTAATGGGTTTTTCTTGGGGTTGGTTGGTACTGTCGTACCGTGGCATCCTTCGGTGGATGCATTTGTCGTGAGAGGAGGATTGTGAACCGTTTTGTGGATAAAGGACGTCAAGAACTCTTCCAGGTAGGGGATTCATGGCTTCTCTAATTGTATATGTGCAATCATAGAATTATCATGATTTAGTCTTTTAGATCACAATGAAATTGAGCTAATTAAATACTTGAACCGTATTAAAATAATAGGTTGATCGCATGTTGTTTCTTTATACTGTGATAACGGGTTGCCTCATGTTTTTCTAGATAGAGTGATATCTATGATTTCTTTGATTTGTTGTTCGTTCGTGATAGAAATTAATAATGAACATAAAGACGAAATTAATTGTTAATTAATTGGCTAAAGATAAAGAGGCATATTAATTAATATGGTTATTTCCATTGTTGTAGTTGTTCTAATTTGAGGATAATAAAATTAGGGAAGTAAGAATGGTTATTTAATTGTGATAGCTTACTGATTAGGTATCCCATAATTGGAACCTACGAATAACAAATCTGCTAATTCAAAATGGATTAAAGAACAGATTGTGTTGGAATTTCTGAAAGTGTTCTGAGTTACCCTATTGTTTGTTAAATGGTCAAGAGCCCATGGTTATGACTGTTGTTTTCATGCTTCTTGTGATGTGATGTGAGCATGGATGGATGTTGTGATATGTGGATGCATTGAGGCCTTGTGGTTGTGGCAGCAGATGATTCCTAGAGTGGCAAGATGCATCAGTTTATGCATGTGGGTGTCGGGGAGGACACCAGGGGTGATGGAATGGGATGGATGTCGTTGCTGGATGCTTGTGGTTTTCTTTGAATATTAATCTGCTTTTCTTTTCCCCACTGCTCAAGGCAGCGGGTCTTGCTACCCTTCTTTCGAAGGAGGCGAAGATGCGCGAGGTATGCCACATGCTTTCCGTGTTTAGCCTCTCTAGGGAGAATGGTTCTATGATCTTTCTATAGGCAGAAAAGACTCAACGGGTAGTATATATACTCACCGTGTTGAGACTCCTTTGTGTTTAGAAGCATAGGATTATTTTCTAGAATTCCTGGGAATATGGAAATTAATTCTGTAATGAATGTTTGATTAAATGGTGAAAATCTATGGGGATAGAGATACTAGAATTTAAAGGTGATTTGAATCTTGAAAGGATCAGTTGATTTTGAATGTAATGCCAATTCAGTTTAATGTGGAATTGTTCATGCTTAATTAATGTTTAAATAATTAATTAATGTACAGTGGAACTGATAAAATGAGAATGGAGTAATCTAATAGATCTCTTCAAATGTTTGTGTGCTTATAGGATACCTAGTCTTAGATGTAGCAGCCTGGAGTCTGAGAGACGTTAGCTGCAGTAGTATCTAAGACTAGGTAATTCCTATAGTGTGGATGTGAGTTATATATATATTCTGTACTTTTTGTGTTTTTATACGCTACTCCACCCTGTCGGTAAGGGAAACTGACACCCCGGGGATTCTGAGCCCTGGGGGTGGGGTGTTTTCCCCAACATTCTGATGGGAGGTTGAATGGCTGACTACCCCCTTTGACCCCACTCTCTTCTCGTGGTAGATCTTTGTGCTGGTAGGCACACTGGTTAGTTTTACCCATATATGTGTGTAGAGGGTTGTAATGGCTTGTGGTTATTTCACACACATATATTCTGGATATAGTATCTTATGGACAACTATAGGTGTAATGTGTAATGGCTGTGATGGCTTGAGGATCCCTATTCGGTGTATGGTCTATAATGGCTTGAGGTATAATACCCGATGTATGATACACGTTATGCGGCTGTGGTTGCTCCCGAAACATACCCGGTTGCTTTTGGTTGTGAGGATGGTGTGGTGCTTAGCCCAGGTGTCTGCGGGCATGCCTTTGGAGAGAGATGCACATGACGTATGTTGTTGGGGCAAAGGGGAAAACCAGTGGGGAATTAGTAGCGGGGTACCTTTGATAATCATTACTATATGCTATATTCTTGTATTATTTACTTGGTGAGAGTAGCAACGGTGAGGTTGGGAACATAGTATACATGTTTAGGTGACGAGTTAGTTTCACTTGTTGTTCACTAGGCTTTAGCATGCTTTCTTTACTGTTGCACGAGAGGCTTGGGGAGGATCCTACTGAGTATACTATTATACTCACCCTATATATATATAAACTGTTTTTTAGGTCACTTGGAGAAGGTTGGGGATCAAGTTGGTTACTACTAGCTTGTGGTTGGAGGAGGAGCTTTTCGGGCTTGTGGTCGCTGCCGTTTTACATTCTTTTGGGTACTTTTAGTTTCCCCCTTCAGTTGTAGTACTTTTTCATGACATTTCATATATGTACATGGATTTCTTTTATATTTCAGTTCTGAGTTGGAGTTGATTGGAGTCTATTCTATCTCTCTTTTCTTCATGTGTTCTCTTAGAGGGTAATGCCTCCCATTTGTATGTTTGTTATACCCTCGGTGCTAGTCGCCAACCCGGGGCCTACTGGAGGCGGGACTCGGGGGGTCATTATCTCTCTTCTCACATTGCCGGCCAGGAGGGTTACACTTTGTGGGGAGGGGGTTGTGACACATACACCTACTCCAGACACGTAATGGATATATATTCATGTTCCAGCAGCTGAAGTCACCAAGAACATTCTAACAATGGTGAATGAGAAGAATCAAATCCCTGTCCATATTCTGGATGCCTTTCATAATATTATAACAACTTTATCATCATCACAGGGAAAGAAACATGAATTTATCTTTATCAGTGGATTGAATCATCATCAAATCACTCTCGAATAGATACACACCTCTGTTCCAGTCCATGAGGTTTATGGGGCATAATCCCCCATATCATGCGGACAATCAAGTCGGGCACATACACTCTATTTAAATGGAGATAATCCGCCTAACCTGACCATTTCTCCTGAGCAGGCACATACACCTGCCCATAGTAATCACTTTCATCAACAAGTGGTTCCTAAAGTGAGTAATATGGAATCTAAGAAAAAGACATTCCCATCACAGTTTAGAAATCAAAAGCCAATCTATAATAAGGCCTTGTTCGATGTTGGAGTTCTTGAAGCCCTTAAACAAATCCTTATTGATACTAAATATTCTACTCTATCATTTCCCAATAGTGGGAACAATAATTCCAAATGTATTTATCAGACACTTCCTCATGAAGTATTTCTTAATGAAAATTCGGTCAATCTCGAAGTATCATTTTCAGATTAGAGTCACGATAACCCTCTGCATGGCCAGAAGACTAAGGAGAAAGAGGTTTCATCTTTTTCTGTAACCCACCTTAGTGGTCCTCCCCATGATAACGAATTTAGCTGCGAAAGTCTTCTCTCTAGTAGTAATTTTCATTACCTGGATTATTTTTCAAAGGAGAATGCAGTTATGAGAAATCCATCTTATCTTGAGTCACTTGCAAATGTGAATCCAGTCATGTATGATTCTTTACCGCTAGTAGGTGAAATAATTTCTCACTCAGAATATAGCCCGAGGTGTAGGTCATTATCTAAACCACCCCTGATTCATTCATCTTCTAGTTTGACAAATGAATTCTCTACCAATCTTGTTGAATCTTATAAAGGAACAAAGAATCGCCATCTTTGGTCTAACCAGGTAGAATAATCTTCATCAAATGATAAATAGGAAGTGCTGAATATGAGAAAACAACTGGCGAAAGGTAGAGTACCAGTCATGTTTTGGCCATTGGCTGAATCTCAGTATGATATTCTAGAAATGTTGAAGTAAGATTGTATTCATGATATTCGTCTTAACATGTGGAAAAATCTTTGTCAATTGAAAAATAAAATATTATGTTATGATTAATATGAAAATCATGTCAAGATAATAGAAGAGTTACAACACCAAATGGACTTGGTATCTCTCTCAGTTTCCCGATATCCAAAGGTTGAAAAGCAGCAGAGCGCCCTTCAGCATTCATGCCTTGCCGCACAAAAAACAATGCGCCAATTAATTGCCAATTCCCCATTTTTTATTCATATCAATGGATGGGGTGTTCATGTAGCACTGCATTTCACTGTACTCTCCAGTCAACAAAGCCCACTAAAAATGGTCTCATGAAATATTATTTCCCATGGTCGGCCATAACCAATTAGTTTTGTTTTTAATCAAAGGCTTGCTCAAGAACAGGACTAAAATAGTTCTTCCCAAAGTCAGGCATACAAAGAATAATTTGTCGAATTACTCTTGCATAAGGAAAATGAGAATATCGAACAGGCTTCTTGTTTAGAGCATGTGCATAAATAGGTGACAGAAGTGTCAAAAATCATCCAGTGGTCATTTGAGCTAGGTTATTTGAATGGATATAGGTTGATGCATCTAGCCAATTTATAGACTAATTTCTGCAAAATCAGGGGAGCTTTTAATAAAGTCTCAAATGTAGCAGCTCAAGAGCCACCACAACATTCCAAACTGGGGACTCTTTTAGCTCAACCCACAGGATCAACAAATAGGAATTGAGGAGTTGAACCGGAACTGTAGGAACATCCCCAGTCCAATGGATTGAGGAATTTTTCAAATCCTCAACCTCTTCCTCAGTGAATGTCAGTCTTCTCTCGATTAGGGAAGAATCCACACGAGGAATGTAGAGCGGAATTATGAGGAGATTCCCTTCAAATTAAAGTTCATCAAGAAGTTCCTAAGGGATCAACTTAACAAAAGGCAATGTCTCATCAAGTACATGGAAGAATAAAGTATCACAGAAATGACGATATAATGGATGACATGTGTTATGAATCAACAAATTTCATCAATGTCATTGTTACTGATCCTCTAGAACATGAGGTTCACTCATAGGGATCTGATTAAGAAGTTCCTGCTCAAGAGGCTGCACACATAGAGGAAAATGGAGAAGGTGTGTGTACACGAAATTAATCAAAAAAGTGAAAATTATGTTTTGTGTGCACTCCTCTTTGGGTTTGATAAGTGTCCTCTGAGTGGATTCTCTCTCAAGACGCTCTCTGCTAGGGTTCCATCGGTGGTGCCTTGGTGGGGGGAGGTCGGCGCGCCATCTTTGACTTCGTCTCCCCCTTCCCTCCCTCCCTCCTTCTGGTTTCCTCACTTGGTGATTTCTTCTTGGTGGTGTTTCTTCTCTGTTGTTGTTTCAGGTGTAACTTTTCAATGTGGTGGCTTCATTGGCCTGGGTTAGCGGCTCAGTTGTGGAAGTGCTTCCCTGTTTTTACCCTCCCTAATTATTGCTACTCTGGCTTCCAGTTCTAGCATTGCTCTCCTAGTTGCTTCACAATGGCAGTTTCACAGAGGCTTTGGGATGTGTGGATCAGTCGATGGTTCTCCAAGAGTCACGTCATATACTGACTTCATCTTGGACTACAGTGATGTTTGTTGTTTACTCTATTTGATACATTGCGGTTTCGTCTTAAGATTCTTGATTTTGATTGGGTTTCAGGTGCGGTCGTGGATCGCTGTTGAGGTCCTGGTCCTTCCAATCTACCCTAGTTTCAGCAGTCCAGCTTTCCTCTCCCAGTTGGTCTAGAGGGTGGTTAGGAAGAAGCTTTGGGATGTGATTCTTAGGCAGTCATTGGAGTAGATGTCTCGTCCTCATCGACTTTTGTCCTTTTTTCCGGCTTTCAACACTGGTGGTGAACATGTGATGAAGACGATGTGTTGTTCATTTTTATGATGTCCCTCTTTCAGCTCAGTCATGTTGAAGACATTTTGTGTTTTGTGATCAATTTCTGTATTTCTCAAATTTTATGGTGTGGTGACCTTTGGCGTTGATGATTCTCGGAGGTTCTTTTCGTTGTTATGGCCCAAAAATACCCGCTTTTCTCTGCTTTAGATCCAGGAGTCCTCCATTATATCCGATTTGGAGCTGTGTAGAGGTCTTCAAGGTCTTTGGGATGTGTTTCTGAGCGGGAAGCTTCAAGAGTTTGATGGTGATGACGATTCGTTCGTCGTTGGTGAGGTTGGGTTCGGTTCCGGCAAAGGTGGCGTTCCTCTCAGCGATGGAAGATGAAGGGTGAAGACGTTCATGATGATGGAATCTAGTGGCATTTCGCATCAGCAATGCTACATGAATGATGGTGATGTTTTTGGTAGAGAATACAAGTTCATCTTTTGTTAGGGTGTGTATCATGAGGCGGTGTGCATCCCAAGATGACGACAACCGAGGTGGATGGTTTGGCTGTCTTTCGTATTTCAAAATTTAAAATAGTTGTTTTGTTTTGCGGCATTGTGAAGTCATGGGCGCAATTTATGGTGTAGGATAGTGTTTCCTTGGACCTTAGGTTGGCACGTGATGCAACTTCTATATAGATTTTGAAACTATATTTTTGGTTGATGTTGTATTTGTTCTTGAATTTTGAAGTTGGTGGGTTGTGATGTTATTAAATCTCTTGAATGTTTAAGATGGTTGGAACTTTGTAAAGGTTCACACTTAGCCTTTAAAAGTGTTATTATAAAATAAAAAAAATATAGATTTGAGGAGGTACACAAAATCAAAGGCTTACCCAAAATCTAGGTATTCCTTCAAATAACCAACTTCCCCCTCTCTAAAAGGCATCCAACAAGGGGAAAGGAAAGAATCAGGTTACATTCCACCCTTCCTCTGGAGAAGGACAATCACTCCCATTAGAGTGAAGGTTCACACAACAAGAGGTGGAAATGAAGGAGTTAAGGAGGTTGAATGTAGAACTACTTCAATGTATTCTTCCACCTAAGCGTACTGGAGTCAGTCAGTCACGAGAATTCGTTGCAGCTACTAGGATGGATCAATAATATCTTCCTTTACCAGTACACCCTCACAGGTCTAATCATATGGGTTATGTGCAACAACAACCGGTAGTACTACCATCAGTGGCAGTACTAGTTGCCACACCCGTCCAAACTCCAGTTCTTGCACCTGCATAGGTCCAAACCCAACCTGATGTTTCTCAAAAATTAATGACTACCATTGAGTCATTAATAGACTAATTGGAAGATATAGAATTAAAGTGTGCACCAGTTCAACTAGAGAAAGGAGTTTACCCAGAATGGGTTGATGTAATTCCTCCCCCAAAAAATTTTACAAGTACCACATTTCCAATTTTTAATGGTTTGGGAGATCCAGAACAACACTTAACGCATTTTGTTTCCCATTGTGACCCTATAATGGGAACTCCTCAATAACAAGAAGTAGTTAAGCTCAGGTGTTTTGTACAGTCATTACAAGAACATTCTTTTCTCTGGTATACAAGCTTGTAATCCCTGTCAATTACTGGGTGGGAGGATCTCTGTCAAAAATTCCATCATCAATTCATCTCAATGTTGCCAAAGATGTCAGTTTTTTATCTTAAAAATTGTAATCAATGGGAAAATGAAAGAGTTTCAGATTTCATTTCTCGATGGAAGGGATTAACATATTCATTATGTTTAGTACTCCCTCAAGAAGAATTGTTTCCAACCTGCGTGGAAAATTTTCGTGATGAATTACGTACACCATTGATCCCTGTGAAATATATAGGAGGGTTTCGAGACCTTACTTAAATCACTCAGCAGATTGAAGATTCTCTTATAAAGACTAAGGCTAAAACTCATATAATACCACCAGTTCTAGGAAGGAGAATGAGTAAACCAGAGACTGCTACAATTACTCTTAAATAAGCACATGTACCTACTTCCACTTCAAAACCTTCATCATATCGAATGGATCCATCTCTTGAGAATCAACAATAATGGCCGCCTAGTAAAGATGATAAAAGATATCAAAGGTGGAAACAATTTTAATATTTGAAGAACAATGTTTATTCCTTACAAAATGAACAAGTTCTTGGATACTTTATCTCGGCTCTAGAAAATAATTCCGTTCAGTTTCCAAGGCCCAAAAGGCCAAATAAGGAATGAGATGAAGACCTCCCTAACTATTTCCCATTTCATCAGATGTTGGGGCATCCCATTCATGAGTGTTTGTCTTCAATGAACTCCTATAAAAGATGGTGGACTCTAGAAAGGTAAAACTGAAAGGTTCTTCAGCCCATGTAGCATGTGTTATTTCTACTGATCCTGAGGAAGAAGGCGAGTGGCATGAAGTCAAAAGAAAAAATGCATAGAAATATGATTATTGGATGGTCAGGAAAATGACCAACCAAACTCATTCCATTTTGCAAACACATTTGATGAAAAAAATTGTGTCTTCTGCTATGAATGCCACAGAAAAACCCCATTCATAAGAAGAAAAATCTATAAAGAGGCGGCATAATTTGAAGAAAGAAGAATATTCAGAAGAAGACGAGTTCGTTTCAAAGCCTAAATTGTCTTTTACTCTGGAAGATTTTATGTCATCTACTTAAAATCACAGGCACTAATCCACCAAACAGGACAACCTGAGTTGGCTAATCAGGCAGAATCTTCATCAAATGAAGAGTTGATCTTTGGTTCTGTTAACATGATTCATTTAACAGATCCTTATGCCAGTCACAGTTTTGATCTTGATGACCTTGAGTTCTCTGTATCAAACAGGGGAATTAGAGGAAGAGATAGAGGTATAAGATACAGGGGAAGACATGGATATTCTAGAAGTCACTATTTCAATCTTACCCCTACCAAAACTGTATATGTGGCCAAAACTCATGGAAAGTCCCTTAAATGGGCTCAATAGGAATAGGAATGTTCTTCCACACATGGAAGATTCGGTCCTGGCACAGTTATTTTGGAGGATCAGTTAGAGGTAACCCCTTATTCCTCTCAGAAAATAGATATACCTAGTCGGTCTAATCTACCAAAGTCGGGAGTATTTTCAACTCCTGCCCTGATACAAGATGCATCTACTTCCAAAGCATAAAATTCTAAGGCACCTAAAAAACCACATGTTTTTGTTGGAAAATGAATACCTTTGGATAAAAATTATGATGTATTAAAACATTTGGCCCAAGTACCGGCCATGTTATCAATTATGGATGTCTTAAATCTATCAAAGGATCTTCATGAGGAACTTATTGAGGCTTTGTCAAGTCCTCAGGAATTTGAAACTGAAATTGTTGCGGCTGAAGTCTACCATATAGAGAATGTCTTGCAGAATGCCATGATGTGATATCTTTTACATATGGGGATGAAAATGATGTTGTACATGGACATATCAGACCTTTGTATTTATCTATCAAGGTTAATTATATAGACATCCGATGAGTTTTCATTGATAATGGTTCAGGAGTCAACCTCTTCCCTATTCATACGCTTCATCGATTGGGCCTCACTGAATCTGATTTATCTCCATCTAATTTGATATTGCAAGGATATGATAAAAATTAACAAGAGCCTCTAGGCAAGATTACACTCAGAACTCAATTTTGGGGACCTTATATCCAATTCATATTTCCTGGTTGTTTGTCATGACACATCCTAAAACATTTTTCTTGGAAGGCCTTGGCTACATCAATATGCAACTATACCTTCATCATACCATCAGTGTCTGAAATATTGTATCAATGGTCAAATTGGGACATTGTATAGTGATAAAGCCCCATTCAAAACATGTGAATATCAATATATTGATGCATAATTCCATCACATGGAGGGTAAGGAGATATCTACAACAAATGAAGTTACCAAAATTAATGCTCTATATGGTTTGGAAAGGATTCCAGTAAACCCATTGATACATGTGAGTACAAATTATGTGTTACCTATCAGTCAGATTGACAGGATAGACCCAAATCCAAATACTCTTATGGAAACCTCCATAATGTCAATTTTGGAAATCAAGCAAAACAACATGGGAGAAATGAGTGATTCACCAAGCAATGATGAAAGCTCAGATGTAGATGTCTTCATTTCATCCACTAAAATCCAGAAATTCTATACTTCATCAACCAAGCCAGAAGAAGTTATAGCAATATCAGATATGAATGATGATGTCTATTCTCAATCCATCATTTCTTCCTTATTACCCACGGAAGACCCTTCATCATCAATAAGGTCAGAAATGGTAGTCTCTTCTTCAAGAAGTTCAAATTTTAACTTCTCCCATGACCATGGAAATTCTGCTTTGTCATCTACTATGAAAGTATAAACAGAAGAAGTAATACATATTGAAGAAGAGGGGGGAGATCTTAGGGATTCTCTTCTAGAGTTTGAAGAAGGCATTTCTACCACTATGGATGAACTCATAGAAATAGATTTGGGTACAAAAGAAGATCCATGTCCCACTTTAATTAGTGCATCCATGACTCTTGAAGAGAATGAAATGTATACTTCTTTTCTAAATCCAAATCGAGATGTATTTTCTTGGAATTATACTGAAATTCCATGTCATGATCCCGATGTTTCCACTCAGTATTTGGATTTTCCAGAAGAGCATTGAGGATTCAAGAAAGCCACAAAAAGAACACACCCAACTTATCCCTCCAAAATTGATGCTGAATTGGATAAGATTATCAAATCTAAATTCATCAGAGAAGTTCAATATCCTAAATGGCTGGCTAATATTGTCCATATGAAGATGAAAAATGGACAAATTAGAATTTTCCTTGATTTCAGATATCTTAATCGGCATTGTTCCAAGGATGATATTCCAGTTCTGATCACAGAACTCTTTATTGATGCAACAACTGGTTATGAAGAACTTTTCTACATGGATGGTTATTCTGGGTACAATAAAATATGAATGTCCTTAGAGGATGATTAGTCTATAGCTTTCACAGCCCCTCAAGGTGTTTTTTTTCTATCGGGTAATTCCCTTTGGCCTGAAGAATTCAGGTGAAACGTATCAATGTTCCATGCAACGTATCTTCAAACCCTTTTAGGTAAATTTGTTGAATGTTGTGTGGAAGATTTTCTTGTTAAATCCAAACAATTTTCTGACCACTTAACAGATTTGGAAATCATATTCCACAAACTTCGACAACACAATTTAATGATGAACCCCTTGAAATGCGCTTTTGGGGTATCCTCCGGAAAATTTCTTATCTTTTTTGTATGCCATCGTGGTATCGAAGTGGATCCTGAGAAGAAAAAATAAATCATTGGTATGTCACCTCCTTGAAATTTGAAAGAATTAAGAGGACTGCAAGGACACTTGGCCTATATTCGGAATTTCATTTCCTATTTGGCAGGGAAGTGTTGACCCTTCACCCAATTAATGAAGAAGGGAGTCACCTACCAATGAACAAAATATTTCCAAGAGGAATTTGTAATCCTCAAGAAATATCTCTTGAGTACACTAGTATTAATTCCACCTATTGAAGTAAGGCTGCTTATCATTTATGTGATAGCTTTAGAGAGATCATTGGGTGCCTTCATTTCCCAAAAGAATGATACTAGGAATGAAAATAGCCTTTACTATTCTAGTCAGACTATGCTTAAGGAAGAAACTCTATATTCAAATAATGAAAAGTGATGCCTAGAATTAATCTTTGTAGTTCAGAAATTGATACACTACCTGCAATAACATGAGGTCCATTAAGTATCTTGCAATAACCCGCTCAAATTTATCCTTAGTCTTCCAATGCTTAAAAGATGTCTGGAAAGGTGGGTAATTATTTTGCATCAATTTGTATCTAGTATGTGTCTCATAAGGAAATAAAGGGCCAAGCTCTGGCTGATTTCATTGTTGAACACCCATCAGTAGAAGATACATCTTAAGATACTGAACTTCCTGATGAGGAGATATTCTCTATTCAAGATAATCCTCAAACGTGGGAAATGCACTTTGATGAGGCCTCTATAAGTCCAACAAGGAAGAAATTGGATGATCCTAAATTCAACAAAGTTGGGTTAGGAATTGTGCTTATTTCCCCAACAAAGGTAGTGTTACCATATTCCTTCTTGTTGTTGGTAGGCGGTACAAATAATGAATTCGAATATCATGCTCTCATCGTAGGCTTGGAATAGGTGCTTCAAGCACAGGTGAATCACTTAAAGGTAAAAGGTGATTTAGAATTGGTAATCAAACAAGTCAATAGGGACTATGACATCATAAAGGAAGAGTTAATCCCTTTATGTGATTATGTCTGAGAATTAATGGAGGAATTTCTTTCGAAACCATCATTTTCTTATGTCACGCGATCACAAAATGCTCAAGCTGATGCACTAGATAATGTAGCCACATCCCTAGAAGATCCAAACCAGGATGAAACAATCATAAGTATTTCCCAAAGTTGTACAGTTTCTCCTTATGTTCAAATCAGAATAGAGGAAATCAATTAAATCAGTCCCATATCTGAACCATATGGTCATACTATGGGATGGATGACACCTATCAGGGAATACCTTCAAAATGGAACAATCCCACCTGATAGAGCCGAGAAAGAATAAATCTGGAGAAATGTGGTCAATTTTATTCTTTATGATAGCCCATATCACCTAGAAAAAATTCTCTACAAGCAAGGATTTTATGGAATTCTCTTCAGATGTATTGATGGTGAAGAAACAACGTCTGTCATGAAAGGATTACATGTAGCAGTCTGTGGTGCCCACCAGTCTGGACATAGACTGTCTGACCAAATCTAAAGACTTGGAGTCTTCTGGCCTTCATTGATACAAGATTCTGTTGATTTCACTAATAAGTGTACTTCTTTCCAAGTATAGGCCAACTTTATTCATCAACCCCTAGAATTTCTTTATACAACTAAATACTCATGGCCATTTTCCACATGGGGAATGGATGTAGTAGGACCTTACCCTTTGGCTACATCCAAGTAGTTTAACTATATTCTTACTACAACTGACTTCATTTCCAAATGGGCAGAGACAATACCTCTCAAAGAAGTTAGTTCTAAAAGCATTGTTAGCTTAATCATATCTGACATCATTACCAGATTTGGTGTCCCTCATATCATATTGACAGAAAATGGCACTAACTTCTGTTCATCCGAGGTAAGGAAGTTTTATCAATAATATAACATCAAATCCAACCATTCATCTCGGTATCATGCAGAAGCCAATTTCCAAATAGAGGCCTTCAATAAGACTCTTTCAAACATACTGAAAAAGATGGTAGATAAATTTAATAAATCATGGCCTGGAAAACGTTTTCATACTTTATGGACTTATCGGACCACCACCCGCACTGCTACGCGGTCAACTCCATATTCATTGGTGTATGGAACAAAAGTATTTTTTCACATTGAGGTTCAATTTCCTTCGCTCGGAGTAGCCATTTGTGATCATTCATCTATAGATGAACAATCTCAAAAGTGATTGGATGAATTGGAACAATTAAGTGAACAAATATTGTGCACCCTGCATCACTTGGAAGTCTATCAGAATCGAATAGCATGGGCTTTCAACAAAAAAGTTTTTCTTCATTCATTCTTTCAAGGAGAATTAGAATTGGTCCTCAGGAACTCCAATGATACCAGGGAAGAAAACTCCAAATCATGAGCCAATGTGGGAAGGACCTTATTCAATACATAAGGTCTAATCTAATGGAGCTTATTCTTTAATCTTCTTGGATGGAGAACTCATTACAACTCCACCCAATGACATATTCTTGAAAAAGTTTTTTGCGTAACACAAATACTTATATCCAAAAAGACGTTAAACTACATAAACATCATCTTTTCAACTTGATGTTAAACTGTACAACCCAACGTCCTACATGACGTAAAACTGTATTTTCCTATATGAAATTAAACTGTTCACATATTCGTCCTACATGACATAAAACTGGAAAAAGTCCCTTAATACGTCCTATATGACATTAAACTATATTATGTCCCTGCTACATGACACTAAACTGTACACCACCAATAGTCCTCACTATAATACTTTAAACTACATAGTCCCCTCATTCATCCAACATGATGTTAAACTGTGTTTCCCTTTTTTATTGTCCAACATGATGTCAAACTACTCATCCAAACTACAAGAAGTTAAACTGCTAAGCACCCCATGTTTGTGACACATCTTGTTAAATTGTGAAACAATCCCTTATACGTCCTACATGATGTTAAATTGTGCATCATTAGGGTTATTGTTACCTCTTGTTTCTCACACCGAGCATGAATCACGTGACCTTAGAGTAAACTTCAACCATAACACCTTCTTTGGGCCGCTAACCATGCGTAAGTCCCAACACCTTTTTTTTGTTGTCCTCAAGTACAACTTGATCCCCAATTCATTCTTCAATTGAACTCCGTGGACTTTGATCCTTTCCTTCTAGGCTGGGTACGTAGGAAACCTATTGATGTTCAATCCCAAAACGAAAGACTATGTGCATTCGTCCCACATGACGTTAAACTATGTACGTCCCTTTTGTCCCTACTACATAACACTAAACTGTGCAGCACTATCATCTTTTCTATAAGACATTAAACTATAAAAGCCCCGATTTTCCCTCGCCTGAGAGGGAATCATCACTGACATTGATCTCCAATCATGTCATATTTCAAAGACTATGTCCATACATGGTAATGCCCAAACCTTTAATTTTGGGTCAAACCATCATTGCACTAAATTCCCCTTTCACCCTTTACTTGTACGAACCAAATCTGTACAAAGGGTATTTTAAGAACTACACGTGGCTTGATTCCCATCCTTATGGGATACGTATGAAAGTTTGAGAGTCCCTCGAATCTAGCCCCAAGTCGTTGGGCCTAACCCCAAATTCCACTTTCAGTCCCTTGACTGAAAAGTTCCCCTATGAGGACATGAATGTGGGATGAAAACCCTGGTCATTATTCACATCAGGTTTATAAAAAACACACAATGTTTATTCCTTATTATGGTCGGAGCTCTATGACCCTAAACTAAGATCTCCTACACTCTCATCCCACGTAATGTTAAACTGTATTTCATGAACTACGTATGGATTGATTCCCACCCTTATGGGATATGTAGTGATGTCCAACACCTCAATTTTGGACCCAACCACAACATGATTATGGTCATCATTGTTCTATGTATCTCCTTTATGAATTGGAAAATGCTCATTTTGATGTTTCATACTCCTAAACATTAATAATTCCATATCTACATAACCCTTTTCCTTACTTCTGGTCACCAAATGTCTAATACCGGGGAATTCTTTTTCCTGACTGTGCATCACGTGCCCTTAGGCGCGCCTGCATAAGTAGTCTACATAACGGACCTGTCAGCCAAAAGATGATAATATTTGACTATGTATCCAATGCCCTTACGTGGCCCTGCATAATTCAACCCCCTAACGGGTTTTTCAAATATTTGTAATTTGATTCATGGGGGGAAAACCTCTTTTTTTCTTATTGGTATTAACGACAATTAGTAGGGATCCATGAAAAAAATAGTTATCCTTAACATATTTTTCCATACTCTTTTTCATGATCTAAAAGTATTTAAGTCTATGGTTTATATTTCCCTTACCTATGTTTGGGTTAGATGTTCGTAGGAGTGACATTCATCCAATTCTTTGACAATCTTGATTGGGAATATCCTCTCCATATTCAAGTACCTCTCTCCATATCGCAGACTCCATGCTTTGGAAAATTTGAATCTCCATAAACATTCACTTTCTTTTTAGCAATAGTAAAGTAAAATTTCTGAGAGTTCTTTTTCCTGACTATATAGCATGTGCCCCTAGGTGGATTTGCATAAGTAGTCTACATAACGGACCTGTCAGCCAAAAGATTCTATTATTTGACTATGCAGCCAATGCCCTTAAGTGGACCTGCTTATTTTCAACCCCCTAACGGGTTTGTAAAATAATGGTAACTTCATTATTAGGAAATACATTCTCTAATGACTTTTATCCCTTTTTTCATATCATTCCTTAGATTCAAAATTTCTTAAATCATGGTTTATAGTTTTCACCTCCATAATTGAATGTGGTAATATGTTTTCAATCAAATTATCAAGGAATTGAGTCAATTTTTAATCCATTCATTCACAGCTATTCGACTTTAAACATTTGAATTTTTATGTCAGAGGTGCATGAAATTAATCTTCCCACAAAACATAAGAGATCTCTGAATAAAAATCAAGTCCCAACTCACTAAATGTACTTATTGAGTGATTTAGGAAATATTGAGCAACTAAGGATTCAAATTTTTTAGGGTTATTTTTATAATCGTAGAAAAAAAAATCAAACTATGCTTACTAGACCCATTGGATTAGGTAAAATTAATTAAAGAAGATAGAAAAAAGAATGCAGGTATAAATGATTGAAGATGAATTTGTTTTTCATTGATGCACAAGAGTTAGAAGGACATCAAAAGATTGGAATCTCTTCTCTTTTTCAATAATTACAAGAGGCTTTAAACATAACTCTTCTTTTGATTTACGACATCCCGAACTTCATCAACTGTCACCTAGAATTCATTCATTCAACTTGATACAATAAGAGATGCAGTGATACCAGCTCTTCTTGGAACAATTGTGAAAGAATGTTCTTGAGTGTAGTTTGAGAAAATTTTATGCTGATCAAACAGTGACTCTGTTTCTGTCCAAGAGACTTGGAAGATGGATACATTGATTTGAGAATGGAGCATTGAATGTAAATAGCCATTTAGAGAGAGTACTATTTTCAGATTTTGTTCTAATGTCATGATAGTCTTCTCTCCACCAACTGGTAGCAGAAAACATATCATCCCATGGGTTTTCTGTTTTCATATCTGCAAGGAAATGGCATGGAAGAAAAATTTGAAAATTCACACCATTGTTGCTGCTCTTAATGAACAACATATCCAAAATAGAGGGATATCAATGCATCTTCCGTTCAGGCTTGTGATACTTCAAATCTGGAGCATATGTTCCATGATCTATTATGAATGCCTTCTCCTCTATTCCATCATGGAAAAATGATCCTCCAATTGAGACATTTGATGAAGAAAAGTTTGTGTAAGTTTGAAACCAAGAATATGGGAGATAGTTCTTTGGCTCTGGAACATTGACTTCTTGCAGATGATCGTGCCCATATAGAGGCAGGTAAATACTTTGTGGGAAATTAAGATGATACTTCTTCAACTACTTGGCCAAATATTGGAGAGTGTTGTCGCAGATATTGTAATAATCATAGAAAACGACGCCCATCATGTCATCAATCCTCTTGCTAGCTAGCTCATTAGTCATTCCAATTCTTCTGGGTGCCATTGAATCTGCACAAAGGCTGAATAATTAACTCTTAAGAAAGTTGATTTTTCATAAAATTTTTAAGAAATTCAAAAAAATGGATAAGGCATTAAGTCACGCAAGTGCCATGTTGGCACGCAAGTCTAATACATTCGTGTAAGTATGGGCGCGCATGTATCACCGCATAAGTCCAAATACCTCTACAGAAGCGCGACACAAAAAAAATGAACCACGGACAGCAACGCCTGCACGAACGAGTGAAATCCAAGTTACTTACATGCTAAGAGATCAGAATCATTCAAAGTCAGGTGCTTTGTGTGAATTTGTGTCTCATATTTATAGTCAAAGTATCTTACCTGCGTACCATTCCCTGCACGACTCGCACCTACGCGTCGCAACCTGCGCGCCCAAAATTCCTTGGTTATCTCCTTTACCTCAGAGTCAAATCCTCTTTCCTTTCTCAAATCCAACTCAGAGGGGGTATTTATGTTGATGCTCTTTTCTGTCACAGAGTCTAAAAAATGAAAACGGAGAATACCTTAAGCACAAAGAGATTCATCCTTTGAAGAACATTAAAAATTGACAAAGGAATCAACAAGGATTTTTTTAAGCATGGGTCGGGCAAGTTTCAATATGGTCGCACAAGTATACTTGCATGCCATATATTGGTCGCAAAGGTGACTTACACGCCCTATTCTATTTTCTCCCAATGTTCTCAATGGCCTATAAATACCCCTTGTGGGCCACCCATTTTGAGGATGAGAAAAAACAAAAGTAAGTTTTAAGCTCTTGGTGCCCTAGTCTTTGCTTGAAGTCTTCCGAACACTTCTAAGGTATCTTCTTACCTAGAAAAGAAGATATAAAGAGGGAAAACAAGCACTAAGTGTTGAAATTGATCAACACTTGCGCGCATAAATGTCTAACCCTTAAGGGAAATGACCACACTTTTGCGCCACCTTATCCCTTCAACAGAACATGCGTGCCACCCTTTTGGAAGCCTTTAGGGATAATACTAAGGGTTTGAGTCAAGTCTCACCCAAGTATTACCCAATTTTTTAACCATTTCCCAAGTACACCCATGTTGTGAAAGTATACTTGCGCGACCAGGACTTGCGTGCCCAAACAAGACTTAAGTGCCTCCCTCTTTATGGGTGCCCCTCCTGCCTATTCACTTCCTTTCCTCCAATTCACCATTCCTTTTCAAGATCTATCATTCAAAACCTTCTTCAATGCCACTTATGGCATGTTATCTTTGTTGGATTCCTTATTTGAAATTTGTTCTATGGAATATCTCTTAAAACCTTGTGCTTTATATAGTTTATATCACTACGGTTATATTTTCCCTTCATTCAACCTCATCCTTTAAGATGAGAGAGACTTTGATCTGGGCATCCTCCTCAGGAGTAAGCCCCAATAATAAGTTAAAGTCCCCCTTTAATCTGGGCATCCTCCTCAGGAGTAAGCCCTAAATTAAGAATCTAAATCTCCATAAAACACAAATACCTTTATGGACCCTGTTAATGGGCCTCCTTTTTGGGAGTAAGCCCTAGTCATAATTCCTTTAATTGGGATTCCTTTTGAGGAATAAGCCCCAAGACCCCCTAATTTGGGCCTCCTTTTCAAGAGTAAGTCCCAATCATAATTTCCTTTAACTCTGTGCATCTTCATTAGGAGTAAGCGCCAATTCAGAGTGTCCAAATCTCCATAAAGAAGAAATACCTTTATAGACCTTGTTCCTAGGTTTCTTTCTGGAAGCAAATCCTATTCTTCACTTACTTGGGCAGTCACACATACATAATCCCCATATCATTCCTTGTGACTGCATTTTTTATGGCACAGATCGTCAGGTTTACTGATACCTCTTCATTCTCACACCGAGCATGACTCACGTGAGCTTAGAGTGTAAAAGTAACCACAACACATCTCTTTGGGCCATTAATCATATGTAAGCCACATACTTCTTAATCAAACTACGTGGAATTTGATCTCTACATTAAAATAGATTACATAGGAAGCCATTATAAGGTTCAATCCCATCACCCATTAATTCTCATTTGTCCAATATGACGTTAAACTATATCTTAATTCGCGAAGTAAGTGGGTTCTGATTCCTATTTAACAAGGATACGTAGGCAGCCCATCTACAGGTACGATCCCAAATCTAAAATAATCAATTTCCTTCTTAATGATAATGAACTTCAAGATCCCCACTGAGTGGCTTTATAACCAGTATGGTCATCATAATGACCAAGATATTTCTATACAATGTATTAAAGGATACCATTGAGTAAGAATCTCTAATAAATACGGATGATTATCTATCGATGAAAAACCTCAAATACATATAAAATAATCTCTAAATCCCATACATATCAATCATTTATTGCAAGATCTAAAGGAAGAACTCATTTTTATATTTGGTAAATTAATAAGGATTCACCACCATAACTCAAATCTATAAGAGAGTCCCAGAGTATAAAATAATTCCCCCCAAAAAGGTGTGATGATTTCGACCTCCCATCCTCTTGACCAATGCAAATTCTTAAGCCTCATCAGTCCAAAAATAATGAGAACCTACCTTTGGAAAGTAGGTCCAAATGGATATAGAACCATTGGATGTTTCCGGTTCTATGAATAAATTCATTAGAAACTGATTTTAATATTTGAACCTTAAACAAACAAGGTCATCCCCATTTCAAGAAGAAACAGTATATCATTTTACATTTCATAAATTTCACCGAATGAATTTACGAATCTTCAATCGACCTGCTAACATGACTACAAGACATTTACTAAGGAGTACACAATGTGTAGTGGATTTTTCTTCTCTTCCTGGCCAACAAATGAACACACCGTGTATCCCCATCCTACACTGTTATACCACACAGTGTGTACATTGTTTGACACAACTTTTTCTACAAATACAAAACATTTTTCTAGTTTACATTATTTTCTCAAAAACAACTCAAAGGAAAAGAAAAAGAAGAAACCCACACCACTTGATAAGAACTGAGTTCTTACCAAGATAAAACAAATTAATATTGAAGTAGAACCTTTTTAATATATTAAAATAAATTTCATAAAATAAAAACATAAACATAACAAAATGAGTTATGAAAAGTGGAGAAGTTAAATATAAACGTAGCACCATATAACACAAAATTAGGCTTCTAAATAGTTTAAATAAATTTATTTGGAAAGGTAAATATAGAAATATTTGTTAAATCATCATTATATGGTATTAGAACTATTCTAAACAATAATATTATTTTTTAGGAAGGAATTCATCACTAAAAATATTTAATTTAAAAATACACTTTACCAATATAGTGTTAATTATATTTTAATCATATAAAATAATAATACATTCTTATAATCTCATTGTATAAAAGTAAACATTATGACTCATGAAAATAATTTTACTCAAGATGAACCCCTTACAGTTACAATAACATCAGAATCAAAAGAAACTATGAGGGGTTCCATGAAATAAAAATTAAAATATCATGAAATAAAATATATTCTCTGTAAAAGAAGGAAATTGGGTATTAAATACTCCATATTAAAAGAAAATATGGTTGGAAATTCCAAACACGTCTCATTGATTTGAAAATGATAAAAAGTAATAGTTTCCATACTTGCTGACTTTAACTAATGTTATTGAATATCCTATGAAAAAAATAAGAATACAAGATCACCTATTTTAAACCCTTTTTCAGGTATTCACACATTTATAAACATAATTTATAATTATTCTATACAATTATATTAGTTATTTATCATATATCTTCAATATCAAGTGTGAGTAATTTTAATTAGTTTGGACTAGTTTCATAATAGTAGTGTTGTTATTCATTAATATCCAAAATATCATCATTAATGTAACATAAAAGGTACTAAATATATTATTTACAAGTATTTATAATTTTATAATTTTTTTCTGTTTAATTCATTGATAAGATACTTAAAAAATAATTTATCAATGAGCTTGTTTTATTGATTTTGGAATGAATGAATGCATCTTAATTAATGAGTTTATTATCAGTGGTACCATCCAGAACCAAAATAAAAATTTTATTTACTTATTTATAAAATATATTATGAGACACTATATTCTAAATGACACCCAATATATTATTTTATAGTATTATAGATTAATATGGTTCGACCCAATCCTGAAAATACCTAATGTAATGATTGAGTATCGTTATGAAATTGGTTCCATTAGGAATAATATCATTATTTTGACAGAATAATTATATTATATATAATTTTGAGTTTTTTAATATTTCTTCAATATATTTTATTATTTAAAATAGAAACAATATAAAAAACTAGATCTGTTTCTTCAAGGAGGTTGTAGTATACTCAAACTCATGAATGAATTTTTAATTTATATTATTATAAATTGGAAAAGGGGTAGTTAATTATTTTCAAATTATCACAATAACATTCACTGTATAAAATATAATTATTTAATTATATACGCATGATAAAATTTGGTTTGTAAAAGTAATAAATAAATAAAATATAAATTTAGAAAATATTAGTACTCAAATTGAAAACATGAGTTTTCCCATAGAGGATTTCATGGAAATGGTGGGAATTGACTTACTTATTTTGTCTAAAATATAATAGAAGTTAAAAAAATTATTTTAGAAAAAGTAAAATATAGGGTTTAAAAATAGTAAAATTTTGGAGTGGTATTATAGGTTTTATGACATTCCATTTTTGTAATTGATAAGAATGGAATTTTTGAAAATATGTCATCTTGGTATGAAAAGAGAACATAATTCACAAGTACATCATACTCAAAAATAAAAAAAATAATTTTGAGGGAATACATTTTTGTTGATCCACTCTTTAATGCCTCTATAATAATCATTTTTTAACATGGTATGTATGTGACACCATTGGTTAACCCATTTTACCTCTTTTCATGATTCACCGTGGTAACTAGTTTTGGCATATATAATCCATTTTTTATGCACAAAAATAACATTTTATTCATTACATAATTTGGTCTATTTAATTCCAAAAATTTAATCAGTTTTATCAAATAAGATTTATATTTGTATAAATTATTAATTTTAACATTTTTTCACGTAATTCCTAATTACAATGGGTTTTTAAAAAATATATTTGAAATATAATTTTACTAAAATAATATTTATTTAAAAAATGAGATAATAAAAACCATTGATTTCAAAATATTAAGTGTGTTAATAAAATGTTAATAAAACGTTTTTCAAAATTCATGATATTTTTTTGAAATTTATAAGTTCACCCATAAAACAAATCTTTGATTATGAAAACTTATTTATAATTTTTTATTTTATGCATAAATATTTATATAGTCATAAATTATACTATTTTACTAAAAACTATATTTTTTACTATTCAAACATTATATTGATTTATGAAAAATATATTCGAAAATATTGGTGTGTTAAAATGAATTCAAAAAAATATAGGGGCAACCATATTCAATAAATTTGGGTAGAATAAAAAAAATAGGTCACTCAGTGAACAAGATTGGGGAGGTAAAAATTTAATAGATAAAAATTATGGTACCATAGTTCTATGAGCCATTAATATTGTGGTAATTTGAGTCCTATATTCATATAAAATTATTTTGGTGGATAGAGTAAAAATAATCTCAATAACAACTCTAACTTGTCGAAAAATATAGTATCCAAGTGGCTTATAACCATCGTTCTCTAAATACTTTTGTTTATGGTCCCACTTAACCCATTATAATTTATGACTTCAAACTCAACCCAGATGAATTGATGATTCATGTGGGTGGATCTATAAGTTCTCAAAGATCTATAATGTTACACAATTTATGTTATAATTTTCTATCTAGTACCACATTTGGTGGACACTCATCTATGACATGTTCAATAAAAAATCACAAAACATATTCAATTTATCTAAATATCAATGTAATTCCACCAATCACAAAACAAATATGTTATTATGTTCAAATCATGTTTTCCTAAAATTTAATCAATAGTTAAAAATTTTAACAAAATTAATTTTTTTATTAAAACTATTAAAAGAAACATGATAATAAAAAAATTATAATAAGAAATATGTAATTGCGATTCAATGACTAAATCAAATGAATTGAATTTTTTGAAAATAATAATGAGATTTAATAAAAATTAACTAAACATTCCATAATATTTGGAACTATAATCAATTTTAATTTATTTTCCAATGACTACTTCTTAAAATTCTAGATATATTTAAGAATAAAAAATTTATCTGGTTCCATTAAAAGGATCCTATTTTAGTTATTATAATCAAATTTGTTTTGAAAACACATATATCAATGATATTTGAAAAAAATATAAAACAACAATATAAACATTCATATGAATACACATTAATAATAATAAATGTACCCTCAGATCAAAAATATAAAGAATTATTATAAGATGGGAATAAATGTATCATAAAATAATTGAAATGTTTAAAATTTCATTTAGAAAAAAAATAGAAACATTTGTTTCATTAACATTAAATGAATAGAAACCCTAGAAAAAAATGAATCACCCACACATAAATGATATATACCACCCATGTGAAAAAAGAATCATGTTTCTTAGGGAAAATAACTAAACTATTTTACAATAATCACCCATAATTATATCTTAGAGAAACTATCAAAAAGACTACAAAAAAGGGAAACAAAATTTAAGAATACAATAGACACACCCAATGTCTAACCATATACAAAAAAATAGAAAATAACATAAGATGTATTGGAAAATTTGACATAATTACATGATAAAATTGGAATTCTAAAAATCATTTTAAAATATATTTCGTCTTAATTAGAGAAATCTACAAAAAAATTATCAAGGAATAAAATTCATGGACACGCTTCATTACTCTCACATTATGCCTTTTCATCAATAGTTTAATCTTATCTTGGACATCCCCTTTAAAATGTCACTTTTCAAATCCACATTCCTTATTTATGTCTTGAGTCCCACCTATTTGCTGATAAAATAAATATAGCTATGTGTTCCATTACTTGGACTATACCTTAAATTAATTATGACATCCGTATCTGAGTAACATAAAATATATCATAAAACAAATAATCAATCACTCATGTGATCATTGAAAGTTATCCCTGGAGAATACTAAAAAATAACTAAAACAAAATATCATAAAAAAATATAATATACAATGACATAGAACTTTGTAAGATATAAATACATATTTATAGACATTATAAGCTTATTTTAATAGTTTGATTTATTAGTAAATAATAGAATTTTCGTAGAATTATTTACAATTAATATACTTTAATCAACACCCAAATAAAATACTAATGGATCAATCGTATTTAAATTTGAATCCATTAACCATTTCAATATGACCATTTTTCCAAAGGATAAAAATAAATAAAATTAAGCTGGAATTTCATGAACTCCAAACAATTCATATTATATTTCTCTAAAAAAATTCAATGCCTAAAATATAATACAACATCATTCATTACCCATAACTAGTCATAAAAATACTTGATAATTTTAAATTTCTCTATGATCGTTATAATACAAAAATTCAATAATATATCATATCCTACGACATAATGTCCCAATTGAAATATCTTTCTTTAAATATAATCCTCATATCATAATCCATATTATAGTTTTTGTATCCATAAAAATTGTTCCATAATAATAATTCAAATTCAAATTCTTTTGTTTTTTGATATTTTGTGCAATTTAGAAAATTGAAGCATAATTTTCAACTACATAATGATAAATGTATATAGAAATATATAGAAAAATTTTAAAATAAAATTTTAAATATAAAGGAAATAAAAAAAACTCAATTTTTATAAAGATCTTGTTTATGTAATTTAGAGAGACCCTAAGTTAATTTCATTGTTAGATTGATGATTCTATTGCTATAAAAATTTAAAAAACAACGAGGGGATTTTTGTGGCTAAATAAAGGGATGAAAAAGGATAAAAAATTTGAACTTATTTCAATTAGAAAAGGTATATTTATATATTTATTTTGTTCACATAAATAAAAAATATGTTTATATATGTATATATATATTTTAAGAATTTTTTTTAAAAACAAACACACCAACGTTCTCGCATTTTATGTTTGAGTGTGTGTGTGTATGTCGGTCTACCATTTATATTCATATTAAAATTTTAATTGAGATTTTTCTTAAATATACATGTGTGTGTGTGAATGAATTATGACACAAAAAGTCATATTTAAATATTTTTGTGTGTGGTTGTTTAAATGTATATATATTTAAACAAATATTTAGTTTTGTGTGTATTTGTGTTTGTATCTACATATTTAATATATTAATTATTACAAACAAAAATATAGATATATCAATATTTATCTGTGTTTGTATGTGTGTGTAATCCCAAAATAATAATATATATACATACATACATACATAAACGCATTCATGAAAATATGAATTCATATATATATATATATATATTATGGAATAATTAAAGTATATATTTATATATATAGTATATTAAATTATATGTATATAGATTAATATATATATATATATCACTAATATATATATATATATATATATAAGTATAATAAAAATTCGGAATATATATATTTATATATTACTTTATATACTAAAAAAATAAGATATTTTATTTATGGAAAAAAATTTATAATATATATATGTGCGTGTGTGTGTGTGTGTGTGTCTAATTTTTATTTCAAATATGTGTGGATATATATGAAATTACTAAATACTAATATAATTTATATAAAAATATTTCTTAAAATAATTAATAAAATTATATCACTTTATCGGTCTAAATGTAGTAGGTAAATAAATACAGGTATATATGTACTTTGATGTATATATATATATGTATCATTATAAATACGCAAATATAAGTGTAAAGATTGTGTGTGTTTGTGCATGTTAGAGAGTGTGTCTGTGTGTGTGTGTGCATTACATAAATATACAAATAGATAACATCACAATGTTGAGTATAAGGTGCACAAATCCCTAATCTGGACCTTATGGGTTTTATTCCTATTAACCATGGATCAAGTTGTTTATTTAAATTTATTATTTCTCAATTCATTTTTTATGCTAATAAAGGTTCACCCTCACTCAGTAATTTTTTTTCATAAATCATAGATAAGTATTATCATAAATATAAATAAGTGAAATACCTTTATATTTTGCCTTCATTATTTCTCCATCAGTCTTCACTAACATGGTACACCCATGGGAGTTTATTTTTTCCTATTATATTATCTGAGCTTTAAACCCCCCCTTATACTTATAGAAAATCGCTATTATTTTTATGTTTATTTATATACATATGTATATTTATATATACTAGATCCATTTGTTGACATATATATATAATTAATGCCACTTCAGTGGTGGCGTGGTGGTGAAGAAGAGTGGTACAGCAACGCCGTTCTTTGGGAGGTTTATGGTTCGAATCCTAGGAGTCCACTTTCGGGGTGAGATTCTCCCCCGGGATCCACCCATCTTGTCGGGATTCTCGGTCTCAACTGGGAGGGAAAAATGAGGCACGGACCAATGTGCTAACATATTGCTTTGACGAACCATCTTCAATAGGGCTATCACCATATGGTATGCTCTGTCATCTCGGTTTACAACGACTCCTTCCTCAGCTGGGGCTCTACCTCCAGGCAGTGACCTCTTCGTGGGGGAGGGGGGTTACCATGTGTGGAGGGTTCCAAAAGGAAACATATGGGAATTTACTTTTAAGAATAAATATATATATAATTATTATATATATATATATATTTATATTTCCAAATTATAAATGTATGAGTATATAATTATCACATATATATGTGTATATCTCCATTTTTAAATACATACATGTTTGTGTCTTGAATTTTTTATTTTGTTGTTTAATTTATATGTATATAGTGTATGTATATATTTTTTATATATATAATTACATTTTTTATGTATAATATATATACACCACAATACAACCTATGAATTTTCACAAGACATAAATTAATCTAAAAATTTAAATTTACATTATTTAATAAAAATATAGTGAAATACTAAATAAAAAATAAACAATTAATTAAATATATATTAAATATTTGAAATACGGTCTATGAATGAAAATAAAAAATAATACATTCAAAATTTAAAATTGCTCATTGATTTTTCAGAAATATGTAATAGAGATTTTGAGTATGATTAAATTGAGTTTGTAAATTACTTCAAATTCAATACTATAGAAAAAAACATTATAGGAAAATAAATATCGAAAACATGGAAAGTAATGAAAATTTAAAATAATTCATTAAAGATAATGCAACATAAATTATAGTGAATACATTCATTGGATAAAACTACATTCTATGAAATACATATTAAATAACGAAATGTAAAATTATTTTATTCACAGTGTTATATATGTAAGTGTTTTTTCTAATAAGGTGGAAAATACATCCCAAGGAAGAACATGAAGATAAAAAATGAAATTTAGTCATTCTTTTAGTTGTATATTATCATTAGGTTATTTTCATAATTCAACTATTCTCGCTTCTTCTTAGTTGTTAAAGTTACAAGATTAAAATCACTAACAACTTCATAACATTCTAGAAAACATTCTCCCTCAAAATGATGTTATAAACCTCATTGAAAAAAATATAAAAGATAATAAATTTCATAAATTAGATACACTAAAGAATTATGTTTTTGTGGAATGGTATTACTAAATAATTCATAAAAATGAACATATATGTTTTTACTTGACTAACTCTATTATTTAATTCTAGACTATTTGATTAATGAAAGTATAAAAAATTAAATTATACAAATGTTATATATATATGTATGAAAAAATTGAATAAACTAATTAAAATATAATTAAAAATGATTATTTTCAATGATAATAATGTAAATTAAATTTTATATACAATTTTTGTTACAAAATATAAAAAATGAAAAAAATATTGAATGTTATAAATTTAAAACTAATCAATAAATTATATGCTTAAAATCTAAGAAATCCATTTATTTTAAAATTTTAATGCCTAAAGTCTATGATTTTTTTTATTAAATAAATTATATAAATTTAGTATATGAAATGTATTAAGGGCATATTATTTATTCAATTATTATAATATATTTTTTACTATTTAATTAATAAACTCTATTTAGATTATCAATATAGTTTCTTTAAAAAACTAAATGAACTAAAAAAATTGTATAAAAAAATTTATTTATTAATATTTAAAAATTATATAACTCATATAATTAATAAAAATATGTCATTAATACTCATACTTAATTAAAATAATTTATTGAAAAGAATGAATAATGAATAAAAATTAATTAAATGCGTTTCTAATATAATTTTTTATAATATATAGGATAACATATTATGTGTCATTTGTATAATATATGGTGGTGTCAATTATCAATGAATTAGAATCATAATAAATTAAACATATGTAAATAAAAAATGAGATATAAATTTTTATATTTTTTGACCCCATTGTATTTTTGAAATTAAAGATAAATTGAATTTTATAGAAATTTATTATGAATCTGTAACCTTTATTTGATGTGTATGAATTATTAAAATCCCTACCTTTTTGGGAATTGTTTATAATTAATAGAAATTTGAAGGTATTCTTTCTACATGGCCAGTGTCTGTTTCAAATTTTTCATTCTTAAAATTCCATAATGATTAGTATTATTTTATGTTTTGAAGACATTTAATATAGTTGGAATCCCAAAATCATCATTTTTATAATGTAGATATTTTAATTAGTTTAATATTATCTTATATATTAAAAAATTATAGAGAAATGTTATATTTTTTCATGAATGAAAATATCTTTTAGGTTTGGGGGATTTTTTTAATGAAATACATAATTTTATTACTCAAACTGAAAACGGTGATAGATAACCAATTGTCAGTGAAAACAAGTTGTACTCTGTTTTTTGGAAAAATATATATTATAGTTATGAGCAGTTATATTGTGTGATAAATATTATTGGATATATTTATAGGGGACAAAAAATCGAGAAATAGAGTATGTGTGTCCAAAACATTTATTACTATAAACATTTATTACGTTAAAGCATTTTAAAAATTTATTACAATATTGACTATAAATTTTTATAAAATTAAAATTAAACTAAAATATTTTGGACCAAAAAATAATGGTACTACCCAAATATTAGGTTTTTATAATATTATATAATGTTTATTCCTAGTTAATCTAACAATTATTTTGACATATATATCTAAAATATTAATTATAAGCATGGAATAGTTGAAATTATAAATTCATTAGAGTTTTAATAGTAGTTTTTTTCATTGCATAAACCCGCATTATTTCTAAATTTATGTATCGTGCCATACCTATCCACTCTATTACTTTGTGAAAATCCTCTGGTTAAGTGTTTTGATAGGTCGAGGTGACTTATTTCAACACTTTGCAAAATATTCAGTTTCTCACATTCTTAAATGGAAGGTAATGACATTGAGTCACAACAAAGACTCACATCAATGGATCTAAATTCTGACACACACCAGTAGGTCGTGATGGTGAGCTAGAACTATGAGTCAGAATGGTGAATCAGGACCAGTGGGTCAAAATAGTGAGCTAACACAGTAGCTCATAATATTGAGTCACAGTAGTTTCTTGCAACGGTGAGTTAGGAATAGTGATTCCGGACAAGTGAGCTTGAATGGTGAGTCTCAATAATATCTCACTAAATAGTGACATACACTGGTGACTCACAATGGTGTCTCATAGTAGTGAATCTCCATACATTGAGTCATATTTAACAGTTTATCAAATTTCTAAAATTCTTCCAGTTTTTCCAATTTCTCCCCTTTAACATTTTCGTTAACATAAAATTAATTTAATACTATATTTCTGTGTTTTTGAAGCTATTTCAAGGTCTATAAATCACATATTTAAATTCCTAAGAGTCTGGAAAATTTTAATTGGTCTAACCACTTGTTTTCTTGAGATCTGTCTTTAAAGACAACTCAAAACTATGTCATATTCCATGAGTCTCAACAATAATACTTCTAAGTAAAGGGACTTCCCTTAATTCATTACTTCTCCTTTCTCTTGATATAGTACATCCCTAGATTCTTTTTTCCTTGATAATTCATGAATTTTGCAGCACTAGTTAGTTAATGTTTTCCATAGAGTTTCTGGCTGCATATGTGCCCCTGCTTTGGCACAATAAGGAAGTTTTGATCCCTACTTCTTACAAGGAGGGTTTTCCTTCATTTATCTTTATGTGTATCATGCATTATGGAGTTATTATTGTTAAATATTTTTATCATGGTCATAACTAGATTAAGAAAGATAAAAATGGTTTATTTAAAATTGAATGTGGAATGTGATAATCAATGATTGATAACAGGCCAGAATTTATTGAACTACTGTTTGGTTAAAATGATATTATTCAGTAGTTTTAAAATTTGTTAAGTAGGTAAATGTGGATTAAAATCATAATTTGACTTATGGATTTTGTTTTTCTTGTATGGTGTGGTGCTTATGCACTGTGATTGGGAATATGAAATAAGATGTATTTCTATATTAAATTGGTTTTCTAATGAATGTAGAATGCACGAATCTAATTGGATAATATATAATGAATTATTAATTAAAATAAATCAACGTAATTTGTCTTTAGGATTGATAATGAATTTTCTTTGTGTTTTGTTGTATGACCTTTGTGCATATAGATGTGGAAACAAATGTGGTAGTCTTGTTAGTTGGTGTGTAGTTATGAACCCGTAGGATGGTCATGAGTGTCTGGTATCATATATTTATATATTTTACTATCCTTGTGACTTTAATGCACACACCACCCTAGTTAAGCGCTATGTATTGAACATCCCCATCTTCATAAGGGAGGGTTTTATTCCCAAACATCCTTGTGGGAGGATGGATGGATGCCCACACACTCTTCCATGCTCCCTCTTCTAGGTGGTGATAACCCAAGATTATTCAAGAGGTATGGGTTTTGGGAGGCCCATGTGTGTACAGATGGGTGTTAATTTCTTTGGTTTTTGGGGATGATATATTTTTTACTATCCTAGGTGTCCTGGGGATGAGAGGAGGTTTATGGACTAAGTGTCAGCAGATGGGATGTGATGTGGTTTGTAGCCCCATTGTATGTGGACATTAAGTGATGTGCTTCATTTCCCCAGGTGATGGGACTAGCTATGAGGCCCATGTTTGTGCGATCGGGATGGGACGTTCTCCATTTTTCCAGGTGAAGGGACTAGCTGTGAGCCCCAGGTGTGTGCGGGTGGGTTGTAATATGGTATGTTCGGAAGAGGTGGGAGTGACTGGATGTTTGTAGTTAAGGTGTCAGAGAGTATAATCAGTGAAAAACTGGTGTGGTGTAATCAATTATCAATGTTCATTTTATTAGATTACTTGACATCTGTTATTTTGTTACAGTTCCTTGGTTAGGTTGGGATGGTTATTATACCCACTGAAGTGTAGTTTGGTTCTACTACTTTCATACAGGTGCATTTGTATGCTCTTTTCAGATGTGTATTAGGGAATTTTGATTTCAAACTAAGTATTCTCTTATTCTCACCATAACTATGTAAAATTATCATTAGGATTCTAGGAGGACTATATAGACCATGCATGACCTTATTAGCTCAGACTTTGGGGTTGTTGCATTATCACTACCTTATGTTTTATTCTTTTGGACTTTCAATTTGATACTTTTATATATTTCATTTCTTATTTATACATACATTATTGGATGTTTTGGATTTCTTAAATATATATACCTTATATTTGTTTTGGGATGAACCATTTTATCTCCTGATCTTGTTTCTTTAAATAGGGAAACACCTTCCATTTTACGATACTTGTATACCCTTACTTTTGGTCACCACCCCCGGGCCTACTTGAGGTGGTACTAAGGGTTCATTATCCCCCTTTATTCATTTTCATCCTAGGATGGGTATCATTAGAGGGAGGTGGTCATGGTAGAATGGTATCAAAGGTGATGGTTGAGAGATAGGGTGGATTTTCAAGTTAGGTGCCATGATGAATGCATGGGTTCGTATGAAAACAGTTTCAGTTGACCTTAGTGCATGTCATAGGCTAGGGAGACCAGGTATGACATTGTATTTTAAGCCCCCCCCCCCCCCATGATAAATTGCACAGACTCTGATCCAACCAACCGACCAAGTGAGGAAACAATTCTTGTAGGTTAGAGACCTAGGAGAAGTGCATTCATCATAATGACATGTGTTCTTGCTTTAATTGGTTTATTATTTTCATTTTAAAATTATTTAAATGAGTAATGGTATTTTATTTGTTTTTATATTACTTTTTCCATGCTTTTATTAATAATAAATTATTTTTATTGTTTTTTGAAGTATTGATATTACCCAAAGGGAAGAAAAAAATTATACGTAACTGGAATGTGTTGTTAGTTTGAAAACTTCTTGAGGTTTGAACATGTTTCTTCCTTTACTTTTATTGCATGAATCATAATAAATTTCATCTTTCTTCCATTATTATAATTGTATAACATGACATCTAGTTTTCCTCATGTTTGAAATTTATAGATAAATATGGTGTGTTTATTTTGTTAAGATCATCTGTCTAATTATAGAAAACCTTATGAAGCATATAACCCTTGATTAGATTTCACACTAGAATGATAAAATAAATTACCTTAAAACCATCTTAATATGTATTCTATTTTCCATGTGAGCTAATATATCTTTTCTTTCATTCCATCTATAATTTGTCATAATAATGTGTTGGTATCTTATTGATTCATAACTTTTTGAAAATGTCAATCTTAATTAATAATAAATAATTTTAATTTATAATACTTCAAAATAATAACATGCTTCTTAGTTTTCCCCAATAGTAGTTATAGAGTATTGATATTACCATATCTTATAATCATGTTTTAGGACAGAAATCCATGTGACATTGATTTCTAAAATTTTGAAGATGGTAAGTCAATGTTGTGGTAACTTTTTGAGACTTAAAATTTTGTATGTGATTAAACATATTATTTACTGACTGATAAGAACATTTAAGTTATGAAATATCCTTAAATAATATGTTATATCATGAGTATTTAGTTATGTTTAGCACCCCTATTGTTGAAATCATTGCTACAGAAACTATGTTAATTCTAGTATGAGAGATATGCGCATTTAGTATATTTAATATGTTGAATTTAAATATGTAAGTAGAATCATGATTTCCTTATTTCAATTTAATCATGTTTTCTAGAACTATAAAATGATTAAGTAATGGTTATCTTGAACATGGTATCACATGAGGTTTATTAATATAACATGTGAAGTTTTAATATTGTTTCCAGTTATCATGTTTTCTTGATCTATGAAGTGGTAAAATAATATTCAACTTTAGCATGAAAAAGTATGAAAAAGTATAATACGACATGTTTAGTTCAAATATTGTTGTCATAAATTATTTTTTACTTTTATTATTATAAAACCAATTTGTTTATGTAATGCATTATTTTAATTAAAAACATGAACATATAATGTATAATTGTTCTGATGCAGTTATAATTTTATTACCTTGATAATAATATGAACCTCGACTGTCTTATGTAACCATATTAAACATGGTATCTGATATAATATGTGTGAATTTTTTTCATTAACCTAGATTCCTGTTAAAGATATTTAAATTCAAGTCCTAGAATTTCACTAGAAGTAATCTACGAATGTTGTGTGTGGTTGCATTGTTATCATTTTATTTTTGTGTTGATATTCCTTGATAAAAATAGCAGTTGTTTGAAAACTTGTTGTGGTGTGATTGTCGTTGATAATGACACCCTTGATTTGACTGCATTTTAAAAGTCCTCATGTATCGAAAATTATATTCACGTAAATATTTCTAATGAACTGATTCCCTATAATGAATTTAAATTTTTTTGAAAGCAACCTTTATAAATAATGTGAATAAATAACAAAAACCGTTGGATAATTATGGAAGATTATATGTGTTGCTGATATGTGTGATTGTTCTAATTTTGATTACCTTTGGGACAACTGATTTATAACTTTAAGTATACGAAGATGGGGAAACCTGATCCCTAAATAATATGTGTTATACTTTGATTAAAATAAAACCATGAGAAAGATTCAGTGCCATCCAAAGTGGATGATATCTCGACAAGGGAAAGGGAATTTATCTATTTGTGTGCTAGGGGGTTTGTTTTTTAATAATTAGGGTAGTAGGTTGAGGCAATGTAGAAGATGATATGGAGGAACTATTTATGTGAAAGGGGTATTTTTCTTGTAGACAGTAAAGCGGTTTGGTGATGTGGCTGTATAAAATGTCCTGTGCAAATTTTGGTTGGTTAGTAAGTTCGTCCAATGGTTATGTTATGTAGTGATGGTGATGTGTGGTGAAATAGATGTGTGTTTTATGTGGTGATATGAATTGTATTTTGTTACGATGTTTTGTCATTATATTGATTTAATCCTTCTCCCAAAACAAGGATGAATCACATAATGTCAGTAATAAAATAAATTGGTTGTTTTGGAGATCAAGAAATTAAAAAATATGGTCTTGTCTCCCATGGCTAAATCTTATGTTATATCGTGGAAGAGGTAGATATGGTTTACTAATACCTTGTTGGTTTATATTTTTGTGTTTTACCTTATATTGGTGGCACATGATTTGACATAAAAATTTTTAATAAGGGTAAACTCTTTCCCCTCATCATGATGCATTATATTATGAAACATTTTAAAATAATACAGGGGAGTCAGTGCCACCCAATGAGAAAAATATCAAGGTGTAGAGGATGGGTTCCTTTAATTTGTATTTTTGTGATAGCTATTTCTATATTTATATAAGTTTTCATCTTGGTAGATGAATTATATTTGAAACTCTTGCCACTAATTACATGAACCTATGTAAAAATGAAATTTGAAATGTTTAACCCCTTATTGTTTCTGCATAAGTATGTTACTAGTAATTAATGTCTTGGTGAAAATCATAGAATAATTTTAAACATCGATTAATTGTTACCACTAAAAAATAATTATTTTTTTTCCAATAGAGGTATATTTATTGGTGAAGTGTTCTGCCAAAAAAAATTTCATGTCACTAAACTGTTGGTAAAAACTCTATCGCTAAATGTTATTGAGAAAGATAAATTGATTCTATTTAAATTATAATAATTCCAATAGATAATATATATGTTTAAAAAAATTTAAAAACAAATTAATATGACTAATATATCTATTGGTAATATTATTAACATTTATAAAAAATATCAACAATAAATATTTGTTTGTAAACTATCTTGAAAAAATCCGTGTTCTAATATTTATTGTTAAAATTTTATATTTTTCTTATTAATATAAATATATATAACATATTACAATATAAATAGCTTATATAAACACTAAAAAATGAGAGTTTATTTTAAAAATAACATTCCAATATTATTTAAATACATCTTCAAACTTCTTGAAAAGACAATAAACTTCAAGAAACATATTACAAACATGTTTAAACATGTTAAAACACCAAGCCCCATAACATGTAAATCAATGAAACTTCATCTACAATATATTTTTGACAAACATCAGACAATGATTTCATTGAATTTTCATAACATCAAAAGATAAATTATCTACTATTGTGGATCAAGACATGCACAACTTCATCGTCATCCCTTTTATTTTATTTGACCTCCCTTCTATGATTGAAGAAACACATATCCTCACATGCTCTACTTTATACATGAAATGTCACGAGAAGTGTTCTGATCACACAAACAAATAAATTGGAAAAAAGTTTCATTTAAATGTGAGATATAAAAATTATAACATATGATATAAAACTATCATCGAGTGATCACAACAAGAGGATAATCCTAGTAGTGAAAACAACCATAAGATGATCTAACTACCATAAAGTGAAAATTTTCGGTTTTCAATAAACACAAAAAAAATCAAAAGAATAACCTAAAACAATGAAAGTTTGGAAAAGCTAGACCTCATCAATTTTAAAAGGGAAATAGAATGCATTCTTGACCATTCACCAAGTTCTCACTTTGAATCACATCCCCAGATTTGATCTGTTTGATAAATTATATACCATCAGTTGTGTATCTATATAATTAAAAAAAGTAGAAAAATTAACTAGCATTTCAAAATACAAAACCAGAGACCTTTTTGGATCATTATAAAATTACTTACAACAAAACAATCATTGAATCATAAGAATTAACCAGAATCATAAAATTGGGCATCAACAAATGACAATCCCATTACACTCACTTACAACATAATGGGTTCACAATATTCCTCTAAAAAGAAAATTTAACACAAAGTCAATGAAAATACCATTAATCTTCTTCAGATGGAACTTTGGCTTCTCTTATTATATAGATATAATAAAATTGTATTTGGAGACGAATAACCTTCAAAAACATTACTATGTGCCCTAGAAACTAATCCATAAATAGAAAGTGTATGAACCACCAAGTCTCCATCCTATTAAAAACTCCCACAAACTTGTAGGACATGTTTCGTATAGTTAATTTTTTTACTCCCAGAGGTAAAACATTATTTTTTCCATATAAAATAATTAACAAATGTTCTCTAATTCAAATACATAAACACTCAATCATGTTCTACAAGGTGGCTTTAATTGAACAGATGGAATTATTTCAAGAGGAATGTTCTAGCCGAAGTTTCCAACATCAGATATAATGGATTGATTGACACAGTTCTACTTCAAACCATTGTATATTCCATCAATTCCCGGATTTTTGAAATACCACAAAAACTATAAAATTATCAACCCTAACTACAATAAGAATATATAACGAATACCCAAAAAATTCCCATAATGCATGATAAAAAAATAACCAATGAGAAAAAAATATAAAAATTACTAGAAGAACCAATGAATGTAAAAAAAATTACAAATGACCACATTTAAAAAAGATATCCAATGACCTAATAAATTGACAATAAAAAGAGTGATATCAAAATAATAAGAAGATTATATAACATGTGACCACAACACATTTAGAATGGCACTGACTTCAATTATGATTGACATAACTCAAAATTCTATAATCTATTACAAACCATATGATTCATGAGGTGGTTACCCACCCCACATCCATAAATATTTTATTAAAGAAAATATAGGTTGTAGTGCATACACAAGGTGAAATTTTACAATCAATGAATTGAAATACATTTCAAGTATACATGACATTAACACATATATCATAGAGAAAGAAAGTTCACCATTATTGACAGACACCATAGCCATTCTCCAGTGAAATATGAAACAAGAGTATCTAATAAAATATAATATTCCAGTCACTCCACATCCCATTTGTTAGACCAACAACAATTCCTAAAGAGCAGTAATTTATGAAGAGAAGAATCCAGGCTTGTTGCAGATCAAACAAGAACTCTCATCAAAAAAATATATTTCCATTAAGAGAATTGAATTCCATAGAGAAGGCTCACATCCCAGAATTCTTAGCATGCATATAATACCAAAAATACCAGATCCGTCATGGAAAAGACTTGGAATCCAACCTAACGAACAAATTTTAATCTCTTTAGTGAGTCTTTACGTTAGTTCCTCACTCGGAAAAACCTGATCCTTTGAGCAGCCTCAATGACAAACCCAAAAACTGCATGAACAGAGATCATCACACCCAAATCAATGAAATCTAGAACTATTTAGATTTTCCTATAATATTATACAAACACCAAGGAATACAACATCAATTATAGGAAGATAGGGAAAATCAACAATCAGCAAATAATCGGGGATCACAAACTGCTATTAAAACTCCTTAATGATTATAATTCATTCCCTTCTGGAGAGAGATGGTAAAAGATAACATCTAGTAAATCATCCAAATCACAAAAAAATATAACGGATTCGAAGAATTCTAGTACGGAAACCAAACCTAATCCACCCCCTCTTCAAGCTTTGTTCTTATCTTTCATCCCATTCCATGTCTTACTCAAAACCTTTACATCAAAAAAGACATGTTTTTTATTCATCTCCACAATCATCTTCTCTGCATAATCCCCCACCTTATCCTCATATCTCTTGAATAGAAATAGAACCATGTGAAGGAAAAAAAATTAGAACAACCTCACAAAATCGTAGCAACTCCCATGAATGTAAAGAACCCACATGCCCGCAACGTCTTCAAATCATTTCCCAAAGTTAACTCTCTTAAAAAGGCCACTCCTTGCTTAGCTTTTGATAGTAGAATATATACGATCTGAAACACTGGGCCTTATAGAATATTCACATCTAGAAATACGCAGTGGGTTCTTATTGATGATGGTGGATGCATCACACCACATGAAGCACAATGTAAGAGAGAGTATCATGAAATGGAAAATTAGAGTGAGTAGCTTTTATATAGGTAATTTCTACAGAATCCACATCATTGATTCCACTATCTGATCCCCTATAGAGATTTTTTTATGCCTCCAAAGAATTAAATCTACAACTTTTCTACCATAGGATCATGTGCATCTACTTCTCTCTCTCGAAGAGGCACTAAACCTAGTTCTACATGGAAGAAGAAATTGAATTCTCATAGTTAGAATCCTTGGAATTAGACAATTATCATCCTTGAATCTTCTCTACTATCTCATCCATGGTGATCAATTCACTTAAGGGGATTTCTGATTCTTAAAAATTTAAAAAAAACAAACCTCCAAAAAACCCAATCCCACATTATTTTTTGATTCGATAAAATGATCCCACCCTGAATCTAAAGTCTATCACAAGATGAAATATCCTCAGTTCTAAAAATCCTTACACGGTTATGGATAAAACAAACCAAAATTAGGGATCAAAAAACATAATCATGAATAATCAATAAATAAAAATCCCAAAAAAGGTTAGGGGTTAGATGGGTCATGCATACTTAAAGGAATAGAGGGAAAATCACAATGAAAAGGGAAGAATAATAGAGTGGAGGAGAAGTAATTCTAAGTAGATCATACTACCTGCAAAATTAGAAGGAGATATGGCCATATTCCATGGACAGAGGAGAAGGGAGGTGTGCTGCTGGGATTCCTCTTAGCTGGGGCATTCCACGTATGAAGGGGATGGGGAGAGAAGACAAATGGGAGAAAGGGAGAAGGGAAATGTAAAAACATATTAATAATAATAATAAATTATTTTTTTATAAGAAAACGAAATTAATGTGGTTGAGTGTTAAAATGAAAGACACGATAATGGTGATATGATAACAGTGGCTTCAGACTTTTAATTTAAGGGAGAGAGTGTCATATTGTTGGAACAATTTAAAAAAATATCATGATTTATAATAAATTTATATATATTCTGAATAAATAATTATGTTATATACATCTAATAAAATTATATATATGTGATTTTTTTACAACATTAAATCTAATCCAAGTCTCCAAAAATTATAATCATTTGTCATCAATTTTATATCAGATATATATACATATAAATATATATAATCAAAAACATATAATGTGTCAATCAAAATATATGATTATATGATTTTATTAAAATATTTATAATTTATATCATTTATGGGAGAAATTCTCTTTATATATATACATATATTTTTATAAATTATTTTCCATTGTGGATAATTTATTGCAAAAAATTTTGATAATGGTAAAAGGGTTTTCATAATATCAATTAATGAAAATATATTCATTTGTTAGTAAAACAAATGTTATAATTAATATAATGAAGTAATAGATATAATTTTGGGTAAAAGATGTGTTGTTTTTAAACAATCAATATCAATAGATAAAACTGTTGGTAAAAACAAGTGTTGGTACATAATATATATACCAAAAAAAATTAATATCTTTTGGAATTTAACTTTATTTCCAACATATATGTTATCTGTCAATAAATTTCTATTGGTATAAGCCATTTTTAGTGTATTCTTAAAAATCATTCCATAATTATGATTCATGCCATCTATTAATTCATGTTTTCTAAATATTTTCTTAACATTAACATGGTGAAGATCATGATAGGGGTTTGTTAGTAGAATAGGATAATTTTGGAAAAACATGAACCCACAGAATTTATGTAAGTTCTCTTCTGAAACATGATGATGAATAGTAGTTTTTCAAAATTTAGTTAGAGTGTCTTCACAAAGTGTATCTGGATAAATTAAATGCTATCAAAAGAATTAAAATTGTGTTTTGACTAAAATTGGTTTTATTAGGTTACTAAAATCGTTTAATATTTTTTAGGGAAATGGTCTAATAGGAATTCTTTCAAACTTAACATAGTACAAAACAAAATATTGAAATACATTCTTGGATAGTAATATATTATTTTAAAAATCATGCTTAGCTTTTAAAATCTATGAAAATGTTTTAATAAAGTGTTATAAATAGCTTTTTAATATTGTTAATAAATTATTACTTTAGCATGGTAATTTTTTTCTTTAGGATATGTTTCACATGATATGTTCTAAATGTTTTAAATTTAAATTTTATACATTAACAATTGAGGAAAATAAACGTATAGATATTTTTTCGATGGAATACCAAATTGAATTTGTCATATATAAATGGTATAAATTTTTTTTCTCCAATCTATAATAATCACTTCTATTTGAAATAGTGTGAATAATTTTTTTTTAAAATGTGGTACATTCCTTGGTGTTATTGTGGTAGTTCAGTTATTATACATTGCTTGTTGGACTTATTATACCAGTCTATGTGAACTTTTTCTTGTATGAGAGGCATCTCCCATGGGAGATTGTGTTTAATGTATTGTTTATATTTTAACTTATTTTACTAAGAGTTGTGTTCAAAATATATCATGAAAATTGAGAGGTATCTCAATGAATGGTTGTTCGGACCAGTCCACTCCTTTCTTCTAGGTCGGTTTTGAATTTTTGAGGGTGAGAATAGTTCAAGAGTTATCATATATAATTTAATTGTCATCTTTGGTCTATTACATTGTGAAAATCCAGTGTTTGAAGTTTTTTAGGAGGTCAATATGACCTATTTCAACACTTTTCCAAAATTTCCAACTTCTCAAGTTCTCAAATGGTAGGTCGTGATGGTGAGTCACAACATTGACTCCCCCGGTAGCTCTCAATGGTGACTCAGAGTAGTAGGTTGTGATGGTGAGTCAGAACAATGAGTCAAAATAGCGAGTCAGGGTCGTTGATTCAGAACAGTGAGTCACAATGGTGACTCACACCGGTAGCTCACAATGGCAAGTTAGAAATGGTGATTCCGGACCAGTGAGTCAGAATGGAGAGATGCATAGGTAACTTGCCGAATGGTGACTCACACTAGAGACTCGAACAAGTGACTTGTACTGGTTAATTGCACCAGTTACTCACCTAACTGTGAGTCATCTCTAAGAGTTTGTCAAATTTCTAGATTTTTTCATGTTTTTCAATTTTTTACCCTTTAAATTTTTTTTGACGTAAATTGAATTTAATAACATATTTATGGGGTTTTTGAAGTCTTTTATAAGGATATGAATCATATCATTAAATCCCTAAGAGTCTGGGGGAATTTAATTGATCAAAACATGTGGTTTTGTTGAGATCCATATTTAATTAAAATTCAAAACTATTTCATATTCAAGGTGTCTCAAATCTAATACCTCTAATATGGGGGCCTTCCATTATTCATTACGTATCCTTTCTCTTAATAAATAACATCCCCATAACATTTCTTCCCCAAGGAGTCATGCATTATGTTTCATCAGTTGGTTCATGTTTTCCTTAGAGTTTCTTATGATATATGTTCCCTGTCTTTGGCGTAAGAAGGAATTGTTGATCATTTATTCTTTGATGTAAGTTTTTTCACTCATTTCCCTTTATGTTTATCATGTGGGAAGGGCTTATTATTGTTAAATATTGTAAAAATTATATCAAATAGATTATAAAATATAAAAAATTGTTAATTTAAAATGTAATATGGAATGTGAACAACTAATAAATGAATGAAAACATCTTGGAATTTAATGAACCAATGTGTTCTTAATATGGGATTATTCAATATTTTTGAAATATGTTATATAGCTAAATTTGGTTTAAAATCATAATGTGACTTATTACTTCTGTTTTTCTTGTTTGGTATTGTACTAATGCTATGTGATTGGGAATATGAAATAAGACGTCTTTCTAAATGAAATGGGTTTTCTAATAAATGTAGAATGTGAGGATCTAAGTGGAAGATAAAGTGTGAAATATTTGTTAAAATAGAACCCTGAAATATGTCTTAAGGATTGAAAATTAATTTTTCATTGTGTTTTATTGTGTGACCTTAATGCATCCAAAGGTGGCTGCAATGTTGGTAGTCTTCTGATTTAGTCACCTGTTGTGGACCCATAGTATGGGATTTAGGGTTCAGTATCATATATATTACCTATATTTTCCTTATGATTTCTATACTCACCCCACCGAAGTTCAAGAATATGTGCTGAACACCCACATCATCATGGGGGATGGTGTCTTTCCCAAATAATCTGGGGTAGGATGGATGTCTAGCCTCCCACTCTTCTATATTCCATCTTCCAGGTGGTGATAGCCCAATAGTCTTCAAAAATGTTGTGGTATTTTGAGGCATAAGAGTGTGTTGATGGGTGGTTCTTTAATAGGTGTCTTTGGGATGATATGTGTTATGATTTCATAGGTTTATTTGAGATAATATGTGGTTTATGGACCAATTGTATGCAGGCGTGATGTTATGTGGTTTGTGGAATAGGTGTCTGTGAGCCTGATGTTATGTGATTCATTTTTCCAGGTGATGGAAATAGCTATGAGGCCCAGGTTTTTATGAGCAGGATGTTATGTGATTCATTTCCCTAGGTGAGAGGACTATCTGTGAGGCCTAGGTGTGTGCGGGTTAGTTTTGATGTGATTTTTTTTGGAATGGGTGGGAGCACCTGGACATTTTTTATTTTGGTGTGAGAGAGACTAATCAGTGGGAACGTGGTGCAGGGTACACTATTATCGATGATCATTATATTAAATTACTTTACTTGTGTTATTTAATGTGTGTTTTAGTGAGGTCATAATGGTTAGTATACTTGCTTAATTGTAGTTTGCTTCTACTACATTCACACAAGTGAATTAGAATGCTATTTTCAAATTTTCACAAGGAATTTTGGAGTTCCTAATGATTTTACCTGTATAGACACCCTACGTATGTAAAAAAACTATTTTCAAGATTCTAGGAGGTTTATGTTGACCGTGATGGACCTTACTAGCTTGAACATTAGACCTGTTGTTGTGTTGTTTCCTTAGCTTTTTAATCTTTTGGGTTTTCATTTAAAAACTTTTATATGTATTAGTTTTGATTTATACAAGTATCGTGGGATGATTTGGATTTCATATATATATATAGATACATACCTTTGAATTTTTTGGGGATGAACCATCTTATCTCCTAATATTGTTTCCTTAAATAGGGAAATGCCTTCCATTTTGTGAGACATTTACAGCCTTGGTGTTGGTTTCCACCCTAGGGCCTATTGGAGGTGAGGCTTAGGGGGTCGTTATCCCCCTTTATTCATTTTCATCCTAGGAGGGGCATCTTTTTAGGGAGGGGTCATGACAATTTAAAAGGTTCCTCTTATGGGGTTTGTATTTTTTTACATATTAGCTAAGTTGGTAAATTTTGTAACCTATAATTTGAACATAATGAAATTATGGTTATGATAAAATAGATATTATCATTCCATCTAAAAAAGGATAGTAATAACATTACCATATCATCCCAAATTTTTTGAATCAAATATAATAGACCAATAAATAAATATGAAGGTAAAACATAATACATTTTTTATAGTGAGATCTGTTATCCTCACCAAAAATATCAGCATCTTACACACAATTATATTTTTCAACTCTCAAATGTTTCTATATTAAATTAATGATATGTTAAACCATTATATTAAAATATTATATATTCTTCATTTATAAACTATTTTGTAAATAATCTTGAATTTAATTGTCTTTCAAAATGATTAGGTCAAAATTAATGATCTGAAATATACCCACATATTGAAACTCTTTAGTCATTACTTGAAATGGTTAATGAGGTAAAATTGGGATAAAAATTGTTACATTATACATATTTATTATTTAAAATTTTGGAAGGGTTTTTATATGAAATTAATATTTTATGAGGTTATTCAACACATTTCATTTTACCAGATAATGTTTGTATTATAATATATCTATCCTCATTGAGAAGTTAAATATCCCAAACTATTAGCTTGAATAATTCTAATTGAAATTAATATATTTCTGTCCACTCAGCTTCATGTAATTATCCTTATATTTAAATATGATGAATTATTTTTAGTTGATATATATTTTCATATTATAAAATGAAAACATAGGTAACTAAAATCCTAAAATCTACAATTCTTATTTTACACATTAATTGGTTTCATATATGTAGTAAGTTTATTTCATTCCAAACTGATAAGAAAATATGAATAAAATATAAATGAATTAATTATAATTAAAAATATAATTATCATATTCATAAATGTTTTTAATGTACCAAATATATTTATTACTCGTATGCACATCATTTCGAGTGTCAAAAATATATCATTATAAAAAAATTATTGAACATTAAGTTGTAGTGATAGCCCCATTTTTTATAGTTTTGGTCATTGAGCCAATAAATATAAGTAAAGCATTTTTAATTATAGAGTTATCTGTCCATCCAAACATTCATGTAAAATATAAAATCATGTTATGAATGGTTATTAGATCATGAAAGGATTTTTCATTTTTCGAAAAAAATATATGGATTGGAGGTACTATGATTGAATATGTCATTCCTATTGGGTGATTTTATCACTAGAAAAACATAATTAAAACATAAGTGAAAATTATATAAATTATTATTTAACCCCTTCATTAAACCAGATCATTGTAGAGTAAATCATGCATTACTGACTTATATCATCGATATCAATTTGTAATTTGTATAATAAATCTGGATTGAGTAGTAAAATTTATATATTAAAGATTGTAAAAAGAATTGGGCTGAATATTATAATTTTTTGAGTCTATACCAATATACTGAATAGATGATGCATTATCCCATTCATGTTTTTTAGTAACAATTCACGTCAATAAAATTAATCTATACGAGTAACATAAAATCATTATCTTTTTATTTGATAATATAATCATGAATATTGTGTACAAATACATATAAAAATTCTTGTACAATGAATATTATTTTCAAGGAATATAAAATTTTATAAATTAATAATGTTGCTGAACATCATATAATGTTATTCTATTTTATTTTTAATTCCATTAATAAATATAATTGAATTATGAATTATTATAAAATATAGTAATATAGAACACAAACCATTTATTTTAAACATAAGCTTTTTGAATCATTGAATTTTATAAAATGATATAAAATATAATAATTTATAATAATTTATTAATTTCTAGTTATCTATAATAGTATAGCATAGAAGTTCTTATGTAAATTGAAAATAATACCACTGGTATCAGAGATAGATGTATATATTAATTTCATATTATATGCTTTCTAGAATTCATATTCTGGGTGTAGTGATAAACATTTGGAAACATCATGTTTGAATGGTATAAGGTGTTATTCTAGACTATAACTAAATTATATATAGTGAGTACATTGATTACAATTAAAAAAATAGGTAATGTAAAATTTTTATAAACTGAAGTAGATTAAATATTTAAGTATCTTACATTGATATGTACTCATATTTGAAATTTTTTATTGATTTTCTTAACATTACAAATTTTTTTAATTTAGTAATACCAAATAACACAATGTTATGGTTACACTATTGGTCAACATGTAAATAATAAAATATATATGAAACATTAGTGTTGAAATCCTAATTTTCCATTTTATTTTATTTTTATGAATGAAATTATATTAATAATAGTTAGAGGCATACCATCTTCAATGATTAAGATTAATTTCAGAATAATATCTGTTGAAAATTAGTTTCCACAATATAGAATTGTCATTAATTATTTTTTTTATTAATTTTTATTTGAAAATAGAGGTTATTATTTTCAATGAACTGACATATTCTTATAATATATAAATGTTCACCCCCATAATGTAAACACTAAATTAGAACTATTATATAACTATGGTGTAAATATTGTATATCATGGAGTAATTTTTCTTATAAGCAATCTAAGTCATTTTTTCATTCAATTATGTTAGGTAATAGGAGGCCTTACAATTATGCATTTTAGATGATTACCTACACAACCAGAATAATCAGTTAGTATGGGATTATAGTAAAAGGGTAATGGTGGATTTTACATTGAAAATAATTGACTGAAATTAGCTATTGGAGTAAAGCATAGAATATTCATTGTAATACAAGATAAAAGGAGATTTCAACTAAACTATATACTAACAATTTTGATAATGTATTTGAATATAGACGTAATATTTCATCTCAATGATAACCAAAATTATTTATTTTACTAAAGTTGGATAATTGGATAATAGATTATATTATAATATTACCAATGGTTAAACATGTTATATTGTGGTATTTAAATGAGTATATAATTAATTAAAACCTATATAATTGTATTATATTTAAAAAATTTAATAATATATGAAATTAATTTTTTCAAAAGAATATCAGGTCGTTAACTGGTTCTATAATTACCTTATGAAATATCCTAGATTTCATGGATTTGGCATCTTGATTATTATAAATTTCTTACATATGTATGATTGTAAGAGGCATGTATAAGGATATATCATGATCCAAAGTTAAGGATTTTTTTATATGAATATATTTTTGATCCTTTAATATAATTTTTATATAAGAAATGAAAATAATATTAGTTAGTTAAATTAAAATATAATATATGGATTTAACAATGGTATTTTGCAATAAAATTGAACAATCTCAAAAATATATAAGACGACACATACTTATTTTACAATAAATACATATATAATATATAAAAATTTTGATTATAGAGTTTTATAAGTTAATATATAATATTATTATATAGGTAATGCATATAGATTATAAAAAATGCGAATTGTATTGAATATATTTAATATTAGATTGATAATGAAGACCAAAGATTTGAAGATAGTGGAATGAAATATCCATGCAATAGGAAAAAAGATTCATTCTTAATATTAGGCTCTGGAATTGAAATATGAAAATGTTAACATTATAGACATTCTTCTACAATATAAAATGGAAGCAAATATTGAGGACTGGAGTGCCTAATCCTTGAGAAAGTCATAATAGAATTGAATTATATAATATAGATTATAAATAAGTTATACCACAATAATTTTTTAATAAATATAAAATCATAAATTATTAATATAAATATTTCACAATGAAAAGATATATAGTATAAGGATAATAACACAGGGTTTTAGGGACATAGAAAATTGGTTGTAATGAAAATTAGTAAATTAGTTAATAAAGATCATTTCACTTTTATGGTAACATTAATTTAAAGAACGATAACTGAACATTCCAAATTAGATTATCACTACAATTCTTCACCCAAAAAATTGAAAACTTTATCTTTCATGAAATGGAAAATTAGACACCCATAATAAATGATTTCGTTGTTAACATAATGGTGTTAGGGAACAGAGTTGATAATGTGAGGTAACATGATGATATTAATGATGTTATAGAATGAGAAAACATGAAGGAACACTAAGGAAATGGGTAATATGGTAATGAAGACTTGGATACTGAGGTAAAACTTAATTTGGATAAGGAATCTATGAGGAGATTGAGTATATATTCTTCTTGTGACTTCCTAGTAGTGAGTGAGAAGATACCAATTTAAAATATAATATGATTTAATAAAAAAATATCTAATGAGCTAAACCATAATTAATTTCATATATTTTTAGTTTTTAAAAAACACCTCTATTTTTTACAATTTTAGAAATAAAAAATTATTTTTATTTATTACTTTTATTTTAATTATTGTTATCATATATAAATATATTATATACCTATATATACAAATATTAAAATATATAAATAAGTAAACATATATATTTATATATATGTTCAATCATATATTTTCATATATTTACACACATAATTAAATATATTATAATATATATACATGCTTTATAAACACACACAAAGCTATATATACATATATACAAATATATAAAAATATATTTGTATAAACCTTGTATAATTTTATAGTTGAATAAATGATTTAATTCGATTATTTTGGGAAAATTATATTCTATTTTAAAAACAACTATGAAAAAATATATAAACTTATTGAAAATTTCTTCAAATGAATTTTAGAAATATCTTGACCATTGTTATCTAAAAAAGATCCAGATTTTTGGGATTGAGTTTACATGGATCTTGCATTCCATAAGTGGAAGGAAATAACACAAAATTGAAAACCTTTTTATTTCAAATGACGGGGTTTCCATATTACTGTTCCACATTGATGTATTAACATGATGCTCTTATATCTATTTCACATCCTTACTGCCATTACGAGTGGTGACAATAGAATATATCTACTCCCTTTTATATAAAATAATTCATGGTTTGGTATGTATGAATGGTTTTATATTATATTAATATAATTGACAAATAAGAACTATATATTTTCATGATATATATTTCTCTTGAATCATAATATAAATAAAATTTATTTGAAATATGATAGTTAAAAAATTAGACTACTTGATTTAGATATTAAGTTGTTGAAATATGACATATATCTCTACTAAAATCTGAAGTTTCCCAATGACTCTATCTTCCTAGTGTACATTCACAATTATATTAAGCTATATTAAGATATTTTTATTAAGAAATAGATATATAGGAAATTATATCACATAAATTGGATATCTGAGTAAGCAAGAGACACAAAAAAAATTAATTACATGCATTGTGAAATGATATTTCAGAATCTTAATTCAAGATTGAAATTTTAGGAGAATATCCAAAAATTTTGTGAATATTTCATCCTATCCTTGATTTTATATTTTATTAATCTCATTAATAAAGTCTATATAATTTATAATAGAATAAATTTGGATGTTAAAATTCTTGTTTGGAATGAAATACAAAATTCCATCATCACTGATTCTCCTACTCAACATGAGGTTAAAAAACCCCTACTTTTCTAAACATATATAGCCCCAATGGTACACCTTGTTTCAGAAAAATATTTTTTTAATCTCTATATTGTCACGAACCAACCGAGTTACCTTGGTATCCTGATAACTATGGTGGTCCTGGCATAGCCTAAAGGGTGTTCTCGATCCCAACGGGTGGGCAATTGGCACCTAGTATTAGACAACATGGATGTGGTAATAAATTTTCCATAAAACATTTTGTAAGAAAAACAAAAAATTAAATATAATTACAAAAGAAACTCATATAGTAGTAATATACTAGAATTCAATATGGAATTAAATCAAAAAGTAATATAAAAAAATAACAAAAATATGGAAAAACAACCCAGGTCCCCAAGGGAACAACTCAGCAAGTCCAAGGATCAACAACCGGATCCACCTCAAAGAGATCATTTCCCCTTTCTCGAATCTAGAAGGATATAATCTACAAACACATGAATCCCCAAGTTGGGTGGGAGATAAAAAACACGTAGCGTCTCACCAAGAATTCCATTATAGATTCCAATAATAGATTATCAAAAGGATTACTTTCAATTTTAAGATAAAACTGTTTGGAATTTTAAAGAATATTAAATAAAATCTTATTATATAGTTCAAATGATGGAAAAGACATTAAGAAATGTCTTAAAAGTGATGTAATATTTCTAAAACAATGGTTTAAATAAAACATTTTATATAAAATAGTTTATAAAATCTAGAATGCTTGTAAGTATTTTAACCACATTAGCATACATTTATACCTCAAATATAAAGAAAGCGACAAATATGGTCATCTACTATGTAGGTTTGAATGTTTTTGGCTATAAGACTTTGAAATATCTAACTGATCACTGAAATATTTTTATACCCACATCCCAATCATAATGATGAATGGTGAATCGTCCACTTAAAATAAAATTAATTCTTTCTCCACCATTTCATATTCTAATTTTTCATTAAAAATCAAAAATGGTTTTAATTCAAAACATGCATTTCCATCAAGATAAAACCCATGGGTTTCTATCAAAACTTTTTAAACCATCTTCACAAGTTTGAAATCAATTCAAAAAAAATACATAAATTTATAAATTCATTTAAACAATTAAATTAAACTATTTATTCTTAACAGTTTCCAACAAATCTAATATATGAATCAACCAATTTTCAAGAACACTCCCCAATTCAAAAGAATAGGGGGTTTTCATAATTTTAATGCCAAAACCATTTCAAGTATCCAAAATAATTGGAATTCTGTTTTATTAAATCAACTGATAAAAATTTTAAGAAACTAAATTTTAATCAAAAAATGAAACAAATAAAGCAATTCGATGTTATTCAATTTGGCTAAGCGGGATAGAACCCCCTACTTGTTTCTCAAAAATCAACACTCGTAACAAAACCCACCAACATGAACGAATGTGTAGAAGACCTTGAAGCTCAACCTATAAATGATATACAATATCAAAAATCAAAGATTTGTCAATTTTAGGGTGATATATTAAAATCCTAGAGGAGGAGAAAGAGAGAAATATGAAGAACGGGGGAGAAACTTAGTTGGGAATCACAGTACTATTTCAACAACAATGTAACACCTAAAAAAGGGACCTGGAAGTGTTAGAGGGTTCCAAGATCATCCAGGGATGAATTTAGGTTGATGAAATGAAACTAGAGTAGAAGATAAAAGAGGAACATAGACGTACTTCCTATTTAATAAACTGCAGTAGGGGTATTGCATGACGTGTAACCACTTTACATGTCATGAAAAAAATTAATTGTTATAACTACTGAAAAATGAATCTCATTGAATTAAAAATAAATTATTATTTATCTCATGACATGTAATTACTCATCATATCATATACCTTTCAGTGATTTAACCATTCTAGGTATGAACCTATCAACCATTACACGTCGTGTAACCAAGATACATGGCTTGTAACTATACTTCCCACTACAGAAATGGATGGTTAAAGCTATGAGTTTGAAAAATATATTACTTCACTATTATAGGCATCCTTCACATTCATTCTCAACCCTACCTAGTAAAAAAATTAAAAACAATGATATGTTTAAAGATGTACCTATTAGATTGGTAACAGGATGTTACAACCTCCCTACAATAAAAGAAGGTTTATCCCTAGAAGGTCTGTAAAGAAGATTCAATTCCAATAAGATGAGTTTGATAATCTCCCATCAGTTCCTCTCATTCCCAAGTCTCATGATTATTATAAAAATTATTACATAGCATATTAAACCATGTTGTCATCCCCCTATGAAGTTCCTTGGTCTGAGAATCAACTATCCTAACTTGACACTCAGTCAAAGATAAATCAGTTTCGATCTCAATAACACTCCAGCTCAAAACATGATATGGATAAGAGAGATACATTATCACTTGCAACACATGGAACACTTTAGGTATCAATGTCAGCTGTTTTGGAGGTTATAAATGGTATGAAAATTTCTCTACTTTCTCAGTAAGCTTGAATAGTCCCATAAAATGTCGAGAAGCCTTCTCTTGCCTCCCCAGTTATCATTGACCCAAATGGAGGTAAAACATTCAAAAACAGCTGGTCAAATATTGATAACTCCAATGGTCTACAGTGATGATCAATATAATAAATATATCGGATCTAGGTTTTTAACATTCACTGAGGAGTTAACTGAATCCTTTCCATCACCTCTTGTACAAAACTTCGTCTAGCCAAGGAAATTTCACCAATCATTGACAAACATAGTTTAGATTTACAAGGCTATCCATACAAGGCCTCAAAATGATCAATTTTAGTCATGGACTTGTAACTATTGTTATAAGAAAACTCAACCATCCACAAGGTATGAACTCAAGACCCACCCAAGTCAAGAACACAAGAGTGAATCATATCGTCAAGAATATGTATTGCTATTTTTATGTGGATTACTGACTATGGATGATAAGTCATTCTCAAATGGACCTAAGATTCCAGTTCTTCCTGAAGGCCTCTCCAAAATAGAAAAGTGAATAGTGGATACCTATCAAAAACTATAACATATGGAACTCTATGAAAATAGATAATCTTCCTCACATAGAAATTTTACACCACCTTAACATTGGTTGTATCAGGAATGGGTATGAAGTGAGCCGACTTGGTCAACATATTGATCACAAACCATATCACATTTTTCATTATATGGGTACAAGGAAACCCAACCACAAATTCCCTTGATTTTTCATCCAACTTCAAAGTAGGGACTAGAAGTGGCCAAATAAAACCCAAAGGACTTTGGTGCTTGGTATTAACCTTTTAGCACGTATAATAGCAAGAAACAAACTCAGCAATGCCTCATCCCATACCTGTCCAAAGAACTTCCACTGCATATCATAAAACATCATAGTGCTTTTGTGTTGTACAGCCCATTAGGAATCATGACATCCCCCCATCACAACCTTCCATGCTTCTAACAGCACAACAAAACAATTCTGGTAAAATAATACACACTGTTGGGAGATAAACCATAGGAAAACTATCTCCCCCCATAAAGAGAGTCTCTAATGGTACAAAATTCATCAGAAATGTATTAATCTCGAGGGATCATCTCAAGAATAGTAGTGGATAACTGATTTATAGAAAAATAAACCTCAACCCCAGATTCTGAAACTCAAATATGCAACTATTCAAAGAGGGCCATCAGATTCTACACTTATGAAGATTCATTCATTACCTGGGTCAAAATTTTCCTACTCAAAGCATCTGCAATGATATTATCCTTCCTCAGGGTATAGGAAATTTTAATGTCAAAATATTTCAGTTATTCCACTCAATGCCTATCATAAATGTTCATATGTTTTTGGGAGAAGTTATTACTCATGATCTTATGGTTTGAATACTTAGTAAACTTTTCTCTGTAAAGGCAATGTCGCCAACTCTTAAGAGTGCATATTGCAGTTGCAAGTTCAAGGTCATGGGGAGGATAATTCTTCTCGTGTGTCCTAAGATGATGAGAGACATAGCAAACTACATGATATCTTTTCATATGAACACATCCCAAGAATAAACCCGATGTATCACAAAACACCACATAGCCCAACCCAGCCTCTAGAAGAGTCCACACTGGTGTAGTATTCAAAAGGTTTTTCAGCTCTAGAAAATAATTCTGACATCAGTCATCACAAGAAAACTTAAATTTCATCTAATTTAGTATAGTCTTCAGATAGTCCAACTTTGAGAAATCCTTCACAAACTGATGATAATATCTAACTAATCCGAAGAAGCTCTGAATATGGAAGACATTATGTGGTTTCACCAAAGTCCTAATAGTCTTAAACATCTTAGGATCAACTGATATTTCTTATTCCGAAACTATGTATCCCAATAATTTCACTTTCTAAATACTAAAATTGGACAATGAAATCTTGGTATAATGTTAGTGATTTCTAAGTAGACTTATAAATCATCTAAAATAAAATACATGATCCTCCAAAACATAGAGTAAATGAGGATTTCATCTATAGAGACTACCAAGAAGATATACATATACTCATGGAAAATATTTTTCATCAAATCCATGAAAACATTATGATAATTTGTTGGACCAAAGGGAATCACAAGGAACTCATAATGGTCATACCTTCTTTGAAAGGCAGTTTTTAGATTGACAGATTCTTTTATTATTAGCTGATGGTTACCAGAATGAAGGTTGGTCTTCAAGAACCACTTATCCCCTTTTAACTGATCAAATAAACCATCAATCCATGGAAATAGATATTTTTACCTTATCGTAAATTTATGAACACATAATAAAATAGAATCATCATATTTCTTAGAAAAGAGAAATGACATCACCTATGGTGACATACTCAAGCATATAAATCCTTTCACAAGAAGATCGTCCCACCAGGACTTCATCTCTTTCATTTCAATTGGATCCATACAGTAATATGTAATAGAAACTGGTTGAGTGCCAGGTATTAATTCAATAAAAAACATGACCTCCCTTACTAGAGGTAAACCAGATAAATCAAAAGGTAACATGTCGGGAAACATGACAACAAATATAGGTATATCCCTACTCAATGATCCCCACTTCAGTTCATAATCGAAACTAATATTACCTTCCCCAAATCTGGATAAGAAGGCACATTCCAGCTCGACTTGGGGTCCCATTCTACTTGGAAGATAAGATACACAACACTGGGTGTAGTAAGGTAGTACCATAAAATATATCAATCAATAAAGGGTTTATTGTAAATGAAAAAATTCATTCTAAAAATGATGTTAAAAGGTTTAATTTAGAGGACCATAAAACTCTATGTTTTCTCCACATCTCCTAAAGAGAAGAAATAAGTGAGACTACAGAGACCATGCATTGTCTTCATTCCAAGGGGTGTAGTAATATCCACTGCACAATATAAAATCTCCATATGAATATTTTAAAAATTAACAATATGGGATGAAATAAATGAATGAGATACACCATTATCAAGTAGATTAATCAATAATGATTAAGATATAGTAATGGTACTTCTCCCAGTCACCGGACCCATATCTGCTTCTTCTGGAGACTCTTCCACTATGTGAATTAGCATCATTCTAAATGATTATGGTTGGAACCCTTGTATACATGAAGAGTATGATTTTCCTATAGATTTAAGAGGTGTTGATGATCATGTTTTACTATTTGGAGTGTAAAATATATGGAAGAATATATATAAGTTTCTTGAACATATATAGGAGATGCATTTTTTGGGTGCCTCGATGCAAACCCTCTTACAGAGTATTGACTTACTACCCTGATAGAAAGTCAATGGACTTACTCTCAGTGTTGTAGGAGGTCTGTAATGACCCTATAATTTAAAAATGATATGGGAATCACACTGCCACAATGAGAAAAAAGGAACTCCTCTCAACACTGACTTTCCAACTAGGTCCATCTAAACCATCATCTTCCTATCTAGAATATCAGCATAAGTTTGTAGATTCTTCACGAAAACCTATGAATAGATATTTGATTGAAATACCAATTCTAACAGTCAAGAATTAATACTCTTATAGGATACAATCTCAGGAAAAACTGCTTGAGTTCAGTAAAGCAACTTGAACACTCAATCATGGTTTTTTCGACCTGATCAAGGTTTAAAAACTCAACATCCTTGATCAATTCCATTTACACTAGATGGAACTAGTCATTGAAGGAACCTTTATGTATTTCCACACTAAGACCTTATATTTTTTTATCATCCCCATCATGTCCTACCATATCCTACTTAGTACCTCTATCACAAAGGAGGTACATTTTACCTTGATTATGTCTGATAACTCCAAGAACTCAAACAGATGTTCTATATTTCCCAACCATTCTTCATCATATAGAGGGTAAATGGAGCCTTTGAAAATTGGTGGCTTCTTGGGAAGGAAATATTGGGAACTAACTTTGAGAGTGTCCCTCTGAGGTTCCATATCTAGAGCCAAAATGTGAACTGGAGGTGGTTCTTGTCCCAGATCAAGGACAATGCGTACAATCACCCCATCTAGATTCAGGTCCACTAGAGGATTCACTTGCTGCAGTTCAGTAGAAGCTTCCTCCTAGATCTGATTCACATAGCTTCTTGTAGGCATGATGATAAAAAACATCATTATACAGAAATTAATACATTATATAATTTTCAAACAGAGCAATGATGGGAACATAATTACAACCAGTAGAACCAATAGGATTTTGATTTCACTCTATCCAAATATAAATAAGGAAAATACTAGAACTATCTACAATAATTATTTCCCTATCCACCCATAGAAACTTAAGGATCATTACGGCGAGAGATGCGTAGGGACTCAATCACAACTACCTCCTAAATCTTGAAAAGATTTCACAATGCATACTCACTACAAGACAAGAATCGCAAAAACCTCCATTTGATACCACTTTGTTATGAACCATCCCTGATACCCTGATTAACTGATAACTGAGTTTTTTCTTTCATAGCCTGAAGGGAATTCCCAATCCCCACAGGTTGGAAACTTGCACCTGGAATCATACAACATGAAATTCTGAACGAATTTTCCAAAAAACATAGTTGAAGAAAGACAAGAAAGTCAATATTAATACCAAAGAAACTCCATTAAGAGTAATGTACTAGAAGTTAAAATTCATTAATGCCCAAAGTACTAAAACCCAAATACCAAAATAGAGAAGAAAAACCCAAGTCCCAAAGGACAAAAATCACTAAGTCCAAGGTTAAATAGATGGATCCACCTTCAAGATATCCTTTCTCCTTACTCGAACCCAGATAGAGAAAATCTACAAACACCAAAAGCTACAAGAAAGGTGAGGGTTAAGAATTCTAGTAGGGTATCACCAAGGATTATATAAAAAATTATAACAATATATTAACCAAATTAATACTTTCAACTTCAAAATAAATAGGTTTGTAATTTTAAATCATATTTAAAAAAAGAATGTTATATAATTCAATAGATGGAAAATACATTAGGTCAGGTCTTACAAGTGATGTAATATTTCCAAAATAATATATTAAATAAAAAATATATATTAAATTATTTATATAAATTCATAAGAAATGTAAATAAGTTTAATAACATTGGAATACCTTTATATCTCATATATAAAGAAAGAGATCGTTTCAGTCTATAAGACTAAGCACTATCTATGTGATCATGGTAATATGGCTATACACACATCCCTAAAATAGTAGAAAATGTTGACTCGTCACCATCCCAAAGGGAATGTGCCCTATTGAATTTATGTTTTAGAACGCCGTATAATCATAGAGTGTGTCTAAATGACTCAAAAATCTTCCTAATGATTTCATGTCATCTTAAAAAATCAAGGATGGGAAATTTATTTTAAGAATACTTAAAAAAAATTAAATCCCATTCCCTGTTTCCAATTCCAATTTTCCATTTAAAACCAAAACACATTTTAATAAAAAAACATGAATTTATAATAATATAATCCCACTAGGTTTATATCAAGACTTTTTAATCCATTTTTACATGTTTGAAATCAATTCAAAACCAATTCTTTCAATTTCAAAATTTATTTTTATAATTAAATTAAACAATTTAATCTAAATAGTTTCCATTAAATATATAATTTAAATTAAAAAAATTAAATCAACTAATTTCCATAAACACACCCCACTTCAATGGAAATGAGGGTTTACCCAATTTTCATACCAAATCTATTTCAAATATTCCAATTTGATGGAAATGGTTTTTATTAAATCAATTGAAATAAAGTTTGAGAAATTGAATTTAAATAAATAACTGGAAAAAAATCAATCAATTAATGGTTAATCAGTTTGTCTAAAGAGACAGAAATACATACCCCTTTCTTGAACTCAACACTCGAAACAAAACCTGAAAAACAAGAACGAAGGCGTAAAAGACATAGAAACTCAACCAATAAATGATATCCAACAACATTGATCATAGTTCCATCCATTCTAGTTTGATCTATTGAAATTACACATGAGGAGGAAGAGTGAAAGAAAAATAATGAGGGAAAAACTTACCCAGTAATCACACCGCCAACACAACGATGATATAACACCAAATGAAGGGATCCAGAAGGGTTAGAGAGCTCCACTATTGGATGGGAAAAGATTTTGGTTGATATGAATGAAATTGGAGTGTAGTGAAAATGGGAATATCATCTATGTTGTATGTTTAAAAACCGTGGTTGGGGGATTTCCCAACCTGTAACCCTATTACACATCATGAAATAGTTAATTTCCATAAACAATGAAAAACATGTCACTTAAAATTAAATACCAATATTTAATTAAATCACTATGTGTAATGACTCTGCATGTGATGTAACTTCCACAGTGTGAACCTTTCATAGTATGCACCCAGTAACCATTACACATCATGTGACCAAGTTACACGGCATGGAACTCTCCTACCGCCTATAGAAATGGTCATTTAAATCCAAGAGTCCATAAAATATTTTCCTTAACCATTATATGTATCCTATAAATTCACTCTTTGTTGTACCCTAATAATTAAAAGAAAAAACCATGAAAATGTTAAAGATGACATGTCATATCGGTAATGGGATATTACATATAGATATTATTTTTGAAAATGTATCCCAAGAGAGCATGCAATTTTTCCCTATGAATTTATAAAAATTGGTATCAAATCACATTTTATTAATCAAATCCTGTAAAATTATAAATTCATTGATGTTAAATAGAATAGAACTATTGTTGTGGGTAATACATTTCCTAATATTATCATTAAAATTTTATATATCCCCCCAAGTATCATGCCAAACAATATGGTCTCAACAAATCAATTAAACTTCTCCCATGGTAAGATTATTAAGAATATTTATTCAATGCTATAATGTGTGTGAATATTCTTCATATAAATCTAAGAATGGAAACATGGCCTTTAAATTATATGCTTCAAATTAATTCTAAATACATTAATGAAACTATATTAAGAAAATTTTCAGATGGTGTTTCATTTATAATGTGTTCCTCGCATTTAATAATGCACTTATTTAAAAAAACAATATCTATATTATACTTAATGTCTTGCCAAAGGGTTAATTTAAATTCACTGGAGGGAATATACATGGTAACTCCATTTATTTCCTAAAATTTAAAATTTTAAAAGAATATCTAAGAAAATTACTTCTTAATGCTTCCTCAACTATTTCTCTATCACCTATCAAGGCACCAAGAAATTTCAATTCTCTTAGTCACTTATTTTATATAGATGGTCTCCTTAAATTATATAGAGTAAATTAAACTAAACATCACACTATCATGGATCTATTTAGATTTTATGAAAATATTATTGGAAATATCTTCATTTTAGAAAATATTATTTTATTTTGGGAAATAGTGTTTTATCTGATTTTATATCACATTATGTATTCTCAAAGCATCAACATGGGAAAAATTCATTAAACTAACTGGGGTGGCCTATTCTATAGTATAATTTTCTACCTATACATTATGGGTATTTCTACTAAAATCCCCTATAATTTGGTCACATATAATAGAAACATTTTTTATTATAAATGGAAAATATTTCTCAAGAACCCCATCATTATATCTTGGGTTTTCCTCACATTCCATGTATATAAATGGTTTTTGGAATTATAAAAATATTTTAATTGAAAATTTAAAACATTATATAGATTTTCTACATTTATCATGAAATATTCTATCAATATTCCCTAGAAACTTTTTTCAATAAACCTAATCATGGTGAGTTTCGTATGAGAATCGTCTAAATCCTCAATTATTACAAGATTTCATGCTTTAATATGAGTTTTATAAGAATAAATTCACAATACAATAGTATTATAAAATAATATATTATTATAAAACTCATTAAGTATAATTGGTTTATTCTTTGGCCATCTATCTAGTAGGTTATTTAGGATGTGTATGGTGATATTTCTATTCACATTTATTTGTTCCCTTAATAACACATACAAATTATTTTTGGAATGTTATGTTTCAAGATAGTTTTATACATAAACTATATCCAGGATATGATGGTGTTTAAAAAACACAATTCTCATATTCTCTTAATCAGGAGGAGTTGGTGACTAGAAACATTCCTCCCCAGATGACACTGTAGATCCTAGATTCCTAGTTTCTATAGAACAATATCTATATCTATAAAAAAATTATCTTATGTTTCCTCACTTTTATGTTATATTTTATGTATCAATTTGGTTCATTTTACATGCCCCAATTTATTATTAATTCATCCTATTTTTAGCGTATAGATATGACAAATACTGTATAACATACATCCAACCAATGACTGACTTCATGCTACTTATTTTTTTTTACTTATCTTATTTATTATTCCAATTATATTTGAATAATGTAATTGTATATTAATAGAGTGGTTATTATTTATATTAATTTAAAAAAATATTTTGGACAATTTGCTTTTAAAACATCTAATTTATTGTAGCCTAAATAAATTAAAGTGATATATATATGCATGTTTAATATCAATAAAAACACTGTTATTCTACATATGAATATTGTTATAGCCTTCTTCCAATTAATTTGGTCTACCTAAAATACTCTTATTTTCTTATTGAAAATTATTCCCTTTCAAGGTCATACAAAAAAAGTATTATTAAGTACACTCTATTGGATTTTAAAGTAGAGACTATCTAAATGAATAATGATTTTTTTCATTTTTTCATCATTAATACCATTGGTTTTTTAATGAAAACAAGGAATCCTAAAGGGTTTTTTATTTCATATGGTTACCACTTGGAATAATTATATGTTTCCAAGTGATGAACCTTCCTGGAGTACCATCCAAAAGGATATATGAGCTAATCATCCTCGGACCCGAAGAGTGCACTCGATCTGTATATTCCAGGGAAAAGCGCATGGGAATCAATAAACAACCATTTTTAATTTTTTTGAATCAAAAATATTATAATAATTAATGTACACGATGGAAACAACATCATATCAACAAATCAATACATACAAATAAATGTATAATTATATGTTAAAAAAATTAAAAGAAGAATATGACTACCAAAACCCATCTCATGTTGGTCAATGACCACAAAATATTTACCAGGTTACTGAATCTTGGTCAACTTAGAATGAATACAAAAATTATTATGGAGGCATGTGCACTTAATATATGTTCATGAGGGCTACAAAAACCAAATGATACATGTAGGGTGTGAGCTCTAAATCCTAGTATGATTTCACCAAAGATACCATACAACTACTTTATATGGAACTAAAAATATGAAAAAATATGAGTACAAAAAAATGAGTATGATTATTAGTTTGAAAATATAGTTTAAAATGTTTAAAAATCATTTATCAAACCAAAGATATAAAATAAGTAATTTAACCCTTAAAAACTATATATTTTCTTGAGAGGCCTTGAAACCCATTTCACAAGATTGGCTCATATCAGCAAATAAATGTAAAAATGTATACATGATATCAAAAGATATACAAGAGTAAATACAATAGAGACTAGGTGCATTATATCAATAAATATATCAATTAGGAAAGGAATCTCTGGTGACAAGTAGAGATAATGAACATTGTCATGTATCGATTATTAAGTATATGGATGTCAAGTGTGGAAACTGGGTAAAATAGTGAGTCTACCATTGAATAGGTAATAATAATTCATCATGATTAATATTCAAGAATAAATCAAGTCTTAGAGGTCACATGATAACTTGTTCCATGAACACCCACTTTCATAATCTGACATCCATATACTGAACCTTTAATGTTATCTATGAATCCCCCAGATGAGTTGTGAGTTCACCAGTGAAGCATATATGTAGGTCGTCTCATCTAACTACACAGTTTTTCCTGACTATTAAAAAATGGTTCTGAGGTAATCATGTTACAGGGATCACAATGGGGATCCTTATCAATATCAATCATGGGATCACATCCTCAAATAACATATCACTCTCACCATGATCTCCCCCAACATAAATAATAACCACTTCAATACCTATCAATGATATTTAAATGAATCAATAATAATAATAATAATAATAAAGGGTTTACTACATTATAGGATCACAATAATGTGAAAATCATTACATCAAAAAACATAAATTTACATTTATAACCATTTCGTCAATTCAACTTTTAAAATGGTATCCATATCCACTTTCGTTCAGAATCCATCACGGTAATGTCAAACTGAACTTTAAAACAATAATTTATGTCAAAACATCCTAATACCATTCAAGGATGTTTCCCATTTTAAAAATATTTGAATATGTTACAAAACATCGGTTTGCACACTATTTCAATGTGAATAAATCACTCATTTAAAATCACACTAGATATGCATATTTAAAAACATGATGAAATCATTCAAAGAGACCACTTTGTATTTTCATGAATTAATGAATTTTTAACCATTTATAAAACATAAAATAACTTATCCCAGTTCATTAAAATTGTGTAATTTAATTTTAGGAACCAAATACTAGTCCAATTCCCTCACATTCACCAAATTATCCCATAAAATTTCATTGAAAATAAATCCAAGAGAACATTGAAAACAGACATTCACAAAATTTTAAAAGTGATGATGATCATATCTATTCAATTCATTCCATAATAAATTTAAATAAAAGAGATTCAATGATTCTTTCATAAGGAATATCAGGTACAACATTCATATAACCTGTTATAGAATTTATGAAACATGTATTTATGAATTCTCAAGAAAAAATGAAATAAATGATAAAGGAATATCATAGTAACACCTACTTGTAAATCTGAAATCCAACTACAAAGAGACATTAATAGTTCCCCTTTGATAGTGATCATCGAATTTCTGAATATAGATCCTGATTGACGTGACAAGAGACCCTAAATCCAAAAAACCACCTCCACCATCAATTCAAAATCAAAAAAAATCTATCACAACATCTAGGAAGAAGTAATAAAAATAATTAGAGAGATAAAAGTCCAAGAGAAGAATAACATACTAGAAGATGATCATTGCTTCAATCGGCACGTCAATGCACTAAGAGATGAAGTTGGAAGTTCCAAAACGCCTATTGAGTCCTCCCAAAAGTGAAATTATCAATTTAGGTTTATGTGGGAGGATTTTATGTTTAATAACTTCGGTATCAACATTTTAATTACAATTTTAGGGGAATCAAATTTCATTCACATTTTTTCCTAGTTTAGGTCAGACGATTAGCTCTAACCATGTTCCAAACCATGTTCCCCAAAGATAGCCACTGGACGAGTTTAATGGTTAGGATTCATGGTTCGTTTTAGCAGGTGAAATTGTACAACAACTTTTTTTCGGTTTTCATGGTTTGGTTGCACAGTTTTTCTTATCGTGTGTCATCCATGTGACCCCTACCCCAGATACTAGAAGGTTGCATGACATGGAAGCAAGGTCTGTAAAACATTGCACCGATTTTCCACAAGACAAAAAACCTTAAAAACTCTAAAAATCATTGGAAATAACATGCAAAGTGATCCAATAAAAGTATACTCAACTAAATGGTTTCAAATGCTTAAAATAAATTAACATTTTGTTACATGACATAGGCACTATGAGGTCAGTGGGATGTGGTGCAACATTTCCAAACGTTTGGGGATTCATCAAAGGTTATTTCACTAATTTTCTTTTGAATTACATTTCTTATTAAGAATAACTTCAAGCTATCAATATTTATGTTGATTATGTTAGGAGGATCAACTAGAATCATATATGGATTGGAAGTGAATCAATGGTTATTGTGTAAGAATTATAAGACTAGAATCTCATAGTTTACCAGCTTAACATTGAAGAGTGGATAGATTTATTGAGAAATTTATAGGGAATGCACATAAAAATTACTCATATATTTATATGGATAGTGATGAGGCTATTGACTCACTTTCAATAATTTTTGTTGGGGAAATATCTCATGTTGGTCTTTTTTCCTTCTTACAAATTGTATGTATCACTCTAACTCTAATATTATTAAGATCACCCACCCCCATTTTTGTCACATTCTATTATAGTCACTCTCTCATTTTCAATTAAATTAAATGGGTATGGGTCTTTTAAACCTATGAAAATTTTTCTATTTATTATAATTATATAAACACTTCTGTTAAATATATATTCTAAATTAGAATATAAATGAATTATATATATAATGAGTTTAAATATAATATAAATATATAAATTCATTTATTTATAGATGGAAATAATATTTATATTTATTTGTTTATTTTTATGTATATTTACATGCATTATAAAAAAATGAAATATAAATTTATTTATTAATTATGCATGTGAATATTTTTGAAATGAGTTATAAAAAATATAATAAATTCACTAATTGTATTTTATAAATACATATGGGTGTATATATGTATATATATAATTTTATAATAATAAATAAATAAATATTTAAAAATACTCTATGTTAATAATTCATTTCTTATTTTTTGTGATAGTTTTAACCGCCCTCAAGAAAAATATTTTAAAATTACATATCAGGATACATAATAATTATTATTATAATAACAAGTATTTTAATTTATTTTTATTAAAAGAAAATATATATTTGTAGTAATAATAATATTACATAGTAATTAATTATTTCCATATCTGTGATTTGTATAAATATATAATATAAATCTATTTATAATAAATTTCTTTATACATAATGTGTTAAATAAATTCATAAGAAATATATACATATATTTATCATATAAATCAATATTATTACATGATACATATTTAGAAGTATCTAATGTATTATATAAATAAATATATAAATAAATTAAAAAAATAAAGGTATATATTAATACATAATTACAAGTAATCTTATAAATACATTTATTAAATTTATTAATAAATTAATATGTCCATATAAATTATCATATTAAATAATGTGTCCATGTTAGAAACTGTTTTTAAAAACTACAAGGAAAATATTAAGTGGGTGTTATGACAATAACTAGCTTAAAAATTACACTACTTAATGACTATAATTTTTGTAACTATCATTTTTATCAAATATTTTTATATATTTATAAGACATGTGTAATGTTATCACATAAAATATTTCTTATTTTCATGTAACAATATTCCATGTTATAAAACATTTATGATAAATATAAATTAAAGTTGGTAAATATTGGACTTATGTTCAATGAATATGAGTACATACATAAAATGATAATTATATTTGTAATAAACCATGTGACTGACCCGTATTGCATTATATTATCCATTTTATATTTTTTTATTCAATGTGAATTCATCTTAATGAATTATAATTACACATGATGTCTAATAAAATTGATCAAATTTATAAATGTTGGAATACATATGGAGTAGAAATACATGTATCATGTGAGTATAGTAAAAATATGAGTCACAAATTAAAAATTGTTAATATGAGAAAATATGTTGGCATAGATTGTGTTGAGAAAATCAGAGTGATAAATGATTTAAAACTTATTGATTGTCATAATTTCATTAAGAGAATGATGAACTCAGAAAATTATCCATTATATGATGTGGTATGCAAATTAAAATTTTATCAATAGTAATAAATGTATATTTATACATGTTTCTAGTTTTAAGGGCATAAATTTTATCTATACAAACATTTCTTAATTTGGGAATATTGAACAAATATAAATGTGTCCTAATAAAAAGTTGGTTTAATTTTCTAATGAAAATGAGTTAATAAAAAGAGTTGAAAGTATAAAAAAAATGGTTTTTGACAATATTATATCTACAATTCAGAGGACATCAGAATGCCTCATCAGGCATCTCTAGGGTTATACCGATGTTAGCCAGAACTTTAACCCCTCCTCAACCTGAGGGGGTGATGGAATTGTTTCATCACCTATTGTGGGATCATCCCTATGATTATCTCTCTTCACCAATTTTGGGGTTCTCCCCACATTCCCTAGTATCACATTACCCCCATTGTTTATTGGATTTTAGATTAGATCCTCTTTACTTATGATGTCCCTCGCAGAGTTATCAAAATATTTTTCACTACCAAAAATCACCATGGTATCTCATAGTGGATGGAAGAGGCTTTCAATGGCTACAGTCCACAAATTCTTCAATTCAAATAGGTGTCATCATTATCATAATGTGGTTATATTGATCGACTCTCAAAAAAGGATGATTCATTTTTTCATTAACGAATCTATAGATCTTATGTAGTCTAGGATCATGTGTTGTATCTTAAATTATCATTTCCTTATCCTTCCTTGGTCCTTGGATAAGTACTTGCACTATGAACCTGAGACTATGGTGAGTTGGGTTCTTCTCTCAGGTTATCAACCCTCCTATAAAAAACATACCTTTTTTCTGATTCTAGGTAATATTATAGGTCACTTATTAGTTTTGGATCGCATGATCCAAAAGTTTTAATATCCCATTGAAACTTGAATATGCATTAAGTTTGAAAAATCTAAGCCCCCATTAGGTCTCATCTTAACTAAGATTGAAGAATAATACAGTCACAAAAGGATGATAACTTATGAGTCATAGAAAAACTATTTATCCTACTACTTCCTTAAAAGAAATTTAGCTCATAGTTGTGGTCATAGTGGAATCACTCCACCTGAATTGAAATTTATATGAAATCCTACCTCAATAGTCAGGGGGTTGTTGATGGGAATGACATCATTATTGTAGAGGGTTGTCCTCCTAAGAGTAATAGTTTAAATACATTTTATCGAGCCTATTATACAGACATAGTGATTTAACTTCACCTCCCAACAATGAGTTTAGATAAATATACATAATGTAAATACCTAAAATTTCAAATGAATTCACTTTTTCTGGTGGCAAGAGTGTGCTTGATGGTATTTTAAGGGAAATAGAGGGTATGTCTAGTCTCTGTAAAAGTAGTCTTGACATGGTATAGTCCAGTAAGTTGTCCAAAAATACATTCAGTTGAATAAAAGGTCAGAAAAAATAATGGGGTTGGATGAAAAAGATAATACTCCACTCACAGGAGTAAATTCCATTTATTCATGCCTTGAATGGAATAATAATTTATGTGGTAGGTTGGATGATAAAAAAGTTGATAAGGATTTCGACTATAAAACATAGTCCAATGATATTAAGGAAATGGAACTACAGTAATAATATCTTATGTCATAAAAAACAAAGGTAAAAAATACCCTTATTGATTCATATGGATTCTTCAAATATGTGAGGAGATCATTGAGATGGAAGGACTACTTGAATTTTCCTAGTTTTATAATTACAAGATCATCAAGAATAGGTCACTTATTTAATAATATAATTTATATTTCTATATTCACTCTAAAGTTAAAGGTTATTGAAAAGGTAAATCCAAAAATGGAGGTAACATTTTCTCAACACCCAAATCAATTACAAACCAAGGAAATAAATTGAAAAAGGAGCTACGAACTCTTATTAGTGATGATGTTGTAGGAACTAATTCTATTAGGTAAATCATCCCAGATCCAAATATATAATAAATTAAATGTTATATAAAGGGAGATGAAAAGGAGGAAGTTTATAGGGAAAATTTCTAGGTTATTCTACATCATTATAATGATTAAATTCTTGAGTATTCCATTAAGATCAATTTATCATCGGTGGATACCGACATAATGTTTGAGATATGGTTATAAGTTGATCTAAATGAATAGAATTATTCTTGGATTGATAAAAAATTATATTTTGATATGTGGCTTCAATGATGGGAAATAACTCTTAGAGGAACCTGTGTAGACCTTCAGCAAGACAACCAACCACATAGGTGAAATTATTAAAGAAAATATTGACATGAGAGTTTCCTCTAAAGAATGGTGTCTATCCAGTTTAATCCATCCCAACTCTTATAAACATATTTTTAATCATCTAGTTATCTCTTATGTGATTTGATTATCATTCAGTTTCATGGATTTTTTTGGTCTACCATGTTACCTTAAAAGACATTATTGAAATAAAAAGTATTTACATTTTCATCACCAAGAAAACATTACAATATCTATAATTCACTTAAATTAATGTTTGATATAACTTAAATTTTACAACAATTTAAAAAATCAATGTTGATAAATAAATTATTTATCAATATACATATTATGATTGTTGTAATTTTATTAATTTTATACAAATTAAAAATATGAATTGTATTAATTTTTATATATTAAAAATTTACCTCCGAAAATATATTTCTTCATTATTATAGAATTTACATAATATATTCCAGTGATTATTATTTCTCCTCTCCCCATGAATTCTTCCACATCCCTGTAATGTAGATCCCCTTAGCCCCATGCCCCTTAACCTCTTCCCAAGGAATCTCAACCCTCATCCCCTTTTCATTAATCTAATCACCTTATCAAATGTCCACATAAGTTTAGAACTCCATCCATTAATATACACTTTATAGAGGATATTCTTAATTATTCCTTTCCAAAACCTCCTTTATTTTCTCATAAAAGTTTCTCTACTTATGATATCATTTATTTTATATATACACTACATTGAATTATTTCTCCAAAAAATAAATTGAAGTCCAAATTTTTAGACTATAATCCATATTATAAAATATTTGGAAATAAAATATATTATTTTAGATATAATTATATTTATCAAGGTGTAATGTTTACCAGTAACTAGTTCTTAACAACTCTATCAATTTAATTTAACATATTTTCTAAAAATCAAACTTCAATGTCATTTCTATGATCTAAGAGAATTTCAATCTCATTCAAATCCATTATCCTTCAATATAATTAATGATCTATTATTGAATTTGTTCGATTCATTAGTTGAAATTTTATTTTATTGTAGTAATGCTCTAATATTTTACATTCAAAAATTGATATAATTTTATATTTTATTATTGTTAATCATTATCATTAATTTTAGTTGTACATAGAAATTATCTTCACCTAAAATATTCTATTTTAATTAGTCAAAAAATAATGTCTAATTTTTTTAATGGTATATTTAATGTTTTATATATTATCATTCATTTTTTGGGTAGATTTTATTCAATTTTTATTTTAGTTACTATTTTTATACTTTCCCAGATGATTTTGAAGTCCAATTTTATTTTATAATTCATAATTTTTTTAAAAAATATCTTTTAAGATGTACTCATAAGGATATTCGTAACATGGAGTAGAAATTATCTAGTAGTTTTTCATTTATTTTGGAGGGTATGAGTAATTTGAATTATTTATTCTAAGCCTTACTAAAAAAACTCAGGCATTTAATAACCCTTTAACGTTAGAAGATTTTAATAAGAGTTTTTTATTTTCCATTTTTCTCTTATATAATGTAAACAACCATTTTTATGAGAAATTTTATTTTCAAAATTTGTTGACTTTAAAATAAATTAAATCCTAAAATACGACTTTGATTTTACAAGAATTTGGATTTTGTTTCATATTTATGTAATTTCCCAAACACCCAAATATTTTCAACCTAATATAATTAACTATAAATAATATATTTCTAATATAACCTTGGATATAAAACATTCTATTAAATTTAAAAATATGAATGATCTGTTTAGTCGGTTCTTATCATTTTTAATGTGATTTTTAGTATGTATTTAAAATTAAAACATTATATTAAAATTTCATAAACATCATAATATTTTCAAATTTTATTTAGTTTCAATAATTTTTAGTAGATTTAAATTATATTATATTAATTTCAATAGTTATTATTTGATGTAATCATGTATTCTCCTATTATTTCTACGAATATTATTTAATTCATTCTTATATATTTATTAAAACAATTATTAATGCGAGAACATAAATAAATTATCCCAGTTATACATACTTTAGCTTATATCATATATAATCATGGATTAAAATTATTTATTTAAGACCTAGAACAGTTAAATCAATATCATATCTTCATATTTCATATTATTTCTCTGTTTTGTTTTTGATTAATCTTCAACTCCATAGAGTTTCTACTCAAATTCAATTCAATCTAATCTTTAATGAATGATCCTAAACGAATATCCAAAAATTTAAAAATATAGATATTTTTAATACCATTATAGATTTAATATATCATCTCCCAATAAATAAATGATATAGATTTACTTTTTTCCCATGTATATGATCTATTTATGTAAATTTCTTGTATCTCATTATATGGTGATATGTAGATATTTTAATAGAAAAATGGTGCATCACATGATCAATCTGCATCGATTAAATTATCATAAAAAACTCGAAACATCATTCTATGAATATCAGATCACCATCATTCAAGACGTTTTTTTCAAACACCTTGTTCTCCACTTAACATAATACCACATAGATCTATATTTTTCTATTTAAAATCCCATGATCCCACAATCACATTGATTTTCATATCATTCCTTGTGAAACATTATCTCAATATTATTCATAATTGGACATCCATATATAGCATATAATTGTTTTAAAATAAAATTAGATATGTTTTATCATTTCTTATGATTAGAAAACTTTGGTTTCAGTAAAATTTCATATAAATATATTATTTTGAAAAAAATTAAAAAAAATAACCACACACAAACACTCAAAATAACTTTTGAACCACATACAATATATTTCTATTAACTAGAATTTAATAAATAATAGTCAATATGAATTTAATATTAATACACGGTCTCTTTCATAAATACTCAATTTAACTAGAGTTATGTGAGAATGATTCATTCAATAATTTTATACAAGTGATGATTCCTTATATACATGTAGTAATACCAATCTAAATGGTTGATAATTCAACATGAAAACACATCACATGGATACGGTTTGTTTTCATTTTACAACTAAATCATAAATTAGAAATCAAAAGACAAATTGGGAAGTTATATAAATATTTTACTCACTACAACAATTTTTTAATTGGTAATTATAGATAAATTCATTTTAAAGTATTATCAATAACTGTATTATAAGAGATCACTCATAAAAATGGGGAAAAATACATAAAACAACTAGGATAACTTCATAAATAATAGTTTGGAATGATCCATTACATCCATAACTATAAGGCCCTAGCCTTAAACCTCACTTAATCTTGAGTTATTACAAGATTACACATTGAGGATCTTTTCAGGTTTAGAGTTTTTGAGAATTAGATCATAAAACTTTCATTACATTCCACATTTAAACAAAGTGGTTACATAAAAGATAGTTTTCATTTTTTCCCATCAACGTAATAATGAATGGATTCTTTCTTGACACTTCCTTGACACTGTCATCATAACATGTACCATTCCCTTGAACAGTGAAAAACATTTCAAAAAAACTTGGGATGAAAATAAAATGCTCAGTAAGGGTTATAAAAATATGGAAAGGAAACATGAGTTCATATATACATAAGAATGAAATCATAATTTACCCGTAAAACATTGGCACTTTAACATACCTCATCAAATCATTAATAAATAATAGAAATCATAAGACATAAGGGTAACTTGAGGCATTCAAAACATTCTTATGTCGGGAGTAACCCTCTAGGTTACGTTTGGATTACCCACCACAGTATATTCCCTAAATCTTTTCGGAGAAACCTTAATGATTCACTCTTTCACGTTACCCAATGCATTGGAGAGCTATATCAAGCTCACCCGCCCTTAGTTTATCACGGAACCTTCTATCTTCATAACAATGCCCAAGAACCATAACATAATCGTACCACATAACACATGCATAAAGGAAACATAACATTTCCACATTTCAATCATAAGATATCAATAAAACACATTGATATAAAAAACCTTATGAAAACCATTTTCAATACCAAAATAAAAGAAAATTAAAACATGGTATTTATTTTTCTTTTAAAAAGTAGGTATGGCTTGTAGAGGAAGCCGAAACTCAAATAATGGTCACGGCGGCGGAGAAGTCATTGTCGCCACATACGTATGACAAAAACATTCCCTTTTGTCGTTTTGTAAAATGCTTCATATAAAAAAGATTTCTTTTGGATAAACGTAAAATTCAAAGGGGTTTATACACCATATAAAAGAAAGTTGTGTATAAAACAAAATATGCCTCAATGAAAGGAGATTGACACGAAGTCCCATACAAAGACGGTATCCTTGGTTTAAGGATAAATCAATTACATAATTATGTGTGACAAATGAATACACCAAATATAAGTGGATATTAAGTGTAAAAAAATCAGAGTTTATTCACACATATTCATAGAACGATATATTCAAGGGCTACAAGTTTATCCTAAAGAATCAAATTTGGTTTAAGAAGTTCCCTTGCAAAAATTTGACAGCCTAACAGCGTCACTACCAAATTCAGAAAATGAGTTGATGAGAGATAAAAAGGGTATCTCATCACATGGACATAAAATTTAAATCAATAAGGATATAGAAGTTCATATCCCAACATAATAGTATGTGAATTAAAAGACATAACAAAAGAAGTCTTTTAAAAAGAGGAGGGTGAAAGGTTCCCTTACCGACATGGGTATCTTTCGAAACATACACCCCGTGAAAGAGGGACAATACAAAATTGATGTAAATAATCATAAATGAAATTATATTACACAATGAGTAAAATAATGTACAGTACATACACCACTCAAAGGAAATTGTGGAAAATGTAGCATAAATTTCACAGTAATAAAAGTGAGATAAAAAATCCCTTACGAAAACTCGGCACCCTAACAGCGCCACATAAAACTTCCAAAATGTAGTGATTAGATCAAATAGGGTCTCTAATCATATTAACATACAGTTTATAGAAAGAGGACTACAAAATAATATCCCCCAACATAAAAAAGAGGATCTTAAAATAAGTGACATAAAGGAGAGTACTTAAAAAGAAAGAGAGAGGTTAGATCTCTTATGAAAAATCGGCAGCCTAACGGCGCCACTCAAAAACATCCAAAATGGATTGATGAGAGAGAATAGGGTCTCCCATAATATTAACATAAAAATTACAGTAAGATTAATATAAAATAACATCCCAATAACAATAAAGATGAGCTTTAAAAGGAATGATATTAAAGAGTGTACTTAAAAAGAAAGAGAGGAGTAGGATCTCTTACCTCAAGTCTGACTTGTCTTGTTCGTTTCTTTATATTCCTGACTAATAAACTTTGGATAATTTATAATTGCCTAAGGACCTCCTTTAGAGATTATTATTCAGTTTATATCACATATTATAATGTTATAATAATTGTTTAATAATGTTAGTTCATATCAGACATTTTTGCCGATGTTTGGTACATGAGTCAAAAATGAACTTGTTTGAAAAATGATTGTCCATGAAGTTATAAGTAAATAATTTCCAGAATATTATTAATGATTGAAATATAATATATATCCAGTACATATTAATTTTATAAAATTCCATATCATTTGGAGATAAAAAACGAAAAGCACCGTTCATGGAGACGGTAGGTCGTACGTACGCATGAATGCTACTTTCATTGTTTTGTCATATTAATGGAATTAAAAATTAATTATATATAGATATATATATATATATATATTATAATTCCAGTATAATATATATGTTATATAGGTCACATATGTTCATTAATTTCCTTCTTTATGCATTCCATGTATTTCACGTACGAGTCACATCACTTGAGGGGGCAGTAGTCCACACTTCCTCTTATCAAATTATCACATTTACACAACATGAAAAGAATAAAGGTATGTTTTAAATATAAAATAAAGAAGAATATAGTAAACATAAATTACATATATATCATATATAAAATATAGTGACATCATAATGTCCACCTTTAAAGGTGTTAAAAGAATACCAAACAATCATCGTTTCGTGAGGCAGAAAATCACCAACCACAGAAACAGTATGTTCTTTAACCATTAGACGAAGGTGTGTGTAAGTGTAGCTCGAATAATTATTATAAAAACATCATAGTATATTGAAGATACTGGAGTTGTTACAAAATAAATGAATAAAACGAGTTTAGGGGGTTGGAGAAGAAAAATAAAACAAAAGGACTCAGGAGAAGAAATTACCTTAAAATCGGGTACCTCCCTTTGGTTTGAGCTCAAAGGCTTCTTTGGGAAGAATTCTGCCCAAAGTGAGGCTTCAAGGAGTTATATAAGGATTTGGAGATACAAAATGGTCAGGGTTTGGCTGAGCGAATGGCTTTGGAAGTGTGGGTAAGGAGGTAGAGGTGGGGGCCTTTTATAAGAGGAGAGGAGGGGCACTCTTGGAAAGTAAAGAAATGTTACTTTATTTTAGAATGGGTTTCAGATTTTAATGGTCCCACATTGATGTGTTTCTAGGATAAGGTGATAACGGTTCGAAATCCACCCATCCAATAGGTTTTGGACATGTGTAGGTCTTAGAGTTTACATTATCATTCCATTTTATTTAAATCGTTAAATAATGAGGCCATCACTGCATCATCATGATGTCATAAATAATTTAATTTATTTAATGTATAAAAATTATAAAAAACTATCATGATGTAGGAAATATTTATATCTTTCTAATGAATATTTATAGTAAAAATATGACTTGTATAACCCCATGTAAATTTTTTTTAGTAAAACATCTCATGTTTGTGTCATTTTTATTTTAACATTAAATAAAAAGGTATTTATGTCCTTTTCCAACCAAAGTGGCTCCATGGGGTCCCCAAGTTGACCCATGGATTTTATTGGTCGTCCATGACCCATCCAATGAGGGTAGGACATGTGTCATGCTCATATCATATTATTAAAACATTATTTTTACCTTAAACTACACTAATTACCTCTTTTCGCGATTAAAAATTTAATAAGTAATTATTCACCAAAAAATTATTTTAATCCCATTGAAACACAATTTACTTCTTAATGAAAACCATGTATGTTGGATTTTTGAAATTAAAAACACAATGATGACAAATTTTCATTTAAACATAAAATCAGTTTTTATAAGTACCACTTAGTGGTTTCATTATTCATCAAAAATTGAAGTTTTTCAGAAAATTACCAAAAATTCACCCTAAGCTATATTTGATATTCCGAATTCAAAAATGATTTATATTTAAAAAAATAAAAAACATATAAGTTGCATTAATTAATTTAATAATTAATTCCCGCTGTCAGAGTAAATAGCATGTTTTTATGAACCAATAATTATCAAAAGATTGACACTAGTTTAAGTCTGATTTCAAAGTGAAATTAACTCCAACGAACACTATTGGATTAAATGGTAAAAATATATTCTAATTTTACTTTAAAAACAATTCAAAAGATAATCTAATCATATAAATAAATTATATTAAAAAGAGGTTTTGAATTAAAATATAACATTTTTCACTATTCATTAAACAAATGAACTTTATCGGAAAGATAACAAAAATTTACACAAAGTAAATTTTTATATCCCGATTCTAAAGAAGAATTTTATTTTGGCATATATAACACATGAAATTTTCAAAAAGTGGATTTAAAAGAGGTTCGCCATCAAAAGGCAGTTAATCGACTTTTTAAAGAATATTAGAATGTTTACGCTTAAAATTGGATTCATTCTCATTTTTAATCCTATAACATTTATTGTAAAAAGTAAAAATATTTGACAAACATATATAATCATTTTGTAGTTAGTTCTTTTCATTCCCGCCATTACAACGGTTTGGCGTTAACTACTAATTAAAATAATATTATTTTATTATTACAGTGCAACGTAAGATTCGCAAGAAACTCGTTGTTGCGTATTGGGTACGCCATCGAGCATAGCATCCCCTTTAAAGTAATATTATTATTTTATTCACAAATATGGATAAATATAAAAATTTCATATTCTTTATTTACCTCGGGTGTTACATCCTTCCCCACTTTTTGGAATTACGTCCTCGCAATTTTAAAATTGAGCTTGGAAACATCCGTGAAAGTCCCACATCGGAACAAGAGTCGGTAAAACAATCACTTTAAAATAAAGGAAGATAACTACAGAGGTCACCCGAGTTAACCCATACTAGGATTCCATGTAGGAAAACATGGACATGGAGGAGAAAACATAGGGTCATGTTCTGATGAAGAGTGATAGAAAACATGTTTTGGAGAAAGTTAACCCCAAGAAAATCACAAACTTGTGATTGGTTAAATGGTATTCGATTCCCCAGTAGGAAAACTTAATAGACAACATTTTTGTTTTAAGTTACTTTTTATTGAGTAATTTATTCATAAGGAAACATAATCACTTATCATGTTGACTTTCAACTTTTATTAGATTCATTACACAAACTCATATTTTCTCCAAAAGACAAGTATTTAGGAAGACTTGTTCACATTAAGAGTACTATAATCAACTTCTAGAGAATCACCTAATCCACAAAAGAGAACTATATACATCCCATGTCTTTAGACTTTAACTAAAACCAAAACCAAAAAGGTTAGTACAAGATAAGATAATCCAGAAAAGGATAACCCATTATAAAAATAAAATATATTCTTAATCTCCAAAATTTGTCCAACAAAACCCAAAGTTCAATGAGGACCATTCGATAAAGAAATTGTCCATAAAATTATTCAAAGTAAACCAAACTAAGATTGAAACCCAAATATTTGAAGGATTTAGTCATATAGTCTTCCATGTTAAATTGTAACATTTATCTCCAAACAACAGCAGTTGCTATTAATGTCTCGTATTGAAAAGTAATTAACCTAATCACATATCCTCCATGATAGGTTAATAAATTTCAATAGATAACCCAAAATCAACTTACTCTTAACAAAAAAAATGAGTCAAACTAACCAGGGACTTCACGTAGTCCAGTGGTAGGCGATAAATACCAGTTCCACTTTGGTTGTGGGTTTGATTCCCGTAGCTTTGTCCGACACAACGGGTTGTCACACGGTCTACGTGTTTTCCTTTTTATAAAACTCCAAAAATAACCCTAACATGTTTTAACCTCAATAGGTTTCTTTATACCTCTCATTTTCTTCCAAATTCATTACGATCTCAACATCTTAATTCTTGAAGTCTTATTTCACCACCATCAGATAAAATAAAACGATTCCCAAAATGAATAACATCATACCTTGATCATTACGTCCACTCAGTTTCATCGTCATCTTGCTTACGTAGGTAGAAGTCCCATGCATTACAACAATGATTTAGAGATCCTTCAAAATCATTTGCTTCCTCCATCAAAATACGCCTTGTGAAACATGGGTCATATGGGTGTTCATAGAAAAATAGTTTTGGAAAATAATCATGTATGACATATAATTCCAAAACATCTGATAAAACATGATTTCTATAAAATAGTTAGAGAGAATTTGAGTTGAAACTTTCTATTATTGGTCCTTTTAAAATACCATAAGTATATGTTGAGAGACTATATTTTAAAAGAAAATATAAATATGTTGTGCAAGGGTCTCCTTCCTCAGTACCAATTTTAAAATCATAATATGCTTCAAATTATTGTGATAAGGTAAAATATTTAAAAATACCTTGATAATATTTACCTTTCTTGAAAATATGAGAATATTGTAAAAATAGCATTTTTCTAAAAACAACACAAGATCCAAGATGATAACAATGTATAGTGGAGGTGTTTGATATCTCAAACAACTCCTTGCAAGTGAGTTGTTTGCTAGAAAAAGTTTCACAATCATCCGAACATGACTTTGAAATAATTATTGAAAGCATGTCATCAGGAAGTGATAAGAATTTTATTTGAGATCATTATCCTTCCATTCGTAACCGACTTTACATGACCTGAAAAAAGTTATAAAACAATAATTTAACGGAAATAATAGATATAGGGACTAATCATGTGTCTAACAAAAACTCCTAATCCTTAAAGTTGTCTAAACCGACCTCTGATACCAACTATAAGGCCCCAGCCTTAAACCTTACTTAATCTTGAGTTATTACAAGATTACACATTGCGGATCTTTTCTGGTTTAGAGTTTTATAGAATTAGATCATAAAACTTTCATTACATTCCACATTTAAACAAAGTGGTTACATTAAAGATAGTATTCATTTTTTCCCATCAACGAAATAAAGCATGGATTCTTTCTTGATGCTTCCTTAACACTATCATCATAACTTGTACCTTTCCCTTGACCTGTGAAAAAAATTTCAAAAAAACTTGGGATGAGCATAAAAAGCTCAGTAAGGGTTATAAAAATATGGAAAGGAAACATGAGTTCATATATACATAAGAATGAAATCATACTTTACCCATAAAACATTGGAACTTTAACATACCTGATCGAATCATGAATAAATCATAGAAATCATAAGACATAAAGGTAACTTGAGGCATTCATAACATTCTTACGTAGGGAGTAACCCTCTTGGTTACGTTTGGAATACCCACCACAGTATATTCCCTAAATATCTTCGGAGAAACCTTAACATTTCACTCCTTCACGTTACCCAATGCATTGGAGAGCTATATCGGGCTCACCCGCCCTTAGTTTATCACGGAACCACCCGTCTGCATAACAATGCCCAAGAACCATAACGTAATCGTACCAAATAACACATGCATAAAGGAAACATAACATTTCATCATTTCAATCACAAGATATCAATAAAACACATTGAAATAAAAAACCTTATGAAAACCATTTTCAATACCTAAATAAAAGAAAAGTAAAACATGGTATTTATTTTTCTTTTAAAAAGAAGGTATGGCTTGTAGAGGAAACCGAAACTCAAATAATGGTCACAGCGGCAGAGAGGTCATTGTCGCCACATACGTATGACAAAAACATTCCCTTTTGTCGTTTTTTAAAATGCTTCGTATAAAAAAGATTCCTTTTGGATAAACGTAAAAGTCAAAGGGGTCTATACACTGTATAAAATAAAGTTGTGTATAAAACAAAATATGCCTCAATGAAAGGAGATTGAGACGAAGTCCCTTACAAAGACGGTATCCTTGGTTTAAGGATAAATCAATTACATAATTATGTGTGACAAACAAATACACCAAATATAAGTGGATATTAAGTGTAAAACAATCAGAGGTTATTCCCACATATTCATAGAACTACATATTCAAGGAGTACAAGTTTATCCCAAAGAATCAAATTTGGGTTAAGAAGTTCCCTTGCAAAAATTTGACAGCCTAACGGCATCACGACCATGTTCAGAAAATGAGTTGATCAGAGATAAAAAGGGTATCTCATCACATGTACATAAAATTTAAATTAATAAGGATATAGAAGAACATATCCCAACATAATATTATGTGAATTAAAAGACATAACAAAAGAAGTCTTTTAAAAAGAGGAGGGTGAAAGGTTCCCTTACCGACATGGGTATCTTTCGAAACATACACCCCGTGAAAGAGGGACAATAAAACATTGATGTAAGTACTCATAAATGAAAGTATATTACACAATGAGTAAAATAATGGGCAGTACATACACCAATCAAAGGAAATTGTGGCAAATGTAGCATAAATCTCACAAGAATAAACCTGAGATGAAAAATCCCTTACGAAAACTCAGTAGCCTAACAGCGCCACCTAAAACATCCAAAATGGATTGATGAGATCAAATAGGGTCTCTCATCATATTAACATAAAGTTTATAGAAAGACTAATATAAAAGAACATCCCCCAACATAAAAAATAGTATCTTAAAATAAGTGACATAAAGGATAGTACTTTAAAAGAATGAGAGAGGTTAGATCTCTTACGAAAATTCGGCAGCCTAATGGTGCCACTCAAAACTTCCAAAATGGATTGATGAGAGATAATAGGGTCTCTCATCATATTAAAATAAAAATTAAAGTAATAGTAATATAAAATAACATCCCAATAACAATAAATATGAGATTTAAAAGGAATGACATAAAATAGTGTACTTAAAAAGAAAGAGAGGAGTAGGATCCCTTACCTCAAGTCCGACTTGTCTTGTTCTTTTCTTTATATTCCTGAATAATAAACTTTGGTCAATTTATAATTTCCTAAGGACCTCATTTAGAGATTATTATTCAGTTCATATCACATATTATAATGTTATAATAATTTTTTAATAATGTTAGTTCATATCAGATGTTTTTGCCGATGTTTGGTACTTGAGTCAAAAATGAACTTGTTGGAAAAATGATTGTCCATGTAGTTATAAGTAAATAATTTCCAAAAAAAAGTATTAATGATTGAAATAACATATATATACATAACATATTCATTTTATAAAATTCCATATCATTTGGAGATAAAAAACAAAAATCACCCTTCATGGAGACGGTAGGCTGTACGTACGCATGGATGCTACTTTCATTTTTTTGTCATATTAATGGAATTAAAAAAAAATGATATACATATATATGTATGTATGTATATATGTATTATAATTAAATTATAATATATATGTTATATAGGTCACATATGTTCATTAATTTCATTCTTTATACATTCCATGTATTGCATGTACGAGTCACATCACTTGAGGGGGCGGTAGTCCACACTTCCTCATATGAAATTATTGCATTTGGACAACATGAAAAGAATAAAGGTATGTTTTGAATATAAAATAAAGAATCATATAGTAAAAATAAATACCATATATATCATATATAAAATAAAGTGATATCATAATGGCCACCTTTAAAGGTGTTAAAATAATATTGAACAATCATCGTTTCGTGAGGCAGAAAATCACCAACCACAGAAACAGTATGTTTTTTACTCATTAGACGAAGGTGTGTGTAATTGTAGCTCGAATACTTATTATAACAACATCCTAGTATATTGATGATACTAGAGTTGTTAGAAAATAAATTAATAAAAAGATTTTTGGGGGTTGGAGAAGCAAAATAAAACAGAAGGACTCAAGAGAAGACATTACCTTAAAATTGGGTAACTCCTTTTGGTTTCAGCTCAAAGGCTTCCTTCGGAAGACTTCTGCCCAAAGTGAGGCTTAAAAGAGTTAGAGAGGGATGTTTAGATACAAAATGGGAAAGGTTTGGCCGATCCAAAGGCTTTGGATGTGTGGGTAAGGAGGTAGAGGTGGGAGCCTTTTATAAGAGGAGAGGAGGGGCACTCTTGGAAAGTAAAGAAATGTTACTTTATTTTAGAATGAGTTTTGGATTTTAATGGTCCCACATTGATGTGTTTCAAGGATAAGGTGATAAGGGTTCTAAATACACCCATCCAATAGGATTTGGACATGTTTAGGTCTTAGATTTTACATTATCTTTCCATTTTATTTTAATCGTTAAATAATGAGGTCATCACTACATCATCATGATGTCATAAATAATTTAATTTATTTAATATCTAAAAATTATAAAAAAATATCACGATGTAGGAAATCATTTTAACATTCTAATTAATATTTATAGTCAAAAATCTGACTTGTATAACCCCATTTAAAAAAGTGTTTTAGTAAAACATCTCATGATTGTGTCATATTTATTTTAACAATAAATAAAAAGGTATTTCTGTCATTTTCCAACCAAAGTGGCTTCATGGGGTCCCCAAGTTGACCCATGGATTGTATTGGTCGGCCATGACACATACAATGAGGGTAGGACATGTGTCATGCTCATCTCATATTATTAAAACATTATTTTTACCTCAAACTTCACTAATTACCTCTAATCGCGATTAAAAACTTAATAAGTTACTATTCACCAAAAAATTATTTTAATCCCATTAAACCACATTATACTTATTAATGACAACCATGTATGTCGGATTTTTGAAATTCAAAACACAAATATGGAAAATTTTCATTTAAAAGGAAAATCAGTTTTTTTAAGTACCACTTAGTGGTTTCACTATTCATAAAAAATTGATGTTTTTTAGAAAATTACAAAAAATTCACCATAAGCTATATTTGATATTATGAATTCAAAAATGATGTCTATTTTACAAAATTCAAAACATATAAGTTGCATTAATTAATTTAATAATTAATTCCTGTTGTCAGAGAAAATAGCGTGTTTTTATGAAACAATAATTATCAAAAGATTGACACTAGTTTAAGTCTGATTTCAAAGTGAAATTAATTCCAACGACCACTATTGTATTAAATGGTATAAATATATTCAAATTTTACTTTAAAACGAATTCAAAAGATAATATAATCATATAAATAAATTAGATTAAACAGATGTTTTGAATTAAAATACAACATTTTTCACTATTCATTAAAAATGAACTTTATCGGAAAGATAACAAAAATTTACACAAAGTAAATTTTGATGTCCCGATTCTAAAGAAGAATTTTATTTTTTCAAATATAACAAATAAAATTGTCAAAAAGTATATTTGAAATAGGTTCTCCATCAAATGGTGGTTAATTGACCATTTAAAGAATATTAAAATGTTTACGATTAAAATTGGATTCATTCGCATTTTTAATCCCCTATCATTTATTGTAAAAAGTAAAAATATTTGATAAAAATTTATAATCATTGTGTAGTTTGTTCTGTTCATTCCCGCCAATACAACGTCTATGCGTTAACTACCATTTAAAATAATATTATTTTATTTTTAGAGTGCAACATAAGATTTCCAAGAAACTCGTTGTTGCATATTGGGTACGCCATCGAGCATAGCATCCCCTTTAAAGTAATATTAATATTTTATTCACAAATATGGATAAATATAAAAATGTCATATTCTTTATTTTCCTGGGGTGTTACAATAATAGATCCTTGATAAACAAATCCATTTAGTGAAAAATAATTCCTTCAATGAAAGATATAATAAAATCCATAAATACTATGCAATTATATGTAAAACATAATAGACATTATTTTAAGAGAAACGATTTTTGTTGGATTATTTTTCTATTCCATGAGATCAACATTGAGGTTAAAAATAATTCCAACTAAAGAAAAAATAAAGTGGTCCTCCACTATCACATGGATATTAATATCCCTTTATATATAATAACATTTTCAAAATCCAATTATAAAAAATAAATAGATACTTTTCTAACATCGGAGCTTCAATTATAGTAATATTTTATTTTTAATGAAATAATATAATAACAAACTATGTTTTATTCAATACAATGATTGAAATAATAATTATAAAATATTATAAATTTAATATCATTAAAATTATTTCTTTTTTAGAATTATAATATCAAAACATACTTTGGAACACATTATTGGATTTTTATGAAATTTTATATATTTAAATGAAGATTTAAAATTCCATTTTCAAAAATACTATCATTTATTTTCATCAAATTAAGTAATTTAAAATTACATTTATATTTTATATTTTGTATAAAAGTGAGATATGGTAATTTTTTTGAGTAATATAATCAATAATTTTCATGATTTTTATAGAAGTTAATTTTTATGATCAAAACACATTTTTCTAACAAACAATTTTATTTAATTTAATGGATTTATATTAATATTAATTTATGACTAAAATAGAAAATAAATCTTGAAAAATTTATACTAAAAAATCATGATTATGAATTTTTCTAAATAAACCCCTTTTACTTTTAGTCATCATGAATAATAACTGTGGTAAGATTTCTCATCTCAGTAAATGGTAAATTGGGTAAATAAGTTTAAAAATAATGTTATAAGGGGTTAAAAATAAACCCAAAACATACCTTTGTTTCATTTAATAGGAATAATAACTATCCTAAATTATAATATATTTAATTTTGGATTTATTTTGACCTTTTTAAAGGCATTTATATTATTTTATATAATAAAAATTCAAAAATGTAAATCTTTTATTTTTAAATTTCATTTATATATTCACACAAGGATAATAATATGTTATTAATTGATCCAAAATATTATCTTAAAACCCATTTATTAAAATTTATCATGTTAATTTTCTTTAGAAAAATCTCGTATCAAACAAATATCATAAATTATTATGTAACACTAACTCATTATTTAATCAATTAATTGGAAAATAAAATAAACTATTTGAAAAAAACTTAACGTTATACAATTTGGGTTAAATATATTATCCTGTTATGTAATTCCCCAACTTAGGTTCCACATACTAGTGCCTCAATATGGTTCATCACATGACCTTGGGCGCCCCTCCTTATATGCCAAAAGCTGCAGAGTAGATGCAACCATCAAATATGTAATGTCGGGAGACTATAGCCTCTTTATCACATAAATAAATAATGAAAATTAGTATTCAATATAACTAAGATATGACAATTATCAAGAATCAACCAAACCAAACATGAATGAATATAAAATCAAGAAAATTCATGATAAAAAATCAGTAAATATGTTATTCCATAAAAGTATTAAGTGTCTAATAAAAACCCAAAATATAGACACATTGCCAACTCCCAAGAAGGTCCTGACATCGTGTCTAGTTCCTTCAACCTTACTCCATCTTTAATCCCAACTCAGTTATTTAACATAGTTATCTTCACCTTATCATATTCTACAAACATTAAGTCTATTTTGGTACCAATTTGGAAGCATGAGTTTCATGGGAGTAAAACTCAGTATGCCACCACCAGGAGCTTCTAAAGAAATATCTTTTCTATAACAGTGTATGATGTTGTATAAAGAATAATGAAAAATCTATAATTTAAATAGGTTTCTTATTTATTATTCTTTATCCATCCATATTATCCCAAGGTTCAAGATGACAGTTGTACTAATCATACCTACTTCATCTCATGTTAGAGTCTGAAACATACACCATAGGGGTATAAAAATTAATTATTTCATGGTTTTTTATGATTTATTTGATTCCAATTGAATTTTGGTTACTTTGGAGTATCCGTCTAGATAAAAATTCACATACAGACAATGATTCCTGGATCAAGAAGATAGAACCCCATGGGTACTTAGAGTATTATTCTCTCACCCACAACTCATTTATCAATCACATATATCACCAATTAACATTCATTTGATGGGTCTTAAAGAAAACTTCTAGCACATCGTGGGTACTTTGAGTAGCAATCCCATACCCACAACTCATTGATAACTTTTACATAAATTCATATCCGGTTACCACCTTCACAACTCATTTATCGACCATTTTCAACTTGTTTCACCATTTCATTTATCAAAAACAAAAAAGGTTATATGATTTTATCACAAGTAATAACAATAAATATTTTCTCAATAATAAATTTCTCATCAAATAATAAAAAATTGATTAACACTTTAATGATAATCCAATCAACCCTTTAAATTCCATTTTAATTCATCCAATAATAATTTATTTCAACTTCATAAACACAATTTCCAAATATGCATTCCAATTATCATGATATCAAGGTAATAGTCACACCCCATGGGTTACCATCATGTCTAATTTTAAAATATCCATTGGATCAACTAGGATCTGAGAAGCATCTCTCAAAGTCATAGATTTAAATTCTCATTTTTAATCTTAAATCAAATTTCACAACATTGAAATGAAATTAAACAACTAAATATATGATATCATAATAAATACTATAAGGAATTCCATTTATACCACCCATCAAAGGAGGATTATCAGATGTTATCAAAACCTTATCCCTCAATTCGATATAAAACATTCTAATTCAAAAAGACAAGTAAGATAAAATATCATAATATATGATCAAGATCCCTTTAAATGAGACCCATTAAAACCTATATATAAACCATCAATAACGAAGAAAATTCACCCATCCCCAAAGGTGAATAATTATGGGAGAAATAGGAACCTAGATTTAAAAGATATTACATACCATGAATGGTTCTATTTAATCCAACGGATCATTGATACACATTGGAAGAGTTTTGTTAAACCTAAGAATCAGCCCAGGATCCTCCAAGAGAAAATGAATTCATTTCAGTATGAGTGGTGATAATTTGGAATATACACTAGGGTATTGGAAAATGAAATTATATTTTTAGGGGTTCAAAATCCCACATTAACATATTCATGGATGGTTTAAAAATCTTCAAAAAACATGCACCCTATCATTTCACCCCTGATTTCAGGTGTGAATGGTTACTCCTAGTAGAAAAAATGATTTAGGAAATAGTGATCCAATAGTGATAATATCATATGTTCATTGGTTCATGGTTTGGAGATAGTGGTCACACGGTTTAGTAAAACTATGTGCCCCCTTCTAGTGGATCGAAATGGGGCAGACAGTTTTCTATTACTATGGGGAAATGGTACATAGCCCCATGGTGTTCCGATATTCTTCAAATTCACTAGAAATATCCCCAAAAGAAAATTCAAACAAGTTATCATTGGACAAGGGTAAAAAGGTTCTATAAGAAGAGTATGATACATCTATAGAATGTTTGGGATCTGAGAGATGATTTTATATAAAAATATAACATATTAGGGTTGTTTTAAAGTTATATATTTCAATTCCCCAAAAATAATGTTTTTTTAATGCCAAAATATGTGAATAATTATTAAAATGAAATGAATAGTTTATTTATAAATATAATTTAATAAATTATTTAAAAAAATTTAAATTCATAAAATGGGACAAGAATAATGATAAATGGTCTATAATTTCATCCCTTTGTCATTTAGGAGAAAATTGATACATTACATCAAAATAATACATATTTAAGATTTAAAATGAAATTACCATGCTTATGATTAAATTTGGCCAACCATCTGGAAAAAAAATGTTAAGTTAGTCAATTACACCAAAACAATTATAAATTTAATAATAACAGAATAGTTCTTCCATAGCTATTTTTTCATTCAATATATATCTATTAAGAATAATTGTTCTTTATAATCAATTCATTATATTATATTAGTTTTTCACATTCCAAGTGTGTCATTTCCCTCCCATATAAATGGACACCCATTTCTCTCAATTATTCACCCTACATTGATCCATCAAGAATTAACAAACCATAAAAATTTATATTCTCTAATTCCCTAGCCCCTAATTATATGTTTTCGTGTATTAAAAAAACATTCCAAGTGTCTTTAAGAATGAATCTAAATGATTTCGAAGGAAGAATAGGACATGGTGTTTACTAACTCATTAAAATTTCATTTATCTTTGTCTTCCTCTCAATCATTAACACCACATTACTTGGATTCTTATAAGGATGTAAATAACTAATATATATGACACTAATAAATTAATAATTATTTTATAATTATATTATATTATTTACCATCATTCCTTTGAATCCACTTTAAAATTACAGCATCGCACATCCTTGTGAGTGGACTACCACCTCCTTGAAGTGATATGATTTTATTTTTATTTATTCTCTATATAGTGGGTAAACCGAATATATTTTATTAATATATATGATGTATATTGTATAATAGTTACTCTAAAAATGTGATTAATTATTTATTATCCATCTGTTCTATCTTTCAAAAAGTGAAAACATCATTCATGTTTACATACGACCTACCATCTCCATGAAAAAATTATTCATTTAACTTTGTGTACCTTTAGTAGATGATTTTAACTATGTATATAACAAATATATATCATATTTATATCATGGTTTAAATTTGATGGATTATTGAACCATGATTAATATACAAGGACAATAATTTTGAAACTAAAATATATAGAAAAATCATGATAAATAACACCCGAAAATAGATATTTTGATTAGTAATATTAATTAATGGATACTTAAATATTTTAAGTGAATCTATTATGAAATTATAATATTATAAATGATTTAGGTACAGAATTATAAAACATTTAAAATTATTATACATGAGGTAAAAATCACATACAATGAAATTATAATTAATGGTAAGGGTTCTTCAACTCAATATTTTTTTGTATATCTGTTTTAGATGTTTATAGATAGAAAATATTAAATAACCTTATAGAGAGTTTAATTAGGGTATTAAATATTATAACAAATACCCCCTTGGGGTCTTTTTTCCTCAAAATAGCACTCGCTTATCCCCCTCTCCCATGGAAATGTATGAGAAGAAATAAAAGCATGCACAAGACACATCCATTTTTATTATTTCACCCAGACAAGACATTTTCCAAGGATAATTCATAAGAAATGTGCCTATATAAAAAATAAACTAAAGTGTGTTTTTTCACAATGTTATAAGTTGACTCACTACCCCTCTTTCTTCACTACTACTTAATGTTTGAAATATCATTACTCCCTCAATTGAGGTGTGATCACTGATACTTAAGAAGATTATTTTATTGATCACATGAATAAATATTTTTTACAAATCATTTGGTACTTTATGAATCAAAAATTTCATTGACATGATGAATAAAGTTTTACAGCAGAATTTATATGAAAATAATTATGGTTTTTGTAAGATTCACTTTCATAAAACCATTCTCCCAAAATTAATGAAGCATACAAATACATTGATAAACCAAACCCTTTCATTGAATAATCCACTTTCATTAAAATATTCAATTTTTAAAAACTAATATCCTTTCATGAAACATTTAATATTAATGAAACTCACCACCTTTAACAAAACATTAATATTTCATGAAGAAATTTTTCTTCATGAAACTAAAAACTTCAAGAAAGAAAAACATTCAAGAAACTATTTAATGAATTCAGATCCTTTAGATATTTTTTAAAGTTCAAACACTTTAAATGAGGGGTTTGTTCCCATATTTATAGGTGTTAAATAAAATTTTAGAAACATTAAATCTTTCCACCCCCATTCATAAATCATGTTCACTAAACTATCTGTCTTCATGAAACATCATATAAATTTACTATTCTCGAAACTTTTCAACATCTCAAAACTTACCACCGTTTTTTAATTAATTAAAATTATCAATATCATGAAACATTCCCCCTTTTTATTTTGTGAAGTATAATTCCTTAATGAAATATTCATTCATTAATCTCCAAACCATTAAGACACCAATATTACACACCTTTGGGTTTACAGAAAAATATTCACTAATGGATATGCATTTAAAAATTCTTCCATCTTTAAAAAAATTATTGTGATTCTAGATAGATATTAATGATTTAATCAACACACTGTCTAAGACCACATTTTTTATGCATAACGTGTTAAGCAATAGAACCATGTAATTAACATCAATCAATCACTTCATTCACAAATTAGTCAACTAATTTAATAATGTACATTGTCTTTTACGATATATAACCATTAATCAATTATCTTTATCATCATTAGAATTAACCCCCCCCCCCCTCCCCCACCCCCACTTAACTTATCATATTATCAATTTCTCTCCTATATTGATCAAGTTATTTTATCCCCTTTTTTAATAAACAAAAATGTCATTCCTTTGTGGAAAAAACATTATAAGGAACACATATCATCTCTTAAGGTAAAAAACCTACGTTAGGGATAGTGAGATTCTAGTTCCAGACTAATTAATTTGTGGGGAGTAAACTAAAATCTAAGATCTAGTATATGATTTTCAATGGATTATTTTTATAAGGCCTTAGTTAAAATATCGGAGAAATGTAGTTCTGTAGGTATATACACCAACTTCAAAGGCTCCTGATTTACCTTTTCCATAATAGTCGATAATTTATTTCAATGTGACTTATCTATGATTTATGACTATATTTTTTCTAATTTTTATATCACTTTAATTGTGGAAATGGATTACGATCAACGACTTCACTTTAACTCTATGTCATCAAGATAATGCTTCATCCATATTAACTACGTGCTTTCTTAAGTAGCCATAATATATTCAGTATCTATAATTCTCAATGAAATGAAATATTATGTATAGATTATCTAAGAAATAGACTACACACTAAGATTGAATTAACTACATAATTGTTATTTTTTATCGTATACTAAACCATCCCAATCTGCATCTGTATAACCCAATAACTCTGGATGATATTTTTCATTAAATATAGAACTAAAATCCATTGTTCCCTTGATATACCAATGTATTATTATAACTAAAATTATGATTAATTATATATGATATCATTAATATCATGTTTTTTGGAATGTAGGAATAAAATATTGGGTCATGTCGTTGTTAAGTACAATATGTTGAGCAATGTATTGTTTTCAAACAATTCAAAATAATGTTTTTAAAGGGGGAGATTATTTTAAATAATACTCTGTCTCTTTATGATGATTTTGATGCTCACAAATACCCTTAATTATTTACTAATTATTTCGTTGAGTATTTTTCAGGAATTTATTTCATTTATTTATTGCATATAACGAGATTTCATACTTCATTTATTCCGAGATCAAGTTTAGCGCGTTCTGGAATCACTGTAGCGCGAGATCAATTTTAGCGCGTACTGGAATCACTGTTCATACCCTACGTTAATGAACGTAACGTATGGATGAAAAGTTTACTTTTTATGTTAAAAGAAACGTATGGTTAAGGAACCTTACGTTATTTTGAAACGTATGGTTAATGAACCTTACGTTGTTGAAAAGTATTGAAGAAGAACATTACGTTTGGAAGGAACCTTACGTTTTCCTTGTTGGACAAGTATGGAAGAGAAACCGTATGTTAGTTTTCAGTGTTGAGTTTGTTTCTCAAAAGTATGGATCATCAATCTTACTTTTATAATCAACCGTACGTTCTTTGAAGAGTTGAAGCGAGACAAAGTATGGATGATCAACCCTACGTTTGAATGCTAAAGAGAAAGTATGTATGTTCAACCTTACGTTTGTGAACCCTACGTTTGAATGCTAAAGAGAAAGTATGTATGTTCAACCTTACGTTTGTGAACCCTACGTTTGGAGCCACATCATCAACCCTACGTTTGGCGTCGGGATATTTTTGACAGACGATATTACCGTTTGCATTGGTCAAACAAGCGGATTATTAGGCGGATTTCGAGCCGATTCTTAAGTACGACTTTGACTGAATCAAAGACGATTTTCAACGGATTACTGATTGATTTAAACGGAGCTTTTTATGCTGATTCCTCAGGGGAGTTACAACGGCTCTGTTATTTCATTTAATATCGCGAATCTAAAGGAGATTTTTATGGATCTATTTATGCGGAAGAATCTCTCAGATTTGAATATATGTTCTATCTTGGAAACTTCGGAGATATATATATACACAGGAAAGTGTGTGAAATTTATTGATTGATCTTTTAATGAGCAAGAAACAGAGACTGTGAAAAGGCGTTCTTTTCAGGTGATTGAGAAGAAGTGTAAAATCCTTTTTACCGAAAGAAGATCTTGATAACAGATTCACGTGTTCTACATCGACTATCTGTTGTGAATCTACTGCTGCTGAAGTTGTGAAGTTTCTGGTAATATCTATTGCAACTGGATCGACTCAGAACTGTTTTGATTACAGATCATTATTTTCTGAAGACAACGATCTATCTACTGTCAATTGCATTCTGTTGCAATTGTGAAGAACAACTGGAGAAGTGTTTTCTTTATCGAAACTCTTTTTATTTTTGAGTGATCAGCTTCTCGTTCTAAGCTGTGTGGGTTCGTGTTTGAACCAGGAAGGCTGTGTGTGCCTGAATCTTGTAAAGGTTTCAACTGCCTGTACTCAGTTGTGGACAGGTCTGTGGAAACGAGGACCAGATAGTGAAAATCGCCAAGCTCGTGGATTTGAGCGTTGGTGGAGTGGACTAGGGGCCTTCTGTTCCCCGAACCACTATACATCCGTGTGTTCATGCTTTTACTTTTTCCGCTGCATATTTAATCAAGCAAAAGCATCGTGGACAGAATTTGTCTAAATTGAAGAGATTGTAATAATTTTGAAAAGACACAATTCTCCCCCCCTCTTGTGTGTAATCCGTAGATTCAGATCCAACAATTGGTATCAGAGGAGGAGCTTCTTATTTTTAAAGTCTTATCAAGCTAGAAGTATTTAAAGATTATACATAGTGTATCATGGCTGATATGAGAGAGGGAATGTCAATGGTCAGAGCACCTTACTTTAATGGAGATAATTATGGCTGCTGGAAATCACGTATGATTATTTATCTGAAAAATCTTGGTTACAGAGTCTATTCAAAGATTCTGACTCCCTATGAAATTCCTGAAAATCCCGATACATGGAGTGCTGCTACAGAGGCTGAGTATGACATAAATTCAAAAGCTATGAATGCAATCATCTGTGGTCTAGGACCAGATGAATTTAACAGAGTATCTCAATGCCCGACTGCATATGAAATGTGGCAAACAATAGCTGTTGCTTATGAAGGAACAGATAATGTAAGACAGATGAGATATGCAACTGCTAAGTTAAAATTCGATACTTTCAGAATGATTGAAGGAGAGAGCATCACTCAGATGAATGGAAGATTGACAGAAATTGTCAATAATATAACAGCTCTAGGAGAACCAATCAAGCAGGCTGATCAAGCGTTGAAGGTACTAAGAGTACTTCCTACTCGATGGAATGGAATCTCTGCAGCAATCAGACAATCAACTTCTGTTAAAGATCTAACTATGAGAGAACTGATTGGTACATTGATGATGTACGAGGCTGAAATGCAAGATGAGGTAAATGAGCATAAAGTATATATAAAAAGGGAAAATACTGCGTTGAAAGCGACTTCTCAACAAAAGGATAGAAAGATGAAGAACAGAGAAGTAAATGCTAAATCAGAAAGCTCTGATGCTTCAAATTCAGACGAAGAACTGGCTCAGCTAGCCAGAAAATTCAGAAAGTTCTACAGTAAGAAGAAAGACTTCAAGAAATCCTTCAAAAAGGATAACAAGGAAGTGAGATGTTATGAATGCAAAAAGATGGGACATATCAGACCGGATTGCCCTAAATTGAAAGATGCAAAGAAGAAGAAATTCTTCAAAAGAGATGATTATGAGCAGAAAGAAAAGAAAGCTATGAAAGCTACTTGGAGTGTTTCTGAAGACTCAAGTAATTCTTCTGAATCAAGCTCAGAGAAGGAGGAATCCAATTTAAAAGCAAATATGTGTTTCATGGCTGAAACTGATGAGGTAGCAGGTCACCAAAGAAAGAAAGAAATATGGTATATGGACAGTGGCTGCTCAAGACACATGAGTGGAACTTCAGCTAATTTCTCTTCTCTTATTCGAAAGGAAGGAGGACTTGTCACCTTTGGTGACAATGCCAAAGGAAAGATTATTGGTATTGGAACAGTTGGAGATCCAGAGACAGTCTCAATCAACAAAGTACTTTATGTACAAGGGTTAAAACACAATCTGATAAGTATCTCTCAACTCTGTGATGATGGATACACTGTTGATTTTACTAACAATAGTTGTACTGTTTCTAAAGATAAACTGTTTAAGTTTAGAGCACCCAGAACTGATAATGTTTATACTTTGGATTTGTATTCCTTGTGTAAACAACAAGTAAACTGCTTAACTGCTAATATAAGTGAATCCTGGATCTGGCATAGAAGACTTGGTCATTGCAATATATATGCTTTACATAAATTATCTAAGAAACATCTAGTTTCTGATTTACCTAGTCTCAAATTTGAAAATGACAGATTCTGTGATGCATGTCAGCTTGGCAAGCAACACAAATCATCATTCAAATCTGTTAATAAAGTTGCTACAACTAAACCTCTAGAACTTATCCATATGGATTTGTTTGGACCTTCAAGAGTAGCAAGTTTAGCTGGTAAATTATATGTTTATGTATTAGTTGATAATTATTCTAGATTTACTTGGATTTTCTTTTTGAAATTTATAAGTGAAGCTTTTAGTTTATTTAAAGGTTTTTGTAAATCTATTCAAAATGAAAAAGGTTTTAATATAATCTCATTGAGAAGTGATCATGGTGGAGAATTTGAGAACCAGGAATTTAATTCCTTTTGCTCAAACATGGGTATTAAACACACCTTCTCTGCTCCAAGAACACCTCAACAGAATGGGATTGTAGAAAGAAGAAATAGAACTATTCAAGAAATGGCTAGAACTATGTTAAATGAATATAGCCTACCTATATATTTCTGGGCAGAAGCTGTTAATACAGCTTGTTATATAATGAATAGAATTTTAATAAGACCTATTTTGAAAAAGACACCCTATGAACTATGGAATAACAGAAAACCTAAAGTAAATTACTTTAAAGTTTTTGGATGCAAGGTTTACATCTTGAATACCAAAGATAATCTTGGTAAATTTGATCCAAAATCTGATAAAGGTATTTTCTTAGGATATTCTGCAACCTCCAAATCTTATAGAGTCTATAATAAAAATTCAAGGATTGTTGAAGAATCAGTTCATGTGAAATTTGATGAATCTGATCCTTTTGAGAAAAGGATAGAACAAATAGATGAACCTGATTCTAATGAAAACTTGAGACTTGAGAATTTAAAGAATGATTTTGAAAATGATATAAAAGAAATTCAGTCCAGTTCAGAAGAACATGATACTGAAGAACCTTTGAATGTAATGCCTAGACAGTCTAGAACCTTAAAGAATCACCCTTTAGAATCTGTGATAGGTGACTTAGAGACTGGTATTCAAACTAGAAGAAACCTTGGAAACATAGTTGAATTCTCTGCTTTCCTATCCCAACAAGAACCTAAGACCATAGAAGAAGCCTTAGATGATGAGAGCTGGGTAATAGCAATGCAGGATGAATTGAACCAGTTCAAGAGAAATAAGGTTTGGGAATTAGTTGAAAGACCACATGATTATCCAGTAATAGGAACTAAATGGGTCTTTAGGAATAAACAGGATGATCAAGGGATAATAACTAGAAATAAAGCAAGATTAGTAGCTAAAGGATATAATCAAGAAGAAGGAATAGATTATGATGAGACCTTTGCACCTGTAGCCAGGTTAGAAGCCATTAGAATCCTTTTAGCCTATGCATCTTATATGAATTTTAAATTATTTCAGATGGATGTTAAATCTGCCTTTTTAAATGGATATTTAATGGAGGAAGTTTATGTTGAGCAACCTCCTGGTTTTGAAAATTCTCAAAAACCAGATTCTGTTTTCAAACTTACTAAAGCTCTTTATGGCCTTAAACAAGCACCTAGAGCTTAGTATGAAAGACTAAGTTCTTTTCTTTTGAAAAATGATTTTACTGTTGGACTAGCAGATCCAACACTATTTAAGAAAACTGTGAAAAATAATGTTTTGTTGGTTCAAATTTATGTTGATGATGTAATTTTTGGATCGACCAATAAAATTCTTTGTCATGAATTTTTAGAATTAATGCAAAAAGAATTTGAAATGAGTATGATGGGAGAATTAAATTTCTTTTTGGGTCTTCAAATATTTCAAAAAGATTTTGGAAATGTTTTAAATCAATGCAAATACATTACTGATTTACTTAAGAAATTTGGACTTGAAAACAGCAAGACATTTACAACTCCTATGTGTACTAATATAAAACTTGATTTGGATGAAACTGGAAAATCAGTGGACAACAAGTTATATAGAGGTATGATTGGTAGTTTGTTATATCTTACTGCTAGTAGACCAGATATAATGTATTCAGTATGTCTTTGTGCTCGATTTCAATCAAATCCCAAAGAATCCCACTTAACTGCTGTTAAAAGAATTTTTAGATATTTAAAAGGAACTATTTATCAATCTATGCTTTATCCAAAAACTTCTGATTTTAATTTAATTTCATATTCAGATGCTGACTTTGGAAGCTGTAGATTAGATAGGAAGAGTACTTCAGGAACATGTCACTTTTTAGGAAACTCTTTAGTATCATGGTCTAGTAAGAAACAACACTCAGTTGCCCTGTCAACAGCCGAGGCAGAATATGTGTCTGCAGGTAGTTGCTGTGCACAGGTGTTGTGGATGAAAAACACTCTTATGGACTTTGGATTAAATTTCAATAATACGCCTATTTTATGTGATAATACTAGTGAAATTAATATTTCAAAAAATCCTATTAGTCATTCTAGAACTAAGCACATTGATATAAGACATCACTTTTTAAGAGATCATGTGTTTAAAAAGGATATATTTTTAGAATTTGTAAATACAGAAAATCAATTAGCAGATATTTTTACTAAACCACTTCCCACGGCAAGGTTTGAATTTATTAAGGGGGAGTTAGGTTTATTTAATTTTAAATAATTTATTTTTAAATCTTATTCTGTTTTCGAATTCTGTTTAATTTTTTGTTTCCCGCTATAAGTAATTTTATTTTGTTTTAAATAAAAGTAATGATTAGTGATTACACGGGAATCAAGGCTGTCAGAACCGTTTCACCTTCTAAAATGTTTCACCTTTTTTGGAAACCCTTTCGAAAAACCTAAACTCGCACAACTGCTCCAAAACCCTTTTCTGAATCTTCAAACCCTAAACTTACGAACCTTCAGAAATCGTTGTTGGAATGGCAAAAACTAAGCGTCCTGATGAAGCCGAGAGCAGTGCTGCAAAGAAATCTAAAGTAGTTGGTCGGAAAATACTGCAAGGTAAAGTCATCGATTTAGAGTGGCTGTTTGAAACTAATTTACTGTTGAAGCAAGCGTTATCGTTTCAAAGCCTTGAACAAACTTTTAATAGTGAAAATTCTGAGTTTCTTTATGAGGCAGAAATGAGACATTTCTTTAGAACTGTTCAGTTTAGCCTTGGAGATACGGAGGACAGTTTGTTGGCTCAAATAGAGGATAAGGACTTTTCCATATCATCTGTAGAGATATGTCAAATTCTTAACTACCCTCATGAAGGAGTTTTTCATTTCGATTTACGGAATATTGGAGATTCTGTACATAAGTCTGAAGACATTATGTCTTTTCTGTTTGGAACCAGAGTGATAAAGAAAATGCTTATTAAAGATTTGGAGCCCGATCAGAAAATCTTGGTAAAGTTTGTTCAGACTGGTTTAGCACCAAGGATGGCTGAGATGGAGAAAATTCTATACCCTGACATGTACATAATGTATCTTCTGATGTGTGATATTAAGTTTAATTTTCCTCGGTTTATGATAAGATATCTGAGATACTGCTGTCAGAGTGAAGCAAGAATGACCTTTTCCCCTTATGGAAGGTTCATTTCTTTGTTTTTGTTTAAAAGAGGAATGATCAGATTGGTCGATGCTGGGGTGAAATGACACCACAGTAATGTTTTTAATGTTGGGACTTTGAGGAAAGTCGGATACTTTTGGAGCACTATTAAAGGAAAACTATTACCTGTTGGAGCTGAGGAAGACTCGGAGAGTGCTCAGGCTCAACCTGCTAAGTCCAAGGAGGGACAAGCAGAATCAAGGGTTAGTACAGTGGCAAGGAGAATTCGCTTTGAAATGGAGGAAGTTGAGGAAGAGAGAAGTCAGGAAGGACTTCAATCTAGAAGGAAGAGGTCAATTGATGAAGAAATTATCTCTCCTGCCTTGAAATCCTCTGAACCGGTAATTTCTTATTCCTTTGTGAGAGAAGCTGTTGTGGAGCAGACTGCACCGATAGAGGAACCAGCAGCTCAACCGGAAATCCAAAAAGAACCTCAATCTGCTGCTGTGGCTGTTGAAAATGTAATACAACAAGAACAACCTATGGAGGCAGTGCCTGGTGAAGAAGTGGCCCGACCTCAAGATTTACATGAAGATATTGTTCTTAATCATTCAGTAGAAGTCAGAGAGACTACTGTTCGTGATGAACATACTTCTGAAGCTAATACAGAAGTACTTCAGGAAGATTTTTCAGTGGAAGAATTTCAGGCTTCAAAAGCTAGTTCAGTGGATCAACCTAGTCAGGACAAGGACAAAGAACAATCAGATGCAGATTCTTTACCACTTGCCTTGCCTCATCAACCTATTTCTGGACATGAGAATAGAGCACAGGGTGCCCCTGATTTGAGAAAAGAATAAGTTGTTGAGTTGTACAAGCGTATCTCTCAGTTGGAATCTGAGAATGATAGTCTCAGAAATTCTCTGAACTTAGAGCAGTTGAAGTTTCAGAAGCTGAAAGAATGTACTGTTTCAAGACAGGAAGTAGATTTGTTTAAGACTGATATGTTGCATGCTGTTGATCAGTTAAAATCAGAGATGGTAAAGAAATATTATTTGGCTGAGATGAAGATTTACATGGAGAATAAATTTGAGTCTGTTGCAAACAATGCTGTGAGTGGATCAGGTTCTTCACCTGATTTGATTCGAAGATTTCAAGCAATTACAGGAGCACTAAGCAATATGAGTGACAGATTACACGATCTTCAGTGTAATAGTGCCCCTTTGTCAGTTTTGCTGGATAATCAGAAATTTTTAGTGGATCAGTTGACATCTGTAGAGCAACCGATTAGGATTCTTTTGAATCAGTTATCAGAGAAGCTGACTCTTTTTGTTGAAAAAGAAGAAAGAATGCATGAGTTTTTCAGAGTTAATTTGATTGAAGATATTCATATGACTCAAGAGAACAAAGATCTTATCATCAAGTTAGGAGATGGGATGATGAAGAGGCTCAGAGAACAGTTTACAGAGATCAAGACCGTGATTCAAAGGAGATAGACACCTTTTTCCCTGTCTTATCAATGAACCTTGATTCCTCTATATATCACAATCATTTATATATATAACAGCTTGCGAATGAAAATTATTTTCTGATTTCTTTTTTTTGTTGTTGTTGTTTATTGATTTATGATTAAGTTATCCAGTATAACAAATTCACTTATTCATACACAGTTAATTATAGCATTTACTTATAGTTCAGTGCAATATTGAATGTGTTCAAATCCGTAATTTTTCATTCTTTTTGATATCACAAAAAGGGGGAGAATTTGGATAAACACAACATTTAAATTCATTTGTTTCCTATGAATCCTATGAAGAAATTTGGATATATGGGAGAAGATATTAATCTTTTATTTATTTTTTGGCTGAAAATTTATTTTTATGGGGGAGAAATTTTATTATAGTTAAATATTGTTTTAATCCTTTCAGAATTATAAAAATTTTATAAAACTAATTTTTCAATAAAGATTGCAATTAAATTAGTTCTATTATTTTATGGGTTTTGTGATCATCAAAAAGGGGGAGATTGTTGAGCAATGTATTGTTTTCAAACAATTCAAAATAATGTTTTTAAAGGGGGAGATTATTTTAAATAATACTCTGTCTCTTTATGATGATTTTGATGCTCACAAATACCCTTAATTATTTACTAATTATTTCGTTGAGTATTTTGCAGGAATTTATTTCATTTATTTATTGCATATAACGAGATTTCATACTTCATTTATTCCGAGATCAAGTTTAGCGCGTTCTGGAATCACTGTAGCGCGAGATCAATTTTAGCGCGTACTGGAATCACTATTCATACCCTACGTTAATGAACGTAACGTATGGATGAAAAGTTTACTTTTTATGTTAAAAGAAACGTATGGTTAAGGAACCTTACGTTATTTTGAAACGTATGGTTAATGAACCTTACGTTGTTGAAAAGTATTGAAGAAGAACATTACGTTTGGAAGGAACCTTATGTTTTCGTTGTTGGACAAGTATGGAAGAGAAACCGTACGTTAGTTTTCAGTGTTGAGTTTGTTTCTCAAAAGTATGGATCATCAATCTTACTTTTATAATCAACCGTACGTTCTTTGAAGAGTTGAAGCGAGACAAAGTATGGATGATCAACCCTACATTTGAATGCTAAAGAGAAAGTATGTATGTTCAACCTTACGTTTGTGAACCCTACGTTTGAATGCTAAAGAGAAAGTATGTATGTTCAACCTTACGTTTGTGAACCCTACGTTTGGAGCCACGTCATCAACCCTACGTTTGGCGTCGGGATATTTTTGACAGACGATATTACCGTTTGCATTGGTCAAACAAGCGGATTATTAGGCGGATTTCGAGCCGATTCTTAAGTACGACTTTGACTGAATCAAAGACGATTTTCAACGGATTACTGATTGATTTAAACGGAGCTTTTTATGCCGATTCCTCAGGGGAGTTACAACGGCTCTGTTATTTCATTTAATATCGCGAATCTAAAGGAGATTTTTATGGATCTATTTATGCGGAAGAATCTCTCAGATTTGAATATATGTTCTATCTTGGAAACTTCGGAGATATATATATACACAGGAAAGTGTGTGAAATTTATTGATTGATCTTTTAACGAGCAAGAAACAGAGACTGTGAAAAGGCGTTCTTTTCAGGTGATCGAGAAGAAGTGTAAAATCCTTTTTACCGAAAGAAGATCTTCATAACAGATTCACGTGTTCTACATCGACTATCTGTTGTGAATCTACTGCTGCTGAAGTTGTGAAGTTTCTGGTAATATCTATTGCAACTGGATCGACTCAGAACTGTTTTGATTACAGATCTTTATTTTCTGAAGACAACGATCTATCTACTGTCAATTGCATTCTGTTGCAATTGTGAAGAACAACTGGAGAAGTGTTTTCTTTATCGAAACTCTTTTTATTTTTGAGTGATCAGCTTCTCGTTCTAAGCTGTGTGGGTTCGTGTTTGAACCAGGAAGGCTGTGTGTGCCTGAATCTTGTAAAGGTGTCAACTGCCTGTACTCAGTTGTGGACAGGTCTGTGGAAACGAGGACCAGATAGTGAAAATCGCCAAGCTCGTGGATTTGAGCGTTGGTGGAGTGGACTAGGGGCCTTCTGTTCCACGAACCACTATACATCCGTGTGTTCATGCTTTTACTTTTTCCGCTGCATATTTAATCAAGCAAAATCATCGTGGACAGAATTTGTCTAAATTGAAGAGATTGTAATAATTTTGAAAAGACACAATTCACCCCCCCTCTTGTGTGTAATCCGTAGATTCAGATCCAACACAATAAACTTCCAATGATCTATATATATTTTCCAAAATTAACCATTATTACTTTTTCATGTTATTAAGGATTCATCTAGGTAGCCACAGAAGTTTTCATTTCCTTGTAATTATCCTTAAAAAATATTCATATAATCTCCTTTTCATATTATAATTGGGAAATTTCAGTTTTGTTACCTCCTTCATTCACATGTAAATAATATAAAAATGTTAGTTCTCCAATTTTTGACATTTAAAACATAATTTTAATGAATTCTATGAACAATTGAAATTATTCTTCAAATGATCCACAAAATAATATGTTCTTAATGTAAACCATCACCATAATATTTTTATTACTTTCGTTATTTACATAGATTCTATAATCAACCCCAAAAACCAAATAATCATGCTTCTTCAAAAAATTATCATGTCATGAATACCTTGCTCTCGGTGATTACTTCAATCAATATAGTTCCTTCCTCAACAAAAAAACTATATTCTCATATTAAATGGACAAAAATACCAGGTGGATATTTTATGTACACTTATTTTTCCATAACTACATTCCAAAATGTTCAATTGATGTCCATATTAAAAGCATTGAACTTTTATTGAACTGTAATGACTAAAAATAGTTGAATATTTTCATGCCCTAAAAAAATGTGAAAACATATATTCTAAATAAATTCCTTCAATATCAGAGTATCTCTTGCACATCAATCATTATTTTTTTAAAATTACCAATAAATATTAATTTATTTTGTATGGGAACACCCTTTCAATCATATTAATATCCTTATCTGTCAGTCTTGAATGAATCTCTCATGAGTGACTATTCTCAATTGGGATAAGCTCCCCATTCATTGTCTGAATCCTATTATTATATATAGCTTTTTCTTTTCAAAAAGTATACTCTACGTGGGATTGGAAGGATTCTTATTGTAAATATATGATTTTATGTTTTTCAACTGGTTCTTCTTGGTCATTAAATTTGTTTTTACTATAAATTTCATCTCCACACATTGGCTTTTGTGTAGATATATACTTGAATTCACCATTCGCATCATCAGTATTTCTCTTTTGAATCTAAATTTCAAACTTCTACTATCTTTTATTTCTATTGATCCTCATCCCTATCATTATGACATATTTTATTGTGTTGTTAAATATTATTTTCAATTTCTACTACAGTTACTCTATTGCATTCAACCAATTTTCCCATCCTATTTTGAAACATTTATATGTTTTGATTCCTCCTAAGTATCCAAGGAATATACTCTCATATCCATGAGACTCAAACATTATATGTTTCTTCTTTTTTATAGTAAAATACTTACTTATAAGTATTTTTAAGTATTTCGGTGTTGGCTTCTATTTGTAGAATATCTCATATGGGGAGTCTTTTCTACTTTTAGAAAAAATAGATCCCTGTTGAATATTTATATTGATGTCAATACTAATTCATTCTAAAATACCTCTTGTGGGTCCTTTTCAATAATAATAATTATTTACATGTTTTTAGTGATATTATTTATTCTCTCTACCACAAAATTGTTTTATAGAGTTCTCACTAACAAAAAATGCAGCCTTATCTTATTTTTCTTAAGATACTTTTCCACATATATTTTTGTAAATTCTATACCATTATCAGGTAATATCTATAGAATCTTTTGTACATGAATCCTTCAGTTTCCCTCTGATATTGAGTTATTAAATAGAATGCATCAAACCTATGGGAAATTACATATATATATTCAATCCTACTAAATTATAAAATAAAAAGAAAATAATACTTCTTCCTATTAATATATCTTGGTGAGATAATTCCACACAGATCTACATGCACCAATTTAAGAACTATAGTTGAATTTTCTTACTTTTTCTTTATACATCCTTCTGATAATATTACCTTATTTAAAAGAATCACATGTTTGAGTATGATTTCATTATAACATGGGGATATCTCAAGATGCATCATATTTGACCAAATATTTTTAGGATAGTCATTATATATGGCCAAGCTGTTTATTCCACAACATGTATTCTTCCTCCAAATATATAGAGCACATATCTTCTTCTCTACTCACATGAGATATTATCCCCTTCATTCACTTTCACTTTAATATTTTTTTACCTTCTATTCCCATGAAAGTAAATAACTTATTAATAATTATTATATAATAACCTGATTAAAAAATTGGCAAACAATTATAATGTTGTGATTGTGACATTAGATAACCAAGTCATCAAAAAGTCTTATATATTTTCCCCTAAATTTCTATTTTTTGAATCCAATAATCATTAGGCCTTTATTATTTCAAAATTTGAAAACAACTTCACTACCATATTGGATGCTTGTAACTATATCATTTTTCCTATCTAATTGGATGTGTATCCACTATCAAGGATTTATACAACATAATCATCTTATCTTTTAAGGGATATATTTATAACCAATGTCTGGTCAAATATTTTCTCTTTGATTCAAATCATTGACTTCAGAACTTTTGTGGATGTATTTTCTATATTCTCTTCAAAGTCTGATGGAAAAACTTCATCTTTAATTTATTCAAATCTATCATTAATTGATATCTCATTTCTTTATTCAATGATCTACTTATTATAACCACTTTGAGCCCACTTTAGTGCATTCCTCTGTATTGTTCATAAGAAATATCATTCCATGTTTCTGAATCCTATACACTACACAGAGTGACCATAGAAATTATTATTTGAATATTGAATATAATATGGAATACGTTGTTTCGCTTATTCCCTTTCATACATTTGGTCTGTTGAACACAAATTTTCAGAATGTCCTATATTTCAATAGAAATAACACCTAATACCAGGTGAATTACTAGAAATATTTCCTGAATGACTGGTCATACATTTAGATATATGAATCATATGATTTGGAATTTATTTTTCTACTATAAATTAGAAATCCTTTCCCCTTTTCGATCATGTTTTCCACCTATATTAATAATATCAATACTTCGAAGAAACCTTTTCTATTAATATTTTAAGTTTCATAAAATGTTGAAAACTCAATCTTCACATTCTTGGATGCATTAGATATAATCTTTGTTAAGTCAAACATTTATAATTTAAATTTTCCATTTCCTTAGTTTTTAAAATCACAAAAAATTTCTAAAAATAATATTATACTAGAATTATATATCCCAATTTTTTTAAAATGTTTTTTTAGAAAGTATCATTTTCTACTGAACATAGAAATAGTTTCTTACTGAATAAGTATAAACTATATATTCTTTATTCTAGTCCATAGGATTTACATAGAGTCTAGTCCCTCAGACTGACTAGAGTGATTTCCATTGAATCGTAGAGTTCATCTGAATAACAATAATTTAGTCCATCAGACAGACAAAATTATATAATCTGATTGTTGGAATTATTTCTATGAGAGATAATATGTTTTAGAATTTTTATACTGAGATATATACAACATCATATAAATATTTTTTACTAAGATATCAATTTAATAAAAAATGAGGCTATTTTAACCAATTCCTATATTCACAAAAATATGAACATTGGTGGGTGCATGTACATATAAGTGAATTCTAGGAGCTGTGAGCTAATTTATTTTGCAACTCAACATATCTGAATATTTCTCTACATGAAAATCTCAATCATACACTTTATAATTATTTTTAGAGTTTTTCTTTGTATTCCAAATGAGGAATTATAAATTACTTAGATATTTTTTTCTTTTATATTCACTTGTTCTGAATGAGGGTTTGATCTATGGCTTTTAGGGATTTTAAGATAGGTGATTCTAATCTGGATTACTGAGAGATTTTTTTTTATATATGAAAGATCATGTATGATATTTGTATCAAGGGATTTACAAGTGTGGAAAGAAATACCTTTATAGTTAGGTTGAAACTGGGGATATCATGAGTTAGGATTTGAAACATCCTAAATTCATTTGGTTAAAGAATATAATTATATTTATAAATCTTTAAATTCATTATTACGTTTTTATTAGCTTTCATATTACTTTTTATATATAGGTTTTAAATTTCTCAATGAAATTTCCATTATTTTGTTTTTTTACTACTATTTATAATATCAGTTCTATCAGACTATCCATTGAACCAATTAATAAATCTGATTTCTTTGCTGAATTTTTATTTTAATACAAACAATTAGATCATTAGGAAATTTATGTGACCAATAGTTTTACAAAATATGTTTTTTGTTTTATGTTAGTTTAATTTTTAATCTACAATTTACCCCTCCCCCACTTGTTTCCACTGTATAATCTAATTATCGGATAATATTTTGTTGTATTGGTGAAATAATTGATAACTTCAGACTGTATTTTAACTCCAATAATTTTATTAATTAATTTCTATTTGTTTACTGACATTCAATATCTAATATCTTCATTTTCAGCCTTTATCATAGATTTCCCTTCCTCCTTCTGTTGCGTACATTGTTTGGAATCATGAAAAACTATGTTGGGATTTTTCATTTTGGCTCTAAAAACGTTTATCTCTTCAATAGTAGCTTCTAAATCTACATGGTGATCAAATCATCCTTCAACTTATCTGTCATCATTATTTCTTTCTTCAGTTGTCTAAGAGTTTTATACAAATTCCACTATAGTATTTTTCCCTTGATCCTTGTAGATATATATCTCTTTAACCTCATATTATTCATAATTACCCATGTATTATGAAATAATATAATTGTTTTTAAAGAAATTTATCTCTAATTTTTTTTAACATTTAACATAGTATTAAGACATATTAATTGGATTTTAAAATTCATCTACATCATCATCTTAGAACTTCTTAGGTCAACATAGTGTAAGATGACATATATTTCCATATAAAAATCATGATAGAGGAAGTTTCCCATTGAACTTAAATTTTTCTCTTTGTAGATTCTTGGAGAGGAATGACATGACCTTATCCATGAATACTTATTCCTAACAATCTAAAATAGTGAAATTATTCATGGAGTTGAATTCCACCACATTAGACATCACTTTTTCCACATACTCATTATCAAAACATCTCATCTCATATGCGATAAGACTACTATAAAATCTATACACTATCTATATTTTTGGATCTTTATTTTCCAATATAGAGACTTTTAGATTGAACCGACGTGGATGTATTCTCAATATGTTTCTAATGATCATTACATCATCAATAATTTCTTTGAGACCATGCATCTCTTCCACAATGACAACTACTTAGTAAAAAATGAATTTACAAAATCATTTGGTGTGAATTATTATATCCTCATATTTGTCACATTGACCTTTAATCTAGCTTATATTACTTTTTAATAATCCTCATAAATATTTAAAGACATTTCCAACAAGGAATGTGATGAATTACATGACATAACCTTCATGTAGATAGTATTGGACAAGTCTCCCTAGAATGAATTGATTCATCAGGCTTAAGGATCCAAATTCATTTTGTCTACTACTGATAATGCTCTACTATCCACACTAGAAGAAGTACAATATATCACAAACTGTAAAAGAATCCATTACTAATGATTATAAGTAGTGTTTCATTCAATTCATCGAAACTAAAAATTGGTTCAATTGAAGATAATAATCCTTTTATGATTAACAATATCCATTTAAACTACTGAGAGAGAAATCGGATTTGAACCTTTCCCTGGGATAACATTTGTTTTACTGACTAGGTCAAATACCCTGAGAGTTTGGGGTGAATTAGGGTATAAAAATATAAAACAAAGTCCCTTTTGGATCATGTTTCTTCATTAAAAACACCCCTCTCCCCGTTTCCCATAGAAATATATAAGAATAAAATAATACATGCATGAGGTACAATAATTTTAAATGGTTTATTTATACTGGGATACTTCAAAGGGTTATACACATATAGTGTGCCTATATACCAAATCCATGGAAGCACACTATTGTTACAAATTATAGAGTGTATATGTTATCCCTCTTGATTCACTACCATTCACAATATGAAAGCACACTACACAATAGAGAGAATTTTGATCACTGCTCATTCAAAATATTCTTTTCTTGATCACTTGAATCAATTTTATTTACACCTCATATTTTACTTCGTGAATCTCTATATTCTTACATTTGATAAATAACCTTTACCTCATTATTTCATGAAAAATCCTTCTTGTTGACATAAGATTATATATCATGGAACCCTTTTCCAATCATTTACGAAACATAAAAATACATCAAGAAACAAAGTCTTTTGCAAAACTATTTTCTTTTGTGAAACATTTATCTGTTATAAAAATCACATTCTTTCATGAAAATTTATTCTTCTATAAAACTCATATTTATTCATAAAACCTACCTCTTTAATGAAATAACATTTATTCATGAAACTAAATTTGGTACATAGGGAAAACCTTCATAAATCTAATTAATGAATTATGAGGCTTCTAATATTAATTAAGGATTGATCACTCTATCTGGGGGTTACTTCCAATCAATAGATGTTTCCTATCATTTCTGAAACAGTCAAATGTGCCACCACCTTTTCTAAAAACTCTTTATACATGTTTGTGAAATTTAATATCATTTAGAAAAATTATACAAATATTCCTTTTTGATATTATCATAATAGCATAACTAACTACCTTTTTTTTAATTCATTAAACATCATATAATCACAAAACATATTTACTTTTTCTTTTGGGAAATCATAGTATTTCATGAAACATTATTTCACTGATATATAAACTTTTGTGACAACAATGGTTATTTAAATATATGTATTTTTTTATTTTCATAAAGTAGTCATGGAAATCCCTATTTTTTGAAACATTTCTCATCCCTTAGATTTTGGAACCCAGTAATTTATAAATGACTACGAAATGATGAACCATATCAACTTTCTTTATCGACAAACACAATCAACAAAAAAACCTGAAAATTTACCTTGAGTGATTTTTTACTAATAGATGTAATACAGAAATATATGATTATGAGGTGTATATATATACCCCATTAACATGTTATATTGTAAAATAATCTTAGCTCATGGTATTTAACGATTCAATTAAAATGGATTCATCTAGAGGTTATTGATTGGAAAGTTACCAAGTTGGTAAAGGTTTATTTAACAATCTCTATGTTATAAGGATTATTTATTTATAAGTCTCTACTAAGGGAATTGGGTTTATTTATATCTTAAAGAAATTTCATTTTCTTCTCCTATGGTTATTTCTATACATTAAATCTTTTTATTATATTTCCTCTCTTTATGAAGTCAATAAACCAAAATAATAATTTTACAGAAACCTGACTTTGTTTTTCTTGTTAGTCAGGGATATTTTTCTACTATATCAATATTTTTATTAAAGTGTTTTAAATAATATCTTAATTATTTTACAATTATTTATAAAATACATTTTCAAATGTGATTATATTTTAAAAAAATAATTTAAAATGAATCTTATTATTTCTTTTCAAATGATGTACATTTTGAATTTTTACTAAAAATGTTAAGATAATATTTTTTTAAATGTAATCGACATGAATAAAAACTTTTATCATCATAAATACTCAATGGTTTGAAGTTTCTTTTATATAGTCCCTTTATTATTTATAATTAAAAGGATTTTCAAAATATTCAATTTTTTTTTCTTTTTAAAAGATAATTTCCCAGTGAAATGGTTATTTTCTGCAAGAATTTTTTTAATTATTGTTTTATGGTATTTTTATTCATCAAAAAAAAGAAATAATTTTATTATCCACTAGGGATATGTTATTATAAGTACATGTCCTTAAAACAAAACTTAATATAAGGTTAATTCAAGAATTTTACTTTATTTTAAATTGAGGATATTTTCTTGTTTAGAGATTTAGATATTTCTTCCATAACTCATATATAAAAACCCACATTTTTACAAAATGGAAACTATTAAAATTGTATCGATTTATTAAATAATCTAAAACTTTTAAAAGTAAACATGATTTATTTTTCTTGATTAAAATATTCATATAATTAATCTAGAAGTACTATTTTCTCTTAACAGTCTTTTAACTAGTTGAAAATTATTTTAAAATTATGGATGAGCAAAAAAATCACAGCAGGGGGAAGAAATAATTTTTCAATCAAGTGAAGACATGTAAATTGTTAAAAACCCTATTCATAAAAACTAATTATCATTAATAGAAAATATCTCACAAGTTACTTGGGACATTATTATCATATCACCCTTACATTAAACCATGGAAATGGAACAACCTTATGGTTAAAATCCATCTTTGATGTACCCAATTCATTGGAAAGTTATAATGGGGCTCACCCATCATATCATGAGCTATAATGGGGATAAAACCGTTTTATCTTGAGATATAATGGGATGAACTCATAATAAACAATTTGTAACAAACATATCATGAATAAAACCCTTTAAAACTCATTTTAATCCATAGGAAAAACACTTTCACATACTAATATAAACTTTTTTTATAAAAATCACATTTAAAAAATTATAATTTTTCACATAATAATAAAACCATTTTCATCAAAAAGAACAATGAAAACTTATAAATATAAAATTAAAATAATAAATCATGCTGAAATAGAGAGATTAATTTTCATTCCACATAAGTTAAAAAAATATTCCTTTTTTCTTTTTTAAAAAGAGATGAAAATGAACATCAAAAGTGGATTTTAAATAAAAGTCCCTTACCCTGGTTCTGACTCATAAAATAGAATAGTTTTATTCCTGAATATTAAACTTAGGTTAATTATTTACATTCTAGATAACCTATTTAATTTTTATTATTACATTTATTTCACATATTTTCATGTTAATATAATTTCTTAATTATTAATTTTCACATTGGATGTTTTAACAATATTCAGTACATGAGTCCATAATGACTTTGGTAAGTCAAATATAGTCAAAGAGTTAATTAGTAAATCATCTCTAGAATAATATTCATTAAATAAAAATACATATTAGAATTCATTTAAACATTTAAATTTATTCATTAAATATAGATAAGTAACATAAACTCTCTTACAATCATAGAGACGGTAAGTCTTACTCATGAGAAACATTCCCATTTTTCATTGATCATTATGAAAAGAAGGTATCAATTATTTTCTCATTAAATAATTTTCATAATATAATAAATATCATATTAATAATTCAAATATATATATATATATATATATATATTATTAACATTGTTAGGTGATTAAGAATGAATCATATTGCTTTGTGGAGGTGATAGTTCACATATATGCACGTACGACATTACCATTTTTATGTTCCTGGATAGTGGAAAATTAATTGATATATTATTATATTATAATTATTAATATTTCATAAATATGATATATAAATATTAATTTTATCTTTATAAATAGGCTTTAGATAAAAAATTGTAAAACAAATTATATATGTTCATGAAGGTGATAGTTCACACGTACACACGAATGACTAATTATGTTCCCATTAGATATAACTTGGAGATGGATTTAGGTGTTGATATTAACATATTAACGTCTAGTAATATTTAGGATACATTATTTATTATTTCATAATATATTAAGAATTTTTTAAGGAGTTAGAGGTATAACTAAAATAGAAGCACTTAATTAAAAAAGAAACCACTTCTTCGAACAACCTCATTTGACTAACACCTCTAAGGTGAGTGTCCTTCCTAAACTAAGTGATCTCTAATGTGGGAAGGGAAAATAAGAAGGTATTTTTGAGGATATTGGCAGAACAAAATAGGTCTTTAATACTTAATAAAAGAGAACAAATGGTTTTATTTTATACGATATGGGAGGGGAACTCTTGAAATTCTTCAAATTATTAAAATAATAAAAATAAATTTTATATTAACAATGGTCCCAAACTGATTTATTTTTAATATAGGATGTGAACGGTTTGGTATCTATTCCTAAAAAATATTATATAGGTTTTATATTTTTTTAATCCTTATCTTTTTATTTTAACTATTATTTTCACATTTTGATTCTTATCGTGATATCATGTCATTTACCATTTAGGGTTAATATAGTAACTATAAAATTCAAAAAGACTAATAAATGAGTCTTTTATAAAATATAAGGCCTTTTACAATTAATTTGTTCAAATTTTTTGTTTTTATGAAATTTATATCATTTCAAAAATATTTTTTTAAAATATCAATAGTGTCAATTGTGACACTATTCATTAGTTGAATTTTTAAAAATATCATAAGATAAATATAAGTTAGAAAAAAAATATTTTAATCATAATTAACATTTCAAAGTAATCCATAAAATATTTTTATGGCATCAATTATCCAAAAGTTTACTTCTTTAAGTATTTTTAATATTATTTATTTTATTCTTTCATTAATGATGCAATTACTCCATCATCATTGTGTCACCATTTAATTTAATTATTTCTTTATTAAAAATTATAAATAAATTTCCATGATATAAATTAACAAATTATATTTCTAAATACAATTTATAGTCAAAGATATCCCTTATATTACGCAATATTAAAAACACATTACTTTTTGAAAACATGGATGTGACCAAATTTGTCTTCCCTTTGAATATAATATTTGAAATTTACTACTCAAACCAAAAGCCTTAAAATAGATATAAATTTGTGAAATTATGATTTGTTTCAAACCAAACACATATAATTAAATTAGTACAACTTTTATGGTAATTATAAATTTTTTATAATTTTACATTTAATTACATGATTTACCCTTAATCGTGGTAAGAAAATTAATACTAAAGTAACTATTGACAGTATCAGAAAATAAATGGGACCTATTTGAAAAAAAATTACCTTCTATTTCAAAATATGGAATCCATTTTTTAAAATTCAAAACACAAAATTGGATGAAATTAATTTAAAATTAATATCGTCGATGCAACGAGATAATAGGTTTTTAAAGTAAAAATGCTCAAAAGTTCACCAAGTTTTTCTATCCAATATTATTGTGAAATTGATTCCAATGCCCTAAATTTGATTAAATGATAAAATTTTGATCTAATTATACACTAAAACCATTAATTATATTATATAATCCTCTAAATAAATTTAATGAAAAAGTATACTTCAATTAAAAATTCATTTTTTGTTTCATTGTTCATCAAAAAAATGAATCCTATCAAAAAATTACCAAAAAATTAACAAAAAGTGAATTTTAATATCTTGCTTCCAAATAACATGATTATTCTTTGAAATATTTTTTATAAAAGTTTCAAAATGTACATTTAAAACAAGTACCCCATAAAAATGTGGAAAAACTTCCTTTTTTGAAAATTATTTCTTCTATGTGTAAAATTGGATTTTTATATATATTATATTAAGATCATATTATGAATTTTAAATAATATATTGAATATATTATATATATATATTTCATTAATAAAATCCAAAAATATTGTTTTTTTTAATTATTTGTATAAACGAAACTTTTTCACATTTAAATAGTTTTTCAGAAAAACATTTCTTTTTTTTTAATATGGTTTTTCATTAATTTATAATTAATTATTCAGAAAATAAAAAATTATATATTCATGTGTAAACCATATTTTCATAATTTAGTTAAAACTACTCATTCCCTCCATTCTAACAGCTGGGTTTTTATAGTAACCTTTAAATATTATTTAGTTTTTCTCTTAAACAAAATGTGGGGTATCATTTAATCTATCAAACAATGTGTTTACCTTAAAAAAACTAGGGATTTTACCTCCCCCCCCCCACCAAAAAATTGCATCCTCGCCATTTTTATTTCGGATTGAGAACCAAAGGTTTTAATTTTCAAAATTACTTTATTAAAATCACACATCAAAAAAAGTATAAATGAAACTCCCTCTTTAAATGTAATGAAAAGTATGTCGGTTACTTGAGATAGAAAATATAATATTTCCTTTTATAAAAACATGGATATAGAAGAGAAATATTACCATTATTTTCTAATTTAGAGTGATAGAAAACATGGTCAGAAGAAATTTATCAGTCACAAAACCATAAATCTATGATGGGTTAAAAGGTCATTGATATCCTCGTAAGAAAATTAAATGGATAATTTTTTTTATTGTAAGATACTTTTAATAGAGTTGAGGAATTATTTTACTACATAGACTAAGAAAATAAGTAAATATACTTACATGACACATATAATTTTATCCATTAATAAAATTCCACCAGAAACTCGTCTTTTTTCTTTAAATGATGAGTAGATAAGGTGAATTTTTCATCCCAAAACCACTTGAATAAACTTATAGAGAATATAATAATCCAAAAAATATAAGCTATTCTATTTTCCCTATATTTATAAATTGCACAAAAAATTGGTTAGTAAATAATAATATAATTCCCCAACAATAATAATCATTTGTATGACTACAAACAACATTAATATCCAAATTTAATAGTATTACCTGAAGATCAACATATACCATTCAATAAATAACTATTATTAAAATTCCTCAAAAATATTATAACTAATATTAAATCCCCAAAAAATTTATCCCATACCCTTCCAAGATAAATTTTAAGAATCATTTCTAAATAACATCAATAACTCTTGAAGTATCATTCTAAAATTAATTTCACCAGTAATATTCAAGATATGATAACCATTCCCATAAAAAACATAAATCAACACAACTCCAAAATTAAATCATATATTTTAACAAAATATAATTCAACCATTACTTCTACAATATAATCCCATGGTATAACATTAAACTTGAGCATATAGGATTCTGAAAATAGTAAATGTATTCCAAAATAATAGTCATCACGTAATCCCCATGTAATTCTCCAATCAAATAGTTAACTATCTGATAAAACATATATTCAAAAAATAAACATATTCTTACTCCTTCAACTCTTTAACAAAAAAAAAGAAATATTCATACAAACCAGGACTTAACTTAGGTCAGTTGGAGGTGATGAACCCTTCTTTCCCTTCGGTTGGGGGTTTGATTCATGTAGCCCTTCCAGATGTCATGGGTTGTCACCCATTATGCAGATATTATATTTTTTAAAAATAATATAATTCTTATAAAATTCCCAAATTATGATAAAATCCTAAAAAAAACCATAACATGTTTTAACCTCAATGGTTTTATTATACGTCATATTTATATCCCAACCCATTATCACCTCAATAACTTAATTCATGAAGTCTTTTATATATTAAAATTTTCATTTCATTTCATTATTATTTAACAAAACTATTTCGAAATGAATTTTTTTGCCTTGATCATGGTTTCTTCTGGGTTTCATCATCATTTTCTTCACGTAGATCTAAGTTCCATGCAATTCAATAATGATTTAGAGATTCTTCAAAATCACTTTCTTCCATTATCCAAATACACCGTGTAAAACATGGGATTTATGGTAGTTTAGAGAGAAATAATTTTGGGAAATAAAATTATATGACATATAATTTCAAAACATCTAATAAAAAGTTGTTTTTATTAAATATTCTTATTTAGTTTGATTTGAAACGTTCATTTAATGGTTCTTTCAAAATACCCTAACTATGTGGTCTAAGATTATAAGTTACAAGTAAATATAAATATATTGTGCATGGGTTCCTTATTCAGCATCTTTTTCAAAATCATAATATGCTTCAAAATCTTCTGATAAGGTAAAATATATAAAAATCCCTTGATAATGTTTATATATTTTTTAAAATAGGATAATATTGAGAGAATCATATTTAAAAAAACTAGTAATCCATGGTGGTATTGAAACATAGAGGAGGTGTTTTATATCTCATATAATTATTTGTAAAAGAGTAGCATGTTAGAAAAAAAATTAGAATCATTTGGAAATGAATTTGAAATAATTATTTCAATAAAGTCATCAGGAAGAGATAAGAATGTTTTTTAAGATCCTCCTCTAGCCATTTTCCAGTGACTTTCATCGATCTAAAAAAGTTATAGAACAATGATTTAACAAAAATAATAGACATAGAAACATAACCTATGTTTAAAAAAATGTCTTAATCCCTAATTTTTTCTAAACCATACCATTCATACCAACTGTAAGTACCCAACCACCAAACATAAATAATCTTGAGTTAATTAAAGAGTTTTAGTTTCTTTCACAATGAGAATATTTTTAGGTTTATAAATTTAATGAATTATTCCATAACTCAAATATCACAACCCACATCTAAATAAAATTTATAACATTAAAATAATAAACATTTCATTCATAATTTAAATCTTTTAAACGTAAACATGATTTATTTTTCAACAGAAACATTTTCATGAAATCCATCTTCAATTACAACCTTAACTTACCCATACATAAACCATATGAAAAAAAATTAAATATAGGGATGAACACACAAATTTTTTTAAGGGAAAAATAAGGAAATCATTCATCAAGTGAAAACATGTGAATCATTGAAACCACTTTTCATAAAAACTCAATAGCATCAATATGAAAATCATGAAAGTGAATTGGGAAATAATTACCATATCACCCTTAAATTAACACTTAAAATGGAATAATCATATGGTCTTCTTACATCTTTGCAGTACCAAATGCATGGAAGATCTATAATGGGGATCACCAATAATATCTTCAACTATAATGGGCTCAACTTGACATATATTGAGTTATAATAGGGACGAACCTATCATATCTTTAGCTATAATGGGTTTAATCCAAAACAATAATATCCAAGAATGATATCATGAATAAAACCCTTGAATACTCATTTAAAACCATAATCAATACACTTTCAGATATCAATATACCCTTTTCATATAAAAATTACTTTAAAACTATCAAAATTGGACACATAATAATGAAACCGTTATATTAAAAAAGAGAAATCAAAACATATTAATAAAACATTAAAGTAATAAATAATCATTAAAAATTTAGAAACCTCTCATCTTTATAAGTTTAAAACATTCCTTTTTCATTTATAAAAAGAGATGAAAATGAACATCAAAACAGGGTTTTTAATGAATGTCTCTTACCCCGAGTCTGACTCTTCATGTACAATATTTTTATTGATGAATAATAATAATTAGTAAATTATTTACATTCATGGGAAACTATTTAAATTTTTTTATTTTTTTAAATAACTTATTATCATGTTATAACAATTACTTAATTATTTAAGTTCACATTGGAGGTTTTGACAATATTTAGTACATGAGTCCATAATGGCTTCGGTAAGTCAAATACGGTCAAATAGGTCAGTAGTCCATCATATATAGAATAATATTCAAAAAATAATAATTTTTATTATTATGAATCAATAATACTTTTAAATACATTCATTGAATATATATATGAATAAATAACTATGTTACAATCATGGGGATGATAAGTCATTCATCCAAATGAGTAACATACCCATTATTCATTGATCATTATAGAAAGAATATAATTATTGTTTTATATTTTTTTAATGATAATATGATAATTAATGCCATATTAATAATTTAAATTTATTTATATATATAATTCATGTTATTTTGTGGTTAAAAACTAATCACATCTCTTTGTGCATATGGTTGTTCACACATACGCACGAACGATGTTATAATTTTTATGTGCATGGAATGTAAGAAATTAATTGAAATATTAGAATATTATAATTATGATTATATATTTTATATCATATATAAACTCATATTTAGTCATTATAACCAGTATTTATATAAGGTAATAGAAAATTAATTGTATTGGTTTGTGAACGTGATAGTTCACACGCATGCACGAACGACTAATTCTTTTAAAATTTGATAAAATTTAGAAATGGATTTAGGTGATGATACTAACATAATAACATATCATCATATTTAGGATACTACAGTTATTATTTTACCATGTATGAAAAATATTTTAAGGTTGTAGTGAATGAAATATAATAGAAACACTTAATAAAAAATGATACCACTTCTTCAGATGGCCTCCTTGGATTAACAAATTAACACCTCTAAGGTGAGTATACTGCCTAAACTAAGGGCTCTATAACGTGGGAATTTATTGAATGAATATATTTTTATAGATATTATCCTAACCTAATATAGTTTTAAGTGTGAAAAAAATAGAATAATTGGTTCCCTTTTATAAGGGAAGGGCGGCACACAAATGAAATTATCCAAATGTTTACATTAATTTTATAATCAAAATAATATAAAAAAACTTTATTTCAAAATTTATAATGATTATGGGTTGAAATAAATTCATTAATAAAATATTATATATGTTTTTATTATTTTTAATCCCTATCATTTTGTTTTATAACTTATTTAACCCTTTAAATTCCTATAGTGATATCATGTAATTTACACTTTGAGGGTTAATATAATAAAAATAAAATTCCAAAAGGCCAATTAATGATTCATTGATGAAATTTTAGAACATATATTATTCATAATGTAATATTTTTTATTTTTATGAATTATATATCATTTAATTAAACAATTTTTATTTTAAAATTTCAATAGTGTTAATTTTTACACTTTTCCTTAGTTGACTTCTTAAAAATATCATAAAAGACAGATCGGTGTGAAAAAAATTCTTTAAATCATAGATAACATGTAACATATTTCAATAAAATTATTTTATGGAATTAATTTTCTCAAATTATATTTTTTTAGTATTTTTATTTCATTTTTTATTCTTTCGTTAATGATTTAATTGTTGCCTCATCATTCTGTTTTAAATTAATTAAATAATTTATTTCCTAAAAATTATAAATAAATTTCCATAATGTAGATAAAAAATTTATATTTATAAATATTATTTATAGTATAATTTATCCCCTGTAAACCCCCATATTAAAAATACGTGTTAAAAACAAGGATGTGAAGACATTTGCCTTCTCTTGGAATGTAATATTATAAATATATTATTCAAACCCATGTGGATTCCAAAAGATATAACTTCGAAGGAAAAATTATCTTGTTGGAAACACAATCATATAATGAAGTTATTAATAGTGTTATGGTGATTTCATGTAAGTTATATTTTTATTTTTACCTTTAATTTCCAGATTTTCCCATAACTATGGTAATAATAATATTACTAAAGTTAATATCCATAATGTCAAAATATAAATGGTACATATTTAAATAATTTAGGCCTTATTATTTAAAATATAGAATAAAATTTTCCAAATTAAATAAACTTAATTTTCAGAAATTAATCGAAAATTAATCCCATTGATGGAACAGAAAAAATGAGATTCTAAAGAAACAATGTTCAAAAATTCACTTAGTTTTTATATACAATTTTAATGTGAAATTGATTACAATGACCTAAATTGTATTAGATGATAAAAAATTAACTAGTTATTCCATAAAACCATTCAAAAATATTATTTAACACTATAAATAAATTTAATTAATAATTTGTTGTTAATTAAAAATGCATTATTTTTTCACAATTCATCAAAAAATGAATCTTATCAGAAAATATCAAAAATTTAAAGATAGTAAATTTTGATGTCCATATTCAAGATGATATGTTTATTTTTTTCAAATATAATATTTATAGTGTCAAAATGTAGATTTAAAACAAGCACACCATCAACAGGTGGAAAAACTACATTTTTTTGGAAAATAAGTATTTTTTGTTTAAAATTAGATTTATTATAATATAATTTATAGGTAATAGATAATTTTAATGTTAAATATCATATTGAATATATTATATATATATTTAATTAATATAATCCAAAAAGTTGGTTAGTTTATTTGTGGGTATAAACCAACTTTTTCCCATTTAAATAGTTTTGAAAAAAAACATTTATTCTTATTTTAAAAAGGGATTTTCATTGGTTTATAATTATTTTTTTCCCAAAAACATTATATATACATGTGTTAAAAATATTTTAGAATTAAGTTAAAACCATTTATTACCACCATTCTAATAGATAGGTTTTAACAGTAACATTTAAATATTATCTAGTTGCTCGCTTAAGCTCGATGTGGTGTATCATGTACTCTATCGAAAAAAGTGATTACTTTTAAAAACTCCAAATGATGCTATTATAATAATACTATAATTATTATTTATCTAGATAATTTATGTTCTGTTTGATTAGGTATTGTATTAACATTCTCTATTATAGGTCTTCCTATACAAATAGTTTTTTAATATGGTATGTTGATTAGGCAGTAATGTTAATTCAAAAGAAAAATGAATTGGTCTTATTATGTTATTAGTGGGGCCCATATTTATATACCCCCTTGACACATCAGTTTGTATCCTGATACAAACTATATTTTGAATTTTTCCAATGACTTACCAATTTATGTATGTTTTATAGTCATGATGCCTTGATTGTATGTTTATTATATGTTGTCTTGTGGCCTCAATGGTAAATTTATGATGTTCAAAATTACTAATTTCATCCTAATTAAACCAGTTTTTTATGTTAATGTGATTATTTTAAAATTGATTATATCATGGATAAGATTCAAAATCATGCGATTATTTATAGAACATTATTTTATCATCATTTATTTCTACCATACAACGTTTAATACTTGGGTTATTGAATAAATTGAATATGTTTTCAATTATTTGAATTTCCATATTGATTATTATTTTTTTACTCATTTTATCGTTTATTTTATATAACCCCATTAATAATTTGATCTTTCCATTTATTTTTTTATTTCCCAATGACATGAAGAAGTATATCTTGTATGATATCAAGGATGTAAGAATGTTTATTATCCATTACTTTTATAATTCCATTGTCATATGGTAACCATATACATATCTAATTTACAAATAATATCATACTCTTTAATACTTTGGGATGTGATTTTTTTCATCTAGTAACAATGTAATAATTTATACACTACCTCTAAGATACTAGGTTTGTAGCCTTTACAGTTCGTATCAGAGATAGATATTGTGAAAACCTTAGGAAATAGATTTTAAATTAACACAACTAACATGAGAATTATGATAACAACCTGTAGTTTTTTTTTAACTTTTACCATTAGTGGTATTTTTATTTTTTGATTCAATATTCATGTGTATTTGAAGATAACTCATTCAATGTTATTATTTAGTAATGAAGCCTAATGTAATAAATGTGGTAAACACATATGGTCAATGTTGGGATTTACCTACTAATAATTCCATTTTAATAGATTTTTGTGTTGAGTGTATAATTCCCATATTTATAAATCTAACCCATGTTGTAATTAAAAAGCTTTAGTATATAGATCAACATGATGTTCCACAACATGATACTCCTATATTATATCATTGCATATGACAGAAATCTCCATCTTTTAGCGGGACATCTAAAACTATGGAAGATGAGAACTATATTAAGTATCATTAAAATATATTTTTGGGACTTGGGATATAATGAATGGGAAGCATATATGCTGTAAATGCATTTTCTAAATGGTGTTATGAAAAAATGGGGGATGTTCACCTAGAAAAAATGGGGTAAATGATTAATAAATCATCTGGAATAGAAATCTTTTAAAAAAACATTTTTCATAAAATGTTTCCCATATGAGTAACAGTCTAAAATGAAGAGAAGGAAAAGTGTACATATTCTTATTAAAAAAATTAAAAGTGTCAAAGAATAATATAGGAACAAAGAAATTTTCTTCTTGTGAATTTTTTTTTATAAAAATATTTTAGAAAATTCTTGAAGGTAAGGGGATTTTGTTATATGTACAGAGATAAGGCTCACATGTCCAATGAGTAAAATGTAAATAAAGATAAAAATTATTTTAATATTATTAATTATAGAGAATGGGGTCATTATCAAAACCAATTTCCCGAGCATCATGGGAACTGACAATATAAGTTGGTAAATGAGAAGAAACATTTTATAAGATCACTACCTCTGAGGTAGAACATCCTAAAGATGTTGTTTTAGTTTCTTTAATCATATCCTAAAGTATTAGTAATTATTTAGTTTATTATAGATATTAACTCACTACAATATATTCTATATTTATCAAGAAAATAAGATATTACCCTAGTGCCTTATGAAGGGAGTTATCATTCAAAGTTCCTAGGGAAAATATAACACCCACAAGAATGTGTAAAAAATTATTAGAGAAGTAAATTACGATTTGTGATGAAGATATACAATTAGATGTCTTTATAGGCAAAAATTTATCATAAGAGTCATATATAGATCCACCCAATGTATTCTATATAAATCAGATGATTTTAATATAATAGAATATAACATCTATGAATGGAAAGGTGAATATCCAAATATATGGTGTACATATTATCTTGGAATATATTAATGGATTCAATATGGAGTTATATAGAAATTAACCAAATTCTAAGGATAATTTTCTTCATAAATTTAATCCAAGATGGGATACCTATATCAAAGACTCTCTATATGAAAGCCACTATAGAATTAGTAGATTTGACTAAAGAACTACATGATTTTTTCTGATAAGGTATTTTTATGCCTTAGGGTTTCCCTTGGGAGCCCCCATTATATTCATTAAGAATAAAGGTGTATCTGTGAGTATATTCATTGATTATAGGGAAATAAATCATATAAGTAAAAAGAAAAATTATTATCATCCCTGTATTTATGGATTGTTCAATCAACATTAAGGATATCAATATTTTTAAAATATTGACCTTTTTATGGGTATCTTAAATTGTGAGTAATAAAATCATTTATTCAAAAGATATCATTTTATATAATGTATCGAAACTATAAGTTTATAGTACCATTATTTGGATTAACTAATGAACACTCTGTTCTTATGTATCCAATAACCCAAATATTCATGAAATATATTTTAAATTTTGTTTTATTAATTATTGATGATGTCTTGGTGTACTCTAAACTCTTTTAAGACTATGAAAATAACTTGTTGGTCATTCTTGAGGCACTTAGTGAAAAGGAGTTCGATGTGATATTTAGAAATTGAGAATTATGGATTCAAATACATTTTTTTATTTGTAATATTGTCCCAAATGATGGAATTTCTATTAATCATATAATGATAAAGACCTTCAAAGTATGGCCAAACCCAATAAATATAACTGAGGTACAATGTTTCTTTAGATTGGTTGGTTACTATATTTAATTACTTTAATATTTTTCAGGACATTGTTTCTTTTTAACAAAGAAATCATGTATAACGGATCAGTTCACATAGTTCAAGGAATGTGAATATTTTTTTGAAGAGTTGAATAAGTGATTATTGAATTTCTCATTTTTGATATGACCATCATAAATAGAACTATCATACTCTTGATCGTGAAAATATAGCGGTAATATTTTCTATGAAGATATGGGGAAATTATTTCAATAGTGAAATACGTGATATATACATAAATAATAAAATCTAAAAATAAAAAATTTCATATAATGTGGTCAATATGAGGCCAATAATGTGCATCAATATACTGAAACCTTATTATTTTTAAATACAATACAACTTAGGGAAAGTAAATGCGGTAACATAAGAATTGAGTATGAAATATCCAGGAACCCTAACCAAAATGAGGATAAAATGTATTTGTGCTCATGGACATAGTAATGTGAGATATGGAAATTATTAAAAAATTAGAAACATTACTCAATATTAAAATGATTTCAAAATTGTATTTATTATAAAAGATAAAAAATTATCATCCTGATGATGAGAAGTATCAATAGAAAATTATTGTTCTGAATGATGGAAAATTGGAAGGCTTAATATATTTTAATGGATTTTATAAATATAGGAAAGGGGATATGATCTCCATATATTCAGTTTATGAAAATGGAATTATTAGATGACTCTCATAGATATTATTTATTAATATATTATGGAAACACAAAGATATATAGTATTTTTAATGAACATATTCTGTTGAAAATATAAAGCATGGAATTTCTGATTATATTTCAAGATGGTTGGTCTCCTAACAAGTGAAGACTGAGAGATAGAATCCTAGTGGAGACATAAAACCTCTAAAAATTTATATGTGGATATGGGATGTAATTACTATGGAATTTGTCACTAGATTTAGAAATTACCCTTCAATGAATGGTGAAATAGGTTTTATTATTGATTTCCCTACCAAATCTGCAAATTTCCTTTCCATAAGATAGTATTTAAAAATTTATATCCATAAAAGACACTATATTTCACCACATTAAATTGTGTCTGACAATGATCTATGATTTACATCGAAATTCTGGAAAGTATTCAAAAGTCCAGAGATACTAAGATTCATTTGAGAAATTCCTTTCCCAGTCAAACTAGTGGATAGTCCACAAGATGTAATAAAAATTATGATACAATATGTGTTTATGAACACGTGACTCTCAAGGTATATGGGATTGGTGTTTTCCTATGATGGAGTTTTCCTATAACAATGAATTATATTCAAGTATTCAAATCATGTAGTATAAAGCATTATATAGAAATTAATGACACAATCAGAATTTTAATATTGAATTTGGTGAAAGAAATCATGTTGGACCAGAATATGTTGACATTAAAATCAAGACAGTAAAGCCTATTTAGTCCCATATTAACACTTATCAAAGTAAAAAAATCTCACATGAAATCTATAGTTTGAATTTGGTATTTAAATTGGGATATCCAATTTTTATGAATATATACCCATGGAATGGTGTTATAAGAATTAGTAAAAAAGGAAAACATAACTTCATGTACATCAATACTTTTGAAATTCAAAAATGAATAGGTGTTTTTTCTCAATTATTAGTAACGTCATCAAGCCCCTAAAAAGTAGATGACGTGTTCCATGTTTCATTGTTAAGGAAATAAATTCTACACCCAACAAATGTTTTGAACCCTGAGGAAATAAAATTTGAATGTGACTTATCCAACTATGAAGAGCCAATACAGATTCTGTATAGTAGATAACAAGTGTTAAAGAAATAAATGACTCGGATCGTAAAGGTAATTTTTAGAAATCATAAGTTAGAAGTTGAATTTTGGTTTCCATAAACAATTATGATTAAGAACAACGAAAATCAATTCATGAGGTGAAATTCTATAAATTTTTATGATGAAAATATTTTAATGGAGTAACGAATGTAACAAGAGCACTTCAATTATAAGATATTATTATATTCAATAAAATATGTTTTATTCATGAATGGGAATAAAACATATACTTTAAAATTATAATATTTAATTATCTTACATTAATTTATTTTTAAACCATCTTAAGAAAATTAACTTATGACGAGATTTCATAATATATCTAAAATGACTAATATCTCAATGAATTGTCAAAAATATCAATTTCTAAAATACTATCATTTCATTCCATTACATTAAGTTATATAAAATTCCTATAAAATTTTGTAATTGGTATTTATGTGATATAGAATTAATTTTATTTAGAATAGTCTAATAAAAAACATAATTTTGATATAGTATATTTTTTATGCTCAAAACTATGTTTTCCTAAAAAAAGTTTCCATTGCGTTATATATATATTTATATATATATTAAAATTAATTTCATGAACATATATAAAATTAATTTTGATAAATGGATTCCACATTTGTAATCAATAGGTTCAATGTTTTCTAAATATTTCACTTCTATTTTTAAGCTTTATGAATAGTGACTGTAGAGAAATTTATCACCTTAGTAAAGGGTAAATCAACTCAATGAATCTAAAACTAACTTGACAAGGAATTATAAATCCACCCAACACTAGAATTTTTTTCATATTTTTATTTATTTTTTCCATTTCCATAAATAAAATTAAATCATATTGAATTTTAGTTCCACTTATCCTATGTAATTACTTTCATATATTTTAAGTAAAATTAAAAAATGTCTGTAGAGACCCGAAGCTAGACGTACATGGACATTACATTACTTGTGCAGAATACTTAGTACATAACAAAAACACACACACAAGGATCGTAATAGTTTAGTGTCTTTGGAAACTCGGAATATAATCTTCTAATCGTGGTGAAACATATTCAACATCTCCCATAATGATCTTCCTTATTTTATACCTAAAACCTTTCTTTATATCCTGAGGAAAAGAAAACATAAAAGGGTGAGCTCAAATGCTCAGTAAGGGTTAAAAAAAGAAATATCAATCGCATCATATTCATAAGAACATAACATTTTGGAAATCTTAACCTAAAAAAGAGAGCATAATTTCATAACATGGGATAAATCATAGTAGTGAAATGAAATCCAAATAATCATAACTTAAAAACATGAAACTTTGTGTAATACACACATAATCATAGAGAATCATATCTTATTAGTCAAGACTCATTTCCAAGACTATCTTAGTGGACATAGTCCCTTTCTAAACCGAGTTCACTCCTCATTTCAGTCCTGTTTCACTGAACCGGTATAACCTACCGTTCCAGCCATGTCTATATCATGAGATATAAAATCTTTAACCAATGAATTGGAGGGAGATATATGTCCCACCCATCTCATAATGAAACCATTATTATGTGTTCAACAAAAATCATAAATCATACATCATTGCATAACCCATGTAATAAAAATGGAATTCCTAAACATCGTGACATCATAAAACAATTCATATAAGATAAATGAATTCATAATAATAATTCCATCACAACATAATAAAATCAATGTAATGATAGGGGTAGAATCATAACCCTATATTATCTTAGATGGAAAATAATTTTGATAAAACACTTGAACTCCATTATTGAGGAAAATATCCTTTCTTCTTCAAAAACATTTTTCCATTCTTAACAGGTCATACAACTTTCAACTAAAAGAAGTTGATTAAAAATAAACTTGAAAAATTGTAAAGGATTCTTCTTGGAAATAATGTTTTAAAAATCCATTCATGTCGTATAAGTTAAAAAAAACATTCTTTTCATACTTTTGTCGGAAAAGTAAAAAAGTACCTTGTACGAAAAACGACAAAAGATTCCTTTCATATCTTTTACTAAAAAGTCACCGAAGGGTAAAATTGGATATAAACTATTTTAGGTGGATGGAAATAATATTACATATTGAGGAAACATGGATGTGGATGATAAAATATACCCCAGTAAATTTCAAAGTATAAACAATCTCAGATAAAAATGAGATTGTGATATTTCCCTTACCTTAGGTCCAATTTGCTTCGTAAGTGTCCGAACCTCCTGTAAAAATGATTTAAATAATGTCATTGACTTATTCTAGAATCATATGCATTGTTATTATATCATATATGGTTCACTTATGACTTTATTTTACCCGTTCTTTTGTAAATTCCATGTTAAAGAGTGTTTTGGGTAAAATCGATTCATTTGTCGTCCGTGTTTTGACTTGTAATTATTCATATGACTACATAGATCATTATTACTTAATTACAGAATATAAAACATGATTTATATATAATATATATTCAGAATATACATATATATAATATATCAGTAAATGGAAAGAAATACACCGTTCATGGAGACGGTAGGCCGTACGTACGCATGAACGTTGTTTTCATTTCCTTATTGAGTTGAATGGAAATAAGTAGATGAAATGCATATATATACACATAAATCCAGTATCATTATTATTTCATATATTTCATGATTACTTATTATATGTACTTTATAATCATTCATGAATGGTTAAAGTGGAGAATGAATCTCATCGCATCGTGGAGACGGTAGTCCGTACGTACGCACGAGCGATGATATCGTTCTCATGATCGTGGGACTGTATTGGAGTGTATTTATACTATTTCATAATCAATATCACTTTAAAATAATAATATATAGTTATTATTTACACCATTATACCCATCCAAGTAAGGTGGTGGTGGAAAATAGATTTCACCACGTCGTGGAGACGGTATTCCGTACGTACGCACGCGCGGTGATTTCGTTTTCCGTAGGATGGATAGATGGTGAAATAGGGTTGTTTCATACTTATAATAACATATCAGTATATGAGTGTCACTGATTTTATTACTTCATAATGAAACAACCTAAGAATAAGAATTGGAAGAAGAAATAAAGGTGAAAGAATCGGTAACGGAAATTACCTCTTCTTTGAAGCGCCTCTTTGAGACCTCCTCTTAGGGCACTAAAATTGGTCATTGAGGAAGACCAGAACCTCTAGGATGTTTCTAGGGAAGTGGAGAAGAGAATTTGGCAGGGGTTGGACGAGATTGAAGGCTCAAAGATGTGTGAGGAAGAGAGGGAGGAGGTGCCCTTTTATAAGGGAGGAGAGGGGCACCTTTGGAATAACTAAAAATATTATTTTATTATAAAGTCAAGTTCGGTTTTAAATAGCTCCAAATTGATTTATTTCGAGGATAAGGTAGGGATGGGTCGAAATCCTCTCATCCAATAGAATTTAGACATATTTAGGTTCTTATTTTAACCTTATCATTTAGATTTAACATTAAGTTAGATAATTTTACATTTACCGTGTCTTTTTGTGTTCTTACACTATAAGGTTAATAAAGATACTATAACAAGCCAAAAGAACCCCAAGTTGTTTATTATTAATATATATAACCTTATCTTAGTCATTGTTCCGAACCATATATTTTTAGGAATAAAATAACAATTAATAATATAAAATTTGTTTTAAAAACTATTTTATGTCAATTTTGACACTATTTAGTAATTGATTTTTGTGAAAATAATAACAGAATGATAAGTTAGAAAAAAGTTCATTAAATCAATAATAACATGTCATATTAACCTAAAAAATTAGTGGAATTCATAAAAAGTCTCAAATTATATTTATTTGGGTATTTATATCATCAATTATGTCAATATTTCATTAATAAGATAATTTCTGCATCATCGTTGTGTCATAAATAAATTAAATTATTTAATGCCTAAAAATTAAAAATAAAATACCATTATGTATGAAATCTGTTTATCTTTCTAATGAATATTTATAGTCGAATTTATCTTATGTATAACCTCATATTAAAAATTATTTAGTTATTAAACTTTGATTTTAGCTATTTTAACCCTTCTTTAAATAAATTAATAATAAATGTCCTAATCTAATCCAAGTGGGCCTAAATGGTCATATTTTATTCCTAAGGTTGTTTTTGGTCGAATTACACTTGTCCAATAGAATTAGGACATGTGTTAGGATAATAATAATATCATTTTTACCCTTAATTACCCTATTTACTTTTAACCGTGGTAAAAAAAGTAAAAAGTTACTATTCACCAAAAAAATTATTTTCATCTCATTGAACCACATTTTACTTACTGACATCAACCATGTCTCTCGAATTTTCGAAATTCCACTCACAGAAGCGGTGAAATTATGTTTTATGAAAAATTCAGTTTTTTAACTACCACTTAATGGTTTCACAATTCATCAAAAAATGAAAGTTTCTAGAAAAATACCAAAAATTAGATCTAAGATATATTTGATATTATGAATTCTAAAATGATGTCTATTTTATCAAATTCAAAACATATTAGTTTCATTAATTAATTTAAAAATTAATTCTCGTCATCCAAACAAATAGCGTGTTCTTAAGAGATAATAACTATCAAAAGATTGATACTTGTTTATGACTGGTTTAAATGTGAAATTACATCCAATGACCAAGATTGTATTAAATTGTAAAAATATATTCTAAATATACTTTAAAACCACTCAAATTAATAATTTATCACTATTAATTATTTCGATTAAAAAGTTGTTTTTAATTATAATTTAGTAATTTTCACTATTCATCAGAATATGAAAGTTATCCGAAAAGTACGAAAATTTTACCTTAGGCTAAATTCGATACTCCGAATCCAAAAATGAAGTCCATTTTGAGAGCTAAAATTTCTAAAATTTTAAAAGGTGGTTATTACTATTCATAACGGCTAGTTTTAATAATATTTTAATAGCATATCGTTGTTTAGTGAAACTCGGTATTGTGTACTACACACGCTATCGAGGAAGGTCGCGATTGCATGTAATGAAAGGCAAGTCAATGATGTGTGTTGTGCAAGCTCCTTTTGGGGTAGCGTACAACAGAAGACATTAATGAAAAGAATATTTTTCATAAAATCTCGGGGTGTTACATTCTACCCCCCTTAGAATGAATTTCGCCCTCGAAATTCGTCAGGGTTATAAATAGTTTACTACTTTAAAGTTTCTTTAATAGAAACCCACATTGAAAAAAGGAATACCAAAACATGGCTTTTAAAAACTAAAGTATGAAATGTAACGGTTACCCAAATTAACTCATCACGGGGTTTCCACGTAGGAGAACATAGGTGAAAATATGGATATGGAAACAAAATCTAACCATCATGTTCTGATGGAGAGTTTTAGAGAACATGGCTATGAAAAAGCCAACAATCGCAAAGCCATAAATTTGTGATGATCTAGGGTACCATCTGATTAATCAGATATAAGATCACTAGGACAACATTTTTGGTTTTCAATATCATTTCCCTAAAGTTGAAAATTATGAATTAGAAGAAATACTTACTTGATTTTGGTACAATCTCACTATTGTTCGTGATTTGAACAATTTCCACTTCATCTCTTAAAGAAATGAAGTTGAATTTGTTATTCGTGAAGTGTTAACAGATCATGTGATAGAATGATGGGTCATTCCATCTGTTTCAAACAAAAGTTTAGCAATAGTTATCAAATATACATAAGTCCGTCTTTGGTGAGGTTAATCATATATGATTCCAAAAATGAACTTATACTTCATATATCATACCGCTTAATAAAATAAAACTAGTTTCTACTAGCCAGGGACTTTCTGTAGGCCAGTGGTATGCGATAAAGGCCCATCGCACTTTAGTTTTGGGTTCGATTCCCATAGCCTTGGCCGATGTGATGGGTTGTCGCACATCCTGCAGGTTGTCCTTTTTCTAAAACTACATTATTATAAAATCCCATCAATAATATCAAAAAATGTTTTATCCTTAAACAATACTAACTTATGTCCAACATAATCCATTCCAATCTTTAGGCTTATCTAAAATACTTCGGTCCAAGCTCATAGTATAGATAAAATGATCACGTGAATGCCACCATTTATCCCTCATATATCTTGTTCCTCACATTCCACTCATGTCAATACCATAATCATGTAATCTCTTGAAAAATGAATACCCATTGAATCTTAGTAAAAACATGAGTGTCGTCAAAAGTTAACGCATTCCACATACCAAAAACCCAAAATTCTATATACTCAAACCATGATATAACTATTTTCTTATATCAGTCATGAGATCATGAATACTATCAAACAATTAATTTTCTCCTTATCCCTTCATTATGCGAATATCATCTACATTCCAAAAATATCTGAATAATCTTTCATGGATACTGGTACCATTAATCATACACTTTCAAAACTCAAGGAAAGACAACAGTGTAACAATCCTTAGATGTCTCTTTATTCCATAGTACCATGAGATTACTTATACAACATTACACATGATAAACATGTAATCATTCCACTACATTCTTAAACCATTGACCGAGCTTCAACAATTCTTTCATCTCACATATCATTTGTAGTCTCTTCATCATCATCCACATAAATACTACCCATACGACAATATTGATTCTCTTTATGAGACTTTCCCTTAGGGCATTGGTTTTCATAATGCCCGTACATTCCACATTTAAAACATTTAACTATTATTGATGTCGTAGAAATACCATTATCCTCATCCCTGGTGTTAACTGAACCTTTTCCTTTGCACTTACTGGCTTTGTGTCCTTATTTTCCACACCCAAAGCATCTTCCAGTTCCTTTGAAACATTCTCCTTGATGCCTCTTCCTACATGATTTACATAGGTGAAATTGAACTTTCTTTCCTCTATGATCACCATTAAACTCCATCTTTCTCTTATTAGCCGAGTCAGTAAACATACCAAATTTTACTTTATTAATCATATTATGAGATTGCTGATTCAGAATAATAATGATGTTTGGACTTCAAAATCCTATTTCATTTGGTTTCTCATGAAGAATATCATTCCATTGTCTATCATATCCTCCATTATCGTGGATCATCTTGTTTCCAGCCATTTTCTAAAACCCAAAAAGAATAGTGTGAGAGGCAAAAAACATTCTAGGGAAAACAACATAATAAAGGGGGAGTACCTTCAATATCAAACATCTTAGGTTTAATTCTATGATCGTTAACATAATTCTAGTACTATAACCTATACGTATACTTAACCTTAGGGACATCCCTAGACATACCTTAGAAATATCTCTAGGGATCTCACTAACGTTTTCGCATCCTAGATTCCAAAGGTTGACTAAACCTTTCCTATGATACCAACTGTAGATACCCGAAACTAGACGTACATGGACATTACATTACTTTTTCGGAATACTTATTACATAACAAAAACACACACACAAGGATCGTAATAGCTTAGTGTCTTTGGAAACTCAGAATATAATCTTCTAATCGTGGTGAAAGATCTTCAACATCTCCCATAATGATCTTCCTTTTTTTATACCTAAAACCTTTCTTTATATGCTGAGGAAAAGAAAACATAAAAGGGTGAGCTCAAATGCTCAGTAAGGGTAAAAAAAGAAATATCAATCACATCATATTCATAAGAACATAACATTTTGGAAATCTTAACCTGCAAAAGAGAGCATAATTTCATAACATGGGATCAATCATAGTAGTGAAATGAAATCCCAATAATCATAACTTAAAACATGAAACTTTGTGGCATACACACATAATCATAGAGAATCATATCTTATTAGTCAAGACTCATTGCCAAGACTATCTTAGTGGACAAAGTCCCTTTCTGAACCGAGTTCACTCCTCGTTTCTGTCCTGTTTCACTGAACCGGTATAACCTACCGTTCCAGCCATGTCTATCTCATGAGATATAAAATCTTTACCCAATGAATTGGAGGGAGATATAGGTCCCACCCATCTCGCAATGAAACCATTATTATGTGTGCGACAAAAATCATAAATCATACATCATTGCATAACCCATGTAATAAAAATGGAATTCCTAAACATCGTGACATCATAAAACAATTCATATAAGATAAATGAATTCATAAAAATAATTCCATCACAACATAATCAAATCAATGTAATGATAGGGATAGAATCAGAACCCTATATTATCTTAGATGCAAATTAATTTTGATAAAACACTTGAACTCCATTCTTGAGGAAAATATCCTTTCTTCTTCAAAAACATTTTTCCTTTCTTAACAGGTCATACAACTTTCAAATAAAAGAAGTTGATTAAAAATAAACTTGAAAACTTGTAAAGGATGCTTCTTGGAAATAATTTTTTAAAAATCCATTCATGCTGTATAAGTTAAAAAAACATTCTTTTCGTACTTTGGTCGGAAAAGTCAAAAAGTACCTTGTACGAAAAACGACAAAAGAGTCCTTTCATATATTTTACTAAAAAGTCACCGAAGGGTAAAATTGGATATAAACTATTTTAGGTGGATGGAAATAATATTAAATATTCACGAAACGTGGATGTGGATGATAAAATACACCCCAGTAAATTTCAAAGTATAAACAATCTCGGATAAAAATGAGATTGTGATATTTCCCTTACCTTAGGTCCAATTTGCTTCGTAAGTGTCCGAACCTCCAGTATAATGATTTAAATAATGTCATTTACTTATTCCAGAATCATAATCATTGTTATTATATCATATATGGTTCACTTATGACTTTATTTTACCCGTTCTTTTGTAAATTCCATGTTAAAGAGTGTTTTGGGTAAAATCGATTCATTTGTCGTCCGTGTTTTGACTTGTAATTATTCATATGATTACATAGATCATTATTACATAATTACAGAATATAAATCATGATTTATATATAATATATATTCAGAATATACATATATATAATATATCAGTAAATGGAAAGAAATACACCGTTCATGGAGACGGTAGGCCGTACGTAAGCATGAACGCTGTTTTCGTTTCCTTATTGAGTTGAATGGAATTAAGTAGATGAAATGCATATATATACACATAAATCCAGTATCATTATTATTTCATATATTTCATGATTACTTATTATATGTACTTTATAATCATTCATGAATGGTTAAAGTGGAGAATGAATCTCATCGCGTCGTGGAGACGGTAGTCCGTACGTACGCACGAGCGATGATATCATTCTCATGATCCTGGGACTGTATTGGAGTGTATGTATACTATTTCAGAATCAATATCACTTTAAAATAATAACATATAGTTATTATTTACACCATTATACCCATCCAAGTAAGGTGGTGGTGGAAAATAGATTTCACCACGGCGTGGAGACGGTATTCCGTACATACGCACGCGCGGTGATTTCATTTTCCGTAGGATGGATAGATGGTGAAATATGGTTGTTTCATACTTATAATAAAATATAAGTATATTAGTGATACTGATGTTATTACTTAATAATGAAACAACCTAAGAAGAATAATTGGAAGAAGAAATAAAGGTGAAAGAATCGGTAACGGAAATTACCTCTTCTTTGAAGCGCCTCTTTGAGACCTCCTCTTAGGGCACTAAAATTGGTATTTGAGGAAGACCAGAACCTCTAGAATGTTTCTAGGGAAGTGGATAAGAGAATTTGGCAGGGGTTGGCCGATGTTGATGGCTCAAAGTTGTGTGAGGAAGAGAGGGAGGAGGTGCCCTTTTATAAGGGAGGAGAGGGGCACCTTTGGAATAACTAAAAATATTATTTTATTATAAAGTCAAGTTCGGTTTTAAATAGCTCAAAATTAATTTATTTCGAGGCTAAGGTAGGGATGGGTCGAAATCCTCTCATCCAATAGAATTTAGACAAGTTTAGGTTCCTATTTTAACCTTATCATTTAGATTTAACATTAAGTTAGATAATTTTACATTTACCATGTCTTTTTGTGTTCTTACACTATAAGGTTAATAAACTTACTATAACAAGCCAAAAGAACCCCAAGTTGTTTATTATTAATATATATAACCTTATCTAAGTCATTGGGCCGAGCCATAGATTTTTAGGAATAAAATAACAATTAATAATATAATATTTGTTTTAAAAACTATTTTATGTCAATTTTGACACTATTTAGTAATTGATTTTTGTGAAACTAATAACAGAATGATAATTTAGAAAAAAGTTACTTAAATCCATAATAACATGTCATATTAACCTAGAAAATTAGTGTAATTCATAAAAAGTATCAAATTATATTTATTTGGGTATTTATAACATCAATTATGTCAATATTTCATTAATACAATAATTTCTGCATCATTGTTGTGTCATAAATAAATTAAAGTATTTAATGTCTAAAAATTAAAAATAAAATACCATTATGTATGAAATCTTTTTAGCTTTCTAATGAATATTTATAGTTGAATTTACCTTATGTATAACCCCATATTAAAAATGATTTAGTTATTAAACATTGATTTTGACTATTTTAACCCTTCTTTAAATAAATTAATAATAAATGTCCTAATCTAATCCAAGTGGGCCTAAATGGTCATATTTTATTCCTAATGTTGTTTTTGGTCGAATTACACTTGTCCAATAGAATTATGACATGTGTTAGGGTAATAATAATATCATTTTTACCCTTAATTACCCTATTTACTTTTAACCGTGGTAAAAAAAAGTAAAAAGTTACTATTCACCAAAAAAATTATTTTCATCTCATTGAACCACATTTTACTTACTGACATCAACCGTGTCTCTCGGAGTTTTCAAATTCCACTCACAGAAGTGGTAAAATTATGTTTTATGAAAAATTCAGTTTTTTAACTACCACTTAGTGGTTTCACTATTCATCAAAAAATGAAAGTTTCCAGAAAAAAACCAAAAATTAGATCTAAGATATATTTGATATTATGAATTCAAAAATGATGTCTATTTTATCAAATTAAAAACATATCAGTTGCATTAATTAATTTAAAAATCAATTCCCGTCGTCAAAACAAATAGCGTGTTCTTAAGAGATAATAACTATCAAAAGATTGACACTTGTTTATGACTTGTTTAAATGTGAAATTACATCCAATGACCAACATTGTATTAAATTGTAAAAATATATTCTAAATATACTTTAAAACCACTCAAATTAATAATTTATCACTATTATTTATTTCGATTAAAAAGTTGTTTTTAATTATAATTTACTAATTTTCACTATTCATCAGAATATGAAAGTTATCCAAAAAGTACCAAAATTTCCCCTTAGGCTAAATTCGATACTCCGAATACAAAAATGAAGTCCATTTTGAGAGATAAATTTTCTAAAATTTTAAATGGTGGTTATTACTATTCATAACGGCTAGTTTTAATAATATTTTAATAGCATATCGTTGTTTAGTGAAACTCGGTATTGCGTACTAAACACGCTCTCGAGGAAGGTCGCGATTGCATGTAATGAAAGGAAAGTCAATGATGCGTGTTATGCAAGCTCCTTTTGGTGTAGCGTACAACAGAAGACATTAATGAAAAGAATATTTTTCATAAAATCTCGGGGTGTTACAATGTCACTCTCTTGATTTTAAATTATTTTATGTGATCATATGTGGATAAGAATATGTTATTAATTAATATAAAATATGAATTATGAAATAAATAAATTCTTCATTGTGATAACTTATTTTTAATTTTTTGAGATTGAATAATTATCCAAATTGCAAATACAAAGACGACATGGTATTTTTTCAATTAAAAGAAAAACAAAATTAAAGATTTTAAAGATATTAAAGATATTAAACGTTTTAAAAAATTTATGAATTATCATTTTTGAAAAATATCATATATAAATATAAAAAAATGTCTTTTAAAAGTTTTATATTTTAATTCCATTGTAATAATGTTGTTTTCAATGTCAAATTAGGTGAATAGTACTTATAATTATATTGAAATTATTTTTTGATAAAAATGTTTTGTTAAAGTATTTAATAACAAAATAAAAAATTAGATTGGAAAATAAGGAAAATAAACACCCATTATTCTAATATAGTTTTCATTTATGATCAAATTTTTACATTTTATAATGAACTGTAGCACGTTATGATGGAAATATTCGTAAATGCAGTTAAGATTAAAATCGGTAAACCGAGGGACTAAACTAAAACTTATGGTTTAAAATTAAACAAAAAACCTATAGAAATTTCATTTTTTGAGTAAAATTTTACGATTTCCTCTTTTTCTTCTAATATATAGAAATGTTTAGGAAATTTTCTAGAGATTGAATTAATAATATTTTAATCTTTTAAAATATTCCATGTGTGTCATTTTCCTCATAAAAGTACACCCCATTTGCAAATTTTATAACAACATTTGAGAAATATATCGTAATAAAACCTTATTTGTTTCTCATATCAACTACCCTTTCCACTATTTAGATTCCCTTCACTTATTAAGATTCTATTTCAACTATCCTTAAGGAGGAATTTAAAGGAAGTCCATGGAAGAATATGTAACCATCTTTACCAAATATTTTAAATTTATTTCTTCTTATAATTATTGTAATTTATTTTTGAAAATATCATAAAATAATGAATCAAATATCATAAATTTTATAATATATATTTTTTATTATGTTACTACCATTTTACTTCACTTTTATATCCTATGAGAGGAGAATACATTGCACGTGCATATATATCGCTTATTGTATGAACATGGTGATGTAATTTTTCTTAAATAGCTAATTTATATAGATGGTTATGAATATGGAACTAATGAATATATATATATATATGATATGTTTGAAAAAAAATTATTTTGGACTTATAATATATTATCACCGTCTTACATTCTAATTCATTGGAAAATGATAATGTCGTTGGTGTGTACGTTAGACGACCACCTCTACAAAGTGATGTGATTCATTATTTTTTTCCCTTTACAAGGATGTTAATAAAAATATATTCAGTAAATATATATTATATATTAATTATAATAATTATTCTTTAATAGAATATTATTATTTAACTTTATTTCATTCCATCCATCGAAAAGTGAAAACAACGTTCAAGCGTGTGTATTTCCAACTGTCTCACAGAACTGTGTAATTCATTTTTTATATCAACCATTAATATATGTTTATGAATATGTAAAAAATAATTATATACTTTATCTATATAATTATTAATATTCTTGATATGATGTAACCATGATCAATATACATGTTTCGAAACTATCAAACTAAAAGTTACATGTAAAATGATATTGTTAACACCAGACATAGTGATTTTAATAATGAATTATAAATAGATAATTGTTCAAATAGTATAAGTGGATCTTATAAAATATTATATGTATGAAACTTATTCTTCTATTTTAGTATAAAAAATTTAAATTTATTGTGTAAAAGTTTAAACACAATTATTATTCAAGTCATGCCTGATTTAAGGGTTCTTCGTCTCAATATTATTTCATCATGACATGATTAATTTTTTGCAACTATTTTTGTTTATTTGTAATATATACTACACATTTGATATTTTCTATAATATATAATTTTTAATTCATGGTATTTAAAGTTACAATTAATATTATTTCATTCAAGGGGTTTTGATTGGAAGGTAACAAAAGTGGTAAGGGATTATTTTTCTATCTTTTCATTATTTTGGATTTTATATTGTTATGTCTCTTTTGGGTAACTTATGAAGATTATTATTTTAAACCAATATATTTTATTATATTAAGATTATTTTAATAAATTATAACTTCCTCTTTAATTTTCTTCACATTAATTACTCAAGATACCAAAATGTGGTTTTTAAGGAAAATGTAGCATATTTTTCTAATCGGTCTAGAATCTTTTTCTTCAATGGCCAAATTTTATTAAATGTATAAAATAAAGATTTTAGATTACTCTAATGAATTATTAAGAACAATTTCCATGTTTTACTTTTTATAAAATGAGTTGTAAATAATTTTCATTATGTTTTTTGAAAGAGGTCCATTTGATTATTCTCCAAAATTGATAGTGGAATCTTAGTTTTAAAGTAATAAACATGAATATAATTCCATTATAATGAAAACTTAAGGATTTTAAGATTACATTACATGTTTCCAAGATTCATCCTAAAGAAAATATTTTACCAAATATTCTAGAAATTTTTTATTTTTTAACAGTGTATTTTAATCTGAAAATTGTGTTTTCCTAAAGAATTCATTTACTTTGTTTTTATATGATATTTATCTTTATAAATGAAAAAAAAATAATTTATTATCCATAGAGGATATTTTCTAATAATACCATCCTTATTATTACCATGGATGGATTCATATGATTTTGATTGGGGAATGTATTTACATTATTGTATTCTAGTCTTCCCTATGATGATAATTTTTGTATAAGTAATGTTTTTTAAGGTGTGTAGTTTAAATTTATAATGAATTTAGTGTAATTATTATGTGATTTATAGGTCCAAAAATTATATACACCATAGATTCATTATTAGGAATCATGAGACCAACTAAATTTTTCATTTGATCAAGGCCTCACTAATTTATATAAGATGTCTGGGCATGAGTCACTAAAGGTATGTTTATGATATATGAAAATGATTCCTTCATGTTACGTTCAAGATGTTCAAAATTATGCATTTAATCATTATAAAATTAGTTATTGATACCCATGTCATTATTTCAATAGTTAAATATCCATGGATATATTCCAAGCACATGTGAGGCATTATATAGAACTTTTTGATCATCATTTATTTCTTCCATCTTAATCATCACCTTTATGATACTGAAAAAATATCATATGTACCCTAATAACATATATAAGAGGACCTTACTTATACTTTTGAACCTATAGTAGGGGAAAATAATTTCCTACAATAGATCAACATAAAACATTATTTTAACCTTAGAAAAATATGGTCCCATCTCATCAGTTGATCCATCAAACACACTAAATTCTCCACCCATTTCATTGAGGCCCTATATCAAGATAAAAAATTCTAAGGATGAGGGGTTTAGGAAACTCTATATAATATTGTTTCTTTATAGTATCCATTTAACTCCTTAATTTCTCTACCCTGATAAATCTGATAATCCATGCCCATAATATTCCCCTAGATGGATACCACATTCATAATAGAATGTTCCAACACATATTTATGCTTAATTCTACTTATATAATTGATTATGGTTAACCCATCCTTATATTATTTCCCTACCCCATCAAAAACCTTCATAGAACTAATCTCAATAATGTGGGGGTTATCTAAAATATGGACATAAAAAGAGGGATAACAATATAAATTTTTCACATAAAATTCTATAAAATCATTAAAAATTGGGATATTAGAGAATCCAAACCAAAATTCTCTGACCATCCATGAAGGACTGAATTAATTTGAAGTCATTACCATATATAATTCGAATATACATTGTTATGGGACTTAATGGCAATGTATTTCTTATAACTATATCCACTATTTTTTGAATCTATACGACCCCTATTAGTGTATTTAAGATATAAATTTAAACACATAATTGAGCTTTAATAAGATCCTTCAAAATAAATATTCAATAATACAATAAAACTAATCAAACAAGTTAGTTACCAAGGAGTCAAATGATTTCATGATTTTGGAAAAAATTGGAAGGATTGTGTATCAAAATCCATATAGTATAGTTAATGGGTAACTATTCATATGTAGATTAAAGGTACAAAAATGGTACTAAATGATAAATAACATATATATTTAGTCATATTTGATTATTTATTTACTATATTCACATGTAAACTGAATTATAATCTCACATTGATCATGAATTATGACCATAACCTAGTGGTGAAGCGCATAGGATTCATTAACATTGTTTTTAAGAAAATTGATCAATGAAATGTGATGAGTAAAATAATCCCCCATTGTATGATGAAAAAATTAATAAACATTAGAGTAATAATACGGTGAAAACAAAACAACTATATGGTTAAGATACACACTATGACCATTAATAATCATGAATATAAGTAAAATCCAATATAAGATCAATCCTCATGTAAGGAATGAAACTATAATACTTAAGATGTAATGGTGAATTGGATATGGGATAATATTAAAACAACCCCACCATTATTAGTGATAAAGTAACCTTAAGCCTTTCTATGTATGATTAGGGAATCTCCATTGAATACCTCATGGTTAGTTTTCATGAACCTCTTCCCTTTAATTTTTTTTCTTAAAAAATATAATTTAAAAATTTATGTGCCTAATAATTTCGAATTTAATATTTATATAATCTTAAAAAATTTTATTTTTATGAATATTAGGTAATAACATAAATATACGTCATTGAGATTCTGAATAGAAGTAAAAATACAACACCTGAAATGGAAGAACAAAACACTTCCTTACTTGTTCACTACCACATAAAAAATACATCATATTTGATTAAAAATCATATAATTTAATTCATGAAGATTAACTATTATACAACACCCATCCATGAGATTAAATCAATAAAATCTATATAAATTTTATTTATGCATTTCATAAGAAACAATAGAGGTTAATTAAATTATAAAAAATCATAATATAAATATAAATTTTTTATCAATGTCAATATTATCATATAATATATGAATCTAATCATGTCTTCAAAAAAATTTAAATTATAATTTAAATTATCTTATTATGATAAATCCAAATGAATCGTTTGTTTAAGAATTTATCTATAACATATAAATTCCTTTACCTATAATGTAATACATTCATCAATTTAATGTATCGAGTTAGTGTTGCTTTTCCCAACATTATGAATCCAAATAATCCACCATACCTATAGTCTATGAAACATTGTTATATTAAACAGCCAAAAATATTAATTCATAGACCACTCTAGATATATCCTATACAACATTATTTCTTTTATCACAATAAAAATCACAATAATGAAAATTCAAAACATTTTCAAAAAAATGCTCTCCATATTACAAAACTATGATCTCTTATTCCATATCATCTAAAAAGTATGTATTTTAAAAAATATTTTTTAAATATTCTCCACATTATACTATATTTTAAAATAAGATACATGTTAAAAAATAATGTTACCTATATAGGTTTCAAAAAAAAATTAATTTATGACTTTTTCCTTTATCCGGATGAAATAAAATATCACACAAAACTAGTACACATTAATATAACATTTTTAGTGAATAATTTATGCCTAAAAATTTAGAAATAAATTGGTATTGACTTTTGAAAAACATTGATATACAAAAAAACTTCTTATAAATGTTCAAAAAACACACTTAATAAAATTTTAAAAGAAGATAAATTGACTATTAAGTTGTTAATTAATATAATAATTTTATGTTATTATATATTAAAAATATCAACACACCAATAAATATAAATACTTTTCCCACAATTTTGAAATTTTTTATTCTATAAATATTAATATACTTATTTTTTAATGGGTCTATAGAAATAAGGGTGGTGGTAATATAATATCTTCATTTACTATATTATGTATGAAACCACATATTAATATTATTTTTACATGTTTTCACATTAGTTAAATTTTTAAAAAAGTTATTATTCCTTGAAAAAATCATATTATAAGAATAGATTAATTTTTTCACTAGTGTACTTTTCATATAGTTTCCAACTTCTTAACAACCCTATGGTGGAGCTTAATGCAATATATATAGTTCCCATTTTCTATGAAATAACATTTTAAAATGAGGTGATCAAGGTTTATTATAATTTTATTCATAAAATTATACATAAAATTTAGTGAGAATACAATTATAAATACATTTGTTACATTATATAATATCAAAAAAATATTATGTGTGTTTTTAACAATATTAGATTTTATTAAATTGTTTACCATGGAATTTATTATTTTTATTATGGTATATAAAAATAAAATAAATTCTTTCATCCATTTTTATTCTTAAATTGAATGGATTTATAAATATAGTATTCTCAACATAATTTTAGAGCATATGGGATTCTTGTATAGAATGAGAGAGATACATGGTAATATCAAAACAAATATTTTTTTAGCTCAATTAGTACCCAAAATCCTTTATTAATAATTATGGAATGATATATATTATCTCAAAAACATAATAATTTTCCCTTTTGTTGTCTTAACAGATTTTATGGTCATTTTATTATATTTTGAACTATTTTGGGGTATATTTGGGGACTCAACTAAAATATATTCCCTTAAAATTATTTATTTTCTAGAAATAAAAATTATATTTATATTTAATCACTCGCAAACTCCATATAAACATTCATTATTGGAATCCATTATATAGTCTCTTTATTTAAATAAGGGGAATTGAGCCTCTAAAATATAATCCAATAACTTCACTTTTGAATTATTATTTCAATGATATCACTCGAGAGGTATAGTTTCCCCATTTCCCATATTTAATAATATGTATTTTGAAATATATTTATATACATATATATATTTCATTATTTATTTATGTTTCCTAATTAGTTTTTTTAAGTCACTATTGATAAAAATTAGTGAAATATGAATACATTACTTTTATGGGTTCCATGTCACTGTGATATTTTCTTACTATAAATTTCATGTTAGAGATGAAAAACTTTTATGATTAATAATTTTTATCCTGAATTATTATACTCTATATTTTTTATTCCTTAAAATTTAGTTTTTATATTATATATATTAAATTGAAGAAAGTTTCATGTTTTCTTGTTTTATTAATTGGTGTGTGTTCCAACTACATGTGTGTTTGTTTTGATGAAATTTTTTTCTTATCATCTCATATTTTGCAGTAGTCCTTCAAATATCACTCTTCCAATATTTGGTATTTTTAATTACTCATGTGGTATTTCATGAAAGTTGGAATCCATCGAAAATGATGACTGATTGACATTTTAGTTTATGAAAAAAAAATCCATTTTTCTTTACATTAATTTTTAGTGAAAATAGTGTTTAAACATTTTTACTCTATTCATATCATTAAAATTTCATTATATTACGTTTTTATTATTTTTATGAAATAAGAATCTCATAGGTTGGTAAATTTGTTTACACACTTATAAATGATGTAAATGTTTTAAATTATTTGAGAATAGAATAGAGATTCAAACCCCCTCAATTGATATGTGGATTCTATTTAATAAATTTTGACATTTTTTAAAAAAATTCATGCTTCTACCTATGTGCATGAGATTAGCTACCATCAGCCATTCATTTAAATATAATATTACTAATTTTCTATGGTCTTATTCACCATTTAAGTATAATTTATTTATGGTTTAATTTTTAATTTTCTTTTATTTCAGTTTAATTATATATGAAAATTATTTTAGCACCATTTTCAATTTCGTTTTTTATTCATTTAGACTTTGTTGTAAAGAAAATGATGGTGGCCTATAGTCACAATTAGGGTTTTAATCATATTTTGTTTCTATGAAAATTAAATTCATATTTGTTTTCACTAATGGAAAATTGAGTACAGGAATATTTTTTTATGTTATCAAGAAACTTTAATGATACGAAATTAATAAAATGTAATATTTACATTAAAATATCTTAGGAATAAATCATAGTATGTTACATAGAATCCATAATATTTAAAAGAGTATAGACATAATTATATTATTTCAAAGGAACTGCTATATTTATTTCAATAGTGACACTTTTTACTTTTATAATAGATCTAGTCATTCTTTTATATGATATAAGACCTAAATATTTAACAAGTTTTAATGGTTGTGATAAAAAATAAACTGTGAAAAATATGATTTTTAATCCATCAATTATATGTTGGGGAATAGTCTCACTATGATGATGAATGTTTTTTTAGTCTTATAGAGTCAGATACAATAGAAAGATTATAGTGGTTAATGGAATTAACTTAAAATTATATAGAAAATGATATTGGTCGATCTCAAATGTGGGTAATAAAAACATAGAGAGACTTAATTTTTTATATATTCCTCAATAAAAATATTTATTATGATTTAATTTTAGAATAATATAGTTTTCATGATTAGAAAAAAATTTATATAAGTGAATGTATTTGGATATTATGAAATTGAACTACCAATATATATATATATTGTTTTTTTATAAATTCTTCCAAAAGGTTATTTTTTTCAATTTCATGATTCTATTAAAATTTGATTAATCGTTTATGTTGATTCTTTATAAGGTTCATAGAGTGAGATCTTTTAATGGTGTAAATTTTATTAAAATGTTATGGATTTGATGTTGAAAAATAAAGATAAAAAATGGATTTTGATAGACTTGATAACTTTTTTATTTTTTTAGGTTTTTTACTATTGAATTTCCTGTCATAAATAATTTTTTGGGTTTTCTGAGTGTAACCATTAAGTGACCTTTTAATGATGGTATAACTATTTAGTGAAGTAATTTACAGATCCACCAATTATAGTATAATGAAAACACTAAGATATTAAAACCATTGAGTCTACATAGAACTTCTTATTGAAGAATAATTGTGATCCTTGGTCCCTTAGTATAGATGTTCGACAATGAATATTTGGGAAGTAATACAATACCTTAGTAAACTACATTGTAATAATGTAGAATAATATATCTTTGTAAAATTTTGTAGTTTAATATCAATTTAGAATCATGTATACCAACTAATTTTATTTGGAATCCTTTTATAGTTAAAAATAAATTAACAATTCCACTAGACTTATATCTATGATCTTTCTATCCAATTTTATCAATATTAACTTCATTTGGTTGCATCCATAATTCCTAATATTATCTTCTAATGACAGTAGTATGATTATAAATAAACATTGAAGGTACAAATTACATTTATTTAAATATTTATTTGTTGGTAGATAATTTTGTCCTTATGATTTTTATTCATATTATTATCCCACATTTTTTTAGTGAAATGAATGAGGCAAGATCAACATTATCTAATAATCATAATATGTGTTCGATAAACATCCCTACACATGACTCTTACCTAGGAAAATTCTCAATCAAATATTCATACATGTCATCGAACTGGTGTTATATTATCCAATATAAATGAGAAAACTTCTCCTTATTTTTAGATAGATTCTTAGTCTTGTGGATAATCTTATCTTTATTTAGAATAAAAATGTTATTCAATATTTTTATGTAGTTTCATTTTATCTAATACATACTAACACAATGATAAACGTTTTTCTAAATATTCTTAAAAACTATTGATCATTTCCCAACTAATCTAACATATTTTGAAAACTCATATGGATAACCAAATATAGTGATAAGAATACATATATTTCTCTTATATAATAATAAATTATTCTTTTACACATATTCCTCTTAACTTGATCTATTACTCAAGAATTTTTATTCTAAAAAACAAAAAAAACATAGAAAAGTCACATAATAAAAAATATATAAATGGAAATAAATTAATTACTAAAATAGAAAATATTAGAAAAATTATAACAATATATGAGCACAAAATAATATAATGCGAGGTAAATTAAATTATCAAAAATAGTATTTCAAAGTGGAAAAAAGCCTACCAAAAATCACCCCTTTTGAAAATTCCTAAAAACAAACATCCTCTACTCCTTTTTCCAAAGATAAAAATGATAATACATTTTACAGAATATCAACATAGAATATAAATAATGTATTAATAAAATAATATCATAAAAATTAGGGAAAAACTAAATAAATATACATCTCTCTATATACCAAAAAAATATTATACAATAAATTAAACAAACATTATTAGGATGTAAAAAAATACTAATAATAAATAAAATCCATTCTAGTCATGGAATAAATAAATAAATCATCAAAGATGATAATAATTCACCCACACAGGTTATTTTTAGAGATTATGGTCGAACATATTTTTCAATATTTAAGGATTTGATTCCTGAAATAACCTTCATGAATGGGTATACTAGTCATGTATTCATGAATTGAGATGATATCTTGGATTGATTAACACATTGTGATAATTCGATTATTTTCTGCCCCTACATGCTTATTTTTGGAAGTCTATAGAGAATTGATGATTTTTTCTACCACCGAAAAATAGTCTAGGGATTTATAAATTGTAGTTTTATACTACTAGTGTAACATCCCGACCTAAAACATAGAGTATGAGTCGAAATACCACGTGATCTCAGGTACACCTTCTTGTATACCATATACTTATGCCTTTAAGATAAGTTCTTGATTGGATATTTGGGGAGAATATACGCTAAATTGAATTTAAAAATAACATATAGACATCCAAAATATAACTATATATAATCATAGTATATAGATAAAAAATAAAAAACAATATTGTGAATGATTGTAGACAGGATAGTATCAATATCAATTTAATGATACCCCAGTAGATCACCCACTAGGCTAACCACGTATAAAATAAAGAAATGTACAAAAGTAAAAGGAGTATTTTAACACCAATCTCACCATATCTCAATCTCAAACTCGTAGCAAGGCATCCCCTCTATAAGATCCTTTTCATCCATATCCTAATCAATATATACAAAAAGTGAGAGTTTTCAGGTACCCAAGTGCAATTACTACCCAAAAAGGATCTGACTACAGAAAATTAGGAATCCAAAAACATATTCTATAAAAAAAACAAAAATATATAGTTTAGGTTCATGTTATATGCTCAGCATAATGTAAATAGGAAATACCTAAATTTTCAATATACCATAACATCTCTAAGGACACAAAAGTTTTAAAAATCTATCCATTGAGAGGTCATGTGCTTACCAAGACACTACGATCCCTTGACCATACCTACATCATATCCATGAAAGTATTTACCCACAACACATTTCAAAATTAAAACAAATAAATCCATATTGCTAAGAGTCATAGATTATACAACATATGGAAATCATACCCTGACCCTCTCTCCTCGGTAGTATAGGCCATATTAATGAACGTTATACCTCTCTATGTAATTGATATGCTTTAATATCGCATTAATTTATAGATAAATTTAATTTAATAAATTAAGAAAATCACAAATTTAATATTAATTACATATTTTTTGTATTTTTGGGATCTTTTTAGATTTAATGTAAAAATGAATTATTTATATAATTTTATATTTTTTTATCTGTTTCATATTTCAGACATAATCATTTAAATATGGCTCAAAATTTAGGACTAATGTTTTTATAGGCCTCCACTATTTGTGTGTTTCGACTTCTTCAACTGGAGTAACTTCTCATTGAAATTCCATGGAATTTAAATGAATCAATCTATATAGAAAATCATTTTGGATGATCAGGTTTGACCACTCATAGATAAAATGAAGTATATATTAATATATATGGAACCAAATTTTTTATTAATATGGGATATGAAACAAAATTATAATTTTCATATCAATATTTATTTTCTAGGAGAAAATATCTCATTAATCTAGTTGGATCATGTGCCTTAATAGGGGAAGACAAAGTGTTATTTTCCAAAAAATATATATTGAGAAATTTGACCAGCACATTTCCTACAAATATACAACATCATTGAAACTTATTGTTTGATGGATAATTAATATTTAAAAAACTAATCAGAAGACATATTTATGATATTTTCCTATCTTATAGGGGAAATATCCCAAACTCTCTGTATATGGATTATAGAGAATTAATTTTTTGTTCCTCATTTTTTGTTTTATTTGATTTTTAATGCCTTATTCTTCCCCATTCTTCTCAGTTAACCTTCACATTGTGGGGGAAACTTATAAATGACCTAGGAAAGGGATTTATTATTTTTAAATACATCAATTGTTTCACTTCATGTAACAAAATCCTTATTTTCCTTTATTATCATTGTTTTAATAATATAATAGAACTTTTTATAACCATGTATGATCATTTTTTAGATTATATTATTTTTATTTCATTATTCAATGATCATTACATCCCTCTAGTAGGTTTTCATTTATATGTGGTGGAATAGGTTAGGAATTAGTGTTGAAGTACTTATTTATTATCAGTGTGTTTGGGAGGGGTAGTGGACACTCTTGATTGTTAAGGATATGAAAGACAATATAGGTTATTTCAGTAAAGAATTTGGGGTATTCACTATAACATTATCATGCATTAGAAGGAGGTTACATCAACTATATATTTTATCAAGTCTTCTACTCACTATCTCCGTTTGACCAAGTGGGTGTGGGGAAGCAATTATAGAATTTCTCATTAATAATATTAGCATAAGAGGATTGTATAAATTCTAACTATAATAGTGTCACTACTGGAAAAAAATCCTTACCAAATAAACTTATTTGATAACTTTTGGTTGATCTATTTCTTCATTAATTTATTTTTTCAGTGAATAAACATGAAAAAACCCTATTTTGCCTCTAATTTATTAAAACAAGCCCAATTATCTTCATTCATATAAAGGGACAATGATGATTAAAAACTAAACTACATTGTAATGTAGAAAATATTTTTTTCTCTACACACCATGAAAGGAGCAAGTGAAAACATATAACCATTGTTAGAGATGGGGTTCCAATTATCTGTTTTTAAAATTGAATAACTATAACCTCTAACATTGTTCCTTACCCCTTATATCCTTAAATTGAAATAATTTTTTTTTGAATATACATAGAAATATTAATTTTAAAAATAAATTTGTTGAAATTTATTTTTTACACTTGTGTTAATCTTCTAGTGTTCACACTTAGCCTATCATAATTCCTACTAATCCAAACTAACCCCTTAGAGACATATATGGACCATAATTACTTTTTCAAAATAATAATAATTCCACATAGGATTTTTAAAATGTATTTGAGGAAAATATAACATAATCCACTAACTTCCAATAGCAAATGGAATTTAAGGTAATACCCAAACAACCATATTGAATATTTCACACATATATCTTCTCCCCTTTTATACCTTGTGGAGTAACTAATGAGAAAGTAAATTGGTTTGTATAACCCTTTTCACTATAAACATTTTTCAAAAAAATCAGTTGTATATCCTATAACATAGATATGTGGATAACTTGAATGATTTATTTATATTTTTAATTCTATGATTCATCCCCACTTTCAGATGTATAAATAGTATAAATGAGATCTATTTCATAATAAATTCATATGGATAGTCCCTCTATGAATACTGGGCAAGGATTAAGAAAATACATTGTAGCATCTCACATAAAACAATATCAGTTTTCTTAGAAAAGTGACCACATAGGCTATTGGATTAAATCAAAAAAATTGAATAAGGCTAAACGAGGGTATTTTAAATTTTTCTTAAATTAAATGTGCATGCATGTCATCAAGAAAAGTGGTTGAGTAGAGACATACTTCTTTTGTGACCCCTTTTTTGTAATCCCATTAGCAATATATTTATCTTAACTGAAGTAATCAGTGATAATGTATTTCATATAAGAATGTATTTCTATTAATTTTTCCCATTTTGATTATATCATCCAAGATAAGTGCATCTGGGCTCCTCTTATCTATTTCACAAGAGTAGAGGAATCACATTATAACCAAATATATCTCCATTCTATTTTATTTTACCAACAGTTATTGTTAAATTATATAACCCTATTGGACACATCATGTTGAGAACATTTGATTGACAAGTCACCAATCAAATCAACAAGGTGAATTGACAAGATACAAAAAAGTAATTATCAATTTAAAATAAGAGTTATTATAATAAGATTAATTTACTTGGTAAACCCCCCATATTTACCTCCATTATTGTAAAATAAGATTTAAGATCTAATCAATTTGTTGAAACTTATATCCATAAAACATATGAGTGAACAACAAGAATGGGATAAGGTATGTGGTTTATAGTAATCACCTTACCATTTTTATTACCAATGTGTCAATGTGTAGGTAATGGAAAAATTTACATTATCTTTTCATCTATGGTATATCTAGAAAAGTTAATCATGGATAGACTCTAACTATGTACAATATTGATCTTGAAGTTATATGAATCAAGCTAGACCTGCTACCAAAATTTGATTCAAAACCAACCCCCATTCAAACATAAATTTCTCAACCCACCACTATTTCAAAAACAAATCAATCATAAAATTATCCTTCTTCCAACAGAGGAAATGTGAAAATATCATGGAAAGTATAAAAATATATGAGCATCAATAACTATGTTAAAATATTGAGAGACTTGAATATATAATAAGTATACTTGAAAAAAAAAGTCTTATGTGCATACATTAAAAAATATATGGAAATATCTATCCCAATCAAACCATAATCTCAATTCAAATGTCAGCATGATTACAATGATCGGGAAGAAGATATATCCATATGAACCATTGAAAGATAAACATGACCTTTATGAAAGAAGGGTAATTTTTTGGAGAGTTCTAAACATTAATCTAGTCATCCAAAAGAAGAAAAAAAGAATAAGGAAACAAGAAAGAGTCATAGAAATAAAATAATTTAAACACCTTTAAAATTGAAAAAATAGATAAGAAGGATATTCCATTATCATTAATTTCTATGATAACTAGGTTAATGAAGATAAAACAAGAACAATTTAAAATGGAAATATAATAAACCATTAAAAAATTTAAACCAACATCCCTCTATTTGAAGTTGTCCAAAAAATTCCCAAGTATAAAAAACTTTCAAGGAACATATCATAGATGATAGGTGACTCCATGGGAATATGAAGATTATCCTTGGAAGAAATAACATGGAACATATCACATAAAAATTTCCAAACATTTATTTAGATCCATAACCCTTTTACATTCCATGCACCATTGGATCCTTAACATTAATTATTTCTTCAATACATCCACATGATTTAATTATTGTATTTCCTTACTAAATATACACTTTTTTTATATGGGAGACTTGAATCCTACCGGAGGGATGGTCCAATATATAAATATATCCATGGTTTTCAGGATTGTGTTTTGAAATGTGTCCTTGGTATTTTTGAACATATCTTATACGTGAATGAATTAAATGAGCTTAACATATAAGAAGATAAGATCCCTCCACAGTCACACATAATTCTTTAGAGTAATTTATAAAAAAATTCTAAGACCATCATCAATTTCTATAAAACAACACCCACTATGGAGTTTGTAGAATTCAATTCCCTCATCAACATTTTGAATCCATGTAGAACCCTTCAAGAAATAATTATCTTTCTACACTCTCACATGAAGAAGGTTTTGAACAAATTGAAGAATCAGGTATGTTTCATGAATTCTTATCCTTATAAGAGTAATTTCATATTCAAAATACCTCATAACATATGTGAACCCAAAGATATAAAAATTATCATTAGAATTTAGAAGAAAAGGAAATAATTAAATTTTTTCATAAACCATTTAATGATGAAGAATGTGATACGATTTCTCATAGACAGGGTATTCAGGGTTTGGAAGTGGAAAAACTGAATTTATTTTCATCCCCAGAACAACCCATAAATTTAGAATTAATGATGCATCCTATTAATTTAAAATTTGTGTACCTCATGGAATGACAATAATTATTGGTGATAGTTTATAATAATCTAATTGATACCAAAAATATATATATCTGATTTATATTTTGATATAAAAATTCAAGAGAATATGGTATATTTTAGGTGATATCGTTAGAATAAACCCAAAAATAAGCTCACATAGAATTCATATTTAGGGAGATTACACACCTATCACACAATACAGAATAATACTGAATCCTACCATTATAGAGGATCTGAATAAAGAGATTAATAATCTTTTTAAATTCAGGATCATGTATCCCATTATAAACCCACATTAGGTTATTCTCATCAAAATAAATCCCAATAAAAGAAAAAAATTGAATAATACCAATGATAATTCAAAATAGTTGTTGATTGGGTATAAGCTTTATAAAGATTAATTAGGTTAATAGAAAGTTCATTTACCCATCAACTTCATTGATTAGATTTTCGAGATATTTGTATGGGAACTCATTATAGCTTTTTGGATTTATTTTCATTACATTTTTAGGTACCCATCCTTTCAGTGGAAAAAGATAAGAATATAATTAACTAAAACATTAGAATATTTTCTTATAAAGTTATTCCATTTATATTATTTAATCATCTCTTTACATTTTAGAGGTATGTGGAAAATATATTTTCTATTCATAGTCAACATTTATTGGAGATCTTCTTGGAAGATTAAATAGTATTTGGAAACTTTTTTGACCATTATTTGAAAAATATGGAAAAATTAATGAACGCATCCACTAATAAGAAAAATGTTTTAAATTTTAAAAATTTTATTTTCATGGTTCAGAGAAAAATTTTCCTTCTTCATTTTATTTCAGAAAAATAAATTAAAATGTATAAATAGAAAATTGATGTGATGAATTATTTACCTTACCCTACTTTCAAGAAACATGTAATATAATCATTAAGACATCCAATATTCTACAAGAGTCTTTTAAATGATTTTACTAAGATTTATAAATACACCAGTGATGAGGAAACAAAATATATATGAACCGTTCCATGTATGTTTTGATTATTCTAACTAAGAACATGGTGTATTACTTTATTTGAGAATTTAGGGGAGTACATAACTCTTTAAATACACATTAAGAACATGTTTATGTCGTCAAATTCAATTTAAAAACCGTAAGAAATGTTTTTTTTTGTATTTTCTATTGAATTGTAATGATTTATAACATATATAAGTGGAAATAATTTTATTAATTTATCTCATCATACATTCAAGGTGAGTGGTTGTACATGATTGAAGCATTGTATGTGCATAGGGATAATTTCCTGGTAGAATCTCTTGTCTTAACCCACTTAGGTTCCCATAGTTTTAAAAAAATTAAATTCAAATATATATATTACATTTGGGAAGATCCATTTCTTTGAAAAATTCCAAATTTACAAGTGATAACAAAATACTTTCGTAAAAGTGAAATTGAATATGTTTTTCTATTTTTTTCACAAATTAACTTTTAGAAGACACTTTTCACCTCAAAAAACTTCTAGTAAGGTATTGGAATATTTAATTTATTTTCTCTAACTTTCTAATTATGGACACCAATATTTAATATGGTGTTAAATTTTCAATCTTAAATATATATTTTCATGTGACAGGATATGCAAGAAAATACCATATATTTTTGTGATATTTTTGATGGGGGAATAGATATTATGTGACCTTTATCAATTTCATATGTCTATTATTATATAATTATTATTTTAGATTATGTTTCAAAATGGTTCAAAGAAAAAGGATCTAAATATGATGATGCTCATGTTTTTTGTGATTTTTTTAAGGAAAATCTATTTGTAGGTTTTGAGTGCATAGATCTATCATTAGAATAAAGGGACCCATTTTTCAATAATATAATGGAGACATTTATAACAAATAATAGTTTTCATCATAAAATTTCCTCCCCTATCATCTATATACCAAGTGGAAAATTCATCTGTAGAGTATGGAAAATAATGGAATTTTGGAAAAGGCTATTAAATAGAACAAGAAGGATTGAAGATAATGTTTGGAAGAAACCAGATTGACTTATATAAAAGACTAATAAAACTGATAATAATGATCCTATATATTCAATATTATATGAAAAAAAATCAAAACCCAGTGAAATTTTGTCATAAGAATTATTGGGCTATGAAAGCGATGAATTTGGACATTTAAAGGGCTCACAGATATTGTAAATTTGAACTTTAAGATCTGGATCAAATTATAAGATAATATATTGAAAATTAAAGAATTTTGAATGATAGAATAATAGAAGATCATGAAAATTAGATTCAATCAAAATAATTTGATTCATCCAAAATAATTATATCTGGGATACATAGTAATGTTATTCCACTCAAGATTCAATATTATTCTTAGTAATATTCGATCTATATGGGAAGATTCATTTATAGAAACCCATGACTATCCTCTCATAATTATGCTGATTTTAAAGGAAGGTGTGAAAGAGACATTCACTGTTAATTGGAATAGTGAAAAAAAATCTGTATGAGTGTACCATCAAATTCAGTGGAGAAGATCACACTCTAATAATATAGTTTTCAATGAAATACATCTGGTTATACATGTCCTTAACACTTTATTTCTTGTTATGATTCCATTATAAATCTATATAGAAGATAAATCTACTCGAACACATTCATGGAACTTTTTCATTTAAAATATGGGAAGTGAATCTTTTTCATTACGTATTTTCAAAGATCTATTTTTTTAAATAAAATTTTCATATTTTTCTATGTTTCTAATTCAATTTTGGTGTGATTGTTAAGTTTTAATTCTCAAATTATTATCATTTTATTTTAGAAACTTTTGTTAATGAGTGAACAAATTTGTCCAATGAAACTAAAAATAAATGAATATATAAACTTAATTTGTTTCAAGATCAAACCATTGATAATTTCAAGAAAATACCTCCAATTTATTAACCCATGGGCCATCTCAAAGTATTTATCCATAAAATCACCATATTGGGGGGCTTCTTAAACCATTTTTACATATTATTCATATTCACTTTATTTCACAAGATAACCAATTAAGGAATTATTTAACCAATATATGATTTATTTAGATCAAAAAATAAGGGTTTCTTGTACTCGTTCTTTAAATGATTGAGTCATTTATTTTTTTGAAAGTATACCTTTATAATATAATCCATTTTATTCTAGACTCAACTCTATCTTTGATCCTTATATACCTTAAAATTTATGAAAAACCTATTATTTTATCCACATTACAATCCAATTTCCTCTATCTCAACAACACTAAATTTAAAATGAATGATCCAGATGAACTTATGTACGGGGGGGGCTGAGTTTTTTTTTGAAACACATTTGGTTCTTATTTTTATTGAAAATCAAATTTGGATGAAGAATGTTTTCTAAAAATATTATTATACTAAAATTTGTGATTTTTTGGATGTTTTGAGTTGAATACTAAAACTTAGTGAGATCGTGCTTCTAGAAAAAATAAATATATTATTATGTTTCAGAATATGAATATATTTATTTTAATTAAAGTGATTTTATGGGATGTCACACTGACTTCATGAAATTCAAATCACCTTTACTATATTCAAAATTAAATCTCTGAAAAATTATAAAATATCAATAAAAAATCAATTATATTTTAGTGAATTGAGTTGATATAATTTGTTAAAAAATTATGAATATTGTAAATTTTTACTAAGGGTTTTGAGGAGGATACCATGATTGTGTTAGAATTATAATCATGTAATTTTTATTGAAACATTGGTAAGCCCCATATTCTCCCATCATATTTTTTACACTTAATACCTACCAACCAAAATCCATTGAACAAACCTAAAAAACCAAATGATAAACTCTATTACATGACTCGCAACAGGTAGGTATGTAATAATTTATCTAACTGATTTTCAATATTTCATTAGTTTGGAGTAGAAAAGCATTGTGGGAAAACTACATTTTTATGAAGAGGGAAAATAAATTTGTTCTAATGCTTTTTCATGTGTGGGAAGAGAAATGAAGTATAAATGTATTGAATGAGATGAATGGATAATGTGAAATAATGTTTTCTTAGTATTTTTGGTTTCTTTAATATAATGTTACTAAATTGGTATATCTCTCAGAAATTTTTATTTAAATTATATTTTATTTAATTTTTATTCTTAATATTTTTGGATTCTCGACACTAAGTGTGGTTGAATGAATGTATATTTTAACATTTCATCACATTCCATGTGATTTTCTTTGAATAAATTTTCATAAATTTTTTGATATGAGATGAATGACATCATTTTGTGATGTTAGAGTTCTTTTAATCTCAAATGTAAAAATTTGTTTATTCTAAAATTTTAGTAGTTTCTATCGCTTTGGTACTGTAGACAAAAAAAATTCAATATTGATCCAAATTGAGAAATTAATTTTCTATTGGCCATAATCGTTTATGAGATTCAACATTTTCAACCGGGCCCAGTTCCCATTCAAAATCCATTGGGCTTAAATAAATCAATTTATATGGAAAATATTTTTCCCAAGAGAGTGTTATACTCCTCAAAAAATAAATTATATCTCATGATATATGTAACATGATGATGTGATTGTCATTTTTTATCAGATATAACTCTAATGATCAGGATCAAATTCAATTTCAGGGTAAAATTAACTCATTAATATAGATAGTATATGCATAAAATTGGATGAAGATGAAGAGTTAGTTCAAACATAAAAATACAGCTTCATTAATTCGTATATAACATTTTAAAACCATCTCTAAATTATTTTATATTCTAACGGTAGATATGAAATAAAATTTCAAAAAAAAATATGAATACACCCTATAGATATTCTACATTATAGTGGGTGAAAATTAGTAAAACTTTAAATAGATAGCTTCCTGAAAAGAATTTTTTATTATTATTTATATGTATTATTAGTTTTTTAATGAATTATTATTCCCAATTATTATTTTTAAACATCTTATTAAGGGAGAAAATTACGAGGATTTGGTAAGGAAAAGTTTTTTAATTCCTGAGTTATTTCACATTGTGTAATAAAATGCCATTCACTCATCCATTATGTGGATTCCAATACTCTAGTCGATGTCTTTATTATCATGTATGGTTTTATTATTTTTTATATTCATTTATTGTTCTTTCCATGGAAAATGACCATTATATCCCTCCACTAGACTCAAATTTATATAGAATGAAATAGACCAGGGCTGAGTGGTGAATGACTAAGTGATTGTCAGTATGTGTGGGATGGGAAGTGGAAACTCAGAGGTGACTAGGATAGATGATACTCGGTCAGGTATTGATTATAGCGACCCATTCTTTTCAAACCTAGATATTAAATCTTAATAGATGAGTATTCATTTCAATAACATAATTATAAATTCCATAATTATAAATGTCTAGTTAATTTGGAAACATAGATATATGAAAAACTCTTTTATAGTTGAACTACATCATATCTCACATTTTTCATCATAACTAGAACCATTAATAGACATATCATACATTACACTATTCATCATAACATGTGGAAAGGTAAAATTAGAAGGGGATATCTCAAATTCTCTGTAAGGGTAAACACGGGGGATATCAACGACAATATGAACATGATATATGAATAAGGTTATTTTAACAGGATCATAACATTTGAAAACCATAACCTACATATCATAGATAATAATCTTGAATCACTAGACAAATCTTTCAAGTTTAAAAGGAATGAATCATAAAGGTATAAAAGAACATGATCCCTAAGAGCATAACATTGTCACAAGACACATGTTTTTGGAATACATATTATTATAGAAAATAATTTCCATAGTGGTAAAAGAATGCCTCCAATACTATAATAGTCAATTGGGTTAACTCTTTTAATCATTATAGTTGTCAAGGTTTAATCCCAAGATTTTCATAGTGGAAAACTCTTTTATTTAACTACATTCATTCTCCATTCCAGTCCTTTTTATCTCCGGAAATATCCATCTTTATACAATTCATTAGATTAATTTATAATTTTGATCCTACTGGTCGCATATTTAATATCATAGAAATATATTCCATAAGATTATAAATCATTTTTAATATCATAAAACAATAAAAAAACAAATTTTTTTATAAATATTATATTACTAGATCATATAATAACACTTAGAAAAGAAATGGGTTTCATAAATTAATTAACCCATCGAATAAATGGGTTTTATAGAACTGTACTTAGATAATAATCATCCATACCATTTTAAATAATGAAACTAAATGGTATCATTAGATTATATCCATATTAAATTTTCAGTTACATAAAATACGTCATATTAGATGAAAATACCTTTAAATTAAATTTTCCATATTTCTTAAGGAAAATAACTTTTTAATTTTTAAATTAAATATTTAAAGTATAAAAAGTTTCCAAATTTTATAAAAAATATTTTATATCATAATAAAATTCGAAAATAGTAAATAAGTATTAAAATTAGTGAGTGTTTAGGATGGTAGGAAAGAAGTTTCACGCTGTGTAAGTTAAAATAAAACATTTCATTCACACTTCTCTAAAAAATTTAAAAATACCTCTCTCAAAAAATGGAAAAAATATTCCTTTAATATTATTTTTATGATAGAAACTAATGGATAAAATTGAATTCCAAAAATAAAAGGATATTATTAGAAACACGATTCAAAACAATTTTAGAGAACAACTCATGGAAGATAATGATTTTTTATCGGAGACATAAATAAATTCAACTTCCCTTAAAATATTCATTGATTATATTAAGTTATTAAAGAGATGAAAATGATATGAAAAAAATTAATATTATGAAATAACATTAGGATAATAAAATTCATTACTTTCTTGAGAGGAAGATCATGAAAGTTCATCATTAGAAACTTAATAGTAAAAAATTCTGGTAAACAATAAGATTTCAACATAATGTTGTTACCTCAAGTTCAACATACATTGAAGGTCATATATACTTATTAAAAATAAACTTAAATTTTTTATAATTATATAATATAAAAAATGACACAGTTATAATATTATATATAACCCATTATAACTTTTCATTGAAGACTTATCAATATTTCCTTATTGAAATTTATATTTTTAGGTGTTAACTGATTCATTTTCTATTAAGAATTTTGGTTCGGTAGTGTTGATTCTAGTGCATTAATAATGGTTCCCCCATATCTAGGATATAAATCAAGATATAAATTAATTAAATATGCATTATACATATATTTAAATTCATCCATGATTTTTGGAGACAAATAAATTTATTACATTTTTCATGGAGATGACAGGTTGTACGTATGCTTTTGAATTGTCTTCATTTTTCTAAGGATTGAATGAAAAAAATGGTAAAAAACAATTCACATTAACATAATAAATATAACATAATATAAATCATATATATTCATAAAATACATCCTTATTACCATTCATGTAAATCTAAAATGAAATATTTATCACATCGCTCCATGGAGGTGGAAGTCTACACTTCCATACGACTGGTGTAATCTTTTTCCAAAATATTGTAAGGTAAGATGTAAGATATAGTATTATAAATATAACATAAAAATTATGTCATAAATATTATATATAAATATTAAAACCATTATAATACCAACCCATACATTATTGTGACAAAAAATGAATTATATCTCTATATGGATATTGTCGATTATATGTATGCAATAGCGATGCTTTCACATACCATTTGATGGGAAAGAGTATAGATACTGGTGATTTTAAAATCATAATAATATTTAAAAAAATTGTATTCTGAGGTTTTTATATTTATGATTAATAAAATATAATTAAATCAAGTAAAATATAATGTAAAAAATAAATTTTATGGTTAGGGTGATTACCTATTATTTAAAAGAATTCTATTATTTATCCTATTAAGGATCCTATTGATAATATTTATGGAAGACCAAAACCTAAAAAATTTGGCAAATAAATGTTGGGAAGATGATATAGTAGGTTATTTTTTATTTATAAATCACAATTTTTGGCAAATAAGTGAAAGGTGGGGTTACATTTTATAAGTAGAGGGAGGTGTGCTTTCGGAATTTATTCAAAGATGAAATTATAGGCAAGTAATTCTATAGAAAAATGCCTCAAAAGGAAATAGATTAAAAAAAATGTTGTAATTTTTTGAAATATGAACAGAAAACAATTGTACAAGTTTGAGTAGTGTTTTAAACAATTTCATTTGGTTTAGCCCCTTAATTAGAATATTTTAACCTTAAACGCGATAAGGAATTCTTCACCCTTTAATGGTTCTAATTATACTTATAAGGGTAAAATCGGATCATAAATTGAAATGAATTACATTTTGGAGAATATCATATCCACAATATCCTCTAAAAAACTTTTTTGACTATTTTTTATTTCAAAAAAAAATTATTTCATAATTTATCATTAATATCATTTTATTTACTATCCATTTTATATGGAACTAAAGAAAACAATTCATATATTAATTTCAAATATAATACAATAAAATATTGGTAATATGTTATATAAATCTATAAAATTTTTGCGATACTATAACTCACTAAAATTATAATACTTTCAAAAAATTTAAATCATTTATTTTATTTCTCTCTTGAAGTAATGTTGTGCAGTAATCGCATAAAAATTAAAGTTAATTATATAATTACTAATAAATAAGAAATAAATTTCCATCATGAAAATATGTCATTATAATCAAAATAAACATTATTATTCATCCAAATCATTATTTATTTCTTATGAAAACTTATAATAGATATTTAAATGCTAGAGAGTGTTAATTTTTATTTTTCATTCATTTAAATATAATATAGTTTATTTTCAGAGAGATGATTCCCTTAGTCAATTGTATTTAGAGTCTCAAGTGATAATGGAAAATTTCTCTTTAAAATAATAATTAATATGAAAAATAGTGGCCTTAACATTTAATTTAACCAAGGAAAAACTGATTTACCCTTTACTAAAGTGATAAATTTTATCATGGTTTTAATCCATAATGAATTAAAATAACAGGGTCCTATTTTCCAAATTTTGGATTACTACTTCAAAATTATTCATAACGTTTTCAGATTTAATTTTTTATAATTGGTTGAAATTTCTTTTAAAATAATTCCACAAAACGTGAAATAACTGGTTTTTTTTAATACATTTTTAAGCATAAAACTAGATTTATTCCCAACCCATGCCTAGCCAAAAAAAAATTATTAGAGATAAAATATTTTATTGAATAAATATTATATATAAATTTCATTAAAATTATTCACCAATAGTGATTGGGAGAATTTATTAAAAATGCATTTCATGCATAATAATAATTTTTCATAAAAACATCTCTATTATTTTCTAATGATTTTTGTTTTCATTTATAATTAATTTTTAAACCATGGATTCATTTTACAATTTTTTAAACTATAAATTTTTAATATTTTGTTAGACCTATTCATGCCCTACAATCCATTCATAGTGGAATAACTATCACATTAAATAATAAAATATTTATTATATATCACAGTTAGTTTGAATTCTATGGTTCTTATAAATCGAGCTATCAAATAATTAAAAATTAATTATTGAGAATCATACTATAAAATATGTGTTTATTACATTAAACCCACACAAAAATAAATTTTTACCTTTAAATTTAATCACATTGATAAAAGAAATTAGAATATCACTATTTCATTATATCCTTGGGTTCCTAAGTAGTTTTATAAAATTTCATAATCCTCCTGGGAACACTAACCAGGTGAGTAGTCTTATTCCCTAGCATATTATCTCTATGATATATAATTTAATTTATCTTTCATTTTTAATAAATATAACACTCTATTTGCACGAACTGAATGTTCTATTCAAGCGGTGCATCAGGAATATACTTCCTTAGGGGAGATATATTGAACACATCATGAATTTTAGATAGGTTGGGTGGAATCACCAGAAGACATGAAATCATCCCTACTCTATTAAGAGTCTCTAAATAGGTCAATATTATAAAGTCTCATCTTTACCATATTTTTTAATCTCAAAATCTTCTTTTGTGGATAAATTCAGAAAAAATCATCTCAGTAAATTTGAACACCAGATCTCACTAAACATTATCAGCATAAATTGTTTTTTACTCTAAGCTTATTTAATGTGATGTTCAGTTGTTCTAACTTTCATTACAATTTACTAAAAAATATCGGGTTTTAATATAATTCATTATCCTACTTCATCGTAGTATGTTGGTGTTATATACCTCTTTCTGTACAGGGACCCATAATGAGCTATTGGAATGGCCAAGTGAAAGATATTTTTGTAAGAAAACATGACCGATGGAAGGTTTAGATCATAAAAATATTTAAAATACATAAACAATTTCTTAGTATATTCACTAGGGCTGTAATGGTTCACTCTGAATAAAAAAAATTGAGGATGACAAGTTGTATGTAAACTCAACACTATATCCAAATCCAAGAGAATACTTCACAAAAACATTGAGGTGAACCTCGAATCGCGATCAGATACAATAAAATTTGGTAATGAATGTAACCACATTATTTAATTAATGTATAAAATGTAAATTTGAACAAGATAGATATCATATTGAATAGAAAATATTTTTTATAATTTTATATAGTGTTCGAATAGGACACAAATTCCATTATGTCACATAGATGTTTTGTGGAGTCAAGTAAAAAAATACATGGTCTGGTGTTCCAAATTTTGTTATGGTTTTCATAATGGTTGTAAAATCCCATTACATGTTTTTCTCTAAGCCTTAACTTTTTGAAAAACCAACAATGAAGATAAATTATTAAAAATATATCCCTTTATGATTTCCCATTAGAAATATTATTTTATATCTCTTTTCGTCTTTTTTACTTCAATGGTTAATAAATAATGATGAACTCGGATCCTCATAAAACATCTACTGCTTTAAATCTGGTATGGATAAAACACATAATTGATTCCTATAACCTATAATTCCATCATAATCATTGTTAAACTTATGAAGGTAAATCACCTTTTTCCATAGTTCTGTATAATCCTTCTACACCACTTTAAAAAAACATGTATATATGATTGAACACTCTATTGAGAAAATTTATATTTCTCCCCTTATATATGTATTTCCACATACATACTTTAAAATTTTAAAAATATTGGATCTTTTGTGATCCTCATCATTGATAATCTAGTATGATTCTTTCAACTCATAGCATCTACCGCCTTGTTTACATTATCAGGTTGGTAATGTATTGATTAGTTCGAAACATTAATTAACTCAAACTATCTTCTCTATAAAATATTCATCTCTTTTCCAGTGATTATAGACATTAAACATTTAGGATCATTATATATATAATATATATATCCATAAATAGAATTCCTCAATATCTTTAATTCAAATGTTACATCATGTGACTCCAAATTTGTATTTTGGTAATTTATATCATGAACCTTTAATTATCGAGAAGAATGTGATATTACCATATAACTCTAAATTATAATGCATGGTGTCCCCTTCTTCGATAAATCAATATAGATTCTAAACTCTACTTAGTTAAAGGGTAATGTTAGTATAGGTGCACTAGCTAATCTTCCCTTTAGTTTATTGAAATTTTCCGAGCATTCAACAATATAAACGAACATGGATCCCTTCCAAGCTAACATACTGAGTGGATTAGATGGTAATGAGGAATTTTCCACATAGTTTCAAAAATATCTGTTAGGAATAAAGGGGGCTGTCCAGGTGGAGTTTGTTATTTGCTGGAGGCTGTTGGTTTTTTAGAGGAGAGAGGAGAAAATATTTGGCTGGAGGTTGTTTGGATATTAGAGGATAGAGGAATATTCTAGGATGGAGGGGGACCACCTAAAAATAGTTAGTTGGTTATAGGGGGTCGGGTGGTCCTTTAAATAAAGGGGGGCAGTGTTTGAAGTGGGGCATGAATCATTTTATTAGCTTGGCAGTAGGTTTGCTGGTGGTCTCGGTTGGGCTCCCAGGAGGGTGGTCTTCTCCTGCGGGTCACTTCTTCTCTTTCCCCTCCTCTTTCCCCTTCTATTGTAGCTCTACTCTTTTTCCTATTTAGAAGTAATATACAGATTCTTCAGTTGTTTTCTATCTCTCTCTCCCTCTCTCAATATTTTTACATAACAATTTGGAGACTCTGCTGGGGATTGTCGTGTGAGAAAACTGATCGCACGCTTGGGGAGAGGCGTCGCAGGAGAGGAGCATCGCTACTGGAAAATCGTAGCAGCAAGAAGAAGAAATAAAGGAAGAAGAAGAAGAAGATCATCGTAGAGACGAGTGCGTTGTGGATGAACGTTGTGTGATCTGTTATGGGAGACGCTTATGTTGGAGGAAAGGTGTCGCGGGAGTTTGTAGAACCTTTTTCCGGAGCGACGTGAGTGTAGTGGAGGCTCATTGGAGGAGGCGTGACATAGTGGCTGGAGTTTGATGCAGTAGAAACAATCACTACTGATGCATACTTCTATTATGAAAACTAGAGAAATGATCGTGGCTGGAGAAAGAAGATTGCAGCAGTGAGTCGATCATCAACAGAGAAATGCAGTTTCTCTGCTGATTGAAGTTGATCGTCGACAAGGGGAAGTAGTTGAGAACAAAAAAGCTGCGAGTTTGAGAAGGCAAGATGCAGGGGACTGAAACATTTTTTGAAGATTTTTCTAGGAGACAAGCTATGATTGATAGATGGAAGCGAGAGTTAGTGATTTTGTGGGATCAGATAGAAACTTCTAGCAGATTACCGGTTTGAAAGGAGAACATTGAACCGATGATAGAGAATCTCAAGGGGAATGAGTTGCTTGTGGATTGTGGTTCGGATTTTGGAAAATTGAGATTAGGAGAGACCAAGAAAGTCGAGGTTATTTGTTTTTTAGGAGAGGATCCATTGAGATGGATCATTAAGGCAGAATCATACTTCTAGTATTTTGGAATGAAGGAAGACATGAAATTGCATTATTCGCAGTTAAGTATGGAGTACACTGTTTTGCACTGGTTTTTGTCCTGGCAGTATGAAAATCCTCATGAGGATTGGGAGCATTTCAAGCTAGCTCTCCTGAAAAAGTATAGGATGGACACTAAGGGGAATACATTGCAGATTTTTGGGACGCATCGATAAACTGATTTTGTTTCAGTTCAGGAGCAACATGCAGTGAAACTTCTTGATCTAAATTCTAGCGAGGAAGAACAGGGCAAGTTCTCCTAGGAGGAGATCAGTTTGAATGCACGACTCTTTAATGACAAGATTGCTCTTGGGTCAGAACTTGTTGAACTTATTGAAGAGGATTTGAATCCCATTACAAAGGGATAAAACCAGTAAGAATGGGAAGTTTTCAGGCTGGATAGGCAATGTCTAGCAGTAGTGAGCTTGAGGAGCGGAGTGATTTCAGTCCTTCCCGGCCGGAAGAAGTAATTCCAGATCAAGGTTCCAGCCTAGATAAGCAGATAAGGTATGAAAAGGAGTGTATGATTGTGTCCAATCCAGTGTGTCCTAGAAAAGAAATTATTGGTTCGAATTCTACAATTTTGTTTGTTGTACCTCCGATGAATAATGGTAAATATTTAAATTCAATGCGGTCCACCGATCATACATTGAGCCTATTTTCACAGGGGATCTCTAATATTCTGAAAGCATGCTTATTAAAGTTGTTATTGAAGGGCTCCACTGCATTGAAACTGATTCCAATTCTGTCTGGTACTAACTTTTTAGTGCCTAACGAATCCAGAAATCTAATTCGACAGGAGTACTTTAAAGGTACTTTTTCATGTAATTACAAACATGAAAAGGTCGTGGACATTGACCTTGTAATGTGTTCTCTTAGTGGACTTTCTAGATAGTTATCCAGGTTTATATCAGATAATGTGTTTTCCAATGGTTATCCTATCAGGTTTATAGGGGTTGTCTCAAGATGGATGGGAAAACACTCGTGAATCTTGAGATATTCAATAATAGAGCTGACAGTGGATTTGAAGGAACATTGTTCAAGTACCTGGAAGGTTGTTTAACATTGTCTGGTAGAAGGCTTTTATGGATCTAGATATTAAGTAGTTCAGAAACATTGTCAATGCTTTCTCAATATCTCAAGAAGCTTCTAGACTTGGAAAGACTGCTTGGGAGGGACATGACTGGTGTTCGGCCATCTGTTTCGCTATCACTACCCTTGGTTGGGAAGAAAACATTAAAGCAATGGTTGAAGGTGTTTCAGTGTCTTGTCAGAGGCCTGCGGGTTAGATTCAATTTGTTAATATTATTAACAATAGACAACCATCCCTGGTTTCCAAGAAAGGGGCTGCTCGAAGTGTTAGCAGCTCTAATTGAGGATGAGCCAACTGCAGGCCGATCATTCCTTTATTGTTGGTTGGTATTTGGAGAATGGATTTCTAATATGGGCAGGATCTCCTTAGATTATCTGGCCAGTAGGACTGATCCAAGTGGGGGGAATTTATTGTCAAAGACGAAACAAATTTCTATGGTTGTTCACTATCTTAGGAGCCTTGAATTTACTTATATGGCCGAACATGCTTATGGTGCTGCTATCTTATCACTTCTAGAGGCCAAAGTTTATAATTTGGCTAGTGTTTCTTACAGGAAATCAGTTTTGGAGACCGTTAAAGATTTTAAACAGGATGTGGGGACTGTTTTAGACTTCCTGCTGCATGCAATTGATGCCAAATTTTTTGTATGGAAAAATGCTATAGGTTCTAGGAATCCAAAGCAGCCTAAATAAATAGACATTATGATGGAAGGGATGGTAGGAATTTGTGGTGAAATGAAGGATTATTGTGCTACACAACAACTAGAGTTTACTCAGTTCATTTTTTGTCACTAGAAGGAGGACAAAGAAGAACACGATCCACCTACACTGGCTGTCATAGTTTTCCCAAGTGTGTTGCTGACTTCCAATGAAGATGCATTGATGTTAAGGCCACCGCCAAAGCCACCTCCAGGAGTTATTGTCCCAATGCACAGCGAAGCACAACTTTGGTTGTTCCACCTTCAGGACAAGGTGGTTTCTAGGTGGGAGGGAATTGTTAGGAATAAAGGGGATGTCCAGGTGGAGTTTGTTATTGGCTGGAGGCTGTTGGTTTGTTAGAGGAGAGAGGAGAATATATTTGTCTAGAGGTTGTTGGGATATTAGAGGAGAGAGGAATATTCTAGGATTGAGGGGGCCACCTAAAAATAGTTAGTTTGTTATAGGGGGTTGGGTGGGCCTTTAAATAAAGGGGGTAGTTTTTGTAGAGGGGCACGAATCATTTTATTAGCATGGAAGTAGGTTCACCGGTGGTCTCTGTTGGGCTCTCAAGAGGGTGGTCTTCTCCTGCGGGTTACTTATTCTATTTACCCTCCTCTTTCCCCATCTATTTTAGTTCTACTTCTGTTCCTGTTTAGCAGTAATATAAATATTCTTTTGTTGTTTTCTCTCTCCCTCCCTCTCTCAATATTTTTACATAACAATATCCAACCAGACCAATAAAACAATATATCTCTCTCATGATTGTTGGAATATTCCAACATTTAATAACTTCTTCTGCTGATGGAACCAGTGATTTATCCAACCTTTTGGATATATGAACAAAAAATTAGTTTTTTTAAACAAAATTAATAATTTTTAAATTCTTTATAAAAATTACCATTCTTTACGGTCTTTAGTTCAACCCTCTAGTGATCTCCATACTCTTCCTTGATTTGTGAATATGTAAGAATATAGAATATAAATACTAACCTAAATTGATCAAGGTAATATATGAGGAATCTACTAATTAAATACATAAATATATAGGTTCATTATTAAGGTCAAATAGAATAATTGTATTTTAATAGTGTCGATACATTGTATCAAATGTTTTCTTCGATATATCCTCATTATTGGACCTTAGTTGATGATATCCAAAATGAATATCAATCTTGGAAAATTATTGGATTCTATGTAGTTTTCAAACAAGTAACCAATAAAATATAATAGGTACTTATTCAAGATTATGACCTTGTTATGTTCTAAATAATCAATCAAGTGTTTCATTAATAAAACATCATTATTAACAAAAAGTTCATGTTTCCCCAAGGTGATTTACATAGCTGAATAAATCAATTATAATTATTCTCCTAGTGTTGCATCATTAATAACTAAAACTCTATTAGGTCCATTTTATAGGGTGTATTATAAATAAATATAGCACCAGGTATTACTTCTATTGAGAAATCAACTTCCTGATTTTGTGAAATACAATACAACTCTTCCATAAAAAGGCATCAAAAACACAATTATAATAGGAATATCCTCATTGTTGAGTTCCACTGAATCCATATGAGATAAACACCCATTTTGAATGGGATTGATGACACAAAAAATTGATAAAATTTAATTAAAGGGTTATATTTATTATTTTACCGATAGAGGATCATGGGTTTGAATAGAAAATAAATTAATAATTCCACTCCTCGATAATTGATGCGGTATTTATTTAAATAAATTCAATAAATGCCAAAAATAAAAACGAATTCAATAAGAGGGATAATAATGAGATCTATATGAAAAAAATCTGAAAAACATTAATCAGAGTATAATCATATACATAATATGTGATCAAGGTGTCATTAGGGATTCTCAAAAAAAACCATCTAATTTTTGAGCTTGTACTATGATACCCTTAATAAATTATTTAGATATAATAGAGTTGGTGTATCTAAAATCAAGTAGGACATTTGTAGTTATAGAGTGGATGGTATGTATACCTTTCACTGATTAATTATCCATATTTGAAATTATGATAGCATGATTTTTACCTTTTCCATTGGCCTTAAGATGTTTTTGGAATTGATCACCATTATTAACCTTTATATTTGACCGCTGGTTAGAATAATTCCCATACTCCAAGAATTTGAAACACTGGAGTGTGTGTGGTTCATTTTGGTCTATTATTTCACAAATCATTTCATTGAATCATCTCTTCACATCACATTTGATACCCTGATGACCTTACTTTCTATAATTAAAATAATTATCATCCCCCTTATGAATGTTTTCACTATGTTTCCTTCCACATATCAAGAATAAAAAAATTATTATCCTCTTATTTATATTTTTTAAAGTTTTAATTGAATTCCAATATTAATTCTTTATCCAAAACAAGAGATTGTTGGAAAATCAATTATCCATTTCCAAATTCATATAAAATTGAATGATTTCTTCATAGCTACTTAGTATCTTATAGTTAATACACTTCAAATTTGTGGTATTATTTAATTGGATAATATAAAAACCTTACCGTTAGGTTGGATGAAAATAAAAGAACCATAACTTTCCATTTTTGTAAAACATCCCTCATATGACTTATCATATTCATCATCCTTCTTCATTATGTTAAATAATTATTTATTAATCTTCATATGAAGAATACGAGGAAGGTGTATAATGGAAAAGAATATCATAAACTCATCCCACTACATGCAGTAAATTTCCTCCCATAAGTGCATGATCACGAAAACATTCTACCACTGGTCTACTTCTCCATCTAAATGATATACAACCAAAAACAATTCATGTTCTAAAAACTAGAGAATAGAAAATATCTTTTCAATTATAATTATAAATTTTCTGAGAACTGGTTGGTTTGGAGACCCACAAAAATAAGCTTTATATTTTCTCATCAAGGACTCAAAAACATTCTTCACTATATTTCTTATTTAGAATATGAGCATGATTCCTAACATAATAAATTTGAATAAGAATATAAAAGGATTGTTTATTCCAAATACCTAAAATTTTGATTATTGAGTGTTCATTAATTTAATTTTACATCAAATTAAAAATTTACATGATTCATTTAGGTTACAACCATTGAAAAAAACCAAAAAACAAAGTTGGAGTAACAATAATCATAGTTGGAAAACATATAATCCTGAAATATAATTTATAGAAAGTCTAAAGCATGACCCCTTAATTAAATATATGACACCTTACAGTTATCCTATGTAATTCACTGTTATCATATATTTTAATCATGCAAATGGTTCATAATGAAAATGATAATTAATTGAAAAATATCCCCATATAGATTCAATCATGGGTCATAGTAAGGTAAAACTCATCATGCTCCAGAATACTAGATGAGAGACAAATGACAAACTATTTTTAAGACAATTACCCCTAGATGAATATGTTACAAATATACATTCACTAGTACTATCCATACATTGATGTTTTCCAATGAAAACCACAGTCTTTTATTAACCATATCTCAGTGAGTGATCTTATTCTTAGGATTGTCCAATGTATTTTTACATAGGTTATCTCATCTGAGATTCTCAAGGTTATCTAATCCATGCACTTATTAAAACTATAGAGACTAATATTTTTCATACATATATATCACATAATAATATATTTTTTATCAATTGTAATAACATAATGATTCATGCAAGAATTTTATAGTTCTAGATCCCTAAGAAACATGGATGCATAGACAACTGGTTCATAACTGAAATAAAATATCCCGCAATAGGTTTTTCATAATTATAACCCTTATTAGACATATCATACCAAAAACATCTCTTCATAACTAAGGGAAAGTAAACATAAGAAATGGAAGGCTCTCATGCTCAATATGGGAAAACAAGGGAGATATCAGTTATCACATAAACATAACCTGAGCATAAGTGTATGAGGACATGAGTATAACATTTGAAAACCATACCCACATACCATAGACCATAATATTGAATCATAGAATAAATCATGGCATTTTATAATACACATATCATAAAGGAATCAGTGAACATGACCCATGAAATAATAATATTTTCCTATGAAATAAGTTTGTGGAATACATGTAGGAAAGGTATATATTTTCCTTATTAGTCAAGAATTATTGTTGAGACTATCAAAGTAGACTGGGTTCACTTCCCAAACCATCTTAATAGTCAGTGTTCATTCCCAATACTGATATAGGGGATAGATCCTATTAATTAAATGGGCTCACCCTAATTCTAGTCATTTTTATCACATTAGATATCCATATTTACACAATGATTTGGAGGTATATTTAATTTCATTCACACCCATTAAATCATTAAAATCATACAAATTTCTTCCATAAGATTAGAAATAATTATTCTTATCATAACCTATGAAAAGTAAATTGGTTTTATAAACATTTTATCATTTAATATAATCAAAACATGTTGAAAATAAATGACGTTCATAACTCAATTTACCAGTGGAATGGAAACATGATTTAAATAATAATCACAAAATAATAATCTCCATAATTCATCGAATGAATATAAAAAATATTCTATCATTATATCATATCCATTGAAAATTATATGTAACATAGATGAATTTCATTTTATATCATAATACCATTAAATGATATCTGGGATATTTCTTAAGCAGAATAAACTTTTCATTTTCAATTCACTTATTTAAAATATAAAAAAACCCAATATTAAGGAAAACATTTTCTTTAATTAGAAACATGGAAACATGTCAAGGAAGATTTAATGAATTGATATTTCTTGATTGTAAAACCCATAAATTCTAAAATGAAAAAAAATCAGTAGTTTATGTGACATGCATCACAGAGCTTATGCTACCCATTAAATATATTTCTTTATATTTAATATTTTCGATACATTACTGAATAACTGTGAGTCTAAAAATAAAATAATATAGTTCAAATTTATAAACTATACACTAAATAGGATAATATTAATATTACTAAAAAATTAATGAAAATTATATTTACCTATTGATTATGAATAAAATATTAATCAATTAATTTATAAATAAATGTTTTATGAATAACTCTATTTTTATAGAGAATGGTTTAGTCACACATTGTGAAAATAATTTAACATTTATTTTTAAGAATTTTATAAAGTTTATTTTAAAAAAAATAAACTAAATTTTTTCAATTTTTATATAAATATTATATTAGGGTGATTTTTTTTGTTTTTTGAGGAAAATTTCATTTTTTGATGAATTTTGAAAAATAATAAATTTTAATTGAAAACTGTATTTCCTATTAAATAATTTATAATGTTAAATTATATTTATAAATTATTTTTAATGTAAAATTTTTTATATTTTATATCCATTAATAAGATCTAGGTCATTGGAATAATTTTCTTATTGAATTTTGATATACACACTTCTTAAACTTTGGAACATTTTCTCTTTAAAAACATGTTTCTCGTCACAAATGTGGAATTAATTATAAATAATATTTTTTAACTTCTATGAATTGAATTTAAAAAAATGGATTCCATATTTTCAATCATAATAAATTCTAATTTCTAGTAACCTCTTCATAATTTTTTTTAAAAATTATTCTTTGAAAAAAGTAAAAATTAAATATTATGCTTAAGGTAAAAATGGATTTACTGACTGTTAAACAATGAAGATATGGGTAAAATGTTCTAAAATAGGTCAAACCCCATTTTATGGATATTTTGGTATCTTACCTTTTATATTTTCAATAATGGTCTCTTATATAGGCTTTTAGAATGACAAAAATGTATGGTTGAATCTTTTCAAAAATTACAAGTGTGTCACTCACCACACCTATAAAAGGTCATCCCATCTCTTATCTTATTTATGCCATAAAAACCTTTCGGATCATAAAATATCTTCCTAAATAATGTCCCAAATTCCATATTCTCATCCTAGAATACTTATATTTTGAGGAAAAATATTCTATATAGTATTTTGGTGAAAACCAAATGATGATACGTGAAGAAGAGGTAATGATATTCAACAAGAATCTTTATTTTATTTCATTATATGCCTATTTATATTATTATTAAGAAATTATGATATAATATAATACTTATCATCCATATACCGAAATTTTATATTTTAAGTTCTTGACTTATAAACACCTCCACTTTCATCAAAATGGGTTATGAAATCATAGTTTGTTTGAACGGTGGACTACCTTTTAGTGAACCGATGTCAATCATGTTTCCATTGCCACCTCCCACGGTTATGTATAATTATTGATAATATATATATATATTTATTTATGTGATATTTATAAAATAATTATGTTTTTTTATTCATTATATAATATATACCATTTTTTACATTCCATTCCTTAGGGAATAAAATAACATTTCTCGTGTTTATAGCGGACTACTGCCTCACGAAGCGATGTGATTTGACTTTAACTAATGCTTTACATGGAAACTTATGAGGTAAAATATAATAAATATATTTTATATAAATGACATAAATATGATATCAGTTACATATTTATCATTCTTAAATGATACTGCATCATTTTTTTTCTTTTCACTCAAAAAAACATGATATCTTCATTCGTGAACGTGTGGATTGCTGACATCACAAAGTAATGTGCATTGATTTTCACCAACACACCACATTTATGATATATATGTTTATATTTGACGAAATAATGTAACATTAGGATCATTCAAAAACAATAAAATATTAGTTACTTCTTTCCAAGATGGTCATTGAAAAATAAGAATGTTATTCATGCGTATAAACAACTTACCATCTTCCTGATCACATCATACTTCATTTCTCAACACCATAATTTGTGATTAGTATTAAATTTGAATTGATTTATAAATATAATATTTAAATCATGATTATTATTCTTGATATGATAGAACTAAATAATATTAATAATAACTGGAGTGTTCATCAAAAAACACAAATGAGAAACAAGACAATTAATACACAAAATAATGATAATAATTATTGATTAAATAATAGGTGATAAGTTGTAATAAAAGGATCATATATGATATTATAAATATTATTTGTGTTATTCTATAAAATAATAACATTATTAAAACCATTATACATCAAGTTAAACCACATCTAACCAAAATTAAGCATAAGGTAGTGGATTTCCTCTCAATTTCATTTCATTGAGACATATTGTAATGTTATGCATGAAATTTTATTTATATTGTGTATATACTTCCCATTTGACATGTTATATCATGGTTCATTAATATATAAATTTTATTATTTTAAAATATGAATTATTTTATTTTAGGACACTTGACATGAAAATTACCATGTGGTAAATAATTTCATAACTCAATTTCTTTTTATTGGGTTATACTACTCATTTGTTTCATTTGGTATTCTAATATTTTTTGTATGATGACTTTTAACTACATTATATGATGTATCCATATTTTTATGTGGATTCATATTTGATACACATTATCAATTCATTTATTAATTATCACTTCAATGTTATGGACAATTTAAGGGTTTATTTTACAATATCATTCTAATCAAGATTATTTATTATTCAATTTTTGTTGAAGGAAATTATTTAATAATTGTATAAATAAAACCATTTGATTTTATTCTATACTGGTTATTCATTATATTTTCAATTAATATTCTCATTTTTCCTCTATTTGATACCTAAAATAATTGATATATGTTTTTAAGAAATTATGAATTCATTTCTCTCTTTAGTCGAAAATATACTTTCATACAAAACCATGTTTCCTAAAAAAGTATTTCTAAAAAGTGTCTAAAATTTTAAAAATAATTTATCAAATATATTTTTATCCATTTATTCTTTTAAAAAAATATTTATAAGTAACCTTTGTGTTGTTTAATGAACAAGGCACTTTGATAACCTTTTTATAGTGAAAAATAAATGTCCTTTTTAACTTGTACAGCATGTACTGAATTAACCACTCACATGATCATCATTTATTTGAAGCTTCATTTTAAATTTTACAGGGTTATTTTTAAAGAAATTTTTGTTATGAAAATCTGGAAATTTATATTTTTAAAAATTGATCTCAAAATAAAATTAAATTGGAAATGTCATATTTCATAAAATGTTATTTTTAAAAGTAAAAGGATGTTTTCCTCAAAAATGTCTTTACTTATCTTTTTTGTGGTATTTCTCTTCCCCAACATCAATAAGCCTTTATTGTAAATATAATCTTATCAAGGTATGTTTTACTAATATCATACTTATTCTTCCTCCATATGGTTTCATATTATTTTTACGAAGGATCAAAGTGATATTGAGAACCTTTGTATTTTTAAATTAACATTAAATGAATTTCTTGGAATACTTAATATATTATACAAACAGATTCCCAAATATTTTATTAGTTTAATACCATTACAAACTTCAAACATAACCTAATATTCTAGTGATAGATATTCAATGTTTAATAAAAATATCTTCCTTTTTATTAAACTTATATGAAACCATTCTTAATAACATGAGGAAAAGAAAACATAACAAAAGGGTAATAATTGATTCTCAGTAAGGGTAAACAAGGGAGTTAGGTAAGATTAATCATGAACATAAGGGAATGATAACATGATTATAACATTATATGATCATAACCTTCATATCAATGATCATGAATATGAATCATGGCATAAATATTGGTAGTTAATAAGACATGAATCAAATAAGAAACAACAACATAATCCAAACAAGCATAACATTGGAATAAGACATGTAATTGTGTAATAAACATCATTTTAAATCATTTTGAGCATGTATAAGTTGAAACAGGTTTACTCATTAAGTTAAGTACATGAGATCATGACATCATATAATCTTAGGGATATGAAACAAGGTCCATTAATAACATTATGAACATGTAATCAATCCCACGAATAAATATATGGACATGAAACCAGGTCCACACATAACATTCAAAACATGTAATCACGATTATATATAAACTTATTGACATGAAACTAGTTCCATGTATATTATTGTGAACGTGTAATCAGGTTCATGCATAATATTTTGATCACAAAATAAGGTTCACTCATGAAATTGTTAACATGTACCCTTACTGAATCCTAACATTGTAAAATTTAATCGGGTTTATAAATAACATTGGGCTCTTATAATCATGTTCGCACATAACATATATACTCATTATTGATAAATCATTACCCCAATGTATTAGAGGGAGATATAGGTCCCACCAATAACATAATAAAATCATACATACATGTTTTATAAGAAAATAATACTTGCATCATATCAGGACCAATAATAATATATGGGTTTCGTAAAAAAAATATTATAACCCAAGAAAAGATATGGGTTTACTAAAATTTCATCATATCATTTCCAATGGAATAAATATAGATCTCATAATCATTTCATCAAAAAATTACTCGTGAAAAGAAGAGATTCTCAAATGCGTATAACATGTGGAATATAAATGGTCATCATAAACATTATTCCATCAAAACATAAACCATTCAACAAATCATATTAATGGTATTCTTGGATCATATTCCTAGTAAATCGTAAACAGTAATGAAGTATGTCATCTTATATAGAGAAGGATTTGAAAGATCAAATGAAACATTTATTAAGTAAACTAGACTTTCTTTGAAAATAATTTTCTTAAAACCATTTAAAAATAATTTACTTATATGTAATTTTATAATTGTATATAAAACATTTATTGAGAAAAATAACTTTTTCACTTTTAAAACATATTTTTAAATCATTAAACATTTAAAAAACGTTTTTCTTTGAAAATAAGCTTGAAAAAAATAAATAAATATTGAAAAAAATTGAAAAATTATTATTTTAAGATAAAATTTAAAATATATAATTTAATCCTAAAAAACATTTGGAAAAACCTTTTATAAAACACAGTTTTGGGATAACTTAAATTGTCGATTGGAAAGAGAAATGCTATTAGATTTTCGTAAAACCATTTTTTTAAGTATCTTAAGTACGAAAGAGTGGGAAAATGATACCATTTACTGAATATATTATGAAGAACCATAGGATAATAAATGTATTGATATATATTGGGAGATAGATCATAATATTTCATCGATGAAATCATAATCATAAACAATCTTGATAAACGATGGGATTATAGAAATAAACTCTTATAACTTTTGTTACATTCAATCATAATAACCATGAAATAATAACATTACACGAAGAATAAAATATCATTAAATTAATTAGACTCATCATATAACATGTAAAATTTTATTTGAAACACCTCATTGAGTAATCTAGGTTTATAATAGGCATTTATCTCAAATAAGTTAAATTAAGAAAAAATTATTTTATTGATTTGGTAACTTTTGAACTATAAACCCCAAGAAAGATAAATAATGAAATGGATATGAAATTTCCCATAAATTTAAGAATAATAATCATATAATATATTTAAGGTCATTATATATGCCACACAAAAGAAACCAGTGATGAGCATGGCTTGTATCTCATGGATATAAAAAGTGAGATGAAAAAATGTTTTCCATAATCCATGAATTTTTTTATACATGTTAAAAACACTTTAATATTAAATATAAGTTTATTATAATTATTAAATAAAGAATATTATTATATATAATACTAGATATTATTTTCTTATGACATTTTATTAGCCATTTTTTAACAACTCTATGTTATTATTACATTTTGGGAAATATCTGCCTTATTTTTCATATATGTTTTGACTTGTTTTTTTATCCTATTAATTATATCATGATATAATTATTTAATTACTGTAAAACATGATATTAATTTTAAATATTTTTATTATATATGTAATTATAATAATCTAAAAAATATAGAAGTATGAAATTGAATACACCCTTCAAGGAGACTGTAGGTTGTACGTACAAATAAATGTTGTTTCTGTATTATTGTCATATAGAAAGAAGTAAAGTGAATGAAATATATTTATATATATACATATATTATAATATCAGTATTATTTCATATATATAATATACATTCACTAAACTCATCCTTACTACATTCCATGGAAGGTGTGAACTAATCACATTGATTTGAGGTGACGGTATTCCATAGGTCCACAAATGATGTTATGTAATGGAAATAAGGAAGGTATGTGATTATATAAAAATTTTCAAAATCATAAATATATCTTATATATCATATAGATCATATATATCATATAAAATAGCAGTTTACATCATAATTTTCAACCATGTCAGTTGGTAAAGGAAAAAATGAACAACATCATTTCGTGAGTCAGTTGCTCGCTATACAAAATAACTATAAGTTTGTTACCCATATGATGGAAGAGTGTTTTGGTTTAGGTATAACCCTTTGAAATAAAAAATTTATTTATATTTCTGAAACTTATTTTATTATAAAAACATGGAATATGAATAGTTGAGAGCTTGAGGAATGATATTACCTCTTCTTTGGGTAACACATTTTAGTTTGTAATAAACCGATTATTTCGAAGGATTTATAAAAATAGATTCTTCTAGGATTAATTGAGGTATTTTGGGAGATTATTTGATAAACATTTTAGGTGAATAGAAGGTATTTATCTATTTTAATAAGTAGTAGGAGTAAGTTCTTTTTTATAGTTTAGGAGGAGTTTCATTCTTGTAAATTTTTAAAAAGAAAATTCCTACCAGGTATTTCCATTGTAAAGTGGCTCCAATAATGATAAATATTGTATAAATGTAGTATACGGAATTAATATGTCCATTAAATGAATCTTTTACAAGTTTTTAGGTCATCTTGGGCCTTAATATTATGGTTTAGTCTCTTATTAATCTAATTTTTTTCCTAATCATTGTAATTAATTTTACTCACATTAATTAATATTTTTGATAAAAAACAAAATTGACCATATTATAAATTATAAATTATGATACTTCCAATAATGGAATCCATCTGGTGAAATTAAACACATAGAAGTGGTATAAATAAATTAAAAATTAATCCTGTAAATGTGTCCCAATATAGGTTTTTAAGAAAAAATGTTTAAAAGTTTGAAATGTTTTTATATCCAATTTCAATATAAAATTGATCCAATGAAAAAAATAAGATTAAATCACAAAAACGTCTTCTTATTTAACTTTAAAACCAAATTAAAATTTAATTTATACAAAAAAAGGAAGTTTTGAATTAAAATTCAATTTTTCACTATTCATAAAAAAATGACACTTCTCAGAAAAATATCCAAAATTCACCGAGAAAATATTGATATTACGCTTTCAAAAATTAATTTTACCTTCAAAAAAATTAAAGTGTCAAATATTAGATATAAAATGGATTCTTAATTAATTTGTGGTAAATTTAACTTTTATAAAGATACATTTTTTTATTCATAATATTGGATTTATTCATATCTTTTACCTATAAAATCAATTCGATGAGTACAAAAATATTGATTGAATTTGTGATATATGAATTATAAAGAAAAATTTAATCAAAATTAGTTTCTTTTATTTATTGAGATAAAAATGTGTTTTTACATAGAAAAATAGTTTTCTTAGAAAAGTATTTTATTTTTTTCAAATAGTTATTACAATAAATTATATTAATTGATAACCAAATAATTGATTTTATATAAACGTGTAATTAAAATTTTCAAAATTTAGTTTATATTATTCGTATCTTCCATTCAAACTTCTAGGTCATGCATAAAATAATATTATAATAATATTATTAATATTGTATTGTATTTTGGAAAAAAATTGACTTCTGTATGACTGAATTTATCAAAGAAACTCAGCATTGTGTGTAACACAAGAAAAACATAGTGTTATGTGTACTTCATGCTAATAATAGTGCTACGTGTAGTGAAATGTTAACTTGGTGTTTCATGAAAATAAATAAAAACATAGTGATATCATATAACACAAGCTATATTTAGTGTTGTGTGAAATGAAAAGAAATAAAAAAATATTAAATTAATTTGAAAAAGAATTAACAAATCTCAGAGTATTACATTATACCCCCCTTAAAATGAATTCCACCTTCGAAATTATTTTTGTTTGTTAATGGTTTAAAAGTTGAAATTTCATTTCATAGAATCACACATTGTGAAAATGAATACTAAAACCTCCTTTGGAAAATTGGATGATGGAAACATAAGATTAACCCAATGTATCTCAATACTAGGATTCCTCAAAGGATAAGATTCATAGAAAATGAAAACATGGACATGGAAGAAAAATCTAACTATTGAGTTATGATAGATTAATATAGAGAATATGGTTAGGGGAAATATCCCAAAAACATAACCCACATAAACTTTAAAAATATCATTGATATAATAAAAAATGATGATACCATGAAAATATTGTAATTCAACGCTATTTTCCCTAATGTATAACAATTCTCATGATAAGATATACTTACATGATTTCAGGACAAACATACCCTTTTTTGTGCCTCCATCAATTTCCATTTAATACATTGTTCCAACAAATGAAGGTGAGTTTGTCATTCCTAATGAATTAGCCTATCATGATATCTATAGATAGAATGATATATCATTCCATCTATATTTATCAACACAAATAGTTTATCACATGTTATTTAATATGAAGAAATCCTCATATGGAGAGATAATATTTTAAATATATAAAACCTCATCAGATCTTTGAATTATACCTTTCCATAAATGGTGAACCTTATAACCCTTCCAAAATATAATTCACACTTTTTTCCTTAAATAATTTCTTTTATTATACCAAAAATATTTTTATTGGATAAATGGGTTCATCCGTGCATAGATAAAACATTTAATGTGATTTAATTATTCCAAATTCAATTTATAGAGACATAATCACATGAAACTTCTCTAAAGTATGGACAATAATATTTTTATATGGCTTATTCATACAAAAGAAAACATGGAATTCCTAACCATGCAGGGATGATATGTTTTCACTAATTAGCATGATTCAATTCATCTATTGTGAATGCATAAGAATTCCCTTTTTACTTCATCCTTATTGGTTTCTACATCTTTTCATCTATTTTGGCCCTTGAATTGGGGAATTGATTCACAAAATTCCCAAATTTATTACACTTGATACACTGATGTTTTGGTGGTGCATTCTATTAATATTTATCTCCATTTATTTCATTGATTTTCCTCTCTAGATCACTTCTACATTCTTTTTCTCGATGTCTAGGCTTCCCGCTCCTGAAACACCATATTGTTTCTTATAGGAACTCACCTAAGTGCTCTATACAACAGTTTTGATAGGTAGAAGTCTGAAACTTTCTCCTCCATATATGCAACAAATCATTGGATTTTCCATGAAAACCCATTTTCATTTTATTATCACAAAAAAAAGAGGGTTTCTTGCTTCCACATCTACTTTTAGTTCACATCAAATGATTTGTTAATATAATTTGAAGTCCCTTTTGTATAATTCCCTTCAAGATTTGGTTTCAATCCACTAAAGAATCTTTCAATCCCACATTTAATGTTAATTATAATTCTAGAATTGTACCTTCAAAGTATTGTAAAATTTACTCTATAAGAACTAATAGATTCTTCATCCCTCTACATAATCTATATTAATTCCCTCTCCATCTTAGTGTGAAGAATTAGAGGAAAGTGCTTATATAAAAATATATTCTTTAAATCATCTCAATACATGAAATAAATTTCAACTTTTCACCTCATATTATTGATAAAATTTCCCCATTGTTGCCTCACCTTGTAGATGGTATGCAACCAACATGACATTTTTATGCTTTTAACACTGTAGAACTGAAAGTATCCTTTCAATGGTGCAGATTAATTCTTCAAAAACTAATGAATTAATTGAAACATATAAAGAAGGAGTATTCTACCTTATTAAGGACTTGAAAATGTGTTGTTCCCTCCTTTTCTAATTTGGATGTTGACCAAGATTCATATCTTGTGAAAGCATTGCAATGAGATTTTTCATTTCAATTCCCATAACATCTAGTTTCTCACGAGGAAAATCATTTTATTTTCCCTTGGATTCCTCATTTACATAGTTCCTTCGGCATCCATACACTGACTAAAACTATAAATCATATTGTGATGAACACTAATCATAATATAAAACCTCCTGATCATGAAAAAAAACTTATAGGATTTCTAAATTATGACACCTTTATTAATCTATGACACCTTAGGCATATCCATAGATAAATACCTAGACATATCCTTAGAATTATGAAAAGTTATCTCACTAATGTTCTCGCATCATCATTTACAAAGGTTGACTAAACTTTTCAATGTACTAACCATAAAAACCCTCTATTTCTATACGTTAATATTACATCATTTTTTCAGAATACTTAATACATTACCAAAACAAATTCCTAGAGACTCTATTAGATTAGTTCATTTAGAAACATGGAACATAAACTTCTAGTCATGATAAAGATCTTTAATATTTTCCACAAATAACTTCTCATTTAGTACCCCTACTTAAAACATTTTTTAACCATGGTAAAATAAAACATATGGAAATGGTGATCTAAGATGCTTCATTAGGGTAAAAATAGAGATACGTAAAAATAATCATAAATGAAATTCTATAAGAACATTATAATAGTGTTATAAAATCATACCATGTATATCCAAGACCATGAAAATGAATTAGGGAAAAATATTGGAAGTTTATAAGATAGTAATAATAAGGGAATCAAGAGATTATGTCATGAAATCATAAAATTTGAATAATACATGGAATTTTGGCCCATACATTAGCTTAAAACATTGTGAACATGTATCAGTGCAAACCAGTTCACTCATTAATTTAAGGAAATGAAATTGATACCTCACATAAACTTATAGAAATGCAACCAGGCATACAGATAACATTGTGAACATGTAATCAAGCTCACATATAAACATATATGGACCTGCAATGAGTTCCAATATTAATATTGTGAATATGTAATCAGGATCATACATAAACATATGGACATTAAACCAGGTACATGCATATCATTTTGAACAAGTAATCACGTTCACACATAACAGTGTGAACATGTAATAAGGTTCACTCATAACTTTGTGAAAATGTAATCAGATACATGAATGACATTATAAACTTATAATCATGTTCATGCATAACATTGTGAACATATAATTTGTTTTATGAATAACATATATACTATTGATTATTTCATCATTACCCAATGTATTTGAGGGATATATAAGTCCCACCTTTCAAATAATAAAATCATAAATACATGTTCCATAAGATAATAATTCTTTCATTATATGATGACTCGTAAAAATATATGAGTTTCATAAACATAAAATCATAAACCATGAAATGAAATGGGTATCTTAAGAATTTCATCACATCATTTCCTATAGAAAAGAGATAGGTCTCATAATCATTTAATCAAATAATAAACTATGAAAAGAATAATATTTAAAAATTGTATAACATGTGGAAGAGAAACATGTGTATTCTCTTTGGAATGTCTGTTCTAGTTAGAAATCATTATTTCTAAATGGTTTCTAATGGTTTTGTTCATGGAACCAGAAAAACCCAATGGTTTTGTATCCAAGGGGACCTACTTTACAAATTCATGTTTTCATCAGGGGTTTTGTATGATGATTCTTAAGAACATGTATTGGTCGAGAGGATGGGATTTTAGGATCATCACACACTTTTGGGGGAATTCTTGCCTACTCTTGGACACTCTTATAGATTTAAGAAATATTCATGAATCCATTATTTAATCCAAATAATTATGTTTATTACCTTAAAATTAGAAATCAACTATTATCATGTATGTAATATAAAATAATCTATATATATAAATAAGAGGTTATTCATCAATGTATATATCAGAATGTATCCAAGGTTCTCCATCCATGGTATCCTCTATTTTACTAATAAGAGGTTCTTTGATCATTATCACAATTCTGATTTTTTTATAGCCACACAGTGTGGAAAACATGAGTTTATTTTCATCCAGGGAGACTAATGTTACTCTAGATTTTATCATCATCTAGGTATATAGGAGTTTTTTTTTATGTTGGGATTAGAACCATGAATGGGTTTCCTACGTATCCTTATGAGAGAAATCAAAAACCAAGTAGTTAGTTAAAAATTAATGGGTAACATCATACATTTTATGGTCATGTGATAAGGAACTAACCAAATAGTTTAATTTTAAGTGGAATGGATCTCTAGGCAGAAGCATCTTGGTCAATGTTTGGTGTGGGACTTATGCTGAATAATCATATAGAACCTAGAAGATATACAGTCTCAAAATGAAATAAACCTTACTGGGAATGTGGAAACAAGAGAAAAATGGTTGATTTGGGTGTTGGTTTTGAACATCATAAATACTTACTTCATATCATAATTGGATGGTTATTAAATACCTTGTAGTCTAGGTATGTCTCATAAGGGAGTATGTCTCTTTGAGTAGATTAAGTTAGGGATTATTCCAAAATATGATGCCCTGGTAAAAGGGACCATGATGAATTTCTTAACTCTTGGTGGTTTGGTGGCTTAACTAGAGGCTTAGTCTTAGGGAGGATTTCCAAATTAAGTATATTATGATTGTGTCTTACTCTTAAGGATGATTCCAATTGAGCTCAGACCCTATGTATGCATTTTACATATCTTGATTAGATTATAATTAGGAATCCAAGTTCATTTAGTTCAATCTGTTGCATGGATTGTGATGATTTCATGATTACCATTAACCTATAATCCCACATATTTCATGATGGTTGTGACAAAAAAGTGGAAGTGAAAAAATCTGAAAAATCACACGCTTTTATTTCTCCGATGGTGGAAGAGTAGGAGGAGGGAAGTGGAAGAGGCTGAGGCTACAACACTCCCCTCTTTTACTTTACCTTTGATGAGTCCAGGGTATAGAAGGAATGAATGTGAAGGATGCAAAGGTAGAGAGGAGAAAGATTGTAATGTCCTATAATATTGGATAGGGGACTACCTCAGGGGGATTTACCCAGACTCGAATCCAAAACAAGTAAGGATGATGTCATTCTATGTCAAATAGAAACATAAGCATAATATTAATCCTACCTAATTAAAACCGGAGGCTCCAAGTCTAACAGATGAGAAGGTGGGGAAATGTTCCTTAACCGAATCTTCAAGACTAGGAACTCCCTAAAATATTCCATGTGTTAAGGTTCCTCATGACCATAAGGATACTAACACAAATGCACCATGAGGATCCTAACAAACCAACTGAACAAGTTTGGGAAACCTCTAACCATAGGAATACAAACCCAAATGGAGGGAATATGGGTGTGTCACACACCATTATTGTGAAATTACGATGGTCTTCGTGGATATTTCAACATGGTCAATTTCATTCAAGGGAGTTATGGAATAAGTGATCCCTCTATGGGTGGATCAGAAAAGGGCATGAAGGGTGAGTCATGCAAGTCCTGGGTGCAGTTGTACCAAGAATGTGTGTTGCGAAGTTATGCCATGTTGGGACTTAGAGTAACTAAAAGTGGTTTTCACATCAAGGTTATAAGCCTTCATGAGAAAGATATATCTCAGGAAATGGGTGGCCAGGGAATTAACAGTAGGGTGATCTTTTAGCCAAGGAACCATGGGTCTCCACCGGTTTCCATGAAAGGGTCTCTCACATGACCCTAATGGAGGATAAGGACCTCGCATAAGGGTTTTTTTCATAGGGTAGAATAGTCCTCTTGTAGGTGTCTTATATTTTTAGAACCTAAAGGGATATTGATCATTTTTATCCCCTTTAATTCAATCTTCTCCTATATTTAGAAGAGCTACCTGAGAAATTTCAGGGGACCTGGGAAAAGGTGCTATGCAGTTAGCCCTCTGAGGGTACTTCCATCTTTTCATTCATCTAACTTCAGAGCCCAAGGTTACAATTTATAGTCAAATAAGGGAACCTGGTTAAAGGAGGCTGGTGGTGCAGGTCCAAAGTGCAGGTGCCCAACACAGGATCCTAGCATAGGTGTCCCTCGTAGGGTGGATTCACCTTGCATGTCGTATAGGTGATACGCAGAGGTGTCCTGCATAGGTTTTCCTCACAAGGGGGTGCGTACAGGTGGTGTGCATAGGTAGAAATGTTTGAACCACATGGGGAACCTACTTCACCATACCACGATGGAAAAAATCACACACCCCTACTTGAGACTATTGGCGGGCTGTGGTCCTGGCCCTTAGAGATATTCCCTTAATTTCCTTCATTGACATATTTAAAAAATGGAGACTCACATCATATTCTTTTCCATCACCATAAATTATTTTTTGGGTCACGACACATGGAAATACACTCCCCTCCTTCTGGAATAAAGAGTTATTTCTACCCAAACTTTACATCTGGTGTCTAACTGAAGTTCACATATTCAAATATGTAGAATGGTTTATGTAACACATTTCAAGATGTCAACAGAATACCTCCTTTGAATTATATTCATTCAAAACTAAAAGAATAATATTCTAAGGCAAAGGTACGTCACTGTGATTCACTCAGAAATTATTTGGTATGAGTTTGAACTATCACAATTGTGGGAGAATGCTCTAATTTGTTACAAATTCATGGGGCCTAGTGAGCATAGTTTGACTGTTTCTAGGATTGTATGGACAACCCCAAAAACTTTGTGAATTTTTTTACTACCATAACTTTTTCCAAATCCCAATAAAAAGGAGGCTTATTGGGCATGATTTTTATTTTTCTTCGGCTTTCCTTTATGGGTTTTCAGTGTAACATGTTTTATGACTATTGCTCTTTTTATTTCTCAATATATTTTTTAAACCGTACGGAATTTTGGTCTTATAACAGGATACACAACCTTTTTCTAGAGGAACCTTTTTGAGTTTTCAACCAGGTGATTTTTGTATCTCTTTTCATGTGAATTTTAAATTCATGCTAGTCAGAATAGTAAGGGAAGTGTTTACAGTCGAACATATTTGACCATAGATGTTGAAATAATGACCCAAATAGGGCTTGTGGGGTGAGAATTGTCTTCTATTATTTTGATATCCAATAGAGAATCTCAATTCATGATTTTTTGGTTCCTAAATCAAAAACTAGACACTCGGAAATAGAGGAGGTATCTCTTAAGTAAAAATTTATCGCCAATGGATAAACCTGTTTTTTGGGTTGTTTTATATAAGGGCAACTAGGGAACATACTGCACAATAAATAGTAGAATCCATTGGCTAATAGGACCTGAAAGTTATGAGAAACTTATGAAAATCCAACAAGACTGTATTACAAAATAGTTAGAAAAAGGATTCCTTGGGAATTAAAATATTCCATTTTTGATTATTAGAGTTCAAAATTCATATTTTTCAGGACCACTATGGGTGGTTTTTCTAAAAGAATGTGTTTGATAATGAAGAGAAATTTGTATTGGTTTTGGACAAGAATGGAAAACCACTCCTATATGGATTTAACTCAAGTGAGAGATAGTGCATTTTGTGACATGAATGATGTTAGGGGGAAGGAAAATTTCTTAAAAATGTTAATGTATCTTTCAGTTTAATTTCGTGCAAATAATACATTAATTTTTTAGTTTAAATTCATATAGCATAGAAATTATGGTGGGATATAATTTAAGGTCTTTAGATTTTACCTAATGGGTGATGATTCTCTTAATATTGGTAATTTTTCTAGAAGTGTGCCACTTCGCTTAGGTGTATGAGGTGAAAATTGTAGGTTGTGACCTTTGAATTTAAAGATCCAAAGAGTGGTATAAAAAATGGTCTTATGATGTTAATGGAGGTATCTTTTGAGGACGGAGTTACCACTAGTTGACAAACCCATTTTATGAGCTATTTTATGCAAGCCCAAATAGGGAATGTAATGCATATTCAATAGTGGAATCATTTGGCTTGAATTCCCTACAATTTGTGATCAAATTATGAAAAGACAACTAGGTCTTGTTATAGAATAGTTAGGTAAAGAAATATTTAATAATTTTTACATACAATCGTTAAAAGTAGATGAACTTTTTTGGAGATTATGATTTTCTTGACGAAAGAGCTTGGTTTTTTGGAGGAATGTACCAGTACACATAAAGGGTATTTCATGTCAATTTTTTTTAGAATGGTTAAATGGAAGTTCCCACATAGGTCTAACCCAAGATTAGGAAATTTGGAGAATTTAGTTTTATTTCATATGAGTAGGAGCATAGTACCAAGAAAATCATAGGGATGTCTGGCCTTTCGGGCCAATATTTTTCAAGTATTATTTGAACATAAGAATGATTAAATCTTGATACATGGTCTTAGGGGTTCCCATATTGGGAGAGAGAATATGGGATAGAAATGCAGGATAACTATATACTATTTTAAATCAAGGGTTTCAATATATTTTCATCAATGATCATGAGGATGGAAGAGGCTTCTCCAAAGGGAAAAGTTACCACTAGTTAAAAAAACAATTTTATGGGATATTTTAGGAAATTATAACTAGGGAAAATACTACATAGTCAAATAGAGGTATCATTTAGATAATAGGCATGTTATAACGTTTGTTTTATACAAGGGTAATTAGGGCACATTACATAGAAAAAAAAAAGAAGAATTCTGGTATCAGAAATTCGATCATTAGGATCTAAAGATAGATTAAGATGATCTTAAAGTGTCCAATATTAAGAGTATGGATTGTGGAAGATTCGTGTTCGAGCATAAAAGAAGAATCTGGATAATTATTGGCTGTGAATTTGGAGTCCCTTTCATAGATATTACTCATATGTAAATATGGGAGAACATCTTTGTTTAATTGTTGGGTCCTCCCAAATGTGGGGGGCCTAAATCAAAAGCTCATGCATAGATATTCGTCTATATTTAGGAAAGGGTTCATTTCATATTTACCCAATGGTTGGTACTAGGACATAAGCACTAGGAATCACTACATATCTCAATGGGATGATAATCAAGACAAACATAGTTCTTTGGGTAATATACAGTTTAAAGTAATTTGGCATGGATATTAAGGTATCCCTTTATGAAGAGTAATGTGATATTATAGCTAGACAAGGTCATAGGTCTCAGGGTCCCTCTGTATCTTTTCAAAGTAAGAATGAAGACACATATTGTTATGAAATAAAGATCCCCCATACTGATGAAATTAATATGTGTAAGAATATGGGGTTTTGTTTTGATATGAGTTCATGAATAATGTGAGAACTCATATTGGGTCTTCTCATGTAGATATGAACTGTACATGGGAGTGTGGGAGTATTTTCCATATTTATCTACGATAGGGAAAAGGAATAGAGAGTTAGATGTCATTGTGTATCTCATAGGGGTGATAATCAAGCCACAAGTAGTTCTTTAAGAACCACACAGTTTATCATCATGTGGTGGGGATGTGGGTGATTCCGATATGAAAATAGAATATTGTAGATGGACCATAGAATAGAGCCAAAGTTTCACTACATATCTTATTAGAGAAACAATCATGCCACGCGTAGTTCTTGAGGAGATCATACAGTTTATTATAATGTGACGAGGACATCTGGTGTGTCTTTTAAGGTCTTTTCTCCAAAACCATAGTAACCGCAATGTAAATTGATAAGGCAAAATTATGTAGGGAATCTATTTCAAAAAAATATCAAAATCTTGTGTGATCTATGCTCGGTGTGAAAAACAAGGAGTAAAAAAAGATTTCCCCATGGAATAATGGAATCACAATTAAATAATAAGGTAATTTAGATTTGGTGGTGGCTGGTCCAAGATATATGATACAAGAGTCACTACATATCTGAGTAGGATGAGAATCAAGACATATGTAGTTCTTCAAATCCCATATAGTTTAACATTGTGTGGTGAATATGTGGATGAACCAATGTATAATAACATAAATTTCATATCTACACTTAAGATTAGAAATCAGGGAGTCACTACATATCTCACTAAAACAAGAATAAAGAAACATAGAGTTCTTGAAGAACAATACAGTTTAATGTCATGACGTAGGGTAGCTAGTCACCTGATGTGACATAAGTGTTGTTTGTAGATAAGGGGACAAGACCCAGGTATCACTATATATCTTTTTAGATCAAGAATCAAGACACATGTAGTTCTTGAAGGATCCATGTGTAGGTGTAATTTATACACCTGGAAAATAGACTAAATATTGTTTTTCTGGCTGGACATGGGGTAGGAGGTCTGGGTGTTACTATGTATCTCATTGAAATAGGAATCAATTCATACATAGTTCTTGAAAACTTTTCCCCACACCAATCAAAATTTAACATATGGAAAGGGTATTTGATACTTTCTAGAACAATGTTTGGGCGATAGATTTTTAGTCGAGGTGTCACTGTGAATCTCATTTTAATGTGAATCAAGTCATATGTTTTTTAAAAGTTCCTTTTCTAATATGTTTCATAAACAAGGAAATTAAAAAAATAATCATGGATGGTCCTAAGATCGGGGATCTAGGCATCACTATATATCTCGTTTGGGTGAGAATCAAGACACATGTAGTTCTTGAGCAGACTGTGTAGATTATTGTCACGCGATGAGGATGTTCGTCATGAAGTTTTTCATATTTTGGTAAATATGTGATAAAGATGGGGATTTTAAAGTAGCCCAAGTGCCACTATAGAGTGGAAATGATGTGAATTGTGATTACACATGGGAGATTTCCATATTAGAGGGACCACAAGGAGTATCATCTCATGGTATTTTAGGGGATCTTAACATTGATTGATGGGGATGTTAACTATAAATACCCAAGCCTGAGCTACCGAAATCATCCCTTGAAAATGTTGTGTATTTTTTTAATAAAGGAAACTTAATAAATATAGAACATTTACATTACATATTAGGATATTTTTCCGGCCATGGTTTTGGAGAATTAGAATCCCTAAATACATTCAATTACATATGTACAAAATTTAGAGAACATTAAACAATATATCATCAATGCATCACTTTCACTTTGGAAATACATCGTAGAACTTCCCCTAAACCTGTAAAAATAATGTACTTTCATAGGGTGACACAAAAAATGCAGAGTAAAAGATTTAAAAACAACCAATTAATTATTTAAAACTTGTCATGCATACTTAAAATAGATTCTCACAAAACTTGATATATATATATATATATATATATTTATAAATATTCCAAAAAACTATACATAGAAAACCTTCAAGATCATCTATTGAAAATATTTAATTTTTTGGGGGTATGTAAACAATAATTTGTAGTTCATGACTAAATACAATTACGTAAGGCGAAAATTCTTAACCTAGACTTACTAGTTCAGTTCCCATAACGTCACTTATTCCACTTGTGCCACATTTTTCAAAACCATTTTATCATAGTGCTGCCTTTCTCATTTTTTTCCAAAACAATTTCAAAATACATACATATTATTAACTCACTCGAATGAGTTCATTGAAATTTTTACAAATTTTGTTAAAACCATTTAGAGAGAAAATCCCTGACTTTGAAAAAAAATTTATAAATTAAAAATCAAAGAATCTTGTACCATTAATTAAATGTGTGGATGATACAAAATGCCGATAATGTCATGTATTTGTAGATGATGGCCATTCCTACACATGCATGACATAGAACAAGATGAAGATGCAGGTATGCACATGAAATGATAGTTCATTAACCTCATATGATTATTTTTCCCATGAAAATTGAAAAAATAAGTGTTTATAAGAATTTAAAATGATTATAAATTTGTTTGGAGGTTATCCAACACCATAACTTTTAAATAAATGGGAAGGGTTAACTAAAATTTATTTTCTTATACATAAATTCTTTTATATATACATGTGTATATATATATACTACTATATATATAATCAAACATGAAAATCTTGACAACTTCAAATAAACATTGGTTTTTTAAAAAATACGATTTAGGACCAATGATCCATATCAAGTTTATATAAATAAATACTAATGACATTGGATAAAACATGTGTGAGTATACTTATGTATATACACATAGGAAAAAAATACTTACTTGATCATCAAAAAAATACCATTACGTCTATAATATTTTTATAGAAAGATCTTTTAAAATAAGAAGATTATTATGTAATTCAGATTAGTAAAATATGGTTTTAATTGTACATATATATTTATATATATATAACTATGTATATGTTTGTGTATATATATATTAGTGAAATCAAATGGAAATAATTAATTACCCCTAAAAATATACATTTAATGACAAATATTAAAACATAACCCTTACATGTTTGAGGAAACTGAAGTGATTTATATTCTTTCTTTATATAAGTCGAACCAGAAGAAAAATGAAAAGGGGATGGTTTTGGCTTGGGTGTTATCTATTCTAGCAGGTAAATTGTGTTTTCCCTTAAAACCAAATACATATTTATATTGGTTGTCCAATACCTTATGAAGGAATATTTGGTTTTATATTTCTAGAGAAATACTCATTCACACCTAAAATATATGCACTGTATATTAATATTCCTTTTTTATATAGGCATCGGAACATTAAATTAGAGCCAAAGACATGATTATTTTTACTCAATCACATTATATGATATTATTCAAATTTTATTCCATGTCATATCAACACATATTAAGATATATTTTTTGTTATCATTTCTTTGTGTGTTTTTTCTTAAAGTCAAGTCTTTAATATCTTCCACGTTTTCTACCTTTACTCACATCCATGTTTTACTCCAAATATGTCTATTATCCCACTTTTGATAATGTCATCATTGAAAATATATATTATTATATATTTTCTTATACCTTTTTCCATGTTTTAATTTTAATTTTTTCATTTAACTTTTTTTTAACTACAAATCATATCATTTTTTAAGCGTAAACAACAATCATTAACGATTATATATATTATAAATTCTTATTTTTAATACACGTATCATTGTATCGTTTTTTTAATATATAGAGTGTTTTAAAAATAATGTAATGAATCATATGTATAATAATTAATGAGATAATAAATATTTATAAATATACCCACATATAAATATTATCATGTTTTTATATACAAAGTAATTATAAACATTTAGGTTTCATTAATTTTATAAAACATAATATATTTTCATATATTTATAAATTATATTATAATAATAATAATTTTCCAAAAAAATGTTTTACCCTTATTTATTCTTATTGATAATATTCTGTTTAATAACCTTTAAAAATAAATACTATTTTGACAAAAATAATAGACATAGTTATTTTAAAATACTCTTTCAAACAAAAGAGAATAATATTTATTTTTAGAATAAATTTGAAAACTATAATTAATTATAATTAAAACACTTTATTTTAAATATTATTTTCTAAGAATATCGTATCAAAAACATTTTTATCTAGAAGAAATTATAAATAAATTCAATTACTAAATTATTTTCATATTAAAACTTAGTTTGAAAATCATGGGATGTTACATTAACCATGCAGTTTAAGGTCAAGTGGTGAGTATGAACAGTGTCTCATAGTTTTAGATCACACGACTGGGATTGTATGTCTTGTATTTTAACATCTCATGAAATAGATGATGATTCCATGCATTTTAATGTCCAAAAATATAGACGTTATTTTATGCCTTTTATGGTCATGCGACAAAGACCAATTACATAATTAATATCTTGTAGCTAGGATATATATGGTTTTAGGAATTTTAACATCTTATAGCTAGGATCTATCTCTTATGATTACATAGAATAATTTTTAGTGACCTTTCATTGGTTATAGTCATAATGACTTCTCCATCCATTAAGATCGAGGAATAAGATCCATTGGAGTAGAGCTTGTGTATGGAATAAGGTCCCTCCAAATTCAGCCCATGTTTTTTAGGCTTCTTTCTTGGTATCATTGGAGTCTTAAAAACTAAAACCAATTCTTCTTGGAGAAATTAATGGAGTTGGTCTTTTTTGTTAAAATATTAGGTTATCGGATTTTGATATACCTCCAAGTTATGAATGGATTGAAATAAATTTTCATCTAGTTTCTTCAATTCATCTATTCATTTATGGGACAGTTCATCTACAGATTTATAATCGAAGATAAAAACAAATATCAATAGAAACTAGACCTCATTGGGCAGGACTACTTCATTTCCATATATCAATGATTATGGGGTCTCATGCATTGTACTAAGGGTTGTAGTCTGGTAATCCCATAAAGCATGTAAGACCTTCTCAAGCCAAAAAAAATTCGACCATTTTATGGATAATATTTGGAAGGGTCAGGTTCAAAGCCTTTATTTGTCCATTATTTGATGCATGATAGTGGGATGTATTGTTAGATTTGATATTGTATTCCCAATATATAATTTATACCTCATTATAACATAAATTGGTTCCATTGTCCATCAACACAGTTTAAGGGTCGCCCAATATGGAAATGATGTTGGATTTCACAAGTACACCAATGATTTTGGCATTGACTTTGTTGAGGGTATTGACTCAACCCATTTGGAGTAATAGTTAGTAGTAGTAAGGATATACTTGAACAATTTGGTCATAGCTAGAGGGTAAGGCCCCACTACATACATTCCCCGTTTGTAAATGGGCAATGAGTATTTTTCTTGTATTTAGAAACTATGAGGATTGATTAATGAAGTTGTTATGCACTTGGAATGAATTAAATTTATGGGTGGATATTTTTCATTCATGAGTCATAGTTGGCCTATAATACCAAAGCCTTAGAATTTGGTAGAAAAACATCTATCCAGACTGATGGGCACCACAAACACTATCATGTAATTCATCTATAAAGGTCTCAATCGCTTCTCCATAGATGCATCTGAGAACAACTCAATTTAATCCTCATTTATAGAGTACTTTTTGGTGATTTGGTCCATCATATAGATTATTGTTGGCTTCTCACCATTGGATTTTTTCTTTTCTTGATCTATCTGGTGGGATAAATCTATTTGGTAAGTAATCCATGGTGGGTTTCATCCACCCAGTGGTAGGGCCATATGGAGTATGGATAAGGCTTATTTCATTGATATCCTATTTTATGACTCGAACTAAAATTAATACCATTTTGTGATGGGCGATGGTGATAATCGTTTTTTCCAGATTTGGATCTACTAAAGTTGTAGTGACGTTTTCCAATGTATCATACAGGGAATCTTATGATTGAAGGGTGTGATTCAATATTGTTTATAAGGGTAACTATACTATAAACTATCATACACAATAAAATATGGGGATCAACACTGCTTTTCTGATGGTGTAATCCTTTTTTATTTAATTTCCATCTTGGAATCACCCATTACCTTTAGGTGATTTACTGGTAATTGGTGCCCCAATTTCATATCTGCACTAAGAGCATAATATTCCACTTCTTTTTTTGTACAAAATTCTGATATCAGAACCGAATATGGAAAAACTACCTTCTTTGGGGAAATAAACACAATCCCTAACACTTCTTTGTTGATTGTTGGGTCTTCAATTCTCTTTCTTATTGGGCTTTTGGATTCACAATAAAAATACATTTCCCATGTTTGGGGGCTTCAATGAATAGATAATATGAATTTATTGGGTAGTTTAGTATTTAATAATATATCTTCTACATATGGGTTTTTGGTGAGTAAATCTACCAAGGACTATCCTTTTAATACTTTATGAGGCAAGAATTATATGTCGAAATATTTTAGAATAATTGTGCATCATTCCAGACATCCTATCATCATAAGATAACTAAGGATAAATTTGATCAGGTTATTTAAAAAACCAAGTGGATCTCAGGGAGCTACAAATAGTGCCTTAGCTTTTGAACCACAAAGATTAATTCCAAGAATATATTCAAAATATATGAATGTCTAGTCTTAGTATCAATAATTTTTAGAATTATATAATAATGGTTATTTTCATTCCCATCATTGTTCTTCTATACAGGGAATTTGCCTAGTGATTTCTCAAATGTTATCACATACAGAATGAGTGAAATTCCCTCTACAGTTGGAATTAGCATAGGTGGAAACAATAGGTTCTTATGGAGGGTATCAATCATTTATTTATATTTATTGGTCCACTGGTGCGTGACTCCATTCCTCATCAATTTGGTGAGAGGAAAACATTTTCTAGAAGTATTATCTATGAAGCATTGAATATAGGACAGGTGTCCTTAAAGTCCCCTCAACAATTTATGTTTTTTAGGAGGTTACATTATAAGGATGGATTTATTTTTCACATTGTCAAATTCAATATTGTGATGGAAAAATATGAAGCCGTGATACTTCCTTAAGTTTTCCGAGAAAGCACATTTCAAGGAATTCATCTTCAAGCTATGCTTTTTCAGTTTTTTGAAGTTGGTTTGTAGGTCATCCAGGTGGTCATAACATTGTTGTGACTTAACTACTAAATCATCAACGTAGCTTTGAACAAACATCCCAAGGATTTATAGATGTGTTGTGTGTCACGTTGATATGTGGAGCTAATATTCTTTAACACAAAGGCATTAACCAACAAAATAACACTCTTTGGTGGGCTCTGAAGTATGTGGATGTTTTATCTTTTGAGTCTGTGTGCATTTGATTATACCCAAAATAGCCATACATAAAAAAGGGTTTGATAACCACCTATTTCATCAATCAATAGTTCTGTAATTGGAACTGGGAATTCATCTTTGGGATAATGCTAGTTAAGATCTATAAAGTCAATACAGACATTGATTTTCCCATTTTACTTTCTAAAAAGGACAATGTTGACCTGAAATTTTGTATATTCCACCTATTTGATGAAGTATCTCTTGATTTGATTATCCACATCAGACTCAATATTAGATGCAAGAGTAGGTTGTGTCCTTCAAGATGCCTGTTTGTATCCCCGATTATCTTCTAGAAAACCCAAATGATGGGTGGAAACATTGGGAATGAAACTTGGTGTCTCTTTTTAATTATAGTAAAACACATCCTAGTATTTCCTCATAAAAGAATTATGTACCTCATGTTCTATGAGAGTCTTCACCTCACTAATCTGAGTGGGTCATGGATATTCAGCTTTACGAAAATTTATTTCTCTATGTTCATCCACAGTGGTAGATACACCATCCTAAAATGATGGAGGTGCATCCTTTAGGTCTTTATTTTCTTCCTCTTCTTCTTGAATCACCTCTTTTACATCTTCTTGGGAGGTAGTCGGTGAAGCATAAATCTCTGAGTTTAGGGAATAGTTGGTGTTTGGACATCTGAGAGAGGAATCAACCATTTCTAGCTCAACTAGTGGCACTAGATCTCTTCAGATCTCTATAGGGGATATGAGGTGGCTAAGGATGAAAATCTTCATTCTCCCTTATTGAAAAGCTGACTTCTTCTACTCCATCTGATGAAACAGAGATATTTTTAAGCTTGAGGGATGAAATAGAGACATACTTATCTAGGATTTTAGCACTATTTGGAGAGTTGGTTACTTCTCATGTGTTGTTAGGATCATTTTTCACAACTGACATTATGTAAATTGTTGAGTGCATGTTTGATGTCAGTCCCAACCATTAGATTTGATTGATGGGCAATATGTAATCCTTTTTGTGATTTTGTAAAGTGTCTCATGTGATCATCTACAGGCCATTTGGGGCATTAATACAATTTAAAGTATCATTCATGGATTTTTTACCACCATTGTGATAAAATCAGGCATTAATATATTGTGACATACAAGATTTGAACGTGTCCTTGTCACCAAAAAATATCTCACTTTTATCATTGATACAATTTCTGAGAAATTGGTGATATGATGAAGGAATTGTTTCATGATGATGTAGACCAGGTATTCCTAGTAGGACATTGAATGTTCTATCCTAACAACAAACCATGAATTTTGTGTCTAACACTAGATCTCCAAACTGATTTTTTAGTGTGATATCTATAAGAGGCTCTTGTTCATTATTATCGAAACCCTAAAACTTCACAGTGGAGGGGGACAAGTAAAATTCATTGAGACCCAATTGGTGAACTGTCCAAACAGGTATGAGGTTTACTCCTAAGACATTATTAATAAAGGTTCCTTAAGATGTCACTATCATTTATTTTTTCCATTATGTACAAGGGGCTATCAGGTCCTTGTACGAAGTCATCCTCATCCTGGTCTGTGAAAAAGTTGATTTCATGGAATTATACTGGATAATTCTCTACAAAATATACTTAATCAGTAGAAACCTCTACTTGAAACTCATGAGGACTTGAAAAGGCCTCTATGAGTGCTTCTCAGAGGTCTATTGACATGCTCAAAGCATCTTGGATTGAAATCTTAGCTAGAACCGGGGCCAATTTCTTACAAACATCAAACTTATATTCTAAATTTATATGCTAGATGTTATGGGGGTGCTCCTTCAAAGGTGATTTATGAGCCTATGTTCATGATGTGGATGGACCATACCTTAGGTTAGGAGCTGGAACATCTCCTATTCGTGGTGAATTAGGATGATTGGGTCACCCTATCCATCAAATAGATAGTGGCATAAAATCTAATTGATCTTCTAAGATGATCATGGATTGGTATACCCTTTCATATACAGAGGAATAACTCCCTTATTCATTTTGAGCTTGTTAAAGATCTTTCCCACAAGTTTTTTCCACATATACAGTTTGAGTGGGGGTTTGTTTGAGGTATTGGATCCATGCATGACCACTTATTCCAAGGTATTATCGACCTTAATGACCTATTATTCCAGTTACCTAAATAAGTGAAGATAATTTAGGGTCGTTCCCCGAATCGTCATCTTTAAAGAGATCCATTAAATTTATAACATTAATGGAATAAAAAATTAACTACACATCTAGGGAATCTTCTATCAGACCGGTCGATTCTTGTGGTACTGTTTGGTGGGGTTGGTGCCCTTAATTTTGGGAATTCTTGCATGAAGTACACTAAATTTGGGCACAAATTTGTATTTAGTGATGGTTCATCTTCTTTATTTGTCTTCCTGTCTGGATTTCCATGCCTCTTTTTAGAGGATCTACCTCTGGAGGACTAAGCTACTGATGGATTTGGTTATTCTATAGAGGAGTGGTAGGAGGCACAGTTGGTTGTTTCAACTATGTTCATAGAAAAGTGTGAGTCTGGTTGATAATTTTTATGAAAATCCAGTCATAGAACTTATTTTCAATCTTGCTCTTAACTTATTTCCATTCATATTCTCCATCTATTGGGAAATATTCACCACCTGAGTGGTTGAAATATTCAACTTCAATTTCCTAAAGTCTACCATATTTTGTATGAGGTCTTTATAAACAAATAAATCTTGGATTTATTTCCCCAACAAATTATGAAATGGGAAATAAATAAGGAGATATTTATCACCATTGGTGCAGGTATTCATGGGTTATTGGAAACATTATTATGTTTTTTTCTAATTTCAAGATGAATTAATCAGGGACTTTATTATCTCGAAAAGAGTAGACCTTATTTTTCATCTCCTCAAACACCATTCACTGCAACTCTCTAAGAACATTATAAATAGGAAAGTGGTGTTGTTGAGACACCAGAGGTGATGTCATATGATATAGTGCAAGCTTTGAATAAATAATAGGTACAAGTGCTTTCTTATGTTTAATTGCAGGGCTATAGAATCCTTCATTTTATTACATAAATTTTCATTACATTTTACAAACAGAGGTTCTTTAATGTCTAGTGTCATGGAAATAAGAAACAATATACATGTAAACGTAAAACCAATCTTCTAATACACTTGTAAGGATTCATCGTACATTTATCATAAGTACTATTATTACATCTTCTAACTTGGAGACATACATCAAATGAAAGGGTGAGCATAAGGCCCAGTAAGGAAAACAAATGAAACAGTTTATATGTGATCTTGAGAGATATCAATAAGAAAATGGGGAATATCGTAAAGGAGTGATAATGATGCATATCATAGAAATAATAATATGCAACATAACTTTAAAATGAGGACATATCAATTAATTTAGACATTCAGGAACATATCACCAAGTTCCATCCCCAAGGTGTCATAAAAATTACCAAGGTTATTCACCAAGGTATCGTAAAACAAGTCATCTCAAGTGATTAAATTATTTAACTAATTCATTGAAGATCCATAAATGTTCACCCTTAATATATATTTATTTTCATGTGATACAAATAGATCATAATTGTTGGGAAAAAATCCATCAAGGTAACATTGCAGTATTTTTTGGGTTGATTGTCTTTGTTGACAAAGCAGGTTTTCATGGATATTTGTCGAGTTCCCAAGAAGTTGTTGACAATCCTTATTGACAAAGAACGATGAAAAAGGAAAGGATGATCTGGAGGTGGTAAAAAAGAGCAGTCCAAGGTGGCGCTGTTTCCCAGTGTTTTCCAAATTATTGGGGTCCAAAATTTGGAATTTGGTGAGCATCGCGAAAATAGGATTTCCATGAAGATCTTAATTTAATATGGAAAAGGCATGAATTTCGCGAAGATAGGATGCATGGTTTGGAAATCGTGAAGACCAGAAAAATAGAGGCGGTGAGTCTTCGCGATTGCATCAAGCTTCACGAACGGCAGAGGCTGAAGCGCATCGCGGCGGTGAAAGGCTTTGTGAGGGAGCTTCGCGGTAAAGGCGCGAAGGAATGTTGAAGGTGATGCTTCGCGATTATGTCAAGCTCCGCGAACGGAACATTTCTGTAGTGCTTCGTGATTTGGACATAATTTCAGAGGAAACTTTGGAGCTTCACGATTTGAGATGACGTGGCGTTGACTTAGTTCGGAAAGTTCGAGGGTCGGTGGAATCGCCTATAAATAGAGGTCAACCCCCTCGAAAGAAGTAGAGAGATTTTTCAGAGAAAATTCTTTTCTCTCGATTTGTGAAGGTGTTTTGCGGAGCCAGTGTGCTTCGCGAAAGAGGAGCTTTGCGGTGGCTATTGTAGCTCTACGAAACATGCGAGTTCCGCGTTGGCTTAGTAAACTTCACGAGGGACATTGCTTGGCGACGGCTTGAGCTTCGCGGTAGTGCTTCGTGAGAGTGCTTCGCTAAAAGGCAGGAGTTTCGCGAAGGCTTGTTTGAGCTTCACGAAATTTGGAGCTTCGCGAAGTAGGGTGCTTTGCGAAGGTGTTTCCAAAAGGAATTGCCCAGTGTTCAGAGGAAAAGACGTATTTATCAGTGGATGAAATTTGGACTTCAACAAAGCGTCTATAAACAGTTGAAGATGCATTATTTCATGAAAATGAATAGACCTACAGGTCTATAAACTGTGAGTGGATTCCCTTCACAGAGCAGTGAGCTTAGGAAGAGGAAGTAGGCGATCCTCTCCACTAACAGTGAGCCAGAGAGAGAGAAATAGGGAGTGACCCTAGGGAAAGCAGTGAGCTGACCCTAAACCTTGCAAAGGCAGTGAGCCTGGGACAGAGTGACTGTACCCAAACATTGTAATCCACAGCTAGTGAAGTTTAGTGGAATTGGTACGACTGGAAACTTGTCGTCGTATGCTCCTTGGACGTAGTCCTTTGCGGTGAACCAAGTAAAATTGTTGTGTCCAGTGCATGCTTTACTTTCTGTTTACTTTGTGCAACAGGAAAGAGAGGGAAGAGTGTTTTGCTTAACAGCGAAACAAGATCAGAACGGGCGTTAATTTTAAATTAGTCATACCCTGATTCATCCCCCCTCTCAGGGTATTCAGCCTTATGGACCTAACAATTGGTATCAGAGCGAAAGGTTGACAGTTGTTCTTCTCTCAAATGGAGGTCACTAATCATAGAGCGATTCGGATCTTCGACGGATGTAATTTTCAGATATGGAAGAATCGAATGCAACACTATTTTCGATCTTTGGGAATGGATGTGTTTTCAGTAGCTATGCATGGTATCATGGCTGATATTACTAGTGGAGAATTATCATAAGCTGAGCATAAAGATTTGGATGCTGATTCCAAAGCAATCAATGCCTTACGGGGCGCCCTTTCCAATCCCATATATACAAAGGTTATGTCTTGCAAAAAATCACATGCCATGTGGGAAAAGCTCTTGAATATTTATGAAGGGGATACAAAAGTCAGAGAGGCCAAGCTGCAAGTGTTTTGGAACAAGTATGAAGATCTTAGAATGAACCCTAATGAGTCTGTTGATGCATTATTTGACAGGGTAAATGATGTGGTAGAAGAAATTCGGGGTCTTGGAGAAATTATCGAAGATATAAAAATTGTGAAGCGCATATTGAGAAAACTTCCACCTCAGTTCAATCCGAAAGTTTCTGTTTTGGAAGATAAATACCCAAAAGAACTGGCATTGGATAACCTACACAGTACTCTTGTTGCGTATGAAATGAGAAACGATGATAACGAGACTGTGGAAAAGGGGAAATCAAAAGAGGTGTCATTCAAGGCCATGAAGAAACTCACCATTGAAGATTCTAATGAAGAAGAAGAGACAGATGAGGTGATGTCGTTCCTTTCTTCAAATCTGCAAAGAGGAAGAGGAAAGTTTAAAGGTAAACTTCCACTAGCATTCTTTCAATGTGGAAAGGTTGGTCATCTTGTGGAAAGATGCCCCAAGAAATTTCAAGATAACGATGATGATGATGATGAAGTTGAAATTCCCAAGAAGAAATCTTCAGCCTATGTGAAAGGGAAGAAGCAGTTCAAGAGAAATTTCTTCAAGAGGAAGAATCTTCTTTCACAAGAAATAGAGAGTTCAGATGAGTCTGAGGATGAAGAGGTTGAGGAGTTTGAAAATTATAAAGATCATAGAAAAAATGCTATGGTAGCGGTCATCGGTAGTTCTCAGGAAAAGGAAGAAACTGACGTTGGAGAAGAGGAAGAAGAAGTTGAAGGAAGAGTTGATATGGAAGCCGAATTGGAAGCCACTCTTGAAGAGATAGATGTTTGGAGAGACAAAACGAAGAAAGCCAATAAAGTGGTTCGTGATGCCAAACTCTATATGCAACAACAGGATGATGAAAAGTCAGAATTGTTAGAAGAAATTGAAAGACTAAAATCCTCAACACCAGAGAGCTCAGAAAATATTGTTGATCATAATCTTATAATTGAGGAACAAAAGAAGGAAATTGATTGTTTGACTAACACAGAAAAGGAGAAGGTTAGACGTATCAAAGAACTTGAAGAAGAAGTGGTCAGTCTGAGACGAAAAATAAAGGATCAAGAAAAACTCTTGACCCCCAATGTGATATCAGAAAAGCAGGACATTAAGAAGACAGAGAAGATGAAAGAGGAGGCTCGTAGTTTAGTAGGAGTGAAGCAGCAAAAAAGTTCAAATGCTAAGGTTGATTCAGGGATTGATAAGAAACAAAAAATAGTGGCAGTTAATGTTAGACCGCAAGCACCCGTCCCGAAATAGAAGGTTGAATTGGGCACCAAATAGAATTAGAATATTCATAGATCCCAAAGGGAAAATCGTAGTGCTGAAGTATCACGAAGGAATGTATCCTATATCAGGTGTTATTACTGTGGGAAAATTGGACATTCACAGTATGTGTGTTCCATAGCCAAGAGATATAGAAGGGAACAAGAATAGAGATGGAAGTCAAATAGAGAACGGTTTTCCAGAACATATTTTGAAGGACATTGTTTTTGGTGCGGAGGATTTGGGCACATGGCTAGGTACTGTTCTTCGACCATTCAGAGAAATTTGCCAAAGCAGAATCAAAACATTCGCAAGCAGCAGGTCAATAAACCGATAGGTGAGTTAAAAATGCAGAATAGATTTGCGGCTTTGCAAGATGAGGTTGGTCCATCATACTCTGAAAAAGAACAGAAGTCTCAATCCATGCTGAGTGTAAAAGAAAAATTATGGACCAAAAAGAAGAAAAATGAGAAGGCCGTGGTGGAAGAGATTTCCCATAAAGCATCAGATCGATCTGGTGTTTGGATCCTTGACAGTGGTTGCACATCCCACATGATGGGTAATAAGGATCTTATTACAGGCATAAAATATGACAAAGAAGGAGTTGTCAAATTTAGAAATGATGAAGGCCTAAAGATTGTTGGCTCAGGGAAATCCAATTTTGGGTGCCAAGAGATGAGACGTGCTGATGTCTTGGTAGTAGAGTGTCTCAGTCATAACTTACTCAGTGTCAGTCAACTATGTGACTTTTGGCACTCTATCTGATTTACCGAGAAGATGTGTGTTGTGAAAGGAAAAGATGGAGCAATTGTTCTGTAGGGAAAAAGGTCAAAGGGAAATCTCTACCTTGTAGGTGGGGAAAAAGATACATGTCTTTTATCCAGAGAGGAAGAAAACCAGCTGTGGAATAAGTGACTTGGTCATCTATGCCAACCATCTATGGAGGATCTCATAAAGTGTGATTCTTCTAGAGACATTCCCAAGCTATCACGTGATCGCACTCATACGTGTGATGCTTTCCAACAAGGGAAGATCATCAAAAAGACATACAGGCCAAAGGAACAGAAATCAACTAGAGTGCTCGAACTGGTTCATGCTGATGTATGTGGACCTATCTCACCACGAGCTACAAATGGGCAAAGGTACTATGTCCTTTTCATTGATGACTATAGCAGAATGGCCTGAGTATTCATCATTACCCATAAGACAGTGGTGTTAAGTTGCATAAAGCAGTATAGGAGGGAATCAGAAAGGATGCTTGGCCAGAAAATTTTGAAGTTCCGTACAGATAACGGTACAGAATTCACAAATAGTCAAGTGGAAGATTATCTCGAGAAACACGGGATAAGGAATCAAGTTTCATCAGTAAGAACTCCCCAATAGAATGGAGTGGTTGAAAGGAGAAATCGGATCATCAACAACATGGCTAGAATGATGCTTATTGATAACGACCTGCCAGAGAAATTTTGGAAGGAAGCAGTTTTGACATTGGTCTATGTTTCGAACAGGTCTTTGTTGTGTCTGAAACAAGGGAAGACTCCGTATGAACTATGGTATGGAAAGAATCCAACACTGAAATACATTCGATTCTTTGGAAGTAAGTGTTTTATTTTCAAAAAAGAAAATCACAGGAAGTTTGAATCACGAGGAGATGAGGGGATATTCCTTGGCTACTCCGGGAAAAGCAAAGCGTATAAATGTTTCAACAAAAGGCTGCGAAAAATCATTGAGGGCAATGATGTCACTATAGTTGAAAATGAACAGAATACTCAACGATCCTGTGAACAGTTCATGGATGAAAGTGACGATGAGGTAAGAAACCCAGGGGGAGCAGAAGTGGCAGAAGCTGACTCAGAAGAAGATACTGATGATGAAGAAGAAAGTTTCAAGTCTGTTTCTGCGAGGAAGCCAAAGAGTCGAGCTGAAATTGATAAGAAGAATATCATTGGTGATCAAACAGCTCCAGTTCAGACTCGAAGAATGAAATCATCACAGCAAACAATGTTTTTGTCTCAAGTGGAGAAGAAATGTTTTTTCGATGCAGCTGAAGATGAAAACTGGGTTCAGGCTATGAACAAAGAGCTTGATCAGATTGAGAAGAACCAGACATGGGAGATTGTTTCGAGGCCAGCCGACAAGAATGTCATCGGGACTAAATGGGTCTATCCCAACAAGATGAATGAATATGGCATAGTGATTCGGAACAAAGCACGACTAGTGTGCAAGGGGCACTCCCAGATCGAGGGAATAGATGTAGATGAGACATTTTCACCGGTTTCAAGGCTAGAGACAATGAGATGATTTTTGGCCATAGCAGTGCAACGAAAGATCAAAGTGTTCTAGATGGATGTCAAATCCGCATTCTTTAATGGGGTTCTGGAAGAGGAGGTGTACATTGAGAAGCCAGATGGTTTTCTCATTCATGAGGATGAGAACAAAGTTTTCAGGCTGAAGAAGGCATTGTATGTGCTGAAACAAGAACCAAGAGCATGGTACTGAAGGCCTGATCAGTACTTGAAGAAGCTTGGTTTTCAGCGTGGAGGAGTTGATTAAAATCTCTATTTCAGTAATGACAGTAATCAAAGGATGATGGTATTGGTTTATGTCGATGACATAATATTTGGTGGATCAGATGAAGCTCGGTGCAGACAGTTTTCTGAATTCCTGAAAAATGAGTTTGAAATGTCAATGATTGGAGAGCTAACATTTTTCCTTGGTCTATAGGTGACACAAGGAAGGAATGGAACATTCATTTCTCAATCTAAATATTCCAAGGAGGTCCTGAGAAGGTTTGGAATGGAAAATTCCAAGGATATTAAGACTCTGGTTGCTACCCGGATGAAATTATCAAAAGATGAGGATGGAAAGGCAGTTAATATCACAGAATACAGGCAAATCATTGGAAGTCTATTGTACTTAACCACAAAAAGGCCTGATATTGTTTTCGCCACATGCCAAGCAGCGAGATATCAGAGTAATCCCAAGGAAAGTCACATGCTCATAGTGAAAATAATACTTCGGTATATCAAGGGCACGGTGGACTTCAGCTTGACATACAACGACAAATCTCAGACAGAGTTATTGGGATATACTGATGCAGACTGGGCCGGTTCAGCAGATGATAGAAAATCAACGACAGGTGGTGCATTCTATCTTGGTGGATTTTGTATTTCTTGGCTAAGAAAGAGCAATATTGCATTTCATTGAGCACCACGGATGCTGAGTATATTTCGGCCACTCAAGCATGCACGCAGTTATTGTGGATGAAGCAGCTACTTGAAGATATGAGAGTTGTAGTGAAGTCTCCGATCGGAATCCAGTGTGATAACTCAAGTGCTATAAATCTCAGCAAAAATCTCGTCCATCACTCAAGGACAAAGAATATTGAGATAAAGTATCATTTTATCACGGAGAAAGTTGAGCATGGAATTGTTAAGTTGGAGTATGTGCCTACAGAACTACAGGTTGCTGACATTCTGACAAAGGCCTTACCCAAGGAAGCATTATTAAGGCATCGGTTTGCTCTGGGAGTTCATTTGATTCCCCGCACTTGAAACAGTGTGGATGTGCCCCCCCCCCCCTCTCCCCGAGGTATGATGTGTTTTTCCTAATGTGTTGATATGTGTTCTCTACTATGTTACAGACTACAAATGAGTGACCTTTGGGTTCATTGACAAAGGGGGAGAAAATAGTGATTGTTCAAGGGGGAGACAGTGTGGAGTTTTGATAAATCATGGATGATATGGGGAGAATCTGACCAGTGGTGCAGCCAGATAGGGGGAGCAATAAGAAAGGGGGATATTTTTAAATCTCACGATGCTAGAAGTGATCGATCAAAGAATAGATATCACGACAGCTAAGGATCGTGTTAAAAGCAGAACAGTGGTGTCGGAATGGTGAGAGAAGGTTTCCAGCTATCACGAATTGGTATAAGAGTGGTTCAACAAGTGGTATCAATTTAAGAATTGTTATCAGGTCGGAATCAACAATTGGTGTTTGACATGAAGTGACTCATTGATGAACTTGTCACGCTACTCTTTTTTCTCACGTCGAGCATTGCTCATGTGGGCTTAGAGTACGTGTTAAGTGAATCCTTGAATGCTATAAGAATCTCAAGAGGCAAATGGTGGTAGCGGCTAGAAGAAAACTCAGTGAGGTATCAAAGTGCAGAAAATCATTCTGAGCAGAGTTGTGAAGAGTTGTCAACAAACCCAAAGGGGGGGATTGTTGGGAAAAAATCCCTCAAGGTAACATTGCAGTATTTTTTGGGTTGATTGTCTTTGTTGACAAAGCAGGTTTTCATGGATATTTGTCGAGTTCCCAAGAATTTGTTGACAATCCTTTTTGACAAAGGAAAGGACGATTTGGAGGTGGTAAAAAAGAGCAGTCCAAGGTGGCGCCGTTTCCTAGTGTTTTCCAAATTACTGGGGTCCAAAATTTGGAATTTGGTGAGCATCGCAAAAATAGTATTTCCATGAAGATCATAATTTAATATCGCAAAGGCATGAATTTTGCGAAGATAGGATGCATGGTTTGGAAATCGCGAAGGCCAAAAAAATAGAGGTGGTGAGTCTTCGCGATTACATCAAGCTTCGCGAATGGTAGAGGATGAAGCGCATCGCGGTGGTGAAGGCCTTTGTGAGGTAGCTTCACAGCGAAGGCGCGAAGGAATGTTGACAGTGATGCTTCACGATTACGTCAAGCTCCGCGAACGGAAAATTTCCGTGGTGCTTTGCGATTTAGACAGAATTCCGGCGGAAACTTTGGAGCTTCGCGATTTGAGATGACGTGGCGTTGACTTCGCGCAGAAAGTTCAAGGGTTGGGGGAATCGCCTATAAATAGAGGTCGACCCCCTCGAGAGAAGTAGAGAAATTTTTCAGAGAAAATCCTTTGCTCTCAATTGGCGAAGGTGGTTTGCGAAGCCAGTGTGCTTCGCGAAAGAGGAGCTTCGCGGCGGCTATTGTAGCTCCGCGAAACCTGCGAGCTCCGCGTTGGCTTAGTAAGCTTCGCGAGGGACGTTTCTTGGCGACGGCTTGAGCTTCGCGGTAGTGCTTTGCGAGAGTGCTTCTCGAAATGGCAGGAGCATCGCGAAGGCTTGTTTGAGATTCATGAAATTGGGAGCTTCGCGAAGTAGGGTGCTTTGATAAGGTGTTTCCAAAAAGAATTGCCTAGTGTTCAGAGGCAAAGAGGTATTCATCAGTGGATGAAATTTGGACTTCAACAGAGCATCTATCAAAAGTTGAAGATGAATTATTTCCTGAAAATGAAGAGACCTACAGGTCTATAAACTGTGAGTGGATTCCCTTCACAGAGCAATGAGCTTCGGAAGAGGAAGTAGGTGATCCTCTCCACTGACAATGAGCCAGAGAGAGAGAAATAGGGAGTGACCCTTGGGAAAGCAGTGAGCTGATCCTAAACCTTGAAAAGGCAGTGAGCCTGGGACAAAGTGACTGTACCCGAACATTGTAATCCACAGCTAGTGAAGTTTAGTGGAATTGGTACAACCGGAAACTTGTCGACATATGGTCCTTGGACGTAGCCCTTTTCGGTGAACCAAGTAAAATTGTTGTGTCCTGTGCATGCTTTACTTTCTATTTACTTTGTGCAACAGGAAAGAGAGAGAAGAGTGTTTTGCTTAACAGCGAAACAAGATCAGAACGGGCGTTAATTTTAAATTAGTCATACCCTGATTCACCCCCCCTCTCAGGTTATTCAGCCTTGTGGACCTAACAATAATCATAAAGTTCACAAATAACCCAAAGAGAATAAAAGAAATTTGTTTCATATAAAAATTGTGACATTTTAAAAAGTACTTAAAAACGAGATCATTATGTCATTAATAACTCATGGCAAGGGATTAAGGGTTATATGCATGTCAATTCCAGAATAAAATATATAAAAATTATGTTTTTATTAATACCTATGTAAATGAAATAGGTTTTTTGATTCACATCATCAAAATAAGAGAATTTCTTGAGAAAAAGAGAGATATTTTGAGATGAAAATTATACAGCATAATGGCTATACAACATGGTTTTAAAATACATTAAAAAGAGAGATGACAAAGGTTAACCACTCATAAATATATCATAATACAGCATAGGTAAATAATAAAATGTAAATAAAATCATGTTATTAATGTTTTAATGACATTCCACATGATAAGAAAATTGGAAAGAAAAGAGAAGATGTGATTTCTCTTACAAAAATTCGGCATCCTAACAGCATCACTTAAAATTTCATAAAATTAGTCAATGAGATCGGAAAGTGTCCCAAATCAATTGGAAATGAACTGGAAATCAACAAGTATATAGAATAATATACCCCCACATAATTAAATGGAAACTAGAAGACATAACATAAAGAAAATCAAGACTAAAAGAGGAGGGTGAAAGGTTCCCTTACCTTGAAGAGTAACTTCAAAAACATGAAGGTTGGGACCTTGGGGGGAATGAGGGATCCGTCGGAGGACACATTAAGATGTAAAAATACTATAGCTTGGTTGATAATGAATGTATAATTAAAGGAATGAAAGAATGGGTTGGTATTTATAGAAAAAGTGAGGGAATATTTTATTAATTTACAAGGGACGCCTCATTGGTGGTATTTTCAAAACCTTGGGCTTTCCCATGGTATTATCCACTTTGGACACCGCATAACACATATTACTGTACAAAATTAGACCATAATTATTACATCATTATTACATCACTAATGATTTCATTAAATATAAAGAAACCCAAAACTATATTTTTACTATTCACTGAAAATTCAACTGTCTTAGAAAAATCCCAAAAAATCACCCAAACCATTTTTTGACTTGTAGAATCCAAAAGGGACCTCTATTTTATAAAATTTAATTTAATTTTAAATAAAATAAAATAAAATAAAATACTAATACATGACTAATAACTTTTAAAACATCTATTTACTTATACTATGAAATAATTATATCACATTACCACTTAAGATGACCAAAAAATATTTATACCTCCTTAGGTGATGTTACTGTTCCATCGATAAAATTACCATTCATAAGGGTAAAATTAATATTCCAATGGTTAATGTTACTATTCAGAAAAACAAGTATTTTGATCTTATTGAACCACATTTTTCACCCTAATTACAACCATGTATGTTAGATTTTTTTAAATCATTTCATAGAAAAAGTTATGTAATAATAAAATATATTTTTACTAATCATAAAAAACATTATTCATCAAAAACTATTCATAAAAACACTATTCATAAAATAATATTCCTCAAATTGAATCTTCTTAGAAAACTTCTAAAAATTCAACCTAGGTTAATTTTGATATTTGATTTAACACCTCAAACCCAGAATCCTAGAGTTGGTGCATTATTTTAACACATTGGAATGATTACAAGGAATAAAATCTCAAAGTACCATGTATTTTAGTAGTTTTGGAAAACCAGATTCGTACATAGGTTCAACATTACAACTTTATGGGAAAAAATAACATAAAAGTTCTATTTAAGACATCCAAAACTCTATGTTTATCCATGTGGGTCATTCATAATAAACATCTTCATGCCCTGAGAAAATGAAACATAAGAAAGGGATGAGCTCAAATGCTCAGTAAGGGTAAGAAATACAATGAAAGATATCATAACATAAACATTAGGCATTTTGAAAAAATATAAACATATGCCTTTAACAAAAACATGAACACATTATGGTAGGAATAAGAGCTGAATAAATAATGCCATAATTATAATGACCTGTCCTTAAAACATTACTTAATCTTCAATTAAATTAATAATTCACATTGAGGATCTTTTCAGGTTTAGAGTTTTATAAAATTAGGATATAACAATTACATCTCAAAAGATTACAAAGTAGAAACTAATACTATAACTAATTTTTCACGACAATAAAACAATCATTAAATAAAAAAAAGAGTCCTTTTCATGATATAAATCTCCTTGAATACTTCTTTTCTCATGCCCTTCCTTATAACCTGTGAAAAAAAATTCCAGAACTTGGGATGAGCATAAAAAGCTCAGTAAGGGTTATAACATAATTAAAGGAAACATTAACCCACCAAAAAATACAAATCAATGAAACCATAACTTTCAATCATAACATACCTTTTGAAATCATAATATTTATGTATAACTCATAAAAATCATAAGACATAAAGGTAACTTGAGGCATTCATAACATTCTTACGTAGGGAGAAACCCTCATGGTTACGTTTGGAATACCCATCACAGTATATTACCTAAATCTCTTCGGAGAAACCTTATCATTTAAATCCTTCGTGTTACCCAATGCATTGGAGAGCTATCGCGCGCTCACCCTCCCTTAGTTTATCACGGAACCACCCGTTGTCATAAACAATACCCAAGAACCATAACATAATCGTATCACATAAAACATGCATAAAGGAAACATTACATTTCCACATTTTAATCACAAGATATCAATACAACACATGGATATAATAAAAAAATTATCAAAACCATTTTCAATAACAAAATACATAAAAGAGTATATGGTATTTATTTTCCCTTTAAAAACATTACTTCTTGTTAAGGAATCCAAAGATCAAATAATACTCGTGGCGGCGGAAAGGTCATTGTCACCGCGTACGTTAAAAAGAAACATACTTTTTGTCATTTAGTAAAATACATCAGAGAGAAAATATTCCTTTTGAATAAAAGTAAAAGTAAAAGTGGTTTATACACCATATAAAATAATTTTTTGTATAAAACAAAATATACCTCAATGAAATGAGATTGAGAAGAAGTCCCGTACAAAGATGGTATCCTTAGATTAATGATAAATCAATAACATAATTATGTGTGACAAATATAAATACACCCAATATAAGTGGATATTAAGAGTCAAAAAATCAGATTCATTTACACATATTCATTGAATTACATATTCAAGGAGTACAAGTTTAACCCAAAGAATTGAAATTGAGTTAAGAAGTTCTCTTGTAGAAATTCGACAGCCTAACGGCGTCACCTTAAAATTCAGAAAATGACTTGATGGGAGAGACAATGGTATATCATCACTTGGAAATAAAATTTACATCAATAAGGATATAGAAGAACATATCCCAACATAATAATATGTAAATTAAAAGAAATAACAAAATAAGTCTTTTAAAAAGAGGAGGGTGAAAGGTTCCCTTACCGGTTTGGGTAACTTTCGAGGAGTACACCCCATGAAAGAAGGGTCATAAAATAAAGATGTAAATACCCATAAATTATTTTATGTTACACAATAAATACAATCATGTCCAGTACATACACCACACAAAATTAAATAGTGGAAAATGTAGCATGAATCTCACGGGAATAAAAAGTGAGATAAAAACCCCTTACCTCGTTGTAATCAATCGAGTTTTATGACCAAAATATAATAAACACCAAATGAACCACATAATACCATGAATATAAATAGAATCATTATAGTATATATGAAATGTAAGTACACAATGTACCTCATGAAACAAATCAGTGGCGAACAATGAAAATATCCCGGAATTAAAAGTGAGATAAGAAATCCCCTTAGAAAAATTCGGCAGCCTAATAGAGCCACTCAAAAATTCTTAAAATGAATTGATGAAAGAAATAAGGGGTATCTCATCATATGAACATGAAAAGGATTGTATGATAAATATAAAATAACATCCCCAACATAATAACATGGAGCTTAAAATAAATGACATAAAAGAGAGTACTTAAAAAGAAAGAGAGAGGTAGGATCCCATACCTCATGTCCGACTTGACTAGATCATTCTTTAATCTCCTGAATAATAAACTGGAGATAATTTCAACATGCTTAAAGACCTTCTTTAAGTTCATTATTTATTTTATATCACTTATTACTATGTTATGAACATTATGTAATTATTTTATTTAATAACAGTCGTTTTGTCGATCATTGGTACTTGAGTCAAAAATAAACTTCTTATAATTACAAGCTGTTCATGTGGTAAAATATCCATAATATACATAATTATATTCATTATGTAAATATCATATATATCATATACATCCAGTGTATACTTTCATTTATAATATTACATAACATTTAGAGGTAAGAAATGAAATGCACCGTTCATGGAGACGGTAAGCTGTACGTACGCATGAACGCTACTTTCATTTATATTTAATATTTAATGGAATTAAATCATAATGATATAAAGGTATATTATAATTACATTATAATATCATATATAATATCATTAACCCCTTCCTTTATACATCCCACATATGGCATTAACGAATCAAATCACTTTGAGGGGGCGGTAGTCTGTACTTCCTAAAATGATGATATTGAGTTTACCCATAATGGAAACCATAAAGGTATGCCATAAATGAAAAATACTGTAGCATATAAAAAACATATACATATTATATATCATATATAAATATAGTTACATATTAATGGCCACCATGAAAGGTGTTAGAAGAATATTGAATAATCATCCTTTCGTGAGGCAGAAATTCACCATCCACAGAAACAGTATGTTCTTTAACAATTAGACGGAGTTGTGTGTAAGTGTAGCTCGAATAATTCTCATAAAAACATACTAGTATATTAAATATACTGTTTTTGTTACAAAATAAAGGAATAAAAAGATTTTATGGTTTATAGAAGCAAAATAAAACAAAAGAACATAAGAGAGGACATTACCTTTAAATCGTGTAACTCCAATTGGTTTGAACGAAACGGGTTTCTTAGAGAGATTTATTCCTAAGGTAAGGCTTCTAGGACGAATATAGGGGTTTAGAGAGATAAATTGAGCAGATTTTGGCCGAGCCAATGGCTTGAGAGGTGTGGGTATAGTGGTGGAGGTGGGGGCCTTTTATAAGAGGGAGGAGGGGCACTCTTGGAAAGTCATGAAATGTTACATTATTTTAAAATGACTTTCGGATTTAAAAGGTCCCACAAAGATATATTTCAACGATAAGGTGATAAGGGTTCTAAATCCACCCTTCCAATAGGTCTTTTAAAAGTTTAAGTTATATATTTTACATTATATTTTCATTTTATTTAAATCGTTCATTAATGAGGTAATCACTACATCATCATGGTGTCATAAATAAATTTATTTATTTAATGTCCAAAAATTATAAAAAAAATACCCTAATATATGATATCTTATTATATTTCCAATTAATATTTATAGTCTAATAGATCATTTATTTAGACAAAATTAAAATTGTTTTACTAAGGTGTTACATACTTTAGTTACATTTTCCTTTCTTTAAAAACATATGATAAAAGGTCACTACCACACTGAAGTGATTACATGGGATCCCAAGGTTGGAACAAGGAATCCCATGGTCTTCCATGACACCAAAAATACCATTAGGAAACATGTTGGTGTCATTTTATATTTTTATGATATTATTTTATTACCCTTAACTACACGGTTACTAATTAAACACGATAATTAAAGATAATTACCGTCGTTACTATTTATAATGTCCAAAAACAAAAGAGCCTTAATTAAATAATTTGGACCTCATGATTCCAAATATGGAATCCATTTTATCAGTTTCTAAACACAGAAATGGAAGTAACTAATTTAAAATAATTTTCGTTGTCAAAACCAAAAACGGGTTTTTAAGTAGTAAAATCTATCAAAAGATTGATTTGTTTTTACATCAAATTTAAAAGTGAAATTACATAAAATGACCAAAATTGTATTAAATGATAAAAAATAATTAAATTAAACCTTAAAAAAAATTAAAATTACAATCTAACTATATAAATAAATTGGATGAAAAAACAGTTTTTGAATTAAAATGCAGTATTTTTCACTATTTATTGAAAATGAACATTTGTCAAACAAAATACCAAAAATTCACCCTAAGATATATTTTATATTCCAAATTCAAAAATAATATCAATTTTACCAAATTAAAAACATTTAAGTTGCATTAATTAATTTTCTAACCAATTCCCACTGTAAAAAAAACTAGCGTGTTTCTAAGAAGCAATATCTATTAAAAGATTGACACTTGTTTATTTCCAAATTCAAAGTGAAATTAATTACAATGACCAAAATTGGATTAAATGATAAAAATATATTCTAATAACACTTTGAAACCAATTAAAAAGATAATATAACCATATAAATAAAGTAGATTAAAGGAGGTTTTGAATTAAAATACAATATTTTTCACTATTCATTAAAAAATGAACTTTATCGGAAAAATAACAAAAATTTACAAAAAGTAAATTTTGATTTCCCGATTCTAAAGATGGATTTTATTTTGTCAAATATAAGATATAAAATTTAAAAAAAGTGGATTTAAAATGGTTCGCCATTAAAAGGCAGTTTATCGACCTTTTAAAGATGATTAAAATATTTATGCTTAAAATTGGATCCATTCGTATTTTAAGCATCTATCATTTATTGGGTAATTGTTATCATTTTGTTGTTAGTTCTTTTCATTCCCTCAATTAAAACAGCAAGGCATTAACTAAAATTTAAAAATATATTATTATATTATTAGTGTGCAACGTAAGATTTTGAAGAAACTCGTTGTTGCGTATTGGGTACGCCATCGAACATAGCAACCCCATTAAAGTAAAATTAATATTTAATTCAATAATATTAATAAATATTAAAATGTATTATTCTTTATTTACGTGGGATGTTACAATAATAATGCTTATTATACTATCCAAATAACCACATGGACCATAAATACTATTTTCATAATGATGGAATGCATAATGCGGGACATCAAAACCATACTGCCCAGGCCTCGTGCCAAGACCATAAATAATCATTTTTCCAAGGCCTTATACCAAGACTATAGTTTTTTCATGAGACATACCGATGCCCCGAGGGTCTATAGCGGGCCCCACCCCACACTTACTAATTCCAATTCATTCCTCATAAGAACAAGGATAAATATAAACAACATATACATTCATATTGAAATTAACATATTAAATGTAAAGAGATTTCCCTGAATATTAAGCATAAACACTAACCATTCGGGGAAAATTGGTGAATGGTTTTAAGATAGAACAACCACATTCAAACAAATTATAAACCATTATATTAAATATGGTAGATTATATCACGAAATATAAACATTAATGAAGTATAATATTCAACAAAGATGTTGACATAGATAAGATACTTTTAAATGATACCATTGAAAATTTCTTAAGAAAATAATCCTTAAACATCCTAAATTGTCACATAAGACCTTGAAACATACAAATCATAATCACATAGAATATAATGATAATAATAAGTATATTTATATGATATAACAAATGGAATTTCTTACACAACATTCAAGTAAGAAGTGGTGAACATGATGTATATCTCATAAAAGTTAAAGTGAGATGAGAAAAATCCTTTTTAATTTTGATAGAAGAGTTCTTTTTTATTTTCCATGAAATCTAATTTTTAAACATTTATATACCAAAAAATAATAGGTAAGAACATTGAAATTATATTTTAGTCATAAATGGTGTCCCGCTGAAGTGAAATCGTGTAAAAATTGTTTTTAAATGAAGTATTAGAGTTAAAACATTTTATTGCGGTTTAAGGAATTTGTTAAAGAGATTTTATAGTGAAAAGGAATGTTTTCTTTCATAAAACCATAAATTAAATAAAACATATTTTTCATGTTAAAATTTAAGATTTCATGAAGATAAATCATGCTTAAATATTTTTTATAGATCACTTTAAAATAGGTTTGAATTTCAAAAATCCCCTTGAATTGGTCTTGTATTTCAGAAATAATTTTAAAAGTTCCTATAAAAATGTGTAACTCCCCATAAAATAAGGAATGATTAGGGTTATTAAACATATATAGAAAACTAAAAAATAATTTATAAGGAGTAAAAAATAATACAATATAATTTCAGGAAGGTGATTAGACAATAAAAGTAACCAGAATGAAAATGGAGGTTCTGGTGAAAAACCATTAAAACATTGTAACCAATTGTATCGTATGCCCCAAAATTAATGATCATAAAATTATAAATTGAATATAATGAAAATAAATATATTCATTACATGAAACATCAATGGTCAGTACACATACACCATACACAAGTAATAGTAGTGATTATGGAATATCTCACAAAAATGGAAGTGAGATACAGAAACCCTTACCTTAAGTCTAAATGTGTTTCACTCTTGAACTTAGGGTCCTCGAATATGAAATTAGAATTATTAATAACATAATTAAGAAACTATTATAAATTTATTTAGTTTATCATAATTGTATTAAGTTCATTATGTCCTTAATGATAAGTTATATGATTTAATTTTGTCGTTCTGGAGTGTTCATTTCCTCGGTTTTCATGATCAGTATATTTGTATATGAGTATAGATGTTCATGTTAAAATGGATGTATATATCCAGAATTTAAATTAAATATTTCATATGAACATGCAGAAGTTTTAATGGTATTTTATACAATTTGGTTACATGTAATGAGTATGAATTATTAGGTTAAATATTAATGACATTCACTTAGATTATTTTAGCGGTATTTTGATTATTAAGAACTAGTTTGGTCATATGATTTAATAATATGTATGTATACGGTTTACTAAATATTAAATAGGTTATAATATATATATTATAGTCTAGTTAAACCATATAAATGGTATCATGAATATTAATTAAGGAGAAACTAAATAATGAAACTTCGTCATCCAGGAAGGTTGTAAATTGGAACTTCATTGACGATAATTTCGTTTATAAAATAAATGGGAGAGAGTAAGAATATCTATAATGGTTATTACATTAAAATGATATAACTAAAGTATATATATGATAATAAAGTTATCATGGTCATTTTGGAATAGGATTTTAGGAGAATATAACAATAGAAAGGAACACGAAATGAAAATGATAGAAATAAAATGTGAGTTTACCTCTTGAATCCACCTCCTTGAGAAACCTTTAAATGGAATCTGTTTTGGTATTTTGGAAATCCCAAGAGCTTCAATAAAGTGGGGAGTTACTATGGAATCATATTTTGGTAGAATTTTGAGGAGATACAAGGCTTAGAAGAGTTAAGAGAAGAGGGAGTGATGGGGGTTTATAGTGGAGGATAAAAGTAATTTTTAATAATTTATTCATTATTTTATTAATTCCCTCGAGAAAAAAATAGTGTTGTTTCATGTGACCCATAATAGTAATAATTAAATTTTAGTTCGAGGAAAGTGTACTTACATCACTCATGATGTCATAAATAATGTATTTAACTGATTATTTGTATATACGGTATTTTATCATCTTTCACTATTCATAAAAAAATTCATCTTTTTTAGAAAAATACCAAAAATTCTCCCAAATAATTATTTAATGTGTATAATTCAAAAATGAACGTCATTTTTTTGAAAATAATTTTCTATATAATTTTAATTTAATATTTAAATAATATCATAATTTATTCAAAAAAACATCAATAAAACTATAACTTGTTTTATAACACCTTGAAAAATTAATCAAGGTGCCATAAAATTATCTTATAACCATATGAAAATAAAATTAAAATTTATTATTACATTTTATGAATATAAATTTATATTTTTAATTATTAAAATAATTATAATATTTTAATTAAAATATTTATGACAGACAAAGAATACCAATACATATGCTATGATCATTTTTTCACTTTTAAGATGTCTGAATTGAATTTATACATTCATTGAGGAAGTATCATAATTTTTTGGAAATTTACCATTCATTACGATTCATTATAATTCATAAGGGTATGTTACTATTCACCAAAAATTATGTTTCTCTTATCAGACACTAAATATCTTACAGATTGCAACTGTGTAAGTCAAGTTTTTGAAATTCAAATCACATAGGTGGAAACATTTTGTTTACTTGGGTAGGTGATAAAAATTTTGTGTTTTTAGAGACTTAGTGTTCCATGAATTATATAAGAAACCTATTTTTAAATTCTTGGGGTGTTACATTATCCCCTCACAAAAATTTCTTCCTTAAAATTTGAAATTGAACTCTGAAAGTTAATGGTTGATACTTTAAAATTCCCTTATAGGAAACCCACATCAAGAATATGGTTAAAATAGCCTATTAATAAGAGGAAAGGGAAAATAATTCATTACTACAGAACAACACATCCTAATTGGACAACATGGCCATGGAAAAATAATCAAACCATCATGCAGTGACATTAAACTCTAAAACCCATACAATGATCAAATTAAACCATATCATAAATGGTCAAAAATTCTAAAATATAATTATTAAACACAATATAATGAAGGTCTCTAAATTTCCATGATTAACTTATTAGTAACACTTAATAAAAAATAATCAACTCTAAAATTCACATTATAAACATGTGACTAACTTCATCATTAATACTCCTGAAATATGGTAATAACTTGAATTTTTGTAAAAACTATGTTGGAAACTGGCATTATTCCATATAACTTAAGTAAGATACATGTTATTGTATGTTTTCCTTAAATCCAAAAGTGTTGTAAACTCCATCTATGATAGTATAGATCACTTCTCAACATGTCAATAATCAGTTCCAAGTAGTTATTACTTATCTGAATCAATAATTTCTTCATAATTATCTCAACATCATATATATATTAAGGATTTTCTTTCCCTCAATCATGTTTTTAAAAAAAATAACTTTATAATGAATCACTTTTCATTTGTACCATTCATCATACGACCTAAAATAATTAATGAAATAGTATTACAGTACAATCGTTATATATCTCATAATTCTTACAACCGGTACATTGATGAAAAAATATTCAAATGACATGATTCTTGACTAAGAAACTTAATCACGCTACTTCATATTTGGTAGCATCATAACTTTATCATTACCCAAAATCATCATTTTGGGTATATTATTTTAATTCTTGAGACATTGATTCGTGTAGTGTCATATCTCCTTGCAGTTGAAGCATTGAATATAGGAAAAAAATTCCTTGTGTGGCAATTATAAGAATGGTGGCCTTTTTCTCCACACTTGAATAAAACTCATTTTCCTCTCAATCATATTCCAAGGTGTTTCCTTCTATATTTATCACATGTGGGAAAATACATCTTTCTCTTCTTCCCTTTATACATGTTTTCCCTACCATCCTCTTCTTCTTTTCATTCCCTTCAAATCCATAGGACTCAGATAAGTCTTTACATACCTTGAAAAAACATGAAACTATTTCCTCATATGATAAGGATACTTGGGAGACAATATTTCATTGAAAATATGTCTTGACACCATTAGAGATATGATCCTTCTCACTCTACATATCATGTGCTTTGGTGAAGTTCTCATTCCTTCTACTAGGATCCATTTCTAATCAATTCCATATTATATATTAGCTCATAACATTATGAGATCTCTATGACCTTAAACATGGTATATCTCATAGCATAAATTTATACATCGTAAATCCGAGAACCATATAATGTTGGGTAAAGAAAATTATAATTATCCTAAGCATATCCCATAGGAGTGTCAAGCCAAGTGTCCAGTAAGGCTCGTTGTCATCTACCAGGATACCACATGTCAAGCTTGAAATTTCATCTTAGAGTTTTCACTCCTAGGTACATTTGTGCCAGAACTGCATACACTTTTTGTATCCAGACAGGGGTTTATCTTCCAGGTATATCCACATAATCTATTCCTTACCAATATTTGAGGATGTTATTTTATGTTTATCCTCATATACTATCTTCGGTGTTTGTTCCCTAATATATGTTTTCTAAATCTAGTTTCCACATTCTCTACTAATCTTTCTTTGATACCAATTGTAATGCCCCAAACCTAGAATCCCAAATCCAGCGCATTATTTTAATACATTGGAATGATTACAAGGAAAAAAATCTAAAAGGACCAAGTAGTTTTGTAGTTTTCGTAAACCAGGTACATACATAGGTTCAATATTACAACATGAATGAAAAAACAACATAAAAGTTTTATTGATAACATCCACTACTATAAGTTTATCCCAGTAGGGAATTCATAATAAACTTCTTCGTGTCCTCATAAAATGAAACAAAAGAAAGGGGTGAGCTCAAATTCTCAGTAAGGGTAAGAAATATAGTGGAATATATCATAACATAAACATTAGGCACTTTGAATAAATATAGAAATATACCTTTAACTAAAACATGAACACGTTATGGTAGGAATAAGCGATGGATAAATAATTCCATAATTATTGGTATTTTACTAGAAGAATAACCACTTGAACCATCAATATTATTTTCATAATGAAGGAATTAATAATACGGGACATCATAATCATACCGTCCTGGCCTCATGTCAAGACTATAAATAATCATTCTTTCAAGGCCTTGTTCCAAGACCGTAGTTTGTCTCATTAAACCTACCGATGCAATGAGGGGATATAGAGGACCACACTAGACATGTACTATGTCCAATGAATTCCTCATATGAATAGGGTTAAATATAAACAACATATACATTCATATTTAAACTAACATATAAAATTTAAATAGCTTTCCTTGAACATTAAGCATAAACACTAACCATTCGAAGAATATTGGTGAATGTTTTTAAGACAGAACATCCAAATTCAAAATAATTATAAACCTTAAAATTAAATATGTTAGATGATTTCATGAAATATAAACCTCAATGAAGTACAAGATTCAACAAGGATTTTGACATATATAATATACTTTTAAATGATACCATTGAAAACTTATTAAGGTAATAATCCATAAACATTACAATGTGTCCCATACAAACATAAAAATTTCTAATAATAATCACTTAGAATATAATGATAATTAAAAGTCTCCTGATATGTTCTTTTAAAGGGTATAAAATTCACCACATGCAAGTAATAGGTGGTCAACAAGGTGTATATCTCATAAAAGTTAAAGTGAGACGAGAAAAATCCTTTTTTACTTTGGAAAGAAGCCTTCTTTTGTATTTTTCATGAAATAATATTTGAATATATTTATATCCCCGAAAAGTAGAGTTAATAACATTTAAATTATATTTCAGTCATAAATGTTGTCCCACTTATGTCAAATTGTGTAAAAGGTTCTTTTAATTTATCTTTTGAATTAAAACATTTTAGTGTTTTTTAAGGAATTCATTAAAGATATTTTAAAGCGCAAAGGCATGTTTTATTTCATAAAACCAAAAATTAACAAAAAATATATTTTTCATGTTAATATTTATGATTTAATAAAGTTATATATCACCGAAAATAGATTATAGGGTTCTATTTAAAATAGGTAAGAATTTGAGAAATTCCCTTCAATCGAGCATGTATTTCAAAAATAATTTAGAAAGTTTCTTTTAAAATGTGTAACTCCCCATAATATAAAGAAGTATTATAGTTGGTAAAAATATATAAAACACTCAGAAATAATTCCTGAGGATTAAATAATAATAAATAATAATTTCATTATGGTAATTAGATAATAAAAGTAACCCGAATAAAAAATGGAGGTTTGGGTGAAAACCCTATAAAATATTGTAATCAAATGAATCGTATGCCTCAAAATGAATAACCATAAAATCATACATTTAATATAATTAAATTAAATAGATTAATAGTATAAAAAATAAATGGGAATTATACATACACCATAAACAAGTATTATTAGTGATTATGGAATATCTCACAAAAATGGAAGTGAGATGTAGAAACCCTTACCTTAGGTCTCAATGCGTTCCGATCTTGAACTTAATGTCCTAGAATATGAAATTATAATTTCTAATAACTTAATTAATAACCTATTATACATTTATTTATTTCAGAATAATTTTATTAAGTTCATTATATACTTATAGATAAGTTATAATATTGAATTTCGTCGTTCTGGAGTGTTTGTTTCTGTTGTTTTCATGATCGGTATATTTGTATATGAGTATGGATGTTATTGTGGAATGGACGTAATTATCTAGAATTTAAATTACAGATTATTTTTTAATATACATATTTGTTAATGTTCATTTCTATCATTTGGTTACATTTAATGAGGAAGAATCCTTAGGTGAAATATTAATGGCATTCACTTATATTATTTTAGCAGTATTATGATTATTAGGAACTAGTTTGGTCATATGATTTAATTATATGTACATATACAGGTTAATGAATATTGAATAGGTTATAATACATATATTATATTCTTTTTGAACCATTATAATGGTTTCATGACCATTAATGAAGGATAAATTGAAGAACAAAACATCGCTGTCCACAAAGGTTGTAAATTGGAACCTCACAGACGATAATTTCGTTTATAAAATAAAATAGAGAGAATAATAAAATTTATGATGGTTATTCCATTCACATGATATAATTTCATTATATATATTATATTATAGTTATCATGTTCATTTAGATATAGGAGAAGATAACAATAGAAAGGAACTAGAAATGAAAATGAATGAAATAAAATTTGAATTTACCTCTTAAATCCACCGCCTTGAGAATCTCTTAGAGGGGAGAGGGTTTTATCTTTTGGAAAGACCAATAGATTCTTGGACTTGGTGAGTGACTAGGTAAGGGTATTTGGTCAGAAAACTGAGGAGATTCAGGGCTTAGAGGAGTGGATAGAACAGGAAGTGATGGGGGTTTATAGTGGAGGAGAGGAGTAAATTTTGAATATTTTATTCATTGTTTTGTTAATTCCCTCAAGAAAACCAAAAGTATTGTTTCATGTGACCCCTAATAGTTATAAGTTAATGTGAGTTCGTACCAAGTGGCCTTAAATCACTCATGATGTCATAAATAGTTTATATAACTGATAATTTGTATATACATTATTTTACAGTATTTCAGTATTCATCAAAAATTTATGATTTTCATAAAAATACCAAAAATTAACCATAAAAATTAATATATGTGTATAATTAAAAAATTAAATCCATTTTTTGAAAATATTTTTCAAAATAATTTGAATTTAATTTTTAAATATAATCATAATGTATTCAGAAGAAAACTACATTAAAACTATAACTCATTTTATAACACCATGAAAGATTAATCAAGGTCCTGTAAAATTATCTTATAACCATAATAAAATAAAATAAAAATATATTATTATATTTTATTAAAATACTTTTCCATTTGAAATTATTAAATTAATCATAAAATTGTAATTAAAATATGTATTACATACAAAAAATACCAAAACTTATATTATGATTGTTTTTCACTTTTAAGATGTCTAAATTGTATTTATTAGTTAATGAGTAAAGTTTCTATTTTTGTCAATTTACTATTAATTACTATTTATTAGTATTCATAAATGTATATTATTATTCATAAGGGTATGTTACAATTCACCAAAAATTAATTTTGTCTTATCAGGCTCTAAATATCTTACTAAACGCAACTCTGTATGTCATTTTTTCAAAATTCAAATCACAGAGGTGGAAACATTATGTTTACTTGGCTAAGTTATAACAAAGTGGTGTTTGTAATAACTCATTGTTCCATGAATTATATAATAAATATATTTTTATATTCATGGGGTGTTACATTTGAAATTCAAAAATTATGTTTATTTTACAATATTAATTCAACTATGTACGGAAAATATTTGAAAAGTACAATTTTTAATTCTAAAATCAATTTATCAAATTTGTCTTAATTAAACATTAAATTTATTAAAAAAATCTATTCCTAAAATAATAATGATGTGATAACAATTTAATTTAAACCAAGGTATTACCCAAAGTAACTAAGGCCTAGTTACATAGCCCTTTATAACACCCACATGGGACCTAAGAGTAATGTGTGAAATGGTGATAGAATATTGTGGAGGGTCAGACAACATTGTCCGAGTGGTGATTTCTATGAGCTTGAACTTCTCCCATGGGTGATTCTATTCAATCTTCACATGTTGAATCTCATCTTGGGATTGGAACAGAGAAAATCCAAGGGACACAACCTCCTTACCAAGCTCTGAAAAATGGGATTTGTATGGACCGAGTCTGTTGGAGTAGGCCATCGAGTCCTCTTTATGTATTTGTTAACCATGATCACTTGTATTTATATACAATAATCATGAAGTTAAGAGTTTATTTTCCGATGGTCTTGTTGAACAAAATTCATGTAACATTCGAATCCTAGTTGTCTTATTTTAATTATACTCACTTAATTAATTAAAGGAAATTGTTTTATTGAGTATAAAATAAAATAATACCAAAATTCAGGAAACAAATATTATACAAATTTGTGGGTTCTTACATTATTCCCACCTTAAGAAATTTCATCCCCGAAATTTTAACTTGTACTCTCAAAATAGAAAAGGTGTGGGTACTTTTTCCTCATAGACTCCATTAGTTCCCATGTGTCTTATTCATATTTGGGCTTCTTCCAAAACACCTTAACAAGGTGGGAAGTCTTGTCCCGTAGAACCTTTTCTCTACGATCCATGATCTCTACTGGGTTCTCCACATAAGATAGGTCATGTTAGAGTTTTACTACCTCTGGATTTAGTACATGTGAAGGGTCAGGTATGTACTTCCTCAAGAGGGATACATGGAAGAAATCATGAACTTGTGCTATATTTGGAGTAATTTCAAGCCGATAGGCCACTGCTCCAATGAAATCGAGGATTTCATAGTGGCCAATGTACCTAGGGTCGAGCTTCCCTTCCTTGCCAAACCTCATGACTCACTTCCAAGATGAAATTCGAAGAAATAATTTTTCACCTACATCAAACTCCAAGTATCATCAACGGTTGTCGGCATAGCTCTTTTGCTGACTCTAAACTGCCTTAATGTGTTTCTGGATGTCGTGGACCTTTTTGGTCACCTCTTGCACAAGAACAGGCCCAAAAATCATTCTCTCACCAACTTCATCCCCACAATAAGAAGTTCCACATCGCTTCAAATATAGAGCTTCATAGGGTTCCATTTGAATGCTCGAGTGGAATTTGTTGTTGTAATAGAAATAAACTAATGGAAGATGTTGATCTGATTCACCTTTAAATTCCATGAGCATGTTCTCAGCATGTCCGTTTAGGGTTTGAATAGTCCTTTTATATTGACCATCATTTTGGGGGTGATAGGTTGTATTGAAATTCAATTCGGTACTCAGATCATGTTGAATATTTCTCCTGAATTTTTATGTGAACCTTGGATCATGATCAGATACGATAAAAAGTGGAACTCCATGCACCCTTACCACTTCCTTCACATAAATCCTGGAATGTTGATCAAGAGAGAAATCATCCTAAATAGAGATAAAATGGGAATTCTTGGTCAGACAGTTCATAATAACCCATATCACAGTGTTTCCTTTGCAAGTTCGTGAGAAATTAGTGACAAAGTCCATAGTGATATTGTCCCACTTCAATGCTGTTATGGGTAGTGGTTGAAATACACCCTTAGAAATTTTTCTCTCTGCCTTCACTTACTGACATACTAGGCACCTTGAAGTGTAGTTTGTAATCTCCCATTTCATATTAACCCATCAATAATGTTCACGAAGGTTTCTATACATTTATTTTACTTCCAGGATGTATATATAATGTAGAGTAATGAGTTCCATCTATCATTTCCTTCTTTACTTACGGAATAGATGGAACACATAGTATTGAATGAAATTTCAATACACCTTCTTGATCAATATTGAACTCAAGAAAGTTTTTAACCTTTACAGCCTCAAACTTATTTTGTAACAAAGGATCTTCTTTCTGAGAATTCTTGATCTTCTCAAGTAATGACGGTTGATAAATCATTTGGGTTAGATTTTATGATTTTCCATCCCTTATAATTCCCATGTCTAGCTTTACTAGGTCATTGATCGAAGTATCTCTTTGAATCCTCATCATAGACAGAACAACTGGGTCCTTCCAGCTTAATGCATCAGCGACTTGGTTTGATCTTCTTGGATGATAATGAATTGAACAATAATACTTTTTAATAAGTTCCAACCATCTCTTTTATATCATGTACAATTCATTTTGTGTGAAAATAACTTTTAACATTGACAGTTTGTGTATATATCACATTTCTCACCATAAAGAGAGTGCCTCCATATATTTAGAGAAAAAAACGCCCACAGCTAGTTCATGATCATGCGTAGGATAGTTATGATCATGATTATTCAACACTAGAGATGCATAATCAATGACTTTATCATTTTTCATGAGGACACATCCAATACCTCTCAGAGATAGATCGCTAAAAAAACAAATCCTTCTCCACTTGATTGAATAGTTATCATGCGTGCGGTAACCAATAACTTCTTCAGCTCTTAGAAACATTCCCTACACTACTTTGTCCTGATGAACTTGACCCTTGTTCAATTTAACTTGGATAATGGATTAAAAGTCGTGAAATGTTTTTCACAAACCTATTATAATATCTAGTTAATCAAAGGAAACTACGAATCTCAATTATTTTTGTTGGCTGAGGCCACTCCTCAACAACCTTTGTCTTTGTAGGGTCAACTTTGATTCCTTAACTGGTTAAAATGTTCCCTAAGATAGAAACTTATTGTAACCAAAATTCACAATTGTTGAACATTCTGAAAAGCCTCTTCTTCTGTAGAGTTTTCAAAATAACCCTTATATGATCCTCATTCTCCTCACAAATTTCGGAATATATCAAAATATCATCAATAAAAACTACCATAAAGTTATGAAGGTAGTATATAAAGACTCTATTCATCAAATCCTTATAAAAAGAAGGATCGTTAGTCAAGACAAAGGGAATAAAAACAAACTCATACATCATATATCTTGATCAGAAGGTAGTTTTGGGAATATCTTCTTTCTTCACCCTTAATTAATGATAAAGAGATCGAAGATAAATCTTGGTGAAGAATTGATCCCCACAACGTTGGTCAAATAAGTCATCAATTCTTGGAATTTGGTATTTGTTCTTCATTTTGATTCCATTAATTTCTCTATAATCAATGCATAGCCTCATCTATCAATCCTTCTTCATCACAAAGAGAATAGGCGTTCCCCATGGAGACTCACTCAGTCGAATAAAACCTTCTCCAAATGATATTGGAGTTGTTTCATTAATTCCTCCAACTCCACATATTCCATCCTATATGAGGTCTTTGATATCAACTGAGATCCATGTACGAGTTCAATGGTGAACTCTACCTCTCTTTCTGGGGGAGGTTCGGGTAACGCCTTAAGAAATGCATGACAGTATTCACAGAAAAAAAGGGACAATTTCTATCCTTATACTCTCACTTCTTTATTCTTCTTCACTAATAAACTCCATAAAGAAGGATATAGGAGGCTCTTCTAGACATTGATCAGGTTGAGATATCTCTCCTTGGAAGATAAATTTAGTATTTCTATTCAAGACTATGGAGATTTGTTTACATCGATGTTTGATCTTAGCATTATACTTTGAGATCCAGTCCATCCCTTGTATAATTTCCAATTCAATAATGGGCATAACTACGACATTTGAGATAAGATTGTGCTCACTAAAGTAAATACTAGAGTTTCTAAACACTAAAGATTCTTGGATAATCACATAAAGAGTCTTGATTGATAAATCTACTTTTAGAAATTCAGGGGATGATTCCGAATTCTTTTCAAATGTGAAGGAAATAAAGGAATTTGTAGAACCAGAATCAAACAAAGTACATTATATCATTGAGAGAACAATAATAGTACCTTCCACCACATCATTTGGAGCTTAAACATCAGTTTTCATGATAGAAAAAGCCCAACCTTTCTCCCTTGGCCTTTATTGAGGCTGATGGTTATTCCCCTCCACTGCCCTCGTATTTGGACAGTGATTGTAAAAGATCCCAAGATGACTACACTTATAGAAATGGATATCAGGTTGGGCATGAACCATCTTCCCATTGTCATTAGTGTTTGGAATTTTAGTCTTTACCTCAGTATGAAAATTCCACGCGATATGGCCATCTTACCCACACTTGTAGAACATCCCACTCTTGAGCTGGTCATTCCCCAAATGCTTCTTCCCACATTTATTACACATGGGACATTTCGCTTTCTTTCCTCCTCTTCCCTGATCAATGGTCCATTCTAAGATGGGCTTCATTTTTCTCTTCATTTAATTGTATTTATGATACCAATATGTCTCTCCAAACTCCAATTCAACCTTTATTGCACTTATTATGATCTCATCATATCTTTCATAGTCTCGATTGGATAGATTATTTCATAGATGAGGTATTAGTCCACCATATAATCTATAAACATTCCCATTTGGATCCATGAAAAAGTTATAGGTGTAACGTGAAAGCCTTTTGAAGTTCATCTCGTAGCTTCCCACAGATTCATTCTCCTTCTGCTTCATCTTGGGAAATTCCTACTCCATTTTTATTCTCATAGAACAAGGTAAATACTTATTGTAGAAGATCCCTATAAAATATTCCCACTCCATAGATTCAACCTCCACTCTTGGCCTTGTATTTTTAATCATTTCCCACCACTAATAAACTTCTCCCTCCAAGTGGTAAATAGCAAGGGTGACATTCTCCTGCTCTAAATAGCGGGGCACATAAATAAACTTCTTGATAGAGCTGATCCACTATTCAGCAAGAAATGGGTCGGTAAATCCCCTGAAGGTTTGTTTTAATTGATGCATAAAGGACTCAACATAATTTTGTTCTCTTAATGGTGAGATTGGTCTCTTAGCTTGATTAAAGTTATATCTTATAACTTCAGTCAGTTGGTTTATCATTCTAATGAAATTTTCCATTCTGGCTTCCATTAGAGGGTCGTTAGCACATGGTCCATTGAGGTCACTATTTGCATGATTCCTCCTATTTCCCTCCATCTTCTAGAAGAATAAAACCTTAGTTCAAATCTCATTTCATTTAATAATCTTAACTATAATGTATTTTTATGTCATAATACTTTATTCTTAAACATAATATTCTTTAACAACAATTATATTTCTCCTGAAATCCTTTATAATGATCCATAAAAATCTTGTGATTAACCTAACTTATCTATTGGGAGTGTTAATCTAGGAGTGCAACAATACTCGTTTTCATGTACGAGGATACCCCAGGTCAAGACCAAAACTCCTTGTTGGAGTTTTCACTTCTAGGTACATTTGTGCCAGATCCACATCCACTTGTTCATATCCATATAGGGATTTATTTGTTTGGAAACAATTTACTTAATATTTCACCAAAATGCCAGGAATTTTTCCTATTTTAAAACTTTTCTATAGGGTTAATCCTAATTTTTTCATAGCCTAATTTCCAAAAATAACTGAACTATCCTTTGATACTAACTATAGCGTCCTTCATTTTTAATACATAAATTTTCATTACATTTTAAAAACAGAGGATCTTTAAAGTCTAATGTCTTGGAAATCAGAAACAATATACATGAAAACATAAAATAATTATTCTAATACACCTATAAGGATTCATCATAGGTTAATCATACGTAATATTACTACATCTCATAACCTAGATATATACATCAAAGGAAAGTGTGAGAAAAAGGCCCAGTAAAGAAAACATGTGAAACAGTTTACATGTGATCTTGAGGGATATCAATAAGAACATGGGGAATATCGTAAAGGATTGATAATGAGGCATATTATTGAAATAATAACTTTAAACATAACTTGAAAATGTGGCTGCATCATTTAATTTATACATTAATGAACATATCACCAAGGTCTATCCCCAAGGTGTCATAAAAACAACCAAGGTTATTCACCAAGGTATCGTAAAACTTGTCATCTCTAGAGATTAAATTCTTTACCCAATGAATTAGAGATCTATTAGGGTGAACCCCTAATATTTATTTATTTTCATCTGATCCACATATATCATAATCATAAAATTCATAAATAACCCAAAGAGAATAAACTAAATGGGTTTCATATCAAAATCATGACATTTTAAAAAGTACTTAAAAACAAGATCATTATGTCATTTATAACCCATGTAAATAGAGTAAGGGTTATATGCATGTCAATTCCAGAATAAAATATATCCATTTTATGTTTTTATTAATACCGCTAGAAATTAAATAGTTTTGGGTATTCATATAAATAAAATAAGAGAATTTCTTGAGAAAAAGAGAGATATATAGAGATGAAAATTCTACAGCATAATGGCTATACAACATGGTTTTATAAAACAGTAAAAAGATAGGGGATCAGGGTTACCCACTCATAAACAGCTCATAATACATTATATGGATAGAATAAAATGTAAATAAGATCATGGCGTGCTCATCTTTCCGGGTCACCCGATATCATACCAGGTGGGAAGAAAGGGAATACTTTACCTAGCTGATGGATTGTTGTGTCGAACCATCCCAGATCAAGGTGTAACCCTTTGGCGATTCTCTGTCATCTCGGCTGACAACAACTCCTTCCTGGATGAGGCTTCTCCAGATGACCTCTTTGTGGGGAGGGGTGTTCTTGGGTGTGGAGGGTTCGAAAACTCCACTCTTGTGAATTCTCTATTTTAAAAACATTTAAATAAGATCATGGTATGAATGTTTGGATGACATAACACATGAAAAGGAAACTTGAAAGAAAAGGTAAGATGTGTTTTATTTATGAAAATTTGGCAGCCTAACTCTGTTTCTTAAAATTTCAGAAAATTATTTGATGAGAGAAGAATGGGTCTCTCATAAATTAGAAATGGAATGGAATGAAACAATGATATTGAAGAACATACCCCCCACATAATAAAATGGAAACTAAAAGTCATAACATAAAGAATGTCATGACTAAAAGACGAGGGTGAAAGGTTTACTTACTTTGAAGAGTAGCTTCAAAAATTAAAATAATGGGAAATTGGGGGCTTGAGGGCACCTTGGGAGGTAAAAAGACTAGAGCTTCAATGAGGAGGAATTTGGAATGAATGGAATAAAGGAATGTGTTGGTATTTATATAAAAAACGAGGGTATGTTTTATTAATTTTCAAGGGACACCACATTAGTGGTATTTGCAAAACCATGGGTTTTCCCTTGGTATTTACTCATGGTATTGACCACTTAGGACACCTCATAACATATATTACTATTCACAAGCCGACCAGAATTATTACATCATGATTACATCACTAATTATGTCATTAAATACACAGAAACTCAAAACTATATTATTAATATTCACTAAAAATTCAACTATTTCATAAAAGTCCCATAAATTCACCCTATCCATTTTTTGACATGTCGAATCCAAAATTGAACTCCATTTTATAAAAATTAATTCCATTTTAAATCAAATTATATAAATAAAATATTATTACATGACTAAAAATTTCTAAAACATATATTTACTTATATTATGATATAAGTATATCACATTACCACTTAAGATGACACAAACATATTTATACCTTCATAGGTGATGTTACTATTCCATTGGTTAAATTACTATTCATAAGGGTAAAATTACTATTCCAAAGCATAAAGTCACTATTCACCGAAAAATTATTTTGAACTTATTGAACCACATTTTTCACCCTGATTACAACAATGTATGTTAGATTTTTTAAAACCATTTCCTAGAAAAACTTATTTAAAAATAATTTTTTTACTATTCATCAAAAAAACACTATTCATAACAAAGTATTCCTAAAAAACACTATTCATAAAACACTATTCGTCAAATTGAAACTTCTTAGAAATCTTCTAAAAATTTAGCGTACGTTAATTTTGACATTTAGATTTCAAAAATGATGTTTATTTTCCCAAAATAATTCTCTATGTATGGAAAGTATCTGAAAAGTAAACTATTTTACTTCTAAAATAAATTTATCAAAATTTCCTTAATTAAACATATAATTTATTAAGAAAAACTATTCAAAAAATTAGGAATGATGAGATAACAATTTTATTTATACCAAGGGAATACACAAATTAACAAAGGTCTCGTTTCATAGACCATTATAACGTCTGCATTGGACCTAAGAGTAAGGTGTGCAATGGTGATAGAATCATGGGGTGTCATGGACAACATTGCCTGAGTGGTGATTTCTATCAGCTTGAACTTCTCCCGTAGGAAATTACATTAAAGCATCACATATTGAAGCTCAACTTTGGCTTGGTCTAGAGCAATGCCTAGTGATGCAACTTCCTTCCCATGCTATGATAGATGGGCTTCGTATGGCCCGAGTCTTTTGGATGAGGCCATCAACTCCTCTTTCTATATTAATTAACCATGATCACTTGTATTTATAAAAACTAATCATAATGTTAAGTGTTTAGTTTCCAATTTTCATATTGACCAATAGTCATCTAATAGTCAAAAACATGTGGTTTTATTTTAATGATACTCACTTCATTAGTTAAAGGATATATTTTCTTTTATGATAAAATAAAATAATACACAAATTCAGTAATAAAAAATTGTACAAATGTTCGAGTTGTTACAAGGGCCCTCTGCATTTCCTATTCTCCTTTATAGAGTTGAAGAAACTATTTCAGACTTATCATTGGTCATTGCGATGGAGTTTTACACTTGTTTAGAAATTGAGGTATGGTCTGAAAAACCCTTTGTGTAATTCACAAGGATTAACGGAGAGCACCACTTATCACAAAGATTCACTACATAGAGGGGAAAATTTAATCTTGAGGGAGCAGTAGATTTAAGGATTATGTCATTCCTTTCCACTGGGAAATTAAACCTAAAACCCTTTCATTCTCCTCTTGTTTTCATTTTGTGAGGTTGAAGATCATTGTCTTCTATAGAATTGATCTTAATTTTATGTGAACCTACTGAAGAAGATCCTCCCACCCCATCATTTACTGATGATGCAAAGTCATATACAACAAAAATGATATCCCTTACAATGATTACAAAAATAACCTAAGTTTAACTACCTCCTGTTGTTTGGGGGTACCCATTATAACATCATATAGAGAGACAAAGTGTTTCAAGTGATGATATGGGTCTCTTAATCGATTAAAGATAGGAAATGTATGATTCCCATAGTTTGGTGGGGGAAGAGTCAAATCTACCCATTATGGGTAAGCCTTGTTTTCTAGCTTTGTCGGTTCACCCCATTCTTCCATGGCTTCCAATAGATCTATTAGTGACTTAATGGTGTTCATAAGAAATCATGGAATATTTTGATGAGAAGGAACCTAAACAAAAGCGGTGGCTGGTGCCCACATAGGTGCAAAAACCGATAAGAAAATTAGTGGCGGTACTGCTGGCACTTGTCTTGGGTAGCCAATTAGGGAAGTCCTATAAGGATGTTTCTATCCATGTTTTCGATGTATTCCCAATGGACTGAATTCTTGATATACTTCTAGGAGATCCAAATATATTGGCGGTTGTTATCCCATGGTGAGTGTATGTTCCAAATCTATTTCATTTTCTACAAAAAACTCTCTTTATTGAGGTGTAAAAACTGGAAGTGTGATTTGGAGATCTTCTTTCAGAATGTATCTAGCAAGAAGGTTACCTCAGAGTAGTTCTGAAATGAATATCCTAAATTTTTTCATATCCTCAGTCTACTGGGAAAATATTTCTTCCCTAGAAAAGAGATTAACAACCCTAAGAGGGAGGTGAGACACAATTTGACTCTTACCCTTTTCCATGGTCGACACCTTTTGAGGAGATGATGGTGGATTGTTAGGGGGAATTACTCAATTCTTGGAAATCCTCTTGTTCGAGGTATGTGCACATTCTTCGTTTGTTTCCTTGTGTACGACATTGTGGAGCAGAACCTCATCCACTGAATCCTCTTAATTGGACTCTTGTTCTAGAAGATTTTCAACGATGACATTAATGATATTCAATGAAGAAAAATTCATTACAGGAATTATACCAATGTCTTGGTGATATTATCTTCTTTAACATCATCCATGAGGGATTTTCCTATCCTTTTTTTAATTCTTGGGGTCTATTTGGTGGACAGTATTCTAAAGTAAATATTAGGACTACTCATTCATGTGTTTCCCCAATGAGAACACTAGATCATGAGATAACATGAACTGGGAGGATACACTTTGTGGTATTTTACATAATCAGTAGAAAACATATTCTCACTGAGGAAGTGATTATAAGGGCAAAAAAACTCCCAACTTGGATGGATGGGGTAGTTCTCATTCTTCTTTCCAAACCCTTTAGGTTGAGTTTTCTAACCTCAATGTTTGGGTTAAATAATACACCAGCCCTATGGGCAGGGTTTTCTCCCAAACTACTATGGATTATATTACTATTGTTCGATTTTTGATTTTATGAAGTTTTGTTAGGAAGTGGATCAGGTGCATCATTCAGCACACACATAAATTACCCATTTTGGAAGAGTGTTGTGTGATTTCTAACATTTTCATTATCTTAAGGTTGAAATCCTCTAAGTGGGATTCTTGATCAATATTCTTATATGCTTAACACAAAAGTATCTCAACAGCCGTCTCTCCTCTGTCCTGATATCATTGAGAGTTGATTGGGACCTGTTCTTATTGAGAATATCATTATTCCTGAACAGAATCTATTTTTTGTAGCCATCTAGGGGATATGAAATTTCATTATACCACTTTTTTCTATTTTTCTAGTTGGGGTGTGTAGTGAAATGAAATGCTCCATGCACACCCCCATCCTCATATGTGAACATCAAATGGGGTATCTGTGATCATTTTCACAACTTCACTAATACATTGAGGCATGTGCATTTAAGGGATCCTTAATGTTTCTTGATATTTATTTATTACGAATCTAGGAGATATGCCAAGTCAATTTGGAACAGTAACCATTCCATTACCTTGATGTGAGTTTGATACTCATCATAGGGAAATAACTTTTATTTTAGGTGGAGAAGATTTTTACATATGTTGATGAAGATTCTATCCATACAATCTTCAACCAACACCTCTGGAATGCTATATTGAGGGATGGAAAAAGGTTATAACATGACAAGTATTCCATCCTTATCCATTTGTTTCCTCATATTTAGCATGTGTTCTTTGTCTTTTTCTAGAATATCCTCTAATTGGTCCAACCAGAGAGGATTTTTTCAGACCATTTAATCATACATGGTAATATTATTAGGGACTTACTCTCCTATGTTGAAAGTAAATGGACCCAGGGGTGGTTTAGATAATGACTGTTACCTTGGGCTATCCTCCAGTTGAGAAAGTATTTTACCTACTCAGGATAAGGAATCAGACATTACTGGACTAGTGTTTTTAAGTGCCTCAAGATAAGAAGAATTTATCATCACTACATTTCCAATTTGAAAACTATCTTTATAATGAGATACACTACTATGGAGAGAAATTTTTCAGCAAACAAAATAATAGGGAGGAAAACCATGGTGGATTATTGAAAGGGGAAGACCTTCTTGTTTCTTGATCTTCTAGAAACACAGAGGGCTACCATGGATCTCATTTAGAGATGGGATCTCAAAGTAGATCAGATTATTTCCATGAATAATTCCTTAATAGTGAAGTATATAATGAGAAACTTATGAATTACTACTACTGATCCTGTAATATGTTAATGGGAGGATAGGATCTTGAGCTATTTCTTATAGTAATATAAGGTATTCAAGAACTATGTTGTTAATTTGAGTTGGATGATAGATCTATTCTTGATTTTCCAATCTTTTTTGATGGGGATTACTCTTGTATTCCTTCTTAAGAGAGATTTCAAACACTTTAAAGGATAAGTGGTTATCCTGGGCAGGTGTTTTTTCCATCCTTAGAGTATCCATTAGAATAAGTCGGTTACTTATATAAGAGTGGGTGTATGCTCTTGATCCAACTGTATGTATAATATAAACAGGTTTTCCCCATAACCCTCCTCATATAGAGTTTAGGTGTGTGTATTATCTAGGGTGTTATTCTGATGAGACACTCCATTTATAGGGACAACCCTTTGTTTCCATCCAATGATTACTACTTTCATCATCATTATCAAATCCTAGAATGTTTGTAGGATTTGGGGATGGATTTACATCTATCCTTTAACCATTTTCTAGATATTCTAGGTGACTTCAGTAACTGGAATGGGGATATATTCCCATTCATCATCTATAGTAGGTGAATTTTCTGGCTCATGTCCTATTATTCCTACCAGTGGATACATAATGAACTCATTTGTGGGGGAAGAGAGTTGAGTCTACCCCCTTCCAGTCATCAGGAATTTTCAACTAACTTCTTCGGGTGTTTCTAGACAAGGCTGCTGACAGGATTGGAGGTTATAGGTATGTTTATTTTCCAACTCACAAGTTTTTGTCTAATCTATATGACAAGCTTAGTTTAATCCTAACAGGTGAGTCCTCTGGTTGGCTTAATGAATGATGGAGTATGGGTGCATGTTCCCACTTTCAAGTTTCCACCAAATCGGGTTTTGGGCATCTATGGAGGGATAACAGGTGTGGCATTTCTCCATGCTGACCTATTTTCACTCTTTATGGTTCCTCTTTCATGTATTGGTTTGAAGGACTTGGGTTGAACAGCTGACAACAAAACCCTCATCATGTTGTGGGTTCACTACCGCACAGCTTTAGTGAAAGTGATTGATTGAAGGATCCCTTGATAGTGACCGATGTGCTTCCTGGATGAGTTCATATATGGCCCTTTGATCTACCTACCTTATATATGGGAGATATTAGTTATTGAATTCCAGGGATTAGCTTCTGAAATAGTTTAATATGGTAGTTGGCATAATCTTCTTCAGTATCACCAGTCATCATTGACCGAACAATTGGTGGTTCTAGATGAGATGGAGGGAATGTTGGGCAACCTCTTGGGTCAGGATTGTACCATTATGATGGTACTCCAAAATGAGTGAGTTATAGACCTACTGTTGAAGAGTACGGTTTGTTCATGACATCCTTTCTATGGTCGAAGACCTGACCTGAGCGGTAGCCAAAGAATTCGTGGGTAAAAACTAGAATGACATCATTGGATTGAGGGGAGTTTTGAAAATAATTTCATGTATATACAACAAACACAGACAAAAAATTGTTTTAAAGAAGAATCTCAATTTGAATAAAATAATTCATGATTTATTGTTTTTTTGGCCTTCTATTATCTAGTGAAAGGATCCTAGTAGGTTGGTTACATTATCATCTGGGTTAAAGATTCATGTCAGGTTCACCGTTATTTTTTCCCTTGGAAGGTGTGTTCTCGTTAGGAATAACAATTTCTGAATGGTTTCCAACAGATTTTTCCTTAGAACCAGAAACACCCAATGGTTCTGTATCCAAGGGGACCTGATTTCCAAATTTAGGCACTCATTTGGGGTTTTGGATGACGATTCTTAAGAACATGAATTGGTCGAGAGGATAGTTGTTCTGGATCATTACACCCTTTTAGGGGGAATTCTTTCCTACTCTAGGATTCTCTTATAGATTTGAGAAATATTCATGAATACTATATTAAATATCAAGTATGATGTGGATAACCCTTCAATTAACAATCAGTTATTACCATTTACGGAATATATAATCATCTATAAGAAGCTGAGGTTCTCCACCAATTGAGATATTAGTATATATCTGAGGTTATCCATCAATGGTTTCCTCTTATATACTACTAAGATATTCATTGGAAACTATCATAATGATAATGGTTTTCTAGCCCTGAAAAATCATACGGTATAGTGCATGGGACAACCTACCTAAATTTAGTCATTTTAAAAGTTATGGGTTTTCAACAAATTATATTTGTTACCAAAAAACATCTAATAATAAAAAAATATTGTGGTTAAAATTTAATGATATATAACTACCCAGGTTTCCATAATTATCTTGTTGTACAATAAAATAAATTTTAACAAAAATAAATTAAGTGTAATAAAAAGGTAATTTTCAAGTAGTATAAGTTATAGTTAAATAATTTATATTTATATATGTGAATTTAAATTAACTAATATAAAAAAACATTCCATTAATAATGAAAACATAATCAAAAAAATATTTTATATTCCAAATCATTGAAGAATAAATTAATCCATTAATATTTTTCTAATTAGATCTATTATAAAATCATGTGAAATTTTCATTAGGATGATCCTTTCCTAGGAAAATCGTATCCATTTTATAAATATCATAATAAATATATTTTTATTTTTTAGAAATTTTTTATTTCATTTATATGTATTTTGATTGATTATTTCATATGGGAATGAGAAACAAATATATGGTAATTTCTCACCCATTTTTTTATTTTTTCCAACTATTATTAACTAGATGAGAATGTCAAGTTATTACTCTTATTTATATCATGCAATAAACTTTTCTTTATTTAGATCCAACTCAAACCTACTTTCCAATGGTAGGTGTTCATTAGGGATTCACTAGTGACTCTTTCAGAATGTACTGATTGAGAAGATAAGACATCAAGATCATCAAACCCTTCCGAATATTATAATCGCTTTTATATTTATGATATATACATTAATAATTCCAAAATCCCTATGTAGTACTAGTTACCACTGCACTTATGATCTAAATGAAGCCATGTATTATTGTGAACATCTTTATATATTAGAGGTTTTAAATCATTTCTTTACTTTTTAGTTAACTATTAAATATTTAAAGCTAAATAACAAGATGATTTTGAGTTTATCACCCTCCAAGGGGTGGTAAGTGTTATCGATTTTGGATTTCCCCCATATTAGGGACTTCCTACAAACCCCAATAAAGGGAATTTGAACCCACATAGTCTGGTGTATCTTCACAGAAGGAATCATAGATGTGACAAGGTCCAATGTTGTTCCTTTTATGTTCATTTATCCCATTCCAATTAAAGTGCATATTACAGTTTCCTATCCTAAACCTAGTAGGTGTGGATATTTAACGTAAGGGATACATGTCACAAATATTGGTTTATGAAAATGACACCCCATTTTCTTCTGGTTTCATAGATAAATGTCATGTGATAAGATAAGACCATGAAGTCAAATATCATGATGTGAGGATGTATGTTATACAGTTTAAAGTATTGTATCATGGAATTCTAGGGAATATGTTCTTATAAAATTTTTATATGGGACTTATGTATGAATAACACTACCTTGTTCATCCAACATTTAGTTTTGAAATTGGATAGGTGAATACTATGGGTAGTGATTATGGAACATTGTGGATGTTTGGATCATTGGGAATACGAACCATTTAGGATGTTTTAATTAGGAATATGACTATATGATAATTATTGTATTGAAAGGAATATATCCCTTTGAGGGGTGATTTAATAGTGAATACTGCCCAATGAAAATGATTTGGAGAATATGAAATGGTTTCCCTTAGATTACCCTAGTAATAAGAATAATGTTCTTGGTACTTAACAATATTATACCCATGGAATATTGATCAAGGATTACTCTTAATAGGAGAACCACATGTGAACCCCTTTTATAATGATTTATGGTAATAAATAAAAGAAATACTATAAACATGGGGGATATTTCCTCATTATAAATAGATATGTGACCATGCAATGGATTCCCTTATAAATATCCCCTAACTCATTCATAATTCATGGAAATGAAATCATTAATAGAGACATTTTCAGTGGTCATCCCTATGGATGTGGCACATTCCAACATGTCACATTGATTGGACCTGGTTGGATTACTCAGTAATTTGGCATCCTGGATGAGTATCTTAATCCAGGTGATGTTTCACTATTATTCTATTAAAAGGAACCTTAGTTATCAATAGACTATATGATTGTAACTTTCCTAAAGGTTATATATATGTGGGTGGATTTTCTAGGAGAATACTATTATTATTGTAATGAATTATCCAAGAGATTTTATCTGGTGAGAATAACATGATAATGCATCACTAGAGGTAGTTCAGAAGTACTCAAGGATAACCACAACATAATGAGATGATTTTGGGTAATGATTATCTATATGGTCTTCTGGGCATATTTATTATCTTATTTGATAATACTATTTAAGAAACATGACTAGGGGTATTTTATATTCATTTGGAATTAGGGACTAAGAAACGGGTTCCCTATCTGGAATACTTAAGATAATTTTTTCTCTAGTGAAGAGTAGGGGGAAGTGGAAACACATTATAAAGAGTAGGGAGAAGTGGTTACCCTAGTGAGGTTCTCAAAAATTGGACATCCATGTAAGTATATAAAGAAGGGTGAACCCTATTGACATCAAAGTTAAGTGTTCTCCTTAATGGACATCTAGGGAAAACTATATTATTTTTTGGAAAGGAAATTTTAATATTACACCCTAATTGTATGTTAGGGTGAGGGATTACCCAAGTGGACAACATGGGCGATGTTTCCCCATGGTGTTGGGCTCCTAGGGTAATATAAGTGAAAAAAACCTAAGTATGTCTCACAAAACTGGGGGAATTTCCTCATAGTTTGGAGGATTATAGGTGAATTTTCATTATGTGATGGTACTACTATGTCAAACCATTAGATAACCTAATTACCCTAATTTTTTCATTATTTACCTTTATTTTTACTTTAACCATCTACATAATGGATGAATGAAATACAATGTCCTAGAATTATTCCAGTGTCAATGTTTCTTCCCAAGGGTTATATCCTACATTAAATGAGATCACCTATGGGTCCCTTTATAGGCAATGGTTTACCTAGGTTTATTTCTCATATAGTTTATAGGGGTGATAGGAATAGGAATACATGTATGTTGTGTTCTATTATATAGAAAATTTAATTTAAAAAAGAGGCTTTTGTGAATAAGTCTGGTCAAGTACCCAGGTCAACCACATTGGTGTAAGAACTTAGGTGTACAGTTTTGGAAGGAAGGGTGAGGGTTCATGATATGCTCCCTATTTTAGATATTTCTTCAATCGATTAATGTTTCTAAAAGGAGTCTCCAATATATCCCCCCCCCCACTATAATAGGATCTAATTATAATAAATAAGATTATAATATGAGGTATATGGGAATCTCAAATGAGAAATGTATCATTAGAGTGGTTTTCACTCAATTCATTCATATTTTATTGGTGAGAACATTGTTCTCAATATTAAGTGAGTGTGAAGCTTATTATAGTATATGTGTGTGTGTCCCATGCTCATAGTTTAGCATGTAGATTGTACTAGTACCTAAGTATTTGGAATGGTCCCCATATAAATTTTTGGCTTCCACATATTTATTCAACTTTCTAACCCACTTGAGTGATTCTCATAGATTCATTATCACTCCCCACTATAGTAGTTCATATTATGAATTCATGTATAGGTATCTACCTTACATAGAGAATATTTCATTTTGTAAGGCTATGCATGAAACTTCTACATAGTTGAAGAGTCTCTGTAAAGATATGTAAACAATTTGGGCTTAGTGAAGTTCCTCAGAAATGAAACTGAGTGAAACTTTATCATTTAAATAATTTTCAGTCAGTTAGGTTAGTTATGATCCCAAATTTCTTGGATATTTCTTTTTATTCCCTAAAATTATTGGACTCCTCCTTTTAGGATTATGATGGAATATATATTAATCATTATACAAGTCACTAATTCTGAATTATATATCATATATATTGTAATGTATATTAATCTCTACTAAAAGAACTAATCCATAAAACTCAATCAGGTACTTGAAAATATTCTTAGACTAATTTAACGTAATTATCCCCTATCAACTGAGATACCTCTATATGGATTTAGACTTCTAGTGGGTGTAATATTTTTAAAAAATAATATTCACACTTCTATTATAAAAATAATTTCACCACGAGATGTATCATGAATGACACCATCATTGATGGGAATGTTTTCTAAGAGGGTAAAAATGAGTTATTGTACTTTAGGAACCACTCTATAGGGGTCATGAGTGATGAAACATGGCTTTTCAACAACTATTAAAAATACTTCCTCACAATTTCAACGGAAGGGATGGAATCTTCAATGGGACCTCCATCCTATAGATATGTTTTCTGAGAAATGATCACAGAAAATTTGAGAAAACCATATTTTTGTATAATTAGAATACTGTAAATATAAATGTAGACATTATGAGGTTATATGGGCTTCTGAATTTTTAGTCACCCAATATCATAAACTCATCTATGTGTTAATTATCCAGTAGTCCTCTAATACCAAGACATTTTATCTTCTAGATAGAAAAGTCACCATCGGTTCCTGGGAAATATAAAAGGCCAGGGGAATCCCCATCCTTGGTGACAAGTATAATGAGTTTCTACCCTATATTACTGGTTTAGATAATGTCTAACACATTCCTATCATAGAAAGGGTCTTTCTAAGACTGTTAAAGGAGTAAATAAAGAGATAATATTTCATGTATATTTCAACCCATGTATTATAAAATTTCTATACCCCCATGGGTCGAGACCATGTTAAAAAAGTAAAAGGTCATGCAAAACAAAACATTCTAGTGGGTCCTAAAAACCTACTAGTCTTTACTGATGAAATGCCATACATAATGTGGGGTTATAAATTCATGTCAAACTTAGGAAAATATCTCTAGTTGGAGGGTCTTCTAAAATGTTCTGTAATGGTCAGTTCTAACATTCATTGTAACAACACCAACCACATTAGTACAGAATTGGTGGTTACATTATTACAATGACATAGATACAAGAGATCAAATCACTATTATCGATGATTTTATATTCATGAAGAACTATATACATACATGGTTCCCTTATTATATTGATAATTAAACATATAACATAAAAACGGAAACTAAACTACTCTATTAACACTTTTTCAAAGATTTCATCTTCATAAATTAGGGAAGGAAAATAAATAAAATGATTAGATAAAATGATTAGTAAGGTTTACATACAGAAAAAACATGAATCAATAATGTATAATCAATATGTCAAAGAAAATACCTAAAAACATGACATTTGATCAATAAACTAATAATTAAAATGAATCCATATATTTTCTCATAGTGAAGATGTCATGGAAATTAATAATTGAATGGTGAACAGAGAAATTTCTTAATTATTTGACTTCATGTATCTATCACATAAACCACTATTGTCAATACCTTCCACAAGATAGTTTAATTTTGTTGGTAAAAACTAGTCTTATTCTTCCTGCAATCAAACATGAAAGGTTTTTGGAAAACTAATTTGACTCATGAGACCTTTTGATGCATCATGTAGCTATATAATTTCAGGCTCCACCTATAACTACCAGTCCCAAGATTTCTTCATACATATATTTAATTCAAAAACAATATAACTTATAAAAATTTTTTTATTGAGTACACGATACTGATTTATCAATATCCCACAATAAAAATAACATTCAGAGTAAATACCATATGCAAAAATGGTGTATGGTTGAGAAAATACTCATGTCCATAATATTAAGAATATAGATATTTAAGAGAAATATATTTCAAATGAAAAATGGACTCAAAGGGGTAGTATATACAACACATAATTAGATACATAATACCAAGTATGTCTCAATAAAGTGAATATTGAGACAGATACCCTTACAAAGATCATATAAATAATTTAATAAATATATTTTTTTTCTGTTTATAGTAAATACACATAAAAAATTTGAAATATAACATAATATAATAAAAAGTAATTTTACACAAAACCTTAGTATGTCATAATCAATGAAATAGAATTTTAACCTAGTGAATTAAAATTGAGTAATGAAATACCTTACGACTTGTAATCAATTGAATAGTATCCCCATAAAATGGATAATCATCAAATCAAGCATCAAATACCATGAAGATAAATATATTCATGATTTCATAAATCAAATGGTAGTATAAATACACTATGTATTTTAAAAAAGTTGTCCATAAGGCATATATCACAAAAAAATGTGAGATGGGATACACTTTACCTTCTGTCTGAAAGCATTCATCGCTTATAATTAATATCCTAGATAATGAAATTAGATTAATTAATTACTATTGAGAACCACTTCAACATATATTTTCCTTTTTATGATTTTATTAAGTTAATTTATGTCAATTGTGGTGAGTTATAATGTTTAATTTCATTATTTTTGGAGCATTCATTTCATAGTTTTATGGTCAGTTCCCTTGTGTATAAAAATTGGAGTTCTTATCAAATGTGAATAACTTCTCTAAAAATGAAATTATTTAGTACTAATGAAATTTAAAGAAGTCTATAGGGTCTAATTTATTATTTTTTTATATAGTATGATTTAATTCATTAGATAAAAATTTGATGAAACTATCTTAATTTATTTGGCGGTTTTTAGGATGATCACAAACATCTGCCATTTTATTTAATATTATGTTAATTTATTGGTTCAAGAACATGATATAACTTATAATATGTATATTAAAATATTATTTAACCATAATAATTATAGTGAAATTTTCTTAACATACATTGATATAAATTCAATTAAGATGAATATTCATCACATTACAAAGGTACGTTCTCGAGGACCATAATAGTTTTGTGTCTTTAGAAACATGGACATATAATCATATAAATTTGTGATAAATATTCAACATCACCCTTATATATATTTACAATTATTACTCTTATATAAAACCTTTCTTCATAACAGGGGGAAATGAAACATTAGAAAGGGGTGAGCCTAGATGCTCAGTAAGTGTAAACAATGTAGATATGTAAGTATAACATGAGCGAAAGGGTATGAGAACTAGATCATAACATTATAAGACCATACCCTAAATATCAAATATCATAGTCAAGAGTCATGGAATAATGATTGGATGTTCATAAGAAATTAATTATAAATAAATCAAGAACATAATCCCTGAAATCATAACATAGGAGTAATACATGTAATTTTGGCAAAAGCGTAAACATGTAAAAAAATTCCCTAGGTCAAGTATCATAGTAAAAAATTATTTGGGAACTTTAGGGGGACTACACGTACTGTGTTGGACACACCACCATCCCCAGTCACAGTCGTTTCCATATAGTGGATCATATCTCTCCTTCTTCCCATATTTTATGAAACTCGTCGACTTGTTCCATTCACTATATTATGATATATAAACCTTTGCCCAATACATTGGAGGGAGACATAGGTCCCAACCATCATGTAATCTATAAGGGGCCTACCCATTGCTATCTGAACCACCCTATCATATAATGTTGAATGCGTTTATCAGGTTCTACCTAGGCCACCCCATCATAAAAAAGTTCCTAAATTTATATTTAAGATCGGTTCTCCATTAAAAGGTTGTAAAATTACCTTTTAGAAAAAAACCTCTTTTTATTTATATAATTGTATTATTCATATATTATTCTTAAAATTCTATTATATGAGTATAAAAAATATTTATTGAATTTTTAATATATAAATTTTATTGAAAATATTAATAAACATTTGTTTGTTTAATTTATTGAGATTAAATTTTGTTTGTACATATGAAAAATAGTTTTATTAGAAGTTAATTTCATTATTTACAAATAGTTATTACATTAATTTTTACTAATTGATAACAAAAGGATTAATTTTATATACATGTGTAAATCATATTTTTGAAATTTATTCATTCATATTCATAACTACCATTCCAACGGCTAAGTGGTAACTATAATAATATTTTAGTAAAAATATTAATTTTATATTTTAGTTCAATAAAGCTCGACCCTACATGTAATCAAATCTATCAAAGAAACATGGTATTAAGTATAATATAATAAAAACACGGTGTTTCATGTATTTCAAGCTAATATATGTTTTTTGTATAGTGTAAGAATAACTTGGTGTTTCACGAAACGCAATCCAAACAAAGTACCTTTATATAACACAAGTGATATTCAGTGTTGTTTGAAATGAAAATTTCAAAAAGACTAAATTAATTCTAGAAAAAATCACCAAATATTAGGGTGTTACATTCCATACCCCTTAAAATAAATTTCACCATCAAAATGATTTTGGGTTATCAGTGGTTTAATACTTGAATGTTTCTTTCATATAAATTAATATCATAAAAAATGAATTCTAAAACTTTCTTTAAAAATGGAATTTTAGAAACCAAATGCTTAACCAAAGTAACTCATAACTGTGTTTCTACATAGTATAACATTGATGAAAAGTGAAAACATGAACATAGAATATAAATCTAACTATCAAGTTCTAATGAAGACTAATAGAGAACATGGTTCAAAGAATGTTAATGATTGAAAACCCATAATCCAAAGAGGGTTGAATAAGTTCATTAATTTCATCAAAAATGTTGATAATGGGAAGAAAATTATTTGAAGGCCATTTTTTCTAAAGATGAAGAACTTTCATGAGAAGATATACTTACATAATTTTAGGAGAACCCTTTCCTTTATTGTTCCTTGATCAGATTCCACCGCATCTCTTATTCCATGAAATAAATGTGAATTGGTCAATCCTGAAGCATTAGATGATCATGAGATCAATAAATAGGATGATAGTTTAATTCATCTATCATTATCACACAAAAAATGGTTGGAACAAGTTATCCAATATTCAAAAATCCTCATATGGTGATATAATACTTTAATCTATAAAACCTCATCCAAATTTTAACATAAACCATTCCCTAAATGCTTAACCATAGAACCATTTTGAAAGATGAAAATCCAAAACATTATAAATAACATCGCTAAATTTATCAAAAGAATTGATAATATATATATCAAAAAGTAACTCTTATTTTCACATAAAAACATGCCAATACCGTCATCGTTTATTATCTTGAAACATTTTAATTACCATAAGTCCTTATTGAAAACATTCATGTTTCTTTATTCCAAAGTTTATTGGTTATATTCATTAAAACCAAAAATGCTATAAATTCTATCCATGATAGAATAAACCACCTTTTCATCAAATATTTTATCAGTTATAAGGTAATTAGTACCATCTAATTAACTTATTAATATCCTATATATCATTATCCAAACATCATTATATCAACATCAGGAACAATTAAGGGTTACATTCCCTTAATAAATATATCATATTTCCATTAAATCACTTTCCTAAGTCTTCAACACCATTCAAAATGTCCTTCTAAATATATAATGAAAAACGTATACTCAAAATACTTATATATTTAATGATTTTTATAACATAATCTTTTAATTACAAGACATATACACTTAAATAATCCAACTTTATTCATAAACCATTACTCGGGATTCATGATCTTATCCCTTTATACCCGGTTATTATAATATGAAATATGAATCATTTCTCAAGGTTCCTCAACCTCAATCTAATCATGAATCATAATTTTAATGTAAAAAACACTTTTATAACATGTCATAACTTTTACATATAATTGTTGGTCTCATTATCTTAAGTGGTATATCCATTACCTGTAACATCTTATTGATTCTATTTTTGAGATTTCCAATTAGAAAAGAAATTTTTATAATTCATATACCTTTCAAATATGAAATATTCTATGTTAACCAAGTTCCTTCCAATTCCATCCATTTATGAAAAATATAAATCATAGAGTGATAAATACTTATCATAGTAGAAAACCGCATAAACAAGAAAAATCACTTATAGGATGCCAAATCATGACACTTAATTTTAAATATATTACACCTTAGTCTTATCCGTAGATATATCCTTAGACATGTTCTTATAAATATACCTAGGTATCTCACTAATGTTTTTGCATCCTAGTTTCCAACGGTTGACTAAACCTTTGATGTGATACCAACTATAATGGACCAGTCTTAACATACATGGATATTTCATCAATTTAGATAAATATTCAGCACATTGTAAAACTACATGAACAAGGACATTAATAGTTTAGTGTATACGGAAACATGAAAACATAATCTTCTAACTTTGTGAGAAATATTATTCATCTCCCTTAAGGATCTTTCGCTTTATCACTCCAACTTAAAACCTTTATTCATAACCTTGGAAAAGAAAACATAACAAGGGGTGTTATCAGATGCTTAGTAAGGGTGAATACGGATGATATGTAAGAATAACATGAGAATAAGTGTATGAGAACATGATCATAAGATTATAAGATAATACCATACATATTAAATATCATAATGAAGATTCATATCATAAATATTAATTTTTCATAAGACATGAATCGTAAAGGGATAAATAGTATAATCCATGAAAGGAAAACCTCGGAGTAAGACATGGAATTTGTAGCCAAAGTATAAACATGTAAAAATATTCACTAATCTAAGGCACATTGAAAAATAATTGGTCACTTCATGGGGACTACACCTACTGGTCCGGACACACTACCATCCCCAGTTGTAGTCCATTCCTTATTGTGGATTAGGTTTCCCCTTCTTCCCATAGTGGATCAAGCTCTTAGACTTGTTCTCATCATTATATTATGAGATATAAATCATTAACCAATGATTTATAGGGAGATATAGGTCTCACCTATAGTGTAATCTATACAGGTTCACCAGGTTTGATAAGGACTACCTCATCGTATAAGTTTTAATGAGCAAACTCAGCACTATCTAGGCCACCCCATCGAATAAGTTGTAATGGGATTACCTAGTGCTATCTGGGCCATCCCATTTTATAAACCATGTATTTGAACCAAAACATTAATAAATAAAAATTACCTTTAATATCATCATAAAAACACATTTAAAAAATTATTCTTTCAAATCTTGATTATTTTATGGTAATGAAATGGGTATTATGTCAATCTCCTTGAAACATGGTTATCTCATGGAAGGGAAACAAGAATCATGAAAATCAATTTGAAATGGGTTTTACCAATGGAAAAGAAATGGGTTCCACAAACATTATGTCGTCACAAACGAAACCAGTCATATAAATCATATCCCTAGTAAAAAGTAAATTATATCCAAGGATGTCATCTAATATGGAGAAGGATTTTGAAATATCACATTGAAGAACTATTTTCTTTAAAAATAACATTGAAAAAAAAAATGAACCATTAAACATAATTTATAACAATTGTTGATGAAAATAGTTTTTCTTCTATGAAAATTTATTTTAAAAGTTAAAACTTTTCCCTTTAAAAATAACCTTGAAAACATAAAAAGGAAAATTTGAGATCAGTTTTAAACACTTAGAAAATAACATATTTTAAAAAAAATCCTTTTAAAAACACTTTAAAAATAATTATTTCATAGAATATTCGCCTTAATGGCCCGAATTCCTTCATTTTTATTTATTTTTGATGACCCCATTTTCAAGTGGTAAGGGGGAACCCTTACAAGGCCCGTAGGCTCAGATATTACAAGGCCCATAGGCTTAAGAGATTACATGACCTAAAGGTCTTAGGAAATTCAACTAGACTATCTACATGGAACTACCACTCCCCAAAATCTGCATCATGATAGTAGCTCTCCACCTTCGCATGGCCGTCTGGCTAGGCTTCCCGTTCAAGCACAGGCTGGTACCAATGGCATATCCATACACTCTCATTCTGAAAAATCCATTTGGTTTTGCTCTGGTGAGTGCACCTGCTTTGAATCCTCTTCTGAGGCTGCTCCTTTTTTGTAGTGTGTTTAGGGAAACTTCAAGTGTCCTGACGGCCTTGTGATAGCCAGAAGGCCTTAAAGGTGGCCTGAAAGCCCAACTAACCTGAAGGCATGGGTGGCCCGAAAGCCTTAAGGACTCCAAGATCAAACCGGTGTCCCAAGGTGAATAGTTCCAGCTGCTACAGTACTGAATGGTACCTACTATAGTAACTACTATAGTGCCTGCTACAGTACCCACACAGTGTACTATTCTGCTATAGGACTGCTACAGTGCATGCTATAGTACCTGCTATAGTACCTGGTAAAGTAACCCGGAAATATGCCTCTGCTTGGTTTTGAACATGGGTCTTTTGGATGAACTTAAGGATACCTCACCAACTGGGAAGAGGCTCATGTGTGATAGAATATTATAAAAAACATTTTTCTTAAAAAACAAAACCATTTGAACTTTAAATGGTACCTTCTAAGAAACGACGGTCATGACGGCGGAAAAATCCATACATGCCGAATAGTTATTTTGCGCCGTAAAAATTTTAGAAATGTTCCTTGACCAAAAAAATGACAATGATATTCTTTGGAAATTTTTTTTTACTAAAAGGTAAAAAAAAGATAAAAATGTCTTTTAAAAATCCTAATAAAATATTTTTCAAAACATTTTTATAAAAATTAGTTTTAGAAGAACACTGATTTCTAATCAAAAATAAATATAAATTCATATTTTCATTAAATAATTATTAATTATATTAAGTAATAAACAATGTTAAAATGGTATCATTAGTCAAATATATATTTAATAAATATAGGATATGACAATTTATGAGAGTTATTCAAATATTTTTCATAATATTTCATCAACACAATCCTAAAAATAAACAATCCTGAAAAACAATGAGATTGTTACAATAAATTATTTCCACATTGTTAACATTAAATCATGATACCCATTAAAGAATAAAATTAAATTACTATTAAGATATCATGAAAATAAGTATATTAATGATATAATGTGTCAGAGTTTATTATATACACCTCATAGAAAAATATAGGTGTGTAACATGGATTGTATCTCAAAGAATGAAAATGAGAAACAAATACTTTACAAATATGGTAACTTTTGAACCATAAACCCCATGAAATAAGGATAATAAAATAGATATCTAGATACAAATAAGTTTAATTATAAGAACAACAAAATACATTAATGGTTTTTATATACACCACATAAATGAAATTAGTATTGAATAAGGCATAAGTCCCACAAAAATAAAAGTGAGGCAAAAAACACCTTACCTTATGTCTTAACATTTTAGTACATGTTAACATATCCTATATAATAAATTTAAGTTTATTATAAATATACCTCATTATTTTATTCTTATATATCATACCATATCTTATTTACTTATTACCTTATATAACCCATTTATTAATAATTCCATGTTAATGATACGTTTCGGGTTGTATCACCTTTTTTGTTTATTTCATGTCTTCTTATCCCTAATCCTCTTAATTAAATAATTATTTAATTATTTAAATAATTTAAAAGAACATATATATATCATATATATTCATTATATAAATATTTATAATAATCTATAAAATATATAAACATGAAATGGAAAACATCGTTCATGGAGACATTATGTCGTAAGTATGTATAAACGATGTTTTTTCTTTCTAAGAGTTTTGAAAGAGAGAAATTAAATGAAATTTATGTATATATATATATATTATTAAATTATAAATATTATATAATAAATATAAATTAAATTTACTAAACCCATACTTAATAAATTCCATTCAAATTGTGAACGAATCACATCACTTTGAACAAGCGGTAGTCCGGACATCCACAAACGAAGTTATCAAATATACACAAAATGAAAAGAATGCAGGTTTGTTTTATATAATAATTATAGAAGAATAAATAATTAATAAATATCATATATATCATATTTAAATTTAATTTACAACACAATTCCCATTCATCATAGGTCTTTAAGGGAAAATGAACATCATCATTTCATGAGTTGGTAGTACGTCGTACACATGAATAGTAAGTTTGTTTCCCATTTGATGGAAGTGTGTGTAGGTGTAGGTAAAAACCCCAAAATAAAAACATGTTATTATATTTAGTATAATTATTATTATTATATAATCATTCAATAATAAGAACTGACTAGGTGGGGAAAGAAAAAAAACTGGAATGCATGTTGAATAAAGTTGCCTCTTTTTTCAAGTAAATCCTTTTAGTCTGCACCTAAGGGCTTCCTTGGTTATAATTATACTCATGGTGAGGATTATATGTAGATATGAGGTAATTTGGAGATTATTTGGGAATTTTATTCTATTCTAATTTTTCTTTATAGGTGTGAGGAAGTGAGGGTAGTGAGTGCTTTTTCATAGTGGAGGATGAGTGCCATTCTTTAAAATAAAAACTGTAAACACTATTGAGAGGTCTTACTTACATAATGAGTCTCAAATAATGTTCCATTTCGTATAACAAGTATAATATGTCTAAAATATGTCATTTAACTAGATTTTGGACATGTTTCTAGGTTATTTGGTAAATTAAGTTAGATTTTAACCACAAAATAAAATAGTTTTACCTAAATCGTTCAATTAATTTTATATACATTCTCTAATACTTTTAGTAAGAAAAAAATTAAAATTATTATAAAATATAAATTATTTTTATTAAAAATATGAAATCCTTTTTTGAAAAATCCAATCACAGAATATACAGAAATTAATTTAAAATTTATCTCACAGACGTGATAGGAAAGCGGGCTTTTAAAATAAAAAGGTCAAAAGATTAAAATGTTTTTATATCATATTTCAATTTGAAATTGGTTATAATGACCTAAATTGGATTAAATTATTTTTAATATATCTATACATCAATTAAAACTAATTTAAGATTTTATTTAACTAAATTATATGTAAAGGAAGTTTTCAATTAATATTCAGTTTTTTCCACTATTCATCAAAATATGAAACTTCTCTGAAAAAACCAAAAATTATCCAAAAGTAAATCATTATATTCATATATCAAAAATGAAGTTTATTTTTTAAAATATAAAATTTAAAATAGTAAAATTCATTTTTAAAATAGTTTTTCATTAAAAGGTGGTAAAATTAACTTTTAGAAAAATACCTTTTCTATTCATAAAATTGGATTTATTCTTCTATTATGCCTATAAAATCTATTATATGAGTATAAAACATAATAATTGATTATATAACATATAAATTTCATTTAAAACATTAATACAAATTGGTTTGTGTAATTATTTGATATAAAATTATGTTTATTAACAGAGAAAATAGTTTTCTTATAAAAGTAATTTCTTTATTTTTAATTTGTTATTACATTCATTTATAAATAATTTCTATCAAAAGGACTCATTTTACATAAATTTTTGAATCATATTTTCACAATTTATTCAATATTATTTGTAAATTCCACTCCAACAGCTAGGTGGTAAGTATAACAATATTTTAAAAACAATGTTAATAGTATATTTTAGTTTAGGAAAACTCTGCCTTTCATGTAATGAAAGCTAAAAAAGAAATATGTAATTGTTTTTAACATAAGAGAAAATTAGTTTTCATATACTGGAAGCTAATATAATTGTTCTTTATAGTTAAACCATAACTTGGTGTTGTGTGAAACACAATCCAAACTTGCACATTTCATATAACCCAACTATATTAAGTTTTGTGTGAAATGAAAAATATCAAAAAATAATAATAAATTCAAAAAAATCAAAAACTATTGTGGTATTAAAATAATAATTTTACAACGAGCCTTCATGGTGGTGGTGGAAAATGAAAAATCTTCATCCATGAAGGTAGTTAATCAATGCATCATGGGTGATGTTATCATTTTTAATATAAAAGGTGAATAGAAGAGATTTTATCAAGGATATTACTTTTAAAAAATAAAATTATTATATAAATATATGATACTATAGTTACCATGATACTTTGTATAAGGGGTGAGGGGAAAAAAAGAAAATAAAATAAAATAAAATATAAAGGGGGATTTTACCTCTTGAATATTTTCTCCTTGGGAACTTCATTAAGACACTTGGGTTGGTATTTTGGTAAGACCAGTAGGTATTAAATTTTTTTAAGAGAATTAGTAAGGTAATTTGGAATAATTTAGACAAGTTTTAATGGTTATAAGTTTTGAGGAGAAGAGGTGATGAGGTGTGGAATTCATAGGGGGGAGAGGGGTGTTTTTTGATTATTTTGTTCATTTTTTTTTGTTTTTACTCAATAATACCACTAGTGCTTATTATTGAGGTTAAGTATAGTAATTAGTTCATTTTATTTATAACTAATGGGTTATTTCATCATAAATTACCCTAAAAATTCATTTATTTGTCATAAAATGTTATATGCCGTAAATTGTTGTGTTTCACTTTTCAACAAAAATTCAATTATTTTCGAAAAATCCCAAATATTCACCATAACCATTTTGTGATGTGAATATTTCCATAATGTGAATAATTTTATGAAAATAATTTTTTAAATTATGATAAATATAATTTCTAATTAAAATATTCATTTATTTGAAAAATTATTACTTTTAATATTATAGTTGAATTATTACTCTTTGAAAAAATAATTATGGTCTCATAAAATTATATTATAATTGTAATAAAATATATTTATATTCATTTATCAATATATTTTATGAAAACGAATACTATTTTAAATAAATATATTAATTAAAAAAATTTGAATAAATATATACGTTTTACAAAAATCACCAACACTTATTTTATCATTTTCAAAACATTTATTTACTTATTCCATTGTATAAAAATATCATATATTCATTTTTAATATACCTTAGTTTTATTTATACTTTTATAGATGATTTTTATTATTATAATGTAAAAATTACTATTCCTAATGATCATGTTAATATTTAACAGTATATAATGGTTCATCTATGTTTTTTTGTTTCATAAAATGTAAGCTATCGAGTCAGTTGAATTTATGTAAGATGATACGTACCCTAAAATATTAGGGTGTTGTATTCTTCTCACAATCAAAAATGTTATCCTTGAAATTTTAAAGGAATATTTCCTTCTAAACAAATAAGGGTGCTTTATCTTCCTAACATCCACAGGTTCCCATGTTTCTTCTTCCATTTTATGGTTTCTCTAACTAACTTTTACCCTCTGAGTCATCTGATTTATCAATTATTACTCTCTAGTGCCAAGAATCTAGATAGGATCTTCGCAATTATCCAAATACGGTTCTATTTCTATTTATTTATAGGTGGGAATAAGCATTGGGATTGGCATGTAATTCTTAAATAATGATATGTGGAACACATCTTAAACTTTGGAGAGACTTGGTGGCATTGCTAATGAGTAAGATAAATATTCAATTCTCTCAAGAATTTGAATTGTTCTGATGTACCAAGGGCTCGGTTTCTATTAATTACTAATCCTTATGAAATCCCTCCAGGGATATACTATAAAAAAGAAATGATATCCCACTTGAAATTCGAAATCCTTTCTCTGGTTGTCATCATAACTCATTTTCCTACTTTGAGATGGTTTAATATAATCCTAAACAGTATTTACATTTATCATTTTCTCTTCAATAAGTTCTGGAGCCATATGTTTCCTTTCACTAACTTCATCCTGACAGGTTAAAGTGTGACATCTTTTTCCATATAATTCATCATATGGTTCCATTTTATTTCTAGAATCGAAACTATTATTTTAGTAAAACTCTCCCAAAGTAAAATACTAATCCCACATAACTTGAAAGTCAATTGAGAAATATCTCAACATCTCTCCCAATGTTTGAAGAGTCTGTTTATACTATCATTCTCATTGATGTTGATAATTTGTACTCAAATTAACTTCATCATCCAACTCCATTTGAAAAAGCTTCTAGAAATTTGATTTAAAACAGGGATCTCAGTCAGACACAATAGAAATAGGTGCACCATGAAGTATTATAACAACATTAATATAAATTCTTTCTAAGCGCGGAAGATTTAAATCATCTCTTATAAAAATAAAATTTGTTGATTTTGTAAGGCGCACAATAATAACCCATATAGTGTCATTCTTTCTGGGAGTCATTGGTAACCTAATGATGAATTACATCGTAATGTCATCCCACTTCAACATACATATAGGTTTATATTTCATGACTTCTGTAGGATTTTGTGTCTCATCATTCACTTATTGATAAACTAGACAACTCAACACATAGTCATCAATTTCCTACTTCATATTATCCCTCCAAAAATGTTCATTTAGATCTCAATAAATCGTGACACTACCAGAGTTTATAGAGAAATTTGCGCAATGAGAATTATTTAATAGTTCCATTATTATCTCAGGTATTGACAGAATACATAACCTCTTTCCAAATTTCATAATTTCATCCTCGTAAATGAAGATTTTCCAACTTCCATCAATAATAGAAGTAATTCCCTTTAGAGATTTCTTATCATTAGATTGAGAGATTTTTTTCTTTTCCATTAAATATGGTTTCACAATCCTATGAAAAACGATTGATGTTTCTCCTTCCTTAATAATTCCCATATCTATATTTATTAAATCTATAAACATAGGATCTTTCTCCATCTTCATTTGAGTCATAAGTCCAATATCTCTATCACTTAATGCATCTGTTACATTACTTTCTTTTCCTAGGTGGTAGTGTATTGAACAATAAAAATCTTTAAGTAACACGAGCCATCATATTTGCTTCAAGTTGAGTTCTCTATATCTAAATATATATTTAAAACTCTTGTGATCCACATATATCTCACAAATTTCCCAATAAAGATAATTTTTTCGTATCTTCAGAGTAGATATTGAGGCTTATAACTCTGAATCATGTGTTTGATAATTTTGATTATAAATATTCAACTCCCTTGATGCATATTTAATAAAATTATCATATTACATAAGGACTCAACCCAATCCTATATTTGATGCATCAGTGTATATCATAATCCCATCATTTCCTGACAGTAGAGTAAAAATAAGAGAATTTTCTAATGTTTTCTTGAATTATTCAAAAACTTTCTACCCATTATTTTTTCTATATGAACTTAACACCTTTACATGTGAGTTTGGTTATCAAGTTATCCAACCAGGAAAAATTCCAAACAAAACATTGATAGTGACCTTATTTACCAATAAAACTATATTTTGTGGTTATATTCATTGGAATAGGTCATTCCTATATTTCCTTTGCCTTTAAAAGATCTAATGATATTCCATCCTTAGAGACAATATGGGAAAGAGAAAAAAATTCTAGAAGCTAGAATTCACACATGCTAAATTTAACATATAATTATTTCCTTATGAGTGTCTCAAGAATGATACTCAATGGATTCCCATGGTCATTATACTTTTTTAGAATATACCAAAATATCACCAATGAATACCACAAAAAAATAATCATGATTTTCATTTAATATTCATGTCAACATATCCATAAAAACAAAGGGTGCATTAGTCAATGCAAATAGCATTCCTGTAAACTCATAATTTCTATACCTCATCTAAAAATTTGTCTTTGAAATGTATTCCTTCATTAATGACAATTGATTATACCCATAATGAAGTTAAATCTTTAAAAAATATTTATCTTCATGATATTGATCAAATAAATCGAAAATACATGGAATGTGATTATTATTATTTATTTAAATAGCATTTATTTCTCCATAAACAATGTACAGCCTCATAGATGCATCATTATTCATAACATACAGAATTGGGGGTCCCCGTAAAGAAACCCTTGGGAGAATAAATCCATTATTACTCAAATTATCTATTTTTTTATTTAACTCTACTAGTTCCATAATGTTCATTATATAATGACTATTTGATATTGGTATTTTATCAGGGATTAAATAAATGGTAAAATTAAGTATATACTCAGGGGAGTGTCTGGAAAATAACTCAAACATACATCAAAATATTCCTGTATAATTGGTACATACTCAACCTGAATATTATGTTCCTCATTCGTAGATGTTATTTTCTTTTCCTCCAAAATAATTTCATTCTATAGACCTATTAGGGGTGGATCTCAAAAAACAAATGACAAAATTTATACTCTAAATATAAGGAATTCAATATCTTCCTCAAAAATCATACTTTCCATCTTATTGAAAAATATTTTCACATCATATTTTAAAAATAAAATCCAAAAAGAGGAATAGATAAAAATAAAACATATTTATAATGATAAGTTTAGTAAATAACATACATTTATGTGTTATAATAGGGATTTCATGACACTTTTTTGTTGAAATGAGACTTCCCTTAAGATATTTTATTGAAAACTCCCGTACTAAATCAATAGGGAAATGTAAAATTTTCTTGGAAAACTAAGTATATATAAAATATTTTGATGATCTAGAGTCAAATAAATCATTGTATATATTTTGGATATGATTAATGTACCTTCCAACACATTATTGGGTACTTCTAATTCTGTGGTAGTGATCAGATAATCTTGGAAATATTTCTATCACCCCTTCTATGGTGGATTCTTTTGAAACATGGGACATCAGTTTTAATATTATCCCATTTAATTATAGTTAAATCATTTAACATCATTTATTTTCTTCACCTTGAATTCATTATCTCAATGACCCATTTTTCCATACTTCTAAAAAACTTTGATGTCTTTCAATAATTTCTCAGGATGATTCCTTACACAATTTTCTCATAATTGTAATTTCTTTATTTCCCTATTCATATTTGATGCTTTAAATTTCTCATTATTATCAAAAGACTTATTCTTCTCTTAATTTCACTTGAACATATAGGATCTATAAAATTTATTCTCCATTTTTGTGGCCCTCCATACTATTTCATCGTATAATTAAAATTATTTAGAAGCTAGTTCACTTCAGATATATGGCTTAAGACCTTCAAAGAATTGATTAATCTTGTTTTATAAATCATGTATATAATATGTAAAATATTTGTCTAGTCTTGTAAATGTAGCCACATACTCTAGAACGCACACTTCTTCTGTTTTCTTTAATCAAAAGAATTTTCACTTCATTTTTGTTTGTTTCTCATGGGGGAAATATTTTTATTATAACTTTTCTTTAAAAACATTCCATGTATTCTATTTTATCCTCATACTTAGTATTCTAGATCAATGACCACCATTTATTAGAATCTTCTATGAGAAAATATACCGCTATAAATACCATTTCCCTTTCATCACATCCCAATTCCAAAAATATATTTTCAATAAAATTGACCATTTTCTTCGCTACCACTCGATTAGTAGTCTTACTAAATGATGGGAGAATCTTCCGCACGAAATAATCCAACATAGGTGTAGTATAGTTATAATTCATAACCTGAGTATGTTTTCCTAATATGTTCATGGTCTTTTCTGCTCCAAAACCAATTAATTTGACTTGATATATGGATATATATCTACATTGTTTACTTGTATTGATACCCTTTCGCCCATTAGGAACCATCACTAAATAATGTTTCACACATAGTTAGCTCATATCATCATGAGTATTGATAAAAAATAAAAAAAATAAAAAATTATTATAATTCTCATGTTTATTTAACATCTAGTTCCAAGGTATCCACTAAACCTACACTGGAACCATCTATAAGAACCCCAAACCTAGTAGCCCATATTCGGTGGTTATTTTAATATAATTTTATATATAACATATCTCACATCACTAGGATTTATTAGTTTGTAGACATGGATAACTAAATACATACATGGTTTTCTTATTACTTTTAAAATTAAACATGGACCATAAAAAATAAAAATAAGCTACTTCTTTGACACTTAATCAAATACATCATCTTTAAAACCTGGTGAAGGAAAATAAATAAATGTGTGATCTCAAATTATTATTAAGGGATACATATAGATGAAACATTAATCAATAATTAGTAAAGCGTAATATATAAAGGATAATAAAGAAGGAAATGTTAACAAATGAAAACCACATGTCCTTTTATCAATAAATTTAGAATGAAAATGAATATATATATTTTTTCATAGTTAGGATCTCAGGGATGGTAATAACTAAATACTAAATTAATAAAATGATTAATTATTTGACTTCATGTATTTGAAACAGGAACCACTAACATCAATAACTTTCACAAGATGGTTTAATTTTGTTGGTAGAAAAATCATCAGATTCTAATTTGAAAAAAACATGAAGGTTTTATTGCCAACTAATTTTCCTCATGAGACCAATCGATGCATAGAGGGGATAAATAATTCTAAGTCACACCCATCACTATATGTCCAAAGATTTATTCATAAATATATTTAATTCATGAACAATATTCCTTATCAAAATATCTGTATTTATTTAGAGATATTGATTTATCAATATTTTTTCAGTTAAAATAATATTCAGATTAAAAAATGTATGTAAAAATGGTATATGATTTAGGAAATACTAATATTAATAATATTAATTATGTTGATATTTAAAAGAAATATAATTCAAATGAAAAAGTATCTAAACGGGTTAGTAGATACAACACATAAAAATGATTAGGTACACATTAAAAAATATTTATCAATGAAGTAAAAATTGAGATGAAACCTTATCAAAAATAATTTTATGAATAAACTTATCCTAACATAATCAGTGAAATAAAATTTTAACCTAATGAATGAAATTGAGGTAAGAAATCCATTACCACTTATAATTAATCAAATTGTATGCCCCATAAAATTAATTATCATAAAATGAAATATTTAATACCATGAAGATAAATTGATTCATTATATAATATATCAAAATTCTTTATACATACACTAAAAAAAATAAGTGTTGAATTAGGAATTTCTCAAAGAAATAAAAGTAAGATAAGAAACCCCATGCCATATGTCTGAAAGTGTTCCTCACTTGTACTTGATGTAATGGATAATAAAACTAGATTAATTAGTTACTTAATTAAGAACCTATTAAAAATGAATTTTATTTTTTATAATTTTATTAAGTTCATTTAAGTTCATTTTGGTGAGTTATAATGGTTGATTTCTTTGTTTTGGGATTGTTTATTTCATTATTTTCGAGTCATTTAACTTCTGTATAAATAAGAACGTTCTTGTCAAATGGGAATAACTTATCCATAAGTGAAATTATTTACTATTAAGGGATCTTCCATAATATTAAATGTCCTTATATATCATCTCTTTTTTTTTGTATTAGTATGAATCATTATATAAAACATTGATGAAAATGTCTTAATTTATTTTGGAGGTTTTTACAACTATCCCAAACTTGTGGAATTTTATTTAATATTTTGTTTATATATTGGTTCCAGAAAAAGATATAACTTATAATATTTTTATTAAAATATTATGTCACCATATTAAAGTTTTTATGAAAAGTCTTGAAGGCGTTAATGTAAAATGAAAACTCATTATCCACGAAAGCAGTGAATCGACACAACACAGATGATGTTTTAATTTTTAAAATAAAAGAAGAAGAGAATAGGTATAATGATGGATAATATATTAATATAATAAAATTACAGTATATATATGATTTTGGAGCTATCAATCAAATTTATATAAGTTGATGTGAGGATATATAAAAATAAAACAAAATTAAAGAGAAAGAAGTAAGATTTTACCTCTTGAATATTGTCCCCTTGGAAACTTCTTTAAGACACCTGGATTTTGTCATTCTGTAAGAACATATGGTATTAGACCAGGGGAAGAGTCTGGGAAAAGAAAATTTTAATTATTTAGATAGGATTCAAGTCATATTAGTTGTATGTAGAAGGGGTGGTGAGGGGTGATATTTATTTTTGAGGAGAGGGCTGTTTTTTTATAATTTTTTTCATTTTTTTGTTATTTTAGCTCAAAACTATCAATAGTGCAGATTTTTATGAATAAGTATACTAAATTGACCATGTGAGTTCTAAATAATGGGTTCCTACATCATGCATGACCAAAAAAATCATGTATTTGGCTAAGTGTGTTTAATACAGTAAATTAATGTATTTAACAATTTATAAAAAACCTACTATTTGGAAAATATCCCAAAAATTCACCTATCCATTTTTCTAAATTTAAATTCCAAGATTGGAATCTTATTTAATAAAATAATTTTATAATTAGTAGAAATTTATTTTCTAATTAAAATCTTCATTTATTATAAAAAATAACGGCTTTAATATTATAACTCATATTACAACACATTGAAAATTTAGTTATGGTCATATAAAATTATCACATAATTATAATAAAAAAATATTAATTTATGAATAAATTTTATAAAAATGTATTTTCTATTAAAACATTATATTAATTTTAAAATTGTAAATATACATTTACATTTGAAAAAAAATACAAACACTTAATTTATCATTTCTAAAACATTAATTTACTTATTTAATGAATTAAATATATCATTTATTAATTAATGAGATAAATAGATTTTATTTATACATTCATAGGTAAGGCTATTATTCTAATGTTCACATTACTATTCTTAACGATCACATTGTTCCAATGGTCATGTTAATATTTTATAGTATATCACAATTTGTTTAAGTATGGTGTTACATGCAACGTAAGCTGTTTAATATATAGAATTTATATAAGAAGATACATATCATAAAATATGTCAGTGTTATATGTTGGACCGGAAAAAGTGATGGCAAGAGGGGGGGTGAATTGCCTTTTAAAAAATAATTAACAATTTAAAACAAAGTTAAAGCGCAGCAGAAATAAAAGAGGCAAGACACAAAACTTGATAACGGAGTTCGGCTTAAACCCAAGCCTACGTCTCCGCTCCCAACTCAACAGTTGAGATATTTACTACCGCTTTCTTTTTAATGGTTTTAGCAAGAAACCCACTAGAATTTAAGGTTAGTCTAGAACCTATTACAGCTTGCTTTTAATGGTTATGTAAGAACCCACTTGCTTTCAATGGTTGAGAAAGAACCCACTAGCCTTCTTACAGGTGAAGGCTAGCTCACCTATGACTCAAGCCTTTTTAAAGGGAAGGCTTGACTAACCTCTTCACACCTTGAAGGTGGTGTGAAAACCCAAAGAAGAGAGGATGAGATAAATGAGGGGTTTGTAGGCACAAACCCAAAATAAAGCTCAAAATGATAAAACGATAAAAACCGTAATGGGAGAAGTCTTGGGAGCCAATGGATTGATTGGAGTTGATGAAGAGCGCTACCAAGCTTCTTTGATGGTGCTCCTTGGATGTGGAAGTGAGTTGGAGCAAGTGGGGGTTCCTTGAAGCAATCTGCTGGAGGTTCGCCAAATGATGGAAAAATGTTCCCGTGGGATTCCGTACGTTTCCGGGGCTTCCTAGTCCTTTGTTTATAGAGGGGGAACCCTCAAATGGCCTTTGGGAGTCTTCGGAGCCGTTGGAGAGCCATTCGGAGCCTTTGGGGGGCAAGTGGACAAGTCTGGTCAAAGCCCAACGGCTAGTTTGACTGGCTCCACCGGTTGACCGGTGCTAGGCCACCGGTTGGCCGGTGCTTGTAAAATGGAGAGGCCTTCGGGCTCAGGCACCACCGGCTGGCCGGTGAGGAGGCCACCGGTTGGCCGGTGCTGAGGCAGTAGCTGACCCATTCTGTCTGGGTTCCACCGGCTGGCCGGTGGTGGGACACCGGTTGGCCGGTGGTCTGGACAGAAATGATGCCATCTGTCCAGGCTCTATCGACTGGCCGGTGGGCATCCACCGGTTGGCCGGTGGACTGAAAATCAGTCCACTTTTGGTTCTTCTTGGCCCAATTCCTTGGCAACCTTTTTCCTATCAACAAAAACACTTAAAACAAGATTAGATAAAAAAGAGAGTGATTGTGATCATGAAAATTAAACCACGAGGGGTACGAGAGGTACAACAATCTCCCCCTATTTTGATGATTTCAATCACCAAAACGATCAATGTAAAAGATTGAAATGTGAGGCATGCTTTAAAAGATAAAACAAAGTAAAGAAAAGCATGAGAGAAATATTTCCCCCAATCAACCAAGAATTTCTCCCCCTTTGTGATTATCAAAATAGCACGGGGCATAAAACTTGATTGAGGGAAAGGTTTTTAAAACAAGATAGAGTTTTGAAGCCAATTGAAATTTTTGAGATTTGAATTGAAAGTTTTGAAATAAAAGTTTTGAATTGAAAGTTTTGAAATAAAAGTTTGAAATTGAAAATTTTGAATATAAAGCAAAAAGGCTTAAACGAACCTAACTCCCCCTAAATAAAAACAACAAATCACTGGGGAGTGGTTTTTGAAACCGAGACAAATTTTGGCCCGGTGAGACTCACTAAAAGGGATTTTTCAATCCACACTTGTCTAGTGGCGGGTCTTCTACTATAAAATTCATCGTTAAAGAAAATAGTTTTGGGCCCTCCATACCGGGCATTTTTGCAATCGCACTCATAAATTAAGTGCCCGGGTTTTTTGCAATAATTACAAAATTTAAATTGGGAGATCCCCCTAACAAAAATAGTTGGAGCATGGGAAGAGGAAGCTTTCTTGGAATAGCCAAGCCCTTGGGTGGTTCTAGATACGCATTGGGAACCTAGTAATTTGGTCAGATTTTGTTCCCCTTGGGTGAACTTGGCAAGAGATTCCCTTAAATCTTTGATTGTTAATTCCATAGAATCAACATCGGGAAGGTTTTGGACTTTGAGGGACAACTCCTCCTTTTCTTTGAGAAGTTGTTCCTTTTCAGAAGAAAGTTTTTTGAAATTATTTTTTAAAGAAATGAATTTGGAAGAAAGTTCGTGAAAACCTTCCTCCAATTGATCTCTAGCATGTTGGAGATCCTCGTAAGATAAATGATTGAAAGAATTGGAAGAACAAGAGGAAGAGGAGTCGGAAGATGTTACCTCATGAAATGCCATTAGGCATTTTTTACCGTTGTCACTTGAGGAGGAGGAGGAGGAGGATGTGGAGCTATCACTCCATGTGGCCTTGAATGCCTTTTTCTTTTCCTTGTGCTTGGCCTTTTTCTTGTAGAGTGGACAATCGGGCTTGTAATGTCCTTTCTTGCCACACCCATAGCATGTTACCTCGGGCTCGGATTTTTCGTTGGGTTGAGCCTTGCGGGATTTCTTCTTTTTGTTCTTCTTCATGAACTTGTGCATTTTGCGGTCAAGATTCTCCATTTCTGAATCGCCGCTTGAATAGGAGGACGATGAGGAGGAGGAGCTTTCTTCTTGTTGAACTTTGAAGGCGATGTTCTTTGGAACTTTGATCGGTTTTCCTTCCTTTTCAGCTTGCCTCCTCATGGTGATCTCGTAGGTCATTAGGGATCCGATGAGCTCTTCGACCGGCATGTTCTTGATGTCTTTTTCTTCTTGAATTGTCGTCACCTTCGGTGCCCATGAGCTTGGTAAGATCCAAAGGATCTTCTTGACCATCGTCTCTGCAGAAACATCATCTCCAAGAGACTTTCTACCATTGCAAACGTCAATAAAACGAGTAAACATTTCAGAAATTGATTCGTGTGGGTGCATGGTGAAACTTTCAAAATCTTGTCGATACATGTCCAATCGAGTATCCTTAACTTTGTTGGTCCCCTCATGGGTAACCTCCAAAAGTTTCCAGATTTCATGAGATGAGGTGCATGTGGAAACTCGATTGAATTCATTACGATCAAGGCCGCAATGAAGAGCGTTCATGGCTTTTCCATCAAGCTCGAAATTTTTAATATCGGCTTGAGTCCATTTGGATTCATCGGGAGAAGAAAGAGAATAACCATGCATGACAATTTTATAAATGGGATAACCTATACTTCTAAGAAAAGTGGTCATGCGGGTTTTCCAATAAGTGTAGTCGGTTCCATCAAAGAATGGAGCACGACCCAAAGAATATCCTTCGGGGGCGAAAGAAGTTGAAGCCATCACAATGGATCTTGAATTTGAAACCGGTTAGGGTATTACTCAAATTTTTCCTATGATACCAATTGTTGGACCGGAAAAAGTGATGGAAAGAGGGGGGTGAATTGCCTTTTAAAAAATAATTAACAATTTAAAACAAAGTTAAAGCGTAGCGGAAATAAAAGAGGCAAGAAACAAAACTTGATAACGGAGTTCGGCTTAAACTCAAGCCTACGTCTCCGCTCCCAACTCAACAGTTGAGAGATTTACTACCGCTTGATTTTTAATGGTTTTAGCAAGAAACCCACTAGACTTTAAGGTTATTCTAGAACCTATTACAGCTTGCTTTTAATGGTTATGCAAGAACCCACTTGCTTTCAATGGTTGAGCAAGAACCCACTAGCCTTCTTACAAGTGAAGGCTAGATCACCTATGACTCAAACCTTTTTAAAGGGAAGGCTTGACTAACCTCTTCACACCTTGAAGGTGGTGTGATAACCCAAAGAAGAGAGGATGAGAGAAATGAGGGGTTTGTAGGCACAAACCCAAAATAAAGCTCAAAATGATAAAACGATAAAAACCGTAATGGGAGAAGTCTTGGGCGACAATGGATTGATTGGAGTTGGTGAAGAGCGCTCCCAAGCTTCTTTGATGGTGCTCCTTGGATGTGGAAGTGAGTTGGAGCAAGTGGGGGTTCCTTGAAGCAATCCGCCGGAGGTTCGCCAAATGATGGAAAAATGTTCCCGTGGGCTTCTGTACGTTTCTGGGGCTTCCTAGTCCATTATTTATAGAGGGGGAACCCTCAAATGGCCTTTGGGAGTCTTCGGAGCCGTTGGAGAGGCCTTCGGAGCCGTTGGGGGGCAAGTGGACAAGTCTGGTCAAAGCCCAACGGCTAGTTTGACTGGCTCCACCGGCTGACTGGTGCTAGGCCACCGGTTGGCCGGTGCTTGTAAAATGGAGAGGCCTTTGGGCTCAGGCACCGCCGGCTGGCCGGTGAGGAGGCCACCGGTTGGCCGGTGCTGAGGCAGTAGCTGACCCATTCTGTCTGGGTTCCACCGGCTGGCCGGTGGTGGGACACCGGTTGGCCGGTGGTCTGGACAGAAATGATGCCTTCTGTCCAGGCTCCATCGGCTGGCCGGTGGGCATCCACCGGTTGGCCGTTGGACTGAAAATCAGTCCACTTTTGGTTCTTCTTAGCCCAATTCCTTGGCAACCTTTTGCCTATCAACAAAAACACTTAAAACAAGATTAGATAAAAAAGAGAGTGATTGTGATCATGAAAATTAAACCACGAGGGGTACGAGAGGTAAAACATTATATTCCTAAGATACATATAATAGGATGATGGAAACTATATTTTTATTTGAGTAAAAATTTTCTTCAGGGATAACAGTAAATGTTTTCATTCCCACCTTTGGGAGGTTGTATCATGTCTTAGATGAATTTCAATGGTCTGAGACCCCTCATAGGACTTACAAACAAGTTTAATTTCTATGTTCACATCAACGACTATATCTCAAGGAACAATGTCTTGGATCCTCACTGTACTCCCACACCAAAACTATAAGATAATGAAACTGTGTGACTAGTAAACATGAATGCTCAATATTTTACCAACTCATGAGGGAAAAATTAAAATTCATAATTAATCTCAATAAAGCTATCATTGTCACATTGGTGATTGAATAAAATAGTTCAAATGATTAAATTTTATATAAACTAGTGATCTAAGGATGTATTGTTCTTTACAATATTTTACGGGTTACATATCTAGGAAAAAAATTCATACATGCTCAGACTCCAATAATATAGTATACTAGTTGTGATCCATTATTTTTATTTAAAAATTCATGTGTAGAAGCATCTAATATTCCTATAAAAAATTTCATGATGTTGATGTGTATAGATAGGACCCAAATTAATCTTCCACAATTTATTCATATGATTGAATGGAATCTCTGTTATACTATTCTATAGGATAAGATTTACCCATACACGGTATCGAGGGGCCATTTTGTGGAAAAATATACATCTTTATTAATTGTAAATGGGGTTCATGGAGTGTTTACCAACCAAATCACATAAGAGGAGGACCCCTTTATTTCCTAATTCTTTAATCTGGTTCCAATTGTATCCTCATTAGTCATGTAGTTCTTATAAATAACTAATCACATCCAAAAATACATTATGATTCTGAAGTATGAAAAGAATCCTTATATATAATAATCTCCAATGAAAAACTTCCCATTTGATAGGGCCTTAAATAATATATATTCATTGATAACTCACACTTCACTTTCTTAAATGTGAAGAAAATGAGATAGGATCTGGCTAATTTTAATGGGCCGCATAACCGATTTCATTAACTTTAAAGGTTAATAATCTGTTATTAATCACATCCAAGTGGCCTAATCATATTTAGAGATACATGAATGGGATCACCAATACATTAAAAATTAAAATTGTTGGATGGAATCTATCATCTGAGACACCCAAGTTTTAAAGTATAGAACTAATAAGGATCTATCAATTTCGGAACTGTAAAACAAATATCATCATAGATAGAGGAAAATTTGGTTCATATATGCTATATAAGAGTACACCTTTGAAAAATATCAATCAAACACCAGGATACCTGATAAATAAATTAGGAACTTCTTATGCGGATTCAAGACCAGTAGATTTTATTTCATGTTTAGAGGACCTTTAAAATTCATTTAAAACCTCTCACCATATGATGTATACTTTTCTACTCTTTTCCAAATATAATTTATCATTGTTATTTTCATTATTTAAAACTTTTATAAATGATAATATGATAATATAATTGGTGGATGATCTCCATATTTTTTATAAATGAAAAGGATCCCTTTTTTATTTTTATTTATTTCTTATCCTTTATTTGATTTGGGTTATTGATTCATGATAATAGTTGAAACTAATAAGGAGTCACAAACTGATAAACAAACCCACTTGAACATTCTATATAAATAAACCATGTAAATGATGATCTATAAAATATATGAATCAGGGGTTTGTCTTGGACACATGTTTATGGATGAGTATAAGAAGGATGGATATAGTAGCATATTTTCCATCATCGGAAACTAGATTTAGTCTACATATAGATTGATAATTATTTACACCACAAAATTTATTCATGGATAGGTTTAGGGGGAAATATAGTGGTTTATGTCATGACCCATCCCAGAGGGTAATGTGTCTTGACTACCCTAATCCTACCTCTAATAGGATATGGGCTAGGGACTAGAATTGAGTAGGGATATCCCTCAAATGGGAAGAATTTACCAAAGTATCTGTAAACACACACACATCTCCAAGCCCAAAATGATGAAATGTAATAAAATATTTAAAAAAGGAATTCATACCACTAAGATAGAAACAATGGGGTACAACAATAGGAATTTGAAATTAAATAGGGCTAAAATACAAGCCCACCAAAAGGAGTCTTTCAAAGTGAATACACAAGTTCATGATACTCATACATAGAAAATATTGTCTGAATGGAGATTGTAGTATGGTTCTTTGAAGTCATAGGAGCACAAAATGGAAGTCTAATCCCTCTATGAACTACTTGGTCTTAGTACACCTAGATTATTGTCAATGTTTTGATCGTCTACACAAGACACAACATGTGCAGGCAAAGCCTGTATAGGGGTGAGAAAAACAATACTCAGTAGGATAGACTAAAACCATACGGAAATATCACTAATAAACACATGAATAAGAAAAAAATAAATATATTAAGTACACCACAAAATAATTACATGAAGTACACCACAAAGAAATACACAAAATACATTCAGATAACACAGGTGTAAGTCTAACGCATTATGATAATGATTTTCAATTATAGTCTACAAATCTCCCAGTTTTCATAACAAACATATCATCTATGGTTCATGGAGCATTGATGGATCATGTACCATCAATGGTGCATGTAGCTTCGATAGCACGCGGAGTGTTTATGGCACACGGGGTGTCGATGGCGCATGGAGTGTCGATGGAATACAGGGGGTTGATGGGGCACGCAGAATCGATGGTGCATGGATCATCGATGGCACATGGATCGTTAATAGCACATGGATCATAGATTGTTCATGTATCCCCCAAGTCACATTGTCACCAAGTTAGAGCCAGACACAAGGTTATGCTCATAGCACACTTGTTTTAGGAGAACTTACTCCCCATGCCATTAGGTCATAAACCAAATTCCAAAAAAACTCACTTAGATAACATGAAAAGGACTAACTAATTTCAAGGGTACCAATGTTGCAAACATAACCTAAAAAGGGCACCCAATTTGAATTTTATGACTATTTTTGTGAAAAAGTCCTACTCAGGCGTGGTCCGGGTCCGATTTGATCCATCAAACCCGACCTTACCCGATCTGGATGACCCAACCCAACTTGATCTTGTTCAGTCTAGGACACACCAACCTGGACCATGGTGTGGGCTGGTATACTCCATCGGATGCGGCTCGCCCAGGCCATTCCCCCTAGTCCCTCTATCCACCGTGATTGTATGGCTCCCCCAATGTTTCCTAGTCAATATGGAACTGTGCATCGTTTCACATGACTAGAACGCCTCCTCGGCCACATCATATGACCTCAACGCCACTACAGGTTCCTCCTACACATATTTTAGCCACATCCTAGGTCACCTCCATATCCTGCTTTTATGGCCTCTGGTCACCTCCTACAGCCCCTGCTGTTGCGGGCTTCCACACAGTCCTTCCTGGACTGCATCCTGCTGCTGCCACTGCTGGCTTGTTTCTACCTCATAAACCAACGTAACCATCCCCCATCCTCTACTCTCTACCCTCTTCACTGGTCCTCCCATTGGTGTCCTACCTTACGCAATAGCCTTACATCGTTTCATTGTGCCTCCGTAAGATTTCACCGTTCCCAAACCAGGACATGCTTTCGTCGCACCTCTATTATGTTTTCACGAGCTCAAATCCTTCAGTATCAAATTGATGCATCATGGATCTGGGTGCAATTATTGATCATTTGTGTAAGGGTTTCAAGGGTGAATAACACACGAAGACCATGATAGATTAAGAGGAAATATATAAAGCACATGAATGCCCAAATAATGGATCCTGGACTTGTTCGTGTCAGTCTTGATCTGTTCAGGTTAGAAGGTTTAATGAAGTACAACAACAGATAATCAACAAGATCTATCTCCATTTTTAAACCCAGTAACAATAATCCATCCCGCAAGAATGGTCAAACTATTGATCAACCTATTCATGGGTAGGTCTGCATTCATCATTTGAATCCAATAAGTTAAATGAAATCACAATGAGATCAAACACAATACCTTGAGGTTGGAATTGATCTTTGATGTAGGGTGAATTTGTGTCGTCATAGTTCATTGATCCATCTAATATGTGGTTCATCGATCTTGATTTTCAAATCCATCTACAATCTTTATTGAGAATGTTTCCTTCCATACCTCAGAGTAATTCCAGGGTTATGGTGATAACTCTGAATTCTTGACAAAGGTTTCATTAAAAAGATAAACTCTACTACGTCCAATAAAATATTTTTATTAAATTATCTTAATGACATTTATGTCCAAATTTTAAATTTTATAGTCGACCTGTGCTGATCGATGTTAGGACCCACCTATGGTAAAGTTTCTGCTCTGAACATAGTGGTTACCTTTGATTTTTGATTCGGTCACCCATTAAGAATTTACTTCCAAATTAAATAAAAAACTGCCTACACACTTTATTAAAAACATAATATTTCTCACTATATTGTTCTGGGAACATCAGTCTTTATAATATCATTTTGTCTCAGAACATGGTATCACAATTTTCCTAATTAATTTATAATAATAAAAAATGAAGAAAAAAATCTGAGTCATTACATTCTCCCCACCTTATGGATTTACATCTCCAAAATCCAAAACAAGGGAAACTCAAAAAAGAGATGAGGTTATAGAGCACGAATCTGACCCTCCCTCTCCTAATACCTCTTCTAGATATTCACATGCGGCCACTGAACATGCACTACAAAAATATATTTCCCATGAAGAATCTAGTTCTTCCAATCCTTGATCTCCACCAGGTACTTCAAAGAAGTCACCCCATCATCAATTTCCTGCTCACCCCAGTCGATGATGTGCGATGGATCATGAACATACCATCCCAACTATGACACATTGTATATATCATAAACCTAGTGAAACTATATGGGTAGAGCTTGGTGGTACTCTACCTCTCCAACTCTACGGAGAATCTATAAAGGGCATATGTATCTCGGAGATAACTTGTCACCCTGGCCAAATCTCCCCAATCTATGTCGAGGTGAGATATAAATGAACACATGGTCTACCTCAAAGAACTCAAAGGGACTCCATATCCCACTATTATATGACTTATTCCAACTCCATGAAATCCTCATCTACTCCTATATGATTGAAACCTTCTCATTGGTAGCCTAAAACAACTCTAGACCCATGAGTGTTGACTCTCTGGGGTCATTCTAGTAAAGCGGTAACCAGATTTTTCACCCATAAAAGACCTTAAATTGTGAAATACCAATGGTGGATTGATATCTATTGTTGTATGAAAACTACACTAATGGTAGGTGATCCCCCCAATAGCGGCCAAAGTCTAGGATGCAAGCATGTATCATGTCCTCAAGATCCTTAATTGTCTTCTCCGTCTAGTCATCCGTCTGGGGATTAAACATCATGATCATGCACAATTGGGTCTCAGATGCCTCTTATAATCTCTTCCATATCAAAGATATGAAACAATCATCATGATCTAAAACAATTGTCAGTGTAACTCTATGAAGCTGAACTATCTCCTTCATGTAGAGGCATACCAAGCTCTCTACTAAACTCTACTCATGGATTGGTATGAATTGGGATAACATGGTGAGTCGGTCAATGATAAAAGTGATGGTATCGTTCCCCATGGGCATGCATGATAAAACATTCAATAATTCCATTGATATACCATCCCATTTCCACTATGGCACCTCAAGGGGTTGGGTCAATCCCACTGAAACCTACTGCTCAGGCTTCACTTGCTGACAAGTAAGGAATTGTGAAATGAATTCTTCCACTTCCTTCTTCATCCCCAGCCACCATAACTGATGTTTGAGGTCTTCATACATCTTTGATGCACCCATATGTACCACCAAAGGGGATGTGTTGAACTACCTCATAACCTCTTCCTGTAATTCCACTGGTATAATTTTTCAGCCTCTTAAAATGACAACGTTCTCCCCTACTATAGAATATCCAGCTGGGGTATGCCCCATGGACAACTGAACATGTTGGGTCTCATAGTCGATATCAAAAATTTGTGCCTCCCAATCTCACTATAAGATTTGAGGGTTGACAACCATAGATAGGAGATAAGTTACTCCATCTATATCCATAAATGATATTTTAAATGTGACCAATTACTATGACACCTCCCTCAGTAACTACAAGATGGTTCTCCTTTTGAGAGTGTACACCACTATGTTCTCCTTCCCATGAGTATTTAAAATATCAAATTCATTGTACTTGAGGAACTATAGACATCTCCTTTATCTCAAGTTCAAATAATTTAGAGAGAATATATACTTGAGATTCTTGTGGTCAGAGTAGATATTAAACAACTCACCCATCAGGTAGTGCCACTACATGTTCAATATGAAAGCTACCACTACTAGATCAATATCATGGTTTGCATAGTTATGCATGTGATACCTCAACTGGCATGAACCATAGGTAATCAACCCTTTACCCTGCATCAGGACACAACCAATATTGTTCCTTGATGTATCGTATAACACTTCATACCCAACGACCTCCTTTTGTAGACTCAATATGGGAGCGCCCGTCAATATCTAGCTCAGCTCTTGGAAGCACTAATTTCACTTCTATGTCCACATGTAGTGCTTCCCTTCTATGTCAATGCCTTCAAGGGTTCTGCTACTATGTAAAATATGGGTAAAAACTTCTGATAGTACCCAGCCAAATCCAAGATACTATGTACCTCAATAACACTCTTGGTTAGCTCCCAAGTAAGAACCGCCTCAATCTTCACCAGATCTACTACAAATCTAGACTATGAAATGATGTTTCCTAGAAAGTGGAACTCTTGAATCCAAAATTGACACTTCGAGAGAATCTCATTATGTCAGTGCTATCAGAGTGTGTCTAGGACCATCCTGTAGTGTATTGTGTTCTCCTCCATAGATGTTGAGTACACAAGGATGTCATCATCAAGACCATGATAAACTGGTCTAAGTATGGCTAGAAATTTTATTCATGAGTCCCATGAACTCTTATGGGGAATTATTATTTCTAAAAGGAATTAACATGTATGAATAGTGTCCATACCAACATCTAAAGTATTCCTAATATACATCCTCATCCTGTAAACGATGTTGGTGATAGCCAAACCAAAGGTCAACCTTCGAGAACCACCTTGATCCCTTTAGCTGATCGAAGAGGTTTTTCATTATCAGTAGTGGATACTTGTTCTTTGTGGTAACCTAATTCAGGAATCATACATCCACGTATAACCTCAAGCATCTGTCTTCCTTCTTATCAAATAGAAATGTGGCAGCCCAGGGTGAAACACTTGGTCTCACGAAACCCTTCCTCTAAAAATCCTCTTGTTGTACCCTCATCTCATGATGCTTTGTAGGATCCATCTGATATGCAGAGTTAGATATTAGTTTTTTTCCAGGGAGAAAATAAATGAATAATTCAACCTGTCAGTGTAGAGTTAATTCATAGACATATTCAGGAAATACGTCCTCATTTTCCACCACCACTACAGGAAAATAGGGACTCATGTCGTCCACTATGTAGAGTTTCAGGTTGTCCAACTGATGTGTAATCGACCGCACCCTCCTATGTGTGAGTAATTCCTATTCTGCATGTGTTTTCCATTCATCTACAAAATAAAACTTGGTCCCATTACTATGGACACACCACACTCTGTGCCTAAAAAGTCAATATGCAAATGAACTGCGGATAATCAATCCATACTAGGAATCACACCCTAAGGCCTCGATGCTTTCACCAAAAGATCCCAACTGAAACTCTCTCCCCCTAGAGTAAGGGTAGATTATCATCACTAGTGTGTGATCATCATATATCCCCTCTTAGGAATCTCTAAGTTTATGGATCGTGTTAACGGTTCCACTAAAATCTCTAAGTCTCAAACAAGGATTGTGGCGAGAAAAGAGTGATTGGAAATTGTGTCTATCAAAACTGCAGCTATGGTGGAAAATACAAAAATTGTACCTCTAATAATATCTAGAGCACTGGGGTCATAAGACTCAATCACCTAATATTGTCATCATCCTTGTACACCAACTCCCTGAGACCGTGGTGGACCACTTAAGGGTGGTGGTGGTGGTACATGGATCCTCCACCCACCTCCTACTCCTATTTCATGTACACTACACTATGGAACACCCTATTACTGCCTTCTCCACTATCCCAGTGGTCCCTAGATCATCTCATAATCACTCATACAATGGGTTGTACAATCTATAGAGAGATTCCCCTAATCGTCGCACAAGTAACACAGCCTTTCCTTCAGTTGACTTCCTCGACCCTTGGATCCCCACATTTTTTATCATGTATCATAGGGTCATACCCTAGAGTGATTGACCTATTTTTGACTCTGTATCTACTATCATATACCTACCATTCAAGACTCATATGCCTAGTGCCTGCGGGTAGCTCTCACTGCTGGCGTCTTCTCTACCATAAATCTCTCCACTAAGAGGGCTCCTCCAATACCCTAATATATGTTGGGATTCTATAGGATACCTTGTATTCCTTGATATCCTAGTTTATCCCATGCTCAAAGGTCTAGGCCCTAAATAATGGGTCCCTCACCATATATGTGGGGTAGCGAGAGAGATTTGTAAATCTCACCGATTACTTCGCTATTGTCTGGCTGTCATACCAAAAATGCAAGAGATACTATATGTGCACTAAGATTTACATATCTGAAAAAGAAATCCTCCCTGATGAGGCTATTAAATCCTACCAAAGATAATGTTTTCTTGGCATGTATCTGGATCACTAAGCTCCACCATCTCCCCATTGATCCCCAAAGAAGGCTAGGGGCTTGAAATGTCATCTGATCGGAAGGCTTCCTCACAAGGCGGATGACACGTGTAATTAACTCTAACCAATACACATCTATTTGGTGGTCTATATCACCTATAATCCTCATAGTTCTCTGCCTCAGTAACTCATGAAATTCACTCAACCTACGTGCATTCTCCATCGTTAGTTCCAGTAGTAACTGCTACTCAACAGGTGGTGGGATCACTAGTATACCGCCTAGAGGTTTTATAACCGATATAGGGAGTATCTATAGTATGGGACCTCATATAGAAGCCTCATTACATGTTGTATCATCCTTGTCATCACAAAATGGAATCCTAGCTGTCTATTTGTGTTGAGGCATCTGAAAACAAATCAAGATGTACCATAGTCAAAAGTGTTTATCTGGTGAGCTGACTCAAGAAGGACATGAGGACACAAACAAATCCTATATGATGCATGTACCATTATATCCCCTGAAACCAGTGTTTTCTTGTAGAAATTCTAAAATCTGGTGTCAAAATTCCTTATGTATGGATATGTTGGCCGCCGCACCACCACTGGATTACCTGCCCGGAAAGTCAAAGTTGAAACACTTACTATTATTTACCCAAACCAAACTCACATAATCTTGGTTATTTAGGTAGGACCGGCCTCCTTTGACACCAATCTATCATAAACCATCCTATATGGGTCTATGTCATGACTACCCAATCCCATATTCGATAGGTCAGGGGCTAGAGATGAGCACTGAGTATGCATATACCACAAATGGGAGGGATTCTCCTAATTACCTGTACACACACACCCATCTCCGAGCCCAAAATTCTGAAATATAAAACACTAAGTAAACAAGCATGCATACAACTAAGATACCAACAACTAGGTATGAAAGTAGGAAACTGAAAGTAGGTAGGGATAAAATACAATACCCTCAAAAGAAAGAGTATTTCAAATTGAAAGCACAGGTTTATAATACTCATCTATAGAAAACCCTACCTGAAGGGTAGGTATAGGATAGATTCCTGGAGTTGTAGGAGTACAAAACACATCTATATGATCCATATAAACACCACCTAGTCTTATTATACATAGAAATCCATCAAATCACTGATCGTCTACACAAGACACGACACATGTGGGAAAATCCCATGTAGGGCTGAGTAAAAAAAACACTCAGCATGATATCAGAAAACTATAAAGGAATACAAATAATAATAAAAAAATTAGACCCCAAATAAATACACAAAGTACAAGGATTATCTATGGTGTACAGAGCATCAATTCTGGACAAAGAATCAATGGTGCATGGAGAATCAATGGTGCATGGAGCATCGATGTTTCTCAGAGCATCGATGGCGTGCGGAGCGTCGATCGCACGTGGATTGTTGATGGTGCACAGAGCATTGATACAACATGGATAATCGATGGAGTACGGAGCATCGATGGTGTTGGAGCATTAATGGTTCGTGCAGTCCACAAATCATATAGTCACCAAGTCACAGCCGCATGATTTTGCTCGTACCATGCTTGTTTTGGGAGAACCTATTCTTAAATCCATTAAGTAATAAATCAAATTAAAAAAACTCACATAGAACATATCAAAAGGTCCTACTATCCATAAGGTTCCCAACACCGCAAATGTCTCATCAAATGGACACAGAGTTTGAATGTAAGGGATATTTTTTTGAAAAAGACTGACTCAGGTCCGATCCGACCCATCATACCAGACCAGACCCAACACGGTCTGGTTTGGTCATACCCAAACCAGAATGGCCCTCTTTTCTTGGGACTCTAGGAACGTTCTTCTAATAATTCCATCTAGTAGGACCGTTTGAGCATTCTAGCTACACTAGTTTAGCCCACGCTGAGGTCCAGTTTCCTCCACCTGATGCGGCCCACCCTAGTTGTGCCCCCCTAGTCCATGCAGTCCTCCCAGACTATGTGGACCCCACCATTTCATCCAGTCAACAGAAAATCATTCCACATTTTATGCAGCTAGCCCACCTCCTCTGTCGGTTCATGCGGCCTCACCGCTACTACGGGTTCCTCTGACGTGAATATGAGCTCTGTCATTGCTCACTATCGTGGCCTCCTGTCGTGGAATCCGGTCACCTCCTGCCAACCTTTCAACTGCGGGCTTCCATACAGTCCAATCTAGACTGCATCCTAATACCAGCATCTAATGTCCTAACATCAGCTCATTTTCGCCTCATACTCCCCCAGATCCGACCCTCACCGGCTTCATCCTACCATCGTTGTCGGTCATCCCACTAGACGCTTACCCTATATTGTGGCCTTGTGCTACCATAATCCTCTATATCACTCAAACCATTCCATTAATTCATCGCACCTCCTCTATTCTGTCGCATGGTCTAATCCTTTGGTCTTGGATCACTGCACCATGGATTGGGGCAGACAGATCGATCATTCATATAAGGGTTTCAAGTTAGAAGAACGCACGAAGAATGTGATAGATTTAGGGGGAATAGATAAATCACAAAAACAACCAAATAATGGATCTTTTACTAATTCATGTTGACCTTGATAATTTCTTGTTAAAATGATTAACAAATAACAACAACATATAATGAAAATGATTTATCTCTGTTTTTAAACCCCAAAACAATTATCCATCATGCAAGAATTGTCGAACTGTGGATCAACCTGTTCGTGGGTTGGTCTGTGTTCATTGTATGAATCCAAGAATGGAAGTAAATCATAAATATATCAAACACCATACATCTAGGTTTGGATCTATCATTGACGAAGGTTAAGGTTTTTTCGTCGTCATTTGTCGATTCATTGAATCCAAGGTTTGTTGATCGTGATTTTCCCATTCATCGATATTCATCGTCAAGAGGGTTTCCTTCCATTTGTCATAAGAATTGTAGGGTTATGATGATAAAAATGAATTATTGAAAATGGTTTCAATAGAAATAAAAACTATGTTGCGTCCAATAAAATATTTTTATTAAATTATTTTAATAACCATTACATCCAAATTCTAACATTCATAATCAACCCACAATAGTCGATGTTAGGCCTCAACTAAGGTAAATTCACTACTCTGAATGAAACTGTTCCCTTAGATTTTTTATCCATGATTTTATTTGTAATTTATTCCTGATTTAAAGAAAAACTACATGTGCACTTTTTAAAAAACATAAACCTTTTCATCGTATTGTTCTTGGAACACTAGGCCTCTGAATCTCGCGTCATCTCAACACCTGGTCTCAGAATTTTCCCAATTAATTTATAAAAATAATACTACAAAAAATCTGAGACATTACAACGTATACATAGTCACTATACTTTATAGTTATTCCATTTAGATATGGATAATGATTTATTCTTAGAAATGTGCTCATGGATGAGTATTGGGGGACTGATCATTTTTCACTAAAGTTAGTCCACCTAAATTTGGGGAAATGATGGATTATAATGATGGAGATCACAAAAGGGTATGTTGTAATAAATACAGTAATATATGTGATGGCTTGGACTCCCTAAAACTATATCTTTATGAATTTTTAATAGATCAATAAAACCAATGTATGAGGGGTGAAGATAGATGCTCCAATTTCTTCCAAGGTTGATAAACCTAGGGGTTTAAGTTAAAATTATATTAGGATAATTTGGTAAACTTCAAAAGAAATTATTTATTTTTACCTTGAACCTGTATTTTTTATTAATCCACAATTGTGGGAGATATAACGATTTTGGACTCATCTTTATTTGGTGTAGATTTATGGGTTTTAATAATGATAATTTTTCACCATTTTTTCTCTTTTTAGATTCCAATGTTTTACTAGGCCTTCCATGGTACATGCCTAGAAAGAAAATATTCAATGTTTTCTCAAGTGTTCAGTTATGGGTTTTTAACCTAGTGAGTTATAAATCTCCTTCCTTATTTGATTTATGTTCTTGAAATAATGGCCGATATATCAAGTGTTTTTTATCAGGAATCCTTGACCTAAACAAATACAAATGAGGATATATTCAAAGAAACACTCAAAATTCAAACCCAATATGAATGAAGAGACTAAAGTATTGAATATTGACAACCATGAGGGGTTGTAAATGCAGTTTAAGGTCATGGTGGTTGGATCATCATGAAATTTTATTTAGTGGGACATAAGGATGACCAGAAAAGGTTACATTAAAGGTTTTCATATTTGGATATTTAAAATTGGTATAATTCATAAATGTTTAATATCAAAAGTTTTAGAATATAATTAAACTAGTTAATAATGGAATGTTTGAATAAGTACATGTGATATTTTATTAAGGATATGGTGATATAGAATAGGTATGTAGGGGATAAATATACTCCACATTAAAATGATGGTTTCATATATGATGTTATCAAGTATTATGCAAATTAGAGGAAATTTTTCTTATAATATAAATGCTTCCAATTGGAATTAATAAATAAGAAGGAATAAATATTAAAAAGCATTGGTTCCCCATATAACTAGATACACATATCAATGATTTCCATATAAGGTTTTATATGATTCAACCACTAATGGAATGAATGGGGATTATGGGTAAAAGGATATCCAATAATTTTTTTTTCAACCTAAATGTTATACCAAAATTTATCTAAAAATAATTTAGGGGAAAGTGTTTTAAAATTAAATTTATCTTGCTTTTGTATAGAATAGAGGGTCCAACAAGCATTGTTTTTCAATTTTATAGGGTTATATAGTGGGCCTTAAAATTTCTGTTCTTTCTTAAGTTTTCACTCAAACATTTTCCAAGGAATTAAAAAGGTTCACCTAGTTAGTGGATACTTGAAATATCCTCAAGAAACCCCTTATGTGTTTTTCAATAAGAGAAGATTTATATCATTTACATTATAGTTTAAGGGTCATAAAAATTATTCCATTATGGTAATAAGTTTATGGTTGTATGTATTTTACCAAATATTAGTTGACATTATGAAGATATAGCTTTCACCTCGAGGTATTACATCTAGATATTTGGGTAAACATTGTCTTAATGTGTATGAAATCTTAAAACCACAATTGTAAAGTGAATTGAGGTGTGTGCATATAGTTTAAAGGCATTGTTATTGTACTAGGAAGGCGATATATCCTAAGTTTATTGGGTTGTAAAAAACCAAAATAATTGGGGAATATAATGAAATTATATAATATCTTGTGGTTCCCATTATTTATGGTCATAGTTCCTAGAATAATGATAGGGGAATAGTACAAGAACTGAAGTCAGGGTAAACAATAAGAAGCACCCAACACATCGTGATTGGGGTGTGAAAATGATTTAAATCATGAACTAATTTTCTTAAATTAGAAAAATGGGATGGTAAAAATATATTTAGGGTGAAATCAAACTAATAATAGGCTGATGAGTTTAATTAAAATGTTTTCTATGGAATATAGTGGTTATAGGACCTTCCCCATATTAGGAAGATTCCTATTATTTGTAATATCCAATGTTAAGAAACAAACACTACCAAGAATGGATGTCCCTTTGAGTTGAATTCAATAATTTCTAATAGAAATGAATGGTTATTGGAGATTTAAAACACTTGTGGTACAATGTGTGATTCATCGGATGGGAGAATTTAAAAGATAATGGCAGTAATGCAACCTAAAACTAGACATAACTATGATGTTTATTGATAATTAAATGAGATGTATATGGATAATTTTTTATGCATATGTATTACATATATGGTTAGGATGTCACTGTTTATTATTAAATAACATGAATTCATCCATATAATGTTCTCATAAATGATATCCCCTACATGAATATTGTTCAAATGTAGGGAAGGGGAATTTTTATATCCTGTAATTTGATTAAAAACAGAAGAATCCACAAAATTATACACTTTTTAATTACCTAGTGCATAGCCAAAATGAATATTTGGATTCATAACAACAATATTATTATATTAAAAGGGGTACTTATCATCAGAGTGTATGGTATCACATCATTAACTCCCTATAATGTATTGATCTCTTGTGCGTGGAAGTTGGGTAATATAAAATGGACCATTAAAAGAAGTTTATAGTCTAGTAGGATGAATTGTATATCATGTGGTTTAATTTCTTGAAATAATGATGAATTAATTCATCAATTTAGTATCAGATGATGAGGAAAATTATCTTCTATATTTACTTCATTAATTTATGACCTTTATGACCCCATGAGAGTTGATAAGAACAAGTTCACCATGAGTAAAATATGAGGTTCTTGTGACTTAGTTGAGAATATAGAATCTATATATCGGTAAATATCTAAGAATATTAAGAATCATGTCACATGTAGTTATGATATAATTTGGATAATTATCCTATCCATGAGTTTGGATAATCATGATACCATAGCATAAATACATAACAATAACCATGATACCTCGGAAGAGATATAGTACCCAAGGGTCACAATGTATTGAACCCTGAAAATATTTACATACATAGATCAATATAATTCATTAATGGGGACTTAATGACATGATATTTGTGGGATTTATTTATTGGTTTGATTTTATATGGGTTACACAATTCACAATTGTTTTAAGTCATGTGAGATGTACTAAACATCATATAGTATAATTCCATGTGAAGAGGAAAATATACTAAGTAGTTAAGTGGATATGCTGATGACAATTGAGTGGGGGATATTTTATGTAGTAGTGGATCATGAAATTTTTTAAGAAACCTCATTTCAATTTTTATTTAATTGGTGAATTTTAAGATACCAATTTCAAGTGGATATTTGATTGGAATTCAATGATAGTTCAAGTAATCTTGAAATAACTGTGTATAATATGTTAGAATAATTTATTCCACATGTAGTTCATAACAAATACATGTATAGGTGTCTTTGGATCAAAACAAATGTTAATGGAGGGGTTCCAAACAATATGATAGAAGGTGAATGAAACTTATGGAGATTTTTCGTGTGGTTATTGGATACATGTTCCAGGTCTCATTATGTTTCATGATTTAGTTGGAATAATTCCATAGGTAGTTCTTATAAACAAGAATTTGTTTAATATAGGTTAGTCGTACAATGAAATTAGGGTTATATTGCTATAATGGTCATTTAAACCCAAAAAATGGAACTCGCACTTATCTATATTTATATCCAATATAGAGGAGATGAATTTTTTATTTAGGTTACATGGAATGACCTCTAATAAGTAGTTTATGGTCATTCATATTAGTTTGTACTCTATATGTATTAATATAATGTGACTACATTTTTTGTTATGTGTATTTTATAATCATATAGTTAGGACATGTCCATGTGTATTTTCATAGATCTATATCATCTATAAAATGATATAGGTTTGTTTTAGTATTGTACCAGTTTAAGTAAATCATTAAAGGAAATAAAAATCAAGGTCAAGCATGTATTTGATTAGAATTTATTATTCGTCCAAATATATTTGATATAGGGTTAATTTAATATTTTATTATGATAGGAATCAAGCCACATGTGATTAAAAAAGAAACCTATGTATAGTTTGTGCTTTAATATAAGGGGGATTCTTTCTCAACATATGTTCGTATATATATAATCTTATTTTTTATTGGTTATACACAGATCTAGAACATGTCTGGGAGAGAGTGAAATTATTGCATCCTAATAGAGATCCAATAAATGAAGAGTCCCAAAGTGATAGAGAAGTTTCCCAATATTAGGAATTTGTTTTGGAGAACAAGGGAAGTTGTATCCCATTTAAGGATTATTGATAAGAATTTATGTGTTGGTGGGGTTCATAAATAGATATATCTTTAAAAAGTAAATTAGGTTATACATAGTCAGCCGCAATAAATATTTTATAGTCTTATATGATACACCACATGTTTTGCAGTTTAACATATTGTGATAATGATTTAGATGTTTTTCAATTTAATATTATACAATGAGGACCCATATGTGATTAAGTAATAATTATCCCAACATGAGTGAAAAAACATCTTTTATTATTCTATAGAAATAAAAAATGTGGCATGAATGAATGAGGTCATTGGAACCATGGAAAAATGAGGAATAATTGTAATTTACCATGTGGATGCATCCAATAGTCTTGACATCAGTAGATATCATTTAATAATAGAAATAAAGAAATTAACGGTTCTCACTTAAAATGGATGTCTCCTCATATGATATTGTTTTATCCCTACAAAGAGTCTAATATGTATAAACTTTATTGACATGAATGAGGGGATTATTAAATGGGTGGAGTTTTGGTATTGTAGAATATATGTTTGAGAAGAATTTAAGAGATCTATAAATCTCTACATGCCAAATGGTTATGGTTTTCAATCCACATGCAGTTATTTGATGAAAGACTCTCTATAGATTTTAGTCTCATGTATATAAAATGGAGTAAAATATATACCCGCCTTGGTGAGAGAAGGAAATATGAAACCTGGTTATAATTAGTAAATTTCTCCGCACTATTTCATAAGAGTAGTGTAAGTGGAATCATTGAAAAACACTAGGATTTAATATCATAGTGTAACTATGTATCCCATGATAATGAGAATCACTCTACATATAATTATTGCATTGTGGGGTAATTAATCTCGGTGAATAAGGATAAATATAGGAATGAAACATACACTAATAATTCCAACACATTTTAGACTCTCATGTTAAAATGGCGGGTCCCATAAATAAAGTATCCCAAACAATTTAAATATATATTTACGGTTGGTAATATGCTTTCTTTTTTAACTTCATGAAATGAGGACTCAGTTTCCATGAAGATTAACAGTATTCTATTTGGATGATATGTATCTCAATTTATATTAATGTAGTTGGGACTCAGGTTCTTTTCAATTTATAGTTATATAGCTTGAACTTATAATATATTTTCCTAAAATTATAAAATGTATTTCCTAATAAATATTCCATTATAGGTGGTCATGATTTTCTCTCCATCCATGGTAACTATGAGATAATCAACATTAGATTATCCCTTACATAGAGCATAAGCTCCCTCAAAGATCATCTTTATCGTTAAGGGATTCATTTGGTGCATTTATAGAGTTATGAGAGACAATAAAAGTAATAATTGGATTAATAAGTATATATAACCATTATTATTAAATGATAATAATCATTGTTTTTAATTATTTCAATATTATATAGTTTTCATAACCCTTTCTTATAGATTATCTCAAACTCGTCCAGTTGATTCTATCTCTACTCCTCATTATATAGTTGATTATAAATGGAACTTTGAAGTAATGGAAGTTAAAACTCTTTGGGAAATAATATATACATCCCATGTATGTCTGAATACATAACCTCCTATATAAAATTATGGGTTGGAGAGTGATAATAGAAAACATCATGTAGGATTTTACAAACCAAAGAATTATTTTACTTATCCACTATATTTTAGAATATATTAAATAGTTTTTTTATTAAATCCTCTATCAATCCATTATTCACTACATAGTAGTGGGGTGAGTGGTAAAACTAAATATTATATTTTTGATACAACCATTTTAATTTGTAAGAGTACAAATTGGTTCTATTTCACCCAATATTATGTGAGGAGCACAAAAATCATGAAGTTATTTTTAATTATGAAGCTAATGGAAGCCTTTTCCCCAACCACCTTTGTGAACATAGCCTCATCCAACATAAAGAATAAATCAGTGGTAGTAATATTTTACTTTATCAATATGGATGTATCTTCAATATATGGCCTCATGACATTAATTACTTACGTATAAGGCATCAAAGAGTGTCTAGTGTTGTGAAAAAAAATTAGTTGTTCATGGATGAATGTAGTATATATCAAATATGCATGGTTTTTTCATGAAATTCATAAATTATTACATTATTGTTTGTAAGAAGTATCCAAGTCTCTAGATTTAATGAATTAGATTGGGTTCTAATGGTTTAGAACTATACGAATAATGATAGACTTCTTATATAAGGATGAGGTTCACTCCTTTATCAATGAATACATAATGGATTCCCTAGATTACTCATTTTTGTAGGAACCTTTAAGAATTAGGGCCATAACATAGTGTGAAATTTATATCTCATCCCTAGAAATATTTTTTCTTTCCTCATTCAGATAGGAGAATCCCACTGGGAAGTACTATGCTTCATGAATAATCATCCCAGTTATGCAACTATCCAATAAAGATAAACTCTTAATTTGAGAATTAGTAGTATTCATCTCATTGATTACATTGATTTTATTATTAAAAAACAACAAACCACCATATTATATGTTTCATGAATGATGGTTGAATCTTGTCCTAGATATTCTATTGTTATATTTATGTCAGATAATGAATTATCCTCCACATTATTTAAATGTGGGGTGTGAAAAATCATCATCTCTTTGGCATCCAAAAGACACAATTAATCTTTGTCTCTTATACCTATGGAGTTTCAAGGATAGAGATGACGTCTTCATCCTGGAACAGTACATTTATTAGTGAATCTTCTTGGATTAGGTGATTTATGATGAAATCATCCAATTCCTTCACTTTTAGTTCCTTATGAGACATGAGCTGGGTGTCAAACTACTACAGAATGACCACACATCATGTTAGATTCTTTGTTAACACTGCATGAATAAAGGTATATTTTAGTAGGTCAATATGAGAGATTACATGAAACTCTCAGTGCTGAAAGTAATTCCTCAGAGTACACTAATAAAATAAATTCCAAAAATCTCTTCTTAGTATCATAGTATTGATTCTTAATGTCCAAAATGGCCTATTTGAGATAATAGAGACCGTTATAATTTTTTATTTCATTTCTTTATGAAAATAAACAATCAAATCAACACTACAATGTCACCACATAAAGGACGAACATACTCTATTCTCTGGGAGACATCAACATTGATAGGAAAAAGTGATTCTACATGAGATCATAAAAATCTTTCTAACAGCCATCATCACAATGATAGTTGACTCCCTTCATTATAAACTTTATTATGGGTAAATATTTATTAGTGAGGTTTGTTATTAAATTTATAATATTATATATGATCTATTTTTGTCCCATTCAATCATTATGGTTTAAAGGTGTTAAAATATATGGTCCTAATAATTCTAAAGTAAAATGTTGATACCATGATGTCATAATAAGAATCTAAGAAATTTCCAAAATAATACCCTCAAAGGAATTTTTAAGGGGTTAATTTTTAGATTGTGTTATCATAATTTATTTTAAACTATCTTATGATCTGTGTGATTATCATAGTAAAATTGATACATGACCATCAAATCATCAACATAGTACTCTATGGCCTTATATAGCAGGGACCTTAATATATAGTCCACTATGCATTGGCATGAGATTCATTTATTTTTTTATCCAAATGGAATAAAATAATAATAATATAACCCATGGGATTCCTTGAAGGTATTGGCCTCCTCATAATCTAAGTCCCTATTAATCTTGATATATCATGAATACAATCCATAAATAAGAAGTCTTAAAACTAACCACAGCAACGATTAATAATTCAAGAATCAGTAGTGGGAAGTTATCCTTTAAGAATTGTTGGTTGAGATCCATGAAATGGAATAGTACAAATATTTTACCATTTATTTTCATTATGGGGTAACAATAGTGATCCATGTAGGGTATTGAACTTTCTAAATAACTATTTTATTATTTAATTTTTCCATATCATCTTCTACCCAAGAATTGTGAGTGTGATTCATACTCCTAGATTGTAATTTAATCTAAAAAAATGAAATTATGGTTAGCCACATCAAGAACCAATCATGGTAACTCTTTATAATTACAGGTGATGAAATAAATGTTCCATGAGGTGGAGATACCTTTCTCAAACAATATATGGGCATTTACGAGGTCCTCATTTCACTCCTCTTCCACATCATGTTGACAAGATTAGAATATGAAAGGGAATTATGTAATTTTATAGAAGATATATATCCAGATTTAGATCATAATGATGATATAGGGGAATCCAAGATAATTTCCCCTTCATTCTCAATATCATTTAAGTTGAATGGTGCACTGATATATCATAATTAGAGATATGGTATGAGGAAATTATTATCAAGGGTATTATTATGTGGCGAGTTGTTCCCAAACTATATGAATTATGTATTCTACTAAAATTTATATCCACTTGGTTAAAGAGGATTAGGAATTTTTACTGAGATGGAAGACTGTTCAGACCTGCATGATTCTAGTGATTATTTAGTAATAAGTTGATAGACATGGATCGAGAGACTTTGTTTTCATATCTTGGTTGTGGTTTCTCCAAAAGGTCATTATTGTGACCATCATATAATTGGAAAGTGGTTGAATGATTTTCTTTGTTATAAAATGGATCTTACATCATTAGATGACCTTCTTTGTCATGAGTTGTTTCTTTAATTATATTAATAGAAAAATGTTTATTTCTTATTGTTTTCACTTCATGGGATTACAGGGATACCTTCTAGGCCATTGGTGTATTTTGTCGAAATGGATTTATATACCATCAATTTCTTCACATCCATTTTGAAAAATACCTACATATATATAATGGGAATCACATGAATCGAAGGGGTTATTATCCCCATACAACACCTTGACTTTTCCATTGATGGAGTATTTGGTTCAACGATTCTATAATAATGGTACTGACATATCTTTATGCTTCCATGATATTCTTAGTAGAATTTTATATCAGTTTCCTTCAGAACCATCATAAATTCGTAGTCATATATGAGATCTCTAAAATAGACTCTAGGTCTGATCATTTTTTGTGGCTTCTTCCCACTCTTATCTTAACATTGAATTATTAGTTTAGAATTAGTTATATATTCCTCACTATAATAAAAGATATAGAGGTTATGAATCGATATGAGTTTGATATTAGAACAATTTTCAATCACGTACAACTAAACATCAATATCTCTAAGATTAAAAGATATATATAGGGGTCTAGTATTCCTAGGTATGAAGGCTTTCTAATAATTATTTGTTAAGGAAATGATTTTGTCACATCTAACACGACCATTCTTTATGTGATATTCTTTTTTTGCACCATATTCCCCATGAACCCTTAAGGACCCAAATAGACTAAATGAGAGACTAAATGATTTATATAGAGAGATGTTGAGAATCCATAATAAATATCATATAGTGAATGACATAAATATACTTCAGGATATCAAAATTTTAGACCACATATCTGTACATCTAATCTTGAGGGTGTTATCCATTCTTAGATTTGGTGGTCGATAATGACTATTCCAGTGACTCCTTTTCTTAATCAAAATAGTGTTAATTTTTATAGTTCATCATATTTCATTAAGTTTCCCCTCATTTTCTACATATAATTGAATCATGTTTGGTATTTTTGATGATTACAATATTCTTTCATTAGGGATTTATAATTATTTTTCATTTTTTGTTGAAAATATAATTCTTATAATTTATAAATAAAATAATGTTTCTTTGTTTCGTAACTAGAGAAATTATATTTTTTAATATTTATATATTTTAATAACAAATGTTTTTGTTGATTTTAAAATAATTAAAAGAACATATATATTGTGAAGTTATTTTGAAATAATTTTGATCTTGGAGTTGATATTTACATTTCAATTTTTTAACTTTTTTATCAACCTGAAGGAATTCATTATTTACTAAATTTTAAAAGAAGGAAATTAATTCATTGAATTTTAATTTTATATCACATAGTTTATAATTTTTAAAGATTTACACATATGTAATGTCTTACTAAGAGATAAAAACCTACGTAAAGGTCACTAGTAATCGTGTTTGGGTAGATTTAGTGCACCATACTCAATAAAAATAACCTATGTAAGGGTAACATGACCTTTATGACGGGAATTACTATCAAAAAGTAATATTAATGTGGGTAAGGAAGTTCATCATGATATTTCATAAAGTTTAACTACTTTCTTGTAGATATATGTAAAGGTATACATGCCACTGATAGTCCCACATAAAGATAAAACCAGTATTTAGTAGATTTATGTCAAGGTTACTAGGAATTGCCTGAAGTCCATTCCACTTTAAACCTAGATGTGTAAGAGTGTTACATTGTTTCTGTATGATATTTAAGGGTAACCTTTGCTCTTATGGAATTTTTCTAAAGGTACTGTGAATAGTAAATTCATTGTGGGGGTCCATAAGTTCTAAAAAATTTGAAATCAATATGTGATTAAGATGAATCCTATGATGGAAAAAACTATGATTCCTAAAATTCCTATCAAGGAACACTTAACAAGATGAATCAAGAACCCATTTGATGTTGTGATATCCATGAGATAACATTTTTATTTGTTAATGAAAATGGAAAGAAGAGGAATGACCAGAGCCATGTGGTGAACTGTGATTCATGATTCGAGTTGCTGATTTTAAGATATGGTGGTGGGATGAATCAAGTAATGTTAATAAGGACTCAAATTACTCAGAAGTGGGTCTTAGTTCATATTAATTTTGAATGATGTTAGTCACATTTTTTGTGTTTTATGTTTGATGAAATAACCTATGATGTAATAGATGAAACTAAATAGTAACCTAGTTTAATCCCTATACATAATTCTTCCTATTATGATGTTTTGTGAATTATTTGTTTGTTTTATACAAATAAGGGGGCTCTCAATATGATCATCCATTCCCACAATTAATTTTCATAGTATTTTAAACTCTAATTTTTCGTTATAAATAAAATTATATTGTTTTTATGCTTCCTAACTTTTATTACACCTGTAAATGGAGTAACAATTTCACAATAATCTTAAGGAGGTAAAGTTAAAAGGTGTTTTGATAAATTATTATCAAGATGATCATTACCTTATTCTTTAATATTATAAGGATATAATGGTGAAATGCAGTGATGTGTCCTAAAACTAACACTTATTATTATCTTTCCACACTTATTTAATTTTACATTTTTTTCTTCCACATTAATTTCACCAGAGAGAGTGTAATGATTTATATTTGTGTGAATTTATTACCACAATAATTTAATTATAAATTAAGATACATCCTCGATAAAATTATTCTCCTAAATAATTAATTCTAAAATCGATGAGAATATTTCACGCACTAGAACTTATTATTTTCATGTGTGATCAATATTTTAAGTAAGAAAGGACATTCAATTGACACGTCTACCGTGCATGCATTAGGATTGACTGTCAACAATCATATTTCTTAGTATTTCTATGATAGAAAAAAATCATCATATTGGATAGTTTGGTTTCTCAATATCCTTTTTTACTATCTTCATAATTTAGTTTTCATGGATTTTCCTTCATTTATTCTTTTAATTATTATTTTATTTCATTCAACTTTTTTCAGTCATTATTTTAAATGATGATTTTAATTCCTTAAATTTTATATAAAAATATGTAAATATTTTTAAATATTTACTAGGATGAATGTACTACCTTCTTAAGACCAGCACAAGGTTAGCTACTATTTTATATAAAGGGTTTTTGAAAATTTATTTTCACAAGACCCGTGATAGGCCAATTTCATAATTAGTTTCATTGTGGGGAGGTATAATGATCTTAGTTTTCCATTATTTTTATTTTAATTTTATTTTAAAATAGGCAATTAATCATAAAATCTTGGAACTTTTTCACTATTATATCACTCTAAATCACACAAAAACCCCAAGATATGGAATGTTTTCAAGATTTAGTGTACTTAAATGTAGTTAAATAGCACACTAAATATGACTTAGTCTCTGTAGAGTTTCTAATTCAAAATTTCATAAAAGTGGACAACTTAGTTCAAGAGGACTAAAATAGTTGGGAAGTGTTCTATAAAATTGATTAAGAAGGATACAAAAAAGTTAAAGAAGAATATATGGAACTAATTATTTTTCATTCTAATATTATGATGAATGAAAATCAAGAATTTAAAGATCTATAAATTTTTTATTGTTTTGATGGATAGATGAACAAGGGTCACACTGAACTAAAAGGGTCTTTAACCACTTTGGAAAAACAATTTTTTTGTGTTTCTCATTATGATGGATTAATTTGTACTCAATTTTCTAATGAAATTTAAATGATATATAAGGTCCAACTAACTAAATAAACTATCTCTCTATTCACTTAAATAACTATACAACTAAGTTTATTTTCTTTGAAAGTGTTATAGTAGATGTTGAGTACCTATCCCATATCTTGGATGCCCTCCAATGAGCTCTATTTCATTATCAAAGAGAGAAAAGGGAAAAATTTCAGGGGGATAACTTCTTTATCAAAATAACTATTTTTTATTTGATTATAAATATATATATGTGTGTTGATCATGATATCTATTCTTCCTTTGAATGTTTTAATGAGTCCTGTGATATTTTTAAGCATGAGAATAAGTTTAAAATTCACCTTTTAGGGCACTACTGAAGCTTACAAAATAAATTAAAAATTATTGTATTTTATTTGTTTAAAATGATGATACTAAATCACTTACTAAGGAGGAAGAAAATTAAGATGAAGTTTATAAGATTTATAGTTTATTTAATCTAATTATTTATATTTAATTTGTACCAATTAATTTAATTTAAATATGTTTTATATTATTTATATTGATCAAACTAGATTGCAAATTGTTTATAAAGCAAAAGATACTCTATTATTTCACTCACCTACCATGTACAATGTAATAAAGGTAGAAGAGAGAGAGATAGAGAGAGAGAGGAAGTAAAGGAATCTTCTTATTTTTCTAATGAATAACTGAAACAACAAATTTTTAAATCTAGTATTATTAAACACCGTGTAAAGAAACATGATAGAATGAATATAATATAGTGGTTGTTAAGAAGTAAAACACCCCCCCCCCATATTATTTGGGATGAAACAATAACATTCCAACTAAAGAATGTATATGTATACCACCCATTGGGTGGTTATCCCATGAATATAATTTTTTTACTTTTACGTTTTTTTTTAGTTTAGTTTTACAAGTATTTTGGGTGTTTTTACTTGTAGAATCTAACATTTATTTAATTTTTGAAAACTATCTACTAATATTTGGAAATAAAGTTCAAGAAATGGAATCCCCAGTGAGAAATAAATTCAACTAGCACAATAAGGGAATATGGGTTATAAAATTTCACCCTAATATTTTTATGCTTTTAAATTCTACATAGTTGTTAAAAAAATATGGTGGTGGGGTAAATTATTTTATGTCTAGCTAATCATGTTTCTTTGTTAGAATAATTTTATATCTTAATGAGTTTGTAACATAAATGCCTATTTCTTTTTGTAATTTAATATTTTTAAGATTATAAATTGAGAACAAGTGCGATTACTCTCAAATATAATTTCTTATAATAAAATGAAATCATTATTGAAATATATTTTTGCTGATGCCCAAAAAAAATTTATGGAAAATTATTTTAAAATAGGATTGGAATCTAGTATTACCACCATGAATTGTTTTGGATTATTTTAACACTATTTAAATCTTTTTGAAGATAACACTACTATTTTTTGGTAAAAAATGATTTTCAGTAAATTGTTTGAGCAATAATAAATCATTGATACTATCTTCAAGGGAAAATCCATGTTCACACTTAGATATTTTTGATTAATTGAAAATTATTTATGGAAATAACTACCTATTACACTCATTGAATTAATTTTTGAGTCCTCTAAAAGCTTTAACTATTGAAAACATAAATTCTGGTTCTCCATAGAGGTCAAAAAAGTTCAAACAAACTCATATTCTATCTTTGAGAGTGTAATTTTAAAATTTTAGGAGCTGGAACATAATTATTTTCAAGGACTAGTAAGAGATAAAAGCTATAGAAATAAAAACCAGTATTCATTAAATCTAAAACTATTATTTTTTATTTTTTTCTATGATTAATGTGTGGGAAACTAATGCCAACATCTTTGTTGGGCAAGAGATAAATTTTGAGTAGTAAAAAGAAATTTTCATAAATAAAATATGTGTAGAATAAATTAAATGGTTAAGGAATCATTTTGATAATTGATATTTTATACTAAAATCATTAATTGATGTATTATAATTTCTAATAATATTTTAGTGGTTTTCTTGAAATAATGACATAAATGTGTGTTTTATACTTATTGGAAAAAAATTAGATATTTTAGTTTTTCACATGATTCTTTTATAAAAAATAAAAATGCTCGGAAATTTTTAGGTATAAACATATGTAATTATTTTTCATTCCATAAATTTTCCTTTTTGGATGTCTTGTGTTGAAAATTGAGTATTGTTTCAAATTTTATCACATCAACCATGTTTTGGTACCACTAAATTCCAAATCAATTTTTAGCTAAAATTGTTTTAAATGTCTCGACCAGCATGAGTCTCACTATTTGGGAAAATATTGGGATTTATGTTTTGGGTTGGTCCCTTAAATTTTATACAATTTATTTTAGCATGGTAACATAATAAACACCTAGAAAATTTGAAAATAGATTATTTTAAAGCACTAATTTTCATTTTCAAGGGTTGTAATTTTTCTCATAATTGAGACTATTTCACCTCATAAAGAGAATTAAATATTTTTATTCATCACTGGATTTGATCATCAAATTTCATTTTTATTTCTCTCTTAAATTAATTTATTTTGGTGAAACATTTGGAATGAAATTTATAGTGACCCTAGACTTTTACACATACTATTAAATGATTTAAAGCATAGTTAACCATTAAATACAACCAAGGATCATAAATACTCGTGTCATTGCAAGATTTGGTACATAATTTCAAAACATGAAACAAAAATAAAAAATTATTTTATTTATTCTCTATAATAATATTCTAACTTCCAATGAACTATTTTATCTATATAAGATAACCTAAGGAATACATGAACAAAAGGGATGAGCTAAAAATCCCTGTAAGGGAATAAATATAGGAATAAAACATATCACATGGGTTAAAAGGAATAACATGATGTCATAAAAGGCATGGAACATGAATTAACATAATGAATAATAACATGTACAACATGGGAAAATATAACATGGAAATATAGAAATTTGAAAACAACATATAACATTTCATAAGCATTATTCAAGGCTAACACCCAAGACTACATCACATAGTTAACAAAGTCCCACAAATGAATCAGTTTTACTTTTTGTCCCAACATAACGTCTTATGAGACTAACCATTACCCAATTCATTATAGTGATATCTTGGTGCACCCATCATAACATGTTCGTTAAAATTTGTTCTTCATGAAGAATCAAACATAAACATAAGGGTTGTCCATGAAAAGAAATGTGTACCATAATCATGTTATGAACCATAAAAAATGGGTGTATCCTAAAAGTTTTCATGAATGAAAGGATTTAAATATTAAATTCAAATTAAAAAGGAAAATTGGAATAGAAAATAATAGGTTTTGTACAATTCAATTGGAAACATATTAAAAAAAATTAAGAATCTTTAGAAATAAAATGTTTTAGTGCGGTTTAAAGAAAATATTAAATAGAAATTAAAGCGGGAAAAATAATATTTTCTTTCATGAAACTATAATTTAACCAAGTTATATTTTCATGATAAATGGTTTATTTTATAAAAACAATGAAGGATTAAATTGTATTATATTGTTTAATAAATAATGGGTAAGAAATCAGGAAGTTCCCTTAAATCGGGCTTGCTTACGAGGAATATTTGAGAAGGGAACCTTTTTAAAACTTGTATCTACCCATCAAAGAAGTATTTATGGACATGGATTTATATTTTGGAACATAGAAATATAATATTTTATAAGTGTATAAAAATCAATAATAGTTAGTATAAAGTGATATAAAGCATAACCCGATGGAAACAATTAAGGTTCAAAAAGAATCTCAATCCTTATGTCTTAAATGATTTTTCACTGGATCTTAATTTCCAAGATAATAATATTAAATCCAATAATTGATTAATTTAAAACCTTTTATAGATTTATTTTATTTATTTTAATTTTATTAAATTCATCTATGGCCTTTTTGATGGGTCATGAGACTCAATTTCAACATTCGGGAGTGTTGGTTTCCTTGGTTTTCATGGTAAGTTAACTTGTTTATACATATGGAAAATATTGTAAAATGAGAATGTTTATAAAAAATTGAAGTTATAGGTTATTAATTAATAGATATAAGATTAAATGGTTACATAATTAATTTGGTAATTTTGGGGGAGCATGAATCTTTAGATAATATGTTAGTGATAATCCTTTAGGTTATTATGGTGGTTTTTTTGTCATCCGAAACTAGTTTGGTTTTATTAATTAATATAGTGTATATAAAATTGTCTTATAACATTAAATAGGATGTAATAAATATATTAAAGTCTGTTTTAACCATAAAAATGTTTTTATTATCAGTTCTTAAGGTGGTAATTTAAATTGAAAACTTCGTCATCCAAGAATGTAATAAATTAACACATCACGGACGATGTTTTCATTGTTAGTACAAAGGAGTTGGGAAGAGAAATTATGATTAATTAATCCATTAAAATGATAAAATTACTGGATTTTTTATTCCACTGTGATAAGGGGATTTTAAGAGAGAATAATAAAAGAAAATAAATTGAAAGAAAATTAAATGAAAATGAAAAAGGATTTTACCTCTTGAATTTATCCTCCTTGAGAACCTCCTTAGGGAAAGGTGGTTGGTCTGTTGTTTAGGGAAAGGGCTCTTATAAATGTGAGAGAAAAATGGTAATATTATTGGGAATATTTTTTACATAGCTAAAATCTTGATAGGTGTGTGGTGACGGGGTGGTGATGGGTGTCTTTTATAAAAATTAGAGGGGTGTTTTCTCATTACTTTATCCGATAGTTTATTATTTTCCTTCAAGATTATGAATATTATAATAATTAATAATTAATTATATTAAAATAATTAATTATATTTCAATATTATTTCCTTTCATATTCCATATATCATATATGAAAAAAATATGCATGTATTCATCTTTCATCATAAATTATCGTATTTTATTATTCGCTAAAAATTCTAGTGTTTAGAAAAATCCAAAAATTTCACCCTTACCGTTTTCTGATGTGTATAATAAAAAAATGAAATCCATTTTATAAAAATAATTTTGTAAATATAAAAAAAATTAATTTCTAATTAAAATCATAATTTATTCAAAAAATAACAATTTTAAAATTATATCTGATTTTATAACACTTTGAAAAATTACATAAGGTCTCATAAAATTATATTATAATTATAAGAAAACAAAATATTAATTTGTGAATTTATTTTATGAAAATAAATTTTCTTTCAAATAATTATATTAATTATAAATATAGTTATATTATATATATAAGGAAAAAGGGTCCTAGCCAGGGTGTTTCTTTGCAGGTACGGGGTTCTAATATTGGGAGCCCTCACTTGTGTGGATTTCCAACTCCTCCGGTATGCTCGCCTTACTGGGTCACTTGATTCAGAATTGGGTGGGAAAAAGTGTGTGTCTCACCAAGCTAACAGACTATTGTGTTGAACCATCGTTGATCGGGTTGTTACCTCCTGGGACGCTCCTCCATCTTAGGTGGTAATAGATCATTCCCTACTGGGTCTCTCTCTAGAGTAAAACTCCAAGGGTAGGGGGTTCCTAGGGTTGGGGTTCAAAAATTCCACTCCCATGGATTATTTTTTAAATGATATTATATTAAATATAAATAAAAATTTATGTTTCACAAAAATATAAATATATAATCTATCATTTTTAAAACATTTATTTATATATTATAGGATATAAATATATCATATATTCATTTATAAGAAGCATAAATTTTATTTATAATTTCATAGGAGAGGTTTCTATTCTATTGGCCAGTTTACTATTCATAAGGGCCATATTACTATTCCAAAGGACAAGTTACTATTCTATTGGTATGGGTTTCTTAACTTCTATAAATACATCTTATTTTATTCATTATTCATTTGTAAATTTTGTATTGTGTTCTCTATATGATTTTATATGATTTATTCTATATTCAATAATTCTAAGAAGGTAATTTCTATTGACAAAATTCTAGGTTGTTACATTCTTCCCCCTTATGAAATTTATCCCTCAAAATTTTGTTTTCTATATTATAGTAAAAACATGTGAGGGTACATGTCCTTCATCTCTTTATCTTGTTTCCATGTTTCCTCTTCATAATTATGTATTTTCCATAATACTTTGATCAGGTTAGTAGTCATATTATGTATAACATTATCTCTATGATCCTAGATCTTCATTGGAATCTTCTCATAAGATAGATCATTCTCCAAATATATCACCTCTAAATTCAGTACATATGAGGGATCTAGTATGTACTTCCTTAAGAGGGATATATGGAATACATCATTTACTTGAGATAAGGTTGTTGGAAGTCCTAGTCGATAGTCCAAAGCTCCAATACGATCAATAATCTTGAAGGGGTTGATGTACCTCAGTCTTTGATTTCCCTTCTTGCCAAATTTCATGATCCACATCCATGGAAATATGCATCGGAATATCATGAATCCAACCGTAAATTGAAAATCTCATCAAATATTGTATTCATGGATCTATTGTTGACTTTGGGATGTCGTGATGTGTTACTAAATCGTTTTTAATTTCTCCAACATTTCTTCGACCATTTTAGGTCCTCGAAACTTACATTAACTGAATTCATCCCGTCATGTTTGTTTTCTACATTTTTTATATATATGGATTTATATGGAGTTTATAGATGCTTGATTGGAACCTATTAATGTGGGATAATTAAGTTATAGAAAGTTGTTGGTTCTATCCTCATTTTAAGTTCGTAGAACATGCTCTCAGCATGTCTTCTAATGTCTGAATTGTCCATTCATATTGTCTTTAATTTTGATGAATATAATTTGTATTGAAGTTCAGCTCAGTGTTTGGATCATGTTTGTGGCTTTTCCAGATCATCAAGGTGAATCTCAATTCTTGATTAGATACAATCGATAGTGGTTCTCTATGCAATATCACCACTCCTATGATGTATATCCTTTCATGTTTCTCTAGTAAAAAGTCCTCTATAATTTTGATACATTGGGATGTCTTTGCGTGATTATCCACAACAACCTATATATCATTGTTTCTTTTGGATGTCGTTAGAATTCTGGTAACAATTTCCATGGTGATGTTTTCCCAGTTCCATGTTGGTATGGGTAAATGTTGCATCATACCCTAAGATATTTTCCTTCCAACCATCACCTTCTAACATACTATTCACTTAGATATATATTCAATGATATCCTTTTTCATTATTCTCACCAACAGTTTTCTCGAAGACATTGATACATCTTTGTGCTCCCTGGGTGAATAGAGAAGGTTGAGATATGTGCTTCATTTTTAGTCTCCTTCTTTATCCTTGGATTCGATGGTACATATAGTCATGACCCAAACTCAAGAATCCTTCCTCATCAATTTTAAATTCTAAGGATTTCCCATTTCCGATATATTCCACCATTTTCTAAATTTCAACATCATTTCTTTGAGAAATCTTTATTTTCTCTATGAGTGATGGTTGAGAAACCATTTGATAAAGGAATGATGATATTCCTTACTTAATAATACTCCTGTCAATCTTCTAAATGTCTAATAATTCAAGATTCTTTCAATTCTTGTTATTGGTAAATATTCAAAATACAATCTACTTAGAGAATTGTCCACCTTATCTGTTTTACCAGGATGGTCGGGGATTGAGAAGTCATAATCATTGATAATATCAAACTATATTCAATGTTTCATATTAATCTATTTATCTGTGAATATATATTTGATAATTTTATGATAAATATATACCTCACCCTTCTCCCCATAGTGATAATTTTACCATATTTTCAATGCAAATATCACAGCGGCTAACTTCAGATCATGTGTGTGATAGGTTTGCTCATGAATTTTCAAGTTCCAATAGGAATTTGCTATCACTTTATCATTTTTCCTTCGTACACATCCTAATAAATTATATGAAGCATCTTTTTACACCACAAATATTTCCCCACTTATCAGTAGTATGAGCATTGGGGTAGTGATATGCCTCTTTTTCAACTATTTAGGTAGTCTTCACATTCACTCCTTGAGACAAACATCAATCCCTTAAAATTATACTTGGTTATTTGGTTCGACAATCATAATAATTTATTCACAAATCATCATTAATACCCAGATAAACCAAGGAAAATATGTCTCTTCATTACAGATGTTGGTCTATGACACTCTGAGATTGCCTTTGTCCGGAATAGGTCTACAAATATTCCTTTATTGGTGACAACATACCCCAAGAATGATAATTCCTCCATCTAGGAATAACATTTACTATACTTTACATAAATTTTCTTCCTTTGAAATATCTTCCAAACATTATTCAAATTCTCAATGTGTTCCTCCTTTCTCTTAGAGTATATCAGAATATCATAAATAAATACTACCACAAATTTTATGAGGAAATATCTAAATAATATATTCATTAAATGCATGAAATGTTTTGGAGAATTAGTGAGTCCAAAGGGCATCATAATGAACTCATATTGTATATACCTTGTTCGAAAGATATTCATGGTAATATCTTCCTTCCTCAGATTTAATTGGTGATATCATGATCAAAGGTCCACCTTAGAAAATACTTGGCCAAAAATAGTTGACTCAACAAGTCATATATTTGTGGTAAAATATATTTATTCTTTATCATGATTTTATTGAGCTAAAGATAATCAATTCATAGATGCCTTAATCCATCCTTGTTTTTTAATAGAGGGGACTAGCATATGCCATGGTGAAGCACCTGGGAATATAAAACCATTTTCTACACTTTATTGTAACTCTTTATTCAATTCTTTTATCTCAATGGTGGCCATTATATATGGTGTCTCTGATATTGGAAAAGATCTAGGAATAAGTTAAATTGAGAACTAAGCCTCTCGATCAGAGGGAAGAAGATGAAATTATTCAAGGAATACATCAGTTTGGTCCATCACAATGGGAATGTATTTAAGCATGATTCTCTACATTTTATCAATCATTTTAGATAGATATTCTTGCTCATATAGAAATAATATCCACAATTGAGATGATGATTCTAATGAAGATTCATCATCCTCCTTACACTTACATAGAATTGGAGGATTCCTCGAGATGTGAACAGTGATATCCCTTTCTCAATAGTTGATGTTGGATTTGTATAGAGATACCCAATCCATGATTAATATATCATTAAACTCCACAAAAGGAAGTAAGATAATATTTTTTGGTAGATTTAGGCCACAAACATTGACCGGATATGAGTTATATACTTTGGATGCAATAATTTTTCATTTTCTATTCTCATAGATAACTCAAACTCTAAAGTTTTTGTTGGTTTTTGAATAGTTCTACTAAAATACAACATATAAATGAATTCATAGAACTAAAATCAAATAGTGTATTCGCTATTCTTGAATGAATGACCAGCGTACCTGTCACCACATCATTTTTAGGATCCACATCAGCTGTAGTGATAGAATATTCCATTTATTACTCCATTGGAGGTTTTTTTGTTGATTTCCTATAATAACTCTTGTATTAGGGAAATGTCTTGAATAATTACCATGTACTTTGTAATTGAAAAACTGCACCCCCAGCTGAGTATTGATCAAACCATCATTTCTTCCATTTCATTAGTGGAATTCTTGATATCCATTAGATAGTTATTAGCCATATTACCCTCTATTCCACATTTTAATCATATATTGCTTCCCTTTATGTAGTTTTTAGGATGATTTTTACCACACTTTTGACAAGTAAGATGTTGGGTCTTCATTATATCATGTGATTTATCTATTGATCCACCAATATTAAACTCAATTTTCCTCTTTTTTCCATTTGTACCCTATGAAAACTAAGATTATCCTATCTCTATTTTAACCTTAACTTTGTAATGGACAATCTCCTCATAATTTTGGAAGTATCAAATCTCCAACGCTTTTTATAGACTCAGTTTTAGTACACTAAATAAGTGTCCCACCTTGATTTCAGTGTTCATGATAAAGTCAGATGTGTACCTTATAATCCTTGTGGTATTTACCTCATATACTCCAATGGAATTGGATTCATTTTCTTCGTTCCAAGTAACTCTCTTTCCATCTTAATATAAAGGGTTCAGGGAAAATATTTATTGAAAAATATTTTTTTGAAAATCTTCCCATTCCATGTAATCAATTTCCTCTTTGGAATTTTTTTTCATGATCATTTCCCACCACTGATTTGATTTCCCATCAAAATGATAGATCTAAATCACAACTTTCACTTCTTTTGAGCACTAGAGGATAGATAATATGTTATTAATAGATTTAATCCATTATTTAATGTGAAGGGGATTGGAAGATCCACTAAACATTGGAGGCATTTGTTTCATGAAGGATTTGACTTCAACTTTATTTTTCTTAGGAGAAGGAGGGTGTTCCACATGATTTAAGTTATTATTCATAACATGAGCTAGTTTAGAAAGTATTATCATGAAGTTTTGAGCACCCATTATTATCATATTTGGAATATCATTAGGGGAATTATCACATTTCCTATCACATTTATTTTTAGAATAGTCTATTCTATTTCCATCCATTAACAAATAAAAATAAAGTACAATTATGGGGATTGAATACATATCAAATAATTATATAAAATTTAAACATTTAACATAAAAGGATAAATTTTTAAATTAAAATTATATCCAAATTTGTGATACTCTATATTTCAAGCTATGTTATTCATGGTGATATAATTATCCCTAGGGTTCATACTAAAGTTCACTTGTCTTAATCTTAAAAAATAAATAGACCTTGATCTAATTCCAAATATATAATCCCAAGACTTTAAACATATTTTTACATTATTTTAAGAATAATTAACCATCAAATACAACCAATGGTCATAAATTACACTTTCTCTTGAAGACTAGGTGTATAATTTGAAAAAATTAAACCAAACTAAAACCTTATTTTATTTAATCTCCATAATGAGCTCATAACATCCATTGATATCTTATATTTGTATGGGATAACCTTGGGAATACATGAAAAAATGGATGATCTAAAAATCCCAATAAGGTAATAATCATTGGAATAAAACTTAGAACATGGATTAAAAGGAATAACATGATGACATAAAAGGAATGGAACATGAATAAATATATGGAATAATAACTTCTATAACATGGGAACATATAATCATGGAAATAGAGAAATTTGGAAAAAAATATATAATTTGAAATAAACATGATTCGAGGCTAACTGTCAAGACTATGTCACATGGTGGACAAAGTCCCATACAAGAGTTAATTTTACTCTCGGTCCCAATATGATGTCTCATGAGACTAAACATTACCCAATTTAATAGAGAACTATCTAGGTGTACCCATCATAACATTTCAATTCATATGAGTGCCATGTGAAGAATATATTTAAATAATACATGTAAATTAATAAGTTAAAATAGGAATATATCAATATAAATTATTTTTTATTTCAGTGGAGACATGTAAAAGTCTGTTTAATAAGATTTATAAATGAAACATTTTAGTGCGGTTTAAAGAATATATTAAAGAGAAATTTAAGCGGAACATGCATATTTGGTTTCATAAATCTAAAAATTAACCAATGTATTTTTTTCATGATAAAATTATTGATTTTAAAAAAAATGGTGACTTGAAAAAAATTTGGAGTGCACTTAAAAATGGGGGAGAAATCATGAAGTTCCCTTTAATTGGGCATGCTTATCAAGTAGTTTGAGAAGGGAACCTTTTTAAAAAATGTATTTACCCATAAAATAAAGATGTAATTATATAGATACATGACTATGAAAAATATAAAAAGAATTTAGAATAATTATATTACAATAAAAAAGATTTACATTTGCATAAAGAGTGATAAAGCATAACCAGAATGAAAAATGGAGGTTTGGAAAAAATCCCTTCACATATGTCTGAAACTGTTCTCCACTTGATCTTAATATCCTAAATAATCAGATTAAATCCATTAATTAATTAATTAAAAACCTTTTCTACATTTATTTGATTTATTATAATTTTATTTAGTTTATTTATTTCCTTTTTTATGGGTTATGAGATTCAATTTCATCATGTGGGAGCGTTGATTTCCTTACTTTTCTTGATCTCTTTTCCTATTTAAATGTATGAAAAATCATGTAAAATGAAAAAAAATTTAATTAATTGAATTTAAATGTTAGTAATGAAAATTTATAATATTAAACGGTTATATAAGTCTTTTGGTAATTTGGGGTGAGGATGAATCATTAGATAATACGTTAGTTATAATAGTTTAGATTTGTTTGACAGTTTTTTTATGATCACAAACTAGTTTTATTTTATTAATTAATATTATGTATATAAAATAGTTTCTGAACATTAAATAGGATTTAATGCATATATTATAATATTTTTTAACCATAAAATTTTTTATGATCATTCTTGAATGAGGTAGTGAAAATTGAAAAGTTCATCGTCCTAGAATGTGATAAATTAACCTATCACAAACGGTGTTTTCATTTTTAGTAAAAAAGGATAGGTGAAGAGAAATTATGATAAATTATTCCATTAAAATGATAAAATTTTATTATATATAATATAATGGAGTTTTCATGACACTTGTATAATGGGAGGGGAGATAATAAGAAAATAAAAGAAATTGAAAAGAAATTAAAAGAAAAATAAAGAGTATTTTTCCTCTAGAATTTATCCTCCTTGAGAACCCCCTAACATAAATTTTTTTATTTTTTGAGAAAAATGGATCCTATATGTATGGGAGATACTTATGAATTGGATGTTTTATAATTTGGGAAAGGTTAAAATCTTGAAAGGTGTGAGGATAAGGGGTGGTGAGTGTGGTATTTATAGGGGAGGAGAGGGGTGTTTTCTTAGTATTTTATTCATTAGTTTATTATTTGTCCTCAAGACTATGAAAAGTTTGAGAATTTTCACTACATATATTAAAATAATGAATGCTATTTAGGGATTATAGGATTAAATCATCTATGACTGAATATTTCATGTATTTAGCCTTTATCAAAAATTATAATATTTTACTATTCACCAAAAATTCAATTATTTTATAAATATAAAAAAATAACCCTAAACATTATTTTATGTGTATAATTAAAAAATGTTTAGGGTCATTTTTTTATATTTCTAAAATAATTGAATTTTTGGTGAATATCAAATATGATAATTTGCGATAAAGGATAAATACATGAAATTTTGAGTCATAGATGATATTAAGAAAATAACCCTGAACATTACATTTGAGTTGCTATATAATGAACTATAATCCTTGTAAACATTACATTTGAGTTTCTATAAATAAACTATAATCCTTGTAAAATTTTAGCATTTTATTTTCAAACTATTGGAATAATTAAATTATGTTTTCCATTTAATTATTATGTCTACTCATCAATATAGATTTATCAAATAATATATATTTTATGACATTGTTGGTTTTTTTAACCAAAGATAATATAATAATATTTTTAACAAAATTTAATTACAATGTGATGCCTTTCTAAAAAATCAAAATTTTAAGGTTGAAAAAAATTTATATAACAAGAAAAATTGTTATGACCAAACACATTATTTTAGAAGAATAATCCTATTTACTTACTTGAAAGACTTGATTGAGGGAAATTTTTAAAAAAAATACCTCTTATATTTAATTGAATATATTTAATTTTTTTGAATAATTGATTTCTACTGAATTTGGTGAATTCATTTCTTGAAAATAATTAATGATATAATAATCATACAATTTGAAGTGTATTTAATTATATATCGGTTTTCAACATCTATATTAAAAAATTATTAAGTTTTATAATATTAATATATGTTTTTCATTGAGGATGTATAATTTATTATCAATTTGGGTTGAAATATAAAAATTTATTTCTTAGTTTTTTAAATGGTGAGGTGATATTTTCTTTAATTTCAACCATTTTAAGGTCAAATATTAGTGTTGATTTTGTTTCACATTAAAAGAAATATATATTTGGAAGTGATTCTGAATTTCTGTTGATCTTGGGGTTGATACTTTCATTTCTAGTTTTTTACGTCTTTATAAAATTGATAGAATACATTCACCACATCATATAGAAATATGGAATTTTTTATATATAAATAGTAAATTTATATATTTTAATGGATAATTTTCACAAAGTACCACTTTCATAAATATCTCTATGAGATTAGTAGACCAATATAGATGTCATCTACCGATATGGAAGGGAAAATTTAGTGTGAAAACTGCTATATGAAGGACTTAATGATTATAATATAACCTGAATAAAGGTAATTTCTAAACAAATTATGATACATATGATATTGTAGGTGCTTCAGGGTCTTGTTTAAAGGTTATATCCTCACTAAGAAACCAATTTAAAGGTTTCTATGTTATTGAAAGACTCAAGAAAATGGTACACCACTATTATAGAGAGTTATATAAATGTTATTGAAATCAAAATAAGGTTCATCCGTTGTGAAACTAATTTTTATAAGGTTATCATCATGTTTATATAGGATACATAAGGGTATTCTCATCATGAAATTATTCTTTGTAATGGTTTTATGAAGGATTAATTGAATAAGGTAGACCTAAATTCTCAAATAAATTTAAAATAAAATAATGATCCTGATTAAAATTTTGAATGAGAACATTGTTATTCTTTCACAACTTATTGAGTAAGAATTAAGAAAATAAACCAAGGAACTACATGAGGCCATCTAATTAACAGGGGAAATTTTGATCGAGTTTTAAAAAATCATAAGATGTTCAGTGACTAAATCCACGTAGATATTGGTTATTTGATACTGTTGTTGCTGAATGTTAGTTTTGGTTCTAGTAAGAAATGAAAGAGGCCATTGAAGTTTCAAAAAACTTGGAAATTCATATAGTTTTATCTTCTATATGGTTTAATACATAGTCATTTTGTGGATAGAAGTTTTCTTAAATAATTATATAAGTATAAAATGAAGAAAAATATGGAGTTATTTCATGTAAGATATGTGATTTTTCATGTTAGGATGTCTATGAATTCTTAGTATGTCATATTTAAAATAAGGTAAATTCAATAATATTGGGAATTACCTTAATTCTGTTTGAGATGATTTGTATCTCTAAATTTTATCTATAAACCAAATCATTCTATATCCATATTTCATGAGTATTTTTATCATTAAAATTTTCAGATCAATTTCTTAATCAAATCTTTTAGGTTAATCCCATCACTGTCTATAGAATATAATATCTAGATGATTCTCACCTCCTTATTCTCTCTCTGGACAATTTGGTGGTAAAGCGAGGAGGTTCAACAACAAAATAACTCCCAATAATTGCTTACTATTCTTATTTAATTTTCCATTTTGCTTTTCCAAATTCATTTAATTTGAAGGATGGTGATTAGTGATGGTTGTACAATTTTTTGACCACTATAGGTTCATTCTAACTTTTGATACATTCCTGTTAAAAATATTCTCATTAGTAGATATTTTTTCAATCTAAGAGAATGTTCTATCAACTAGGATAAATTTTATATATTCATTTTCATATTATATGTTAGAGAATTATTTAAGTTAAAGAAAAATCATACACTGATTAGGAAAAAGTTAATAGGGTAAATCCTATTATATCTCTCTAATAAGAAACATAATATTAGAATATTCAAGGGTTTGGTTTGGTTTCTCATTATACTTCTATCATTTTCTCTTGATATGGTTTTCATGTTTTTTCATTTAAAAACTTTTTTTCATCTTATTTAATTTTATTTAAGTATTTCCCCAAAAACAATATCATGTATCCATCACCTATTTTAATATATAATAAAACCATAAAAAATTTATTTTTCATGGACATGAATGCATTTCCTTTTTAATAAATCCCCAATAAGAGATATTGTTCTATATTAAGTTACTTTATAAATTTATTTTTGTCTATCCACATAATAGGTTGTGTCGGTTCGTGGTATCGACTAAGATGGCCTAATAATAATTGGGAATCAACTAGAATACTACATATATTCATTTTGAACTTCTAGTATGATGGGATTAAAATGGTCCCTAAATGATTTTGGATCAAATCTTCACCTCTATTGGGATCATTAGAGATCTAGTACTCAAGTTTTTTTTGTATATATATCCTTATATGAAACATTGACTATATTTCAAGTAAAATTTTAGGATCTTACTCTATTAATTCCTTGTTTTTCTGAAATCTTTATGAATTATAATGGGGGGATCAGGTTTTTATTTTTTCTCATATTTTATAGTGAAGGTTTCTCTTATATGAATGGTATTTATCAAACTGAATTAAGATTCCTTATTTGATTATTATTTTTTTGGTGGGACAGTTTATGTTATCTTTTTTGGTTTAATTGTTTTCTTCATCCTAGTAATGTAAATAGGAAGTATAAATGATTTTATAATTTTATAGGTATCATAAAAATAACCATCCACTTGTTTATTTTTTACTAGTGTTTATTATGATGACATTTAGAAAACTAAGACTATTAAGGTTTAATCTTTAATATTTAATGGGGGTTATATTCAAAAAAATTGGTTTAATTTGGACCTATGTAAACAATTTTCTTGTTTGACTTATTTCATGGATATCAAGTCATCAAATTTCCCCATAAAACATGTCCATGATTTCATTCCATTGTTCATATCTTTATGGTGGAGTAAAAAAATATGTATTAATTATGCTAAATAATTTACCATCTTAACCGTCTTATAGGAAAAAATATTCAAGAGTATATATATGAAGATGTAATAGTCTTTGATGTTATGGACTAGAATCCAATGGATGGGTAAAAATCAAGGTTATCTATATGATTCACTTCATCAATCATCTTTACTTCTAAAAATTCAAGACTTTTGTTCTCCATAGTCATAAAAATGACTTGTAACCTTATATTTTATGAATAAATAGATTTCAACATTAAATCCTAATACTTCAATTGAGTCCAATCCCACCTATCTTCCCAATGAGGGTGATTTTTTATGGTTTTCATTCAGGGGGAGGCATTATAATATATTTAAAAGATTTAAGGATTTGATTTAGTGTCAATAGAGGCATTAACATAATGATTATGGTCACCAATATACCTGACTTGTTATCTTTTTTAATAGTATTGGGTGATAACGTATCCTTGGACCATCTAATGGAATCCTCCAAGGGTTATGGGAAAGATGATAACTCTCAAAAACCACCAGTGTACATTAATGAAATCCTTTGTGTCTATAGTTTATCCTAGAGATTCTATTTGTGGATAACACATAGTTTCTCTTAAGGGAGTTTTGTATTCAATAAGTAGTTTATCTCTTTCTACCTACTGATGATATTTAAGAAAATATTATTTTCATGTTGTTTGAAATTTTATATTTCAATGATAGTTTTATAATTCAACATGGAATTGAAACTATGGAGGAATGGTTATCATAGATATTCACAATGTAAAATGTATCACACCAACAGATTTTCATATTATATGAGTGTTGGTTAATCTACAGTGTTGAAAATTAATATGAGATTTTATGCTTATTATTTCTCTAGTGTTCCAATCATGGGACCAAATCAATGAATGAAGTGTGAGAAGTAATGATCTAGGAAACATATTTCATTAAGGGTAGGGAAAGTGATATTACCAAAATAATTTGATAGAATATTAGATCCACCAAATCTAGATGAGGCACTCCATCACTCTCTGGTTTCACTAGTGTGTATCTCTATTCCCTTCTTATTTAATTTTGAATAAAAGAAATCACATTGAGCGAAAGTGATTAAACAAAATAGATTACAAGACAAACTCATATCAAACCCCATAAGAGGTTACTGAACTGTTCCAAAAAACATTAAAAGTTTTCAATTAAACACCCTATGTACACTCCATGAGATAGATGTTACCTTTTCATCTGGGTCTTATATGATGAGATCCTCCAAGTGGTCAGCCATCCTATCCCATGTCTGAATGTATTCATCTAGGATTATTTTCTTCTTGTTGATTCCACGAGCCAAACGTCGGTCTTGCTTTCTAATTCACTCAACTTTCTCTTTATTAAGGTCAACTTTCAATGATCTTGCATACATTATATTAGCTTCCTCCTCTAGAACATTTATAGTTAAATGATTATCCACTATCTCTTCCTCAGAATGTAGGAGAAGCTTCAGGTCAGTGTCCTCCTTCCATGCCTTCTTCTGGACATCATCTGATTCCACCATTTCCATAAATCAGTTTATATCCTTAATCTTGTAATCTTTATACTCCTCTACCTTGTCATGTAAGAGAGGTTGGATAGGCTCCCTAAAATTTATACTCTTTCCAGATGATCAGGTAGTCATCGATTTAGGAAGGTATGAGTAATCTCTCTAATGCTTGGTCTTCCTCCCAATAAAAATAGAATAATCCCCAACATAAATGAGATTTAGCTTCCCTTTCAAAATCCTATCATGTGAGATCCTCTTGAGTTTATCATCTTATTCAGACTACGAGGGAGACTGGGGGGGGTCTCATTTGATGTCAATTATTTACCTTAAGGCTGATCAGTAGAGGAGAGACTTCTATTCTTGTCCTTATTATGAGTAACCTTGGTCCATCCCCCTTTATCCATGTCCCCATCAACACCATGAGTCAGACTTCCTCCCAACCTCAGAGAAACAGATCCTATAATTCCTGAAGTAGACCCCGAGGGTCCATTCACATGCACTGGGGATGAGATGGTATGGCCACCATTAACACCATCCATATCAAGACTGAAACACAAGGGGGGAAATAATGTTGCCACATAGGATTTCATATAATCACTAATAATTTCACCACCTTCTATGACTATAATTGTGGTATCACCTCCTTTCTTATGCCTGAAAAACTATTGTAGATGACACAAAAAACCATAAAAAGAACAGAAACAGATCTAGTAATAAAAATAGACACTCTGTTTGATCTGGTACTCATTCTCAATCTCAATCCACACAAAATAAACTGGTGGTTTAGAAACATCTACCTACACATAGATCCATAGAGAAATTGGATGGTAGAGTGATTTTGATCAGTAATCAAAACATAAAAACCTTCCCAGCAGAATACCAATCATCGAAAGGATTGAGGGGTTTTGAAATAGAAGTGGAATATTGGGGAAACTTACCCAGAATTGTTCCATTGGAGGATCACTCCCTAAATGGAAATTGAAGGACCATTAGAAGAGGAATAAGTGTGCTCTGCTGCAGGAACACTTGTTGCCTATCTAGGAGGTGATAAGGTTTTATTCAGTCACAAATCTAATAAGAATGTGTAGAGTGTCCAGAATCCTAACAATAGAATGGTGATTCAAACCCCATGACTCGAATACGAAGCATTCGAAAGAATCAATGGAAGGATGATTCCAACCAAATCAGTCCACCAGAGAGTTCTTGTAGAGGTCCACTGCATCGAATAACTCCTTACACATTTCCAAATGCTCCGGGAATCCCTCGACCAATGAGGGGACTTTGGGGGAGAGTTCGATGATAGGTAATGTCAAGAGATTTTCTGGATAGGTGACTCTAGTCTCACTAACTAAGATGTTACTTCTCATTGAATGTACCAGTGGAGAGACATTATCCTTTTACTAAAAACTTTAATCATTGTGAATATATCCTCAAAAGTTCTTTGGTATTAATAAGTTTTTTTTATTCCATAATATATTTATATCATGTGAACCAGTCCTTATTTAATTTGACTTCTGAATATTGGTGTGGTGTGTGGGGGTGGTTGTAGCCACAACATTCACTTTCTTTTAAACCAAATCATATTGAGTGGGTGGTATCAAAGTGTTTGGAAGGATTCCTAGAATTTGTGATTGCATCTATTTTTTGGTGTGAACACCTTCTTCACCATTGTAGACTATGTGTTGAGGGGACATGTCATTATTATATACTCATATTTCAAGGTTATATAAGAAATTATTTTTATTTTTAATTTTCAATTATTTTAATAGATGTATTTATCAAAGTCGAAATCACTTTTTCATCCTCCTTCTAGTAGAAATGGGATGCTCTACATTCAGAATATCTATCAAAGGGTGTGTTATCGTCTTTTTTAACAATTTTATTTTATTGATCCATTTTTAGAATATGTTCAAAATGGTTAAATTATTTCTCACTTGATAAATATGGCCTTCTTGAGAGTCTCTAGTACCTTTAATCATGTGATTCTCTACTGAAGTACAAAGATCATTTAGTAATAGAGACTACATGGGTTCTTATGTTGAACATGAAAACAATCAAGAGAATACTAATTTTTATTATAGATGAGGATAAGGTAATATAAATCCCCAAACACATTGTATTTAGGTTGATTTGATTCCTCCACCAATGCAGATGAGATCTACTACAACATTAATGATACCTGGGGTCAGGTGAAGGTAAATATTAACTATCTCAGTAGGCGGCAGTGGATTTTTTATTTCTACTAAGTTGGATATTATACTTGGATTCCTAATATTCTAGGATTTTATTTAGGTATTTTTTGGATTTTTCACTATTATAGGGAATGTGTACCTTACCATTAAGGTCTACTCTATGGTTTCTTGTTTGGTCTTACCTATTCAGGATGTCTTCCCAACATTCATAGCAGCATGATGAATAATTCATTTAATGGATCTATCTCTCTTTCTGTCTCTACAAATATTTAGTGTTTGAGATTTTGAAATGTTGGATTTGATTTGATATATCAAATGACAAATGTGATTCCCATGACTAAGACCTTTCATATAGAGATGATTTTACATGTTTTAATACTAATGAACTATGTTGACTAATAATTGGGTTGAAGAGAAGACCTATATACACTCCCTCAACACATGATGTTGATATCAAGTGTATAATCAATTAGTTTATAGAATACTTTCTTCAAGAAGTTGATTTAGTCCAATAAGAGAATATCTCATTAAATTTTTACCTCGTGATTGTATGTCCTTAAAAATATTAGAATTCAATATAATGGCATATCTCACTAATCAATTTAATGTGTTTTGTGTATTCAATGTATGGTGGATTCCCCACCTTGAGATAGTGTATACATTATAAAAGTTTTTATTTTATTATGGTATGAAAATTTATTTTAATGACTTTAGAATGTGATACCTAGGAGTGTATATGGAACAAAACATGACTAGTATGTAATCCATGTCTGTCTCTTCCCCCCTGTCCATATTATTCTCTACATCCTCTTGGAGGGACTCAATGACCTGATCTACCCATTTCTTCTTTTCCTAGACAATATATAATGGTAATAAAGGACATTCAAGGATATAGAGGTCTCATAAATGAGTAAAAAATTTGGTGTAGGTAAAAGATGATAATTATCAGCGTGTAATATCCTTTAACTGGGATGAGATGTCACTAGTTAGCGATGAGTTTCTTATTGTAATTGGCCTTAGACACTCATGTTCCTCTCAATAAGAGGACAATCTCTGGGTGATATTATTTTGGGAGGAATTTGTGATAATAATGAGTATCATTAGTAGGAGGATCTTTGCAATGAAAACTGTAGGGAGGAATTATATGGCCACTATCGTGGATTTCATGAAGATAAATTCTTATATTACTTATTGCTAATAGGATTTTGAGGTCAGTACCTTCTTTCATATTGATCTTCATACTGCATGGAGGATCTATACATATTGTTATATGGGGATGAATTCTATGGTTGATTTATTCATTACCACATGGAGGTCTTTCATAGTTGGTACTCTGCGGAATAACTATTGTGTTTCTTATGTTTGTTCCACATGTAGGACCTTTGAGGCTACTATATGTTTGGTATCCCACCATTCTATTACATAACTTTTCCTTACATTTTAGAAATATATGATCATTAAATTTTTGTGTCTTTGAAATTATGACCATAATACCAAAAAACCTAAAATATTATTATAAATTAATTTTAAGTCTTCATAATAGTTTCATCCGAAGTTTAATTACTACATCTCATAACATGGGGACCTGCATCAAAGGAGGGGTTGAGCAGAAGGACAGTAAGGGAAAATAAGGGAAATAGTTTACTTATGATATCAATAAGAACATGATGAAATACATAAAGGCATGATAAATGGAAAAAATATGCATATCATAATAAAGAAAACATGAATAGTAACATGAATATGTTTCTAAAACATTTAATTTAGACATTCATAAGCATATCGCCAAGGTTCATCCCCAAGGTGTCATAAAAATTACCAAGGTTATTCACCATGGTATCGTAAAACTTATCATCTCTATATATTAATTTATTTACCCAATGCATTAGAGTGATATCAGAGTGAACCGTTAATATGTATTTATTTTCATGTGAAAAACATATATCAAAATAAAACATTTCATAAATAACCTAAATAGAATAAAATAAATGGGTTTTATATCGAAATCATGACATCAGAAAAAGTGCTAACATGATAACTGGGTCATTTATAACCCATAGAAAGGGAATTATGGTTTTATGTATATCAATTAAAGAATAAAATATATCATTTTTATATCTTTATGAATACATCTATAAATGAAATTGTGTTTTGGTATTCAGATAAATAAAATAACAGAATTTCTTGAGAAAAAGAGAGAGATTTTAAGAGGAAAATTCTATAGTCGAATGACTATGAAACATGGTTCTAGAAAACATTAAAAATATAGGATAAAGGGGTAAACCATTCATAAAATACTAATAATATATCATAGGGTTAAAATAAAATGAAAATAAGAACATGTTATAGATATTTTAAGGACATACCACATAAAAGAGAACATGAAATGAAAAGACAAGTGGAGAATTCCCTTACCTTGAATAGTAACTTCTAAAACTCTAATATCGAGATCTTTTGGAGATTGAGGCCACCTAGGGAGGAACAAGTGAGAGGTAATATAACCAAACATTCATGGAGAATGATATTTGAAGGAAATTAAATGATATAATGGGAGGGTATTTATAGAAAAATTGAGGGAATATTTAATTAATTTCAAAGCTCACCTCATTAGTGGTATTTTCACAAATGTGGGCATGCCCATGGTATTTACCACATGATACACCACAATATTATCTTACTCATTACATCATTATGACTTAATTATGATTTCATTAAACATACAAAAAACTAAAAATTGTATTTTAATTGTTCTCTAAAAAATTCAATTGTTTTAGAAAAATCTCAAAAATTCACCATAACCATTTTTCAACATGTATATTTATAAATTAAACTCTATTTTATAAAAATTAATTTCATTTTAAATTAAATTAAATAAATAAATACTAATACTTAACTAAAAATATCTAAAATATTTATTTACTTATGTTAGTATATAATTATATCAAATTGCCACTTAAGATGACTAAAACATATTTATACTTCCTTAGGAGATATTACTATTCAATTGGGAAAATTACCATTCATAAGGGTAAAATTACTATTTCAAATGTTAAAGTTACTATTCACCAAAAAAATTATTTTGATCTTATTGGAACACATTTTTCACCCTGATCACAATCATGTATGTCTGATTTTCAAAAATCATTTCATGGAAAAAGTTATTTAATAATAAATTTTTTTTTCACTACTCATCAAAAAACACTATGAATCAAAAAAATACTATTCATAAAATACAATTCACTAAAAAACTATTCATATAACACTATTCCTCAAACTAAAACATCATAGAAATCTTCTTAAAATTCACCCTAGGTTAGATTCGATATTATAAATTCAAAAATGATGTTTATTTTACGATATTAATTATCTATGTATAAGAAATCTCTGAAATGTACATTTTTTACTTCTAAAATCAATTTATCAATTTTTTCTTAATTAAAAATATGCTTTATTATGAAAATATATTCTTAAAATAGGAATGATGAAATAACGACTTTATTTATACCAATGGATTAAACAAATTAACTAAGGCCTCCTTACATAACCCCTTATAACGCCCGCATAGGACCTATGAGTAAGGTGTGCAATGGTTACACAATCTTGGGGTGGCTCAGACAACATTGTATAAGGGGTGATTTCTGTAAATTTGAACTTCTCCCATAATGGATTTCGTTCAAGCTTAACATGTTGATGTTTGATAAGGGCTTGGTCCACAACGAAGCCCAGTGAAACCACCTCCTTCCCAAGCTCTAAAAAATGGGCTTCATATTGCCTGAGTCTACTAGATAAAGCCATCAACTCTTCCTTCTGAAATAATAACCAATATCATTTCTATTTATAAACACTAATCTTAACATTAAGATTATTTTTTCCAATGGTCATATTGAACAACGGTCATATAGTAGTCAAAACCCAACGGTCTCATTTAAATTATAGTCACTTCGTTAATAAATGGATATAGATTTGTTGAGTAAAAAATAATATATCATACATTTTCAAGAAAAAAATATTATTCAAAAAGTTCAGGTTGTTACATTCCCCCCCCCCCTAAGAAATTTTTCCTCCGAAATTTTAACTCTTACCCTTAGAAGATAAAAGGTGTGGGTACTTCTGCCTCATAGTCCCCTCTAACTCCCATGTGGATTCTTTATATTTTTGGTTCCTCCACAACACTTTGACATGGTTGGTATTCTTGTTTTGTAAAACTTTGTCTCTATGATCCAAGACCTCCACTAGCTACTCCTCATAAGATAGGTCATTTTCATTTGCACCACCTCAAGATTTAGAACATGTGAAGTGTCAAGTATGTACTTCCTCACGAGGGATATGTGGAATAAATCAGGAACTTTTTTTAGATTTGGAGGAACTACAAGCTTATAGAACACTGATCCTATGTGATTAAGGATTTCATAGGGTTCAATGTACCTTGGGATGAGTTTCCCTTTCCTTCCAAACCGCATGTCTCTCTTCCATGGAGAAATTCGAAGGAAATTTTTTTCACTAACATCAAACTCCAAGTCCTTTCAACGATTTTCTGTATAACTCTTCTGCCGACTCTGAGAAGCTTTAATGTGTTATTGGATTTCATGAACCTTTTACATCATATCATGCACAAGATTTGGGCCAGGAAGATTTCTTCTACCATCTTCATCCTAAAAAGTATAAGTTCTACATAACATTCTATATAGAGCTTCATAGGGCTCCATTTGAGTTCTTAAGTGGAAGTTGTTGTTGTAAAAGAACTCAAATAACGTGAAATATTGATCTCATCCACCTTTAAATTCCAATGAGCATGTTCTCAGCATGTTCTCGAGTCTCTGAATAGTCCTTTTAGATTAGCCATCAGTTTGGTGATGATAGGTTGTACTTAAATTCTATTCAGTACTCATAGCATGTTGAAGACTTCTCTTGAATTTTGATGTGACCCTTAGTTCATGATCAGATATGATGTAGAGTGGTACCCCATGCTGCCTTACCACTTCCCTTACATAAATCCTGGAAAGTTGATCAAGAGAGAAATATTCCAAAATAGATATAAAATGGGAAGTCTTGGTGATATGGTCAACTATAACCCATATCGCATTGTTTCCTTTGGAATTTCTTGAGAGTCCAATGAAAAATTCCATGGTTATATTTTCCCACTTCAATGCTGGTTGTGGTAGTGGTTGTAATACCCCTTTAGGAAGTTATAGCTCTGCCTTCACTTAATAACACACTAGAAAACCTTTAGTGTAATCGGCATACTCCCTTTTCATGTTATCCCACCAACAATGATAACAAAGGTCCCTATATAGTTTCATGCTTCCATGATGTATAGAGAATATAGATCTATGAGCTTCATCAATTGTCTCCTTTTTTATTTCTGTGATAGATGGAACACAAAGCCCTTTATGAAATTTTAGTACACCTTCTGGATCAATATTGAACTCAGGATACTTGTCATTCTTCACAACTTCAAAATTATTTTGTAACATAGGATATTCTTTTTTATCTTTCTTGGTATTATCTAGTAATGATGGTTGAGAAATAATTTGGGATAGTGTTAATGATGTCCCTTCTATTACGATTCCCATGTCCAGTTTTACGAGGTCACTGCTCAAAGGATCTCTTTGAATCCTCATCATTTCTAACACAACAGAGTCTTCTCTACTTAATGCATCCATAAATTTGTTTCCACTCATAGGATGATAATGAATTGAATAGTCATAGTCTTTAAGAAGTTCCAACTTTCTCTTTTATCTCATGTTTAATTCCTTTTGTGTGAAAATATACTTCAAAATTTGATAGTCTATGTATATATCACACTTCTCCCCATAAAGATAGTTCCTCCATATCTTTGGAGAAAAAACAACCACAACTCTCTCCATATCATGTCTAGGATATTTCTTCTCATGAGTCTTCAACTGTGCAGATATATAAGCAATCACCTTTCCATTTTTCATGAGAACTCACCCATTCCCTTTCAGATATGAATCACTAAAAATAAGGAATCCTTGTCCAGCTCGGGGAAGAGTTAACATGGACTCATTAACCAATCTCTTCTTAATCTCTTGGAACTTTCCTAACACTCCATCATCTAGATGAACTTGATCCCATTATGAGTAATTGTGGTTAATGTATTAGAAAGTCATTAAAGTTTTTTCACAAACCACCTATAATATCCTACTAATCCATGGAAATTATGAATCTCAGTTACTGTTATTGGATGAGTTCATTACTCTATAACCTTTTTTCTGTAAGGTCAACTAATATTCCTTCACTAGTTACAATGTTCCCCAATAAAGCAACTTGTTGTAACCAAAACATACACTTTCTAAGCTTTCCAAATAACCTATACTTCCTCAGAGTCGATAATATAACCCATATATGATCTTTATGCTCCTCTAGACTTTTGTAATATATCATAATATCAACAATTAAAACTACCAAAAAGTTATCAATGTTTTCCTTAAAGACTCTATTCATGAAATCCATAAAAATAGTAGGTGCATTAGTCAATCCTAAGGGCATAAAAACAGACTCATAATGACCATTTCTTGATCAAAAGGTGGTTTTTGGTATATTTTCTTTCCTTACCATCAATTTATGATAACCAGATCAAATATCAATCTTGGAGAAGAATTGAGCCCCATGAAGTTGGTCAAATAAGTAATCAAGTCTTGGAAGAGGGTATTTGTTCTTCATTGTGGTCTCGTTTAGTTCTCTATAATCAATGCATACAAACATTGATCTATCATTATTCTTCACAAAGTGAGTAGGCACTCCCAAAGGAGACACACTTGGTTCGATAAAACCCTTCTCCAAAAGATCTTGGAGTTGTTTCTTAAATTCCTCCACCTTCATATTTTCCATTCTAATTGCTGTTTTTTTATCAGATGAAATCCATGTATGAGTTCAATGTAAAACTCTACCTCTATTTTGGGGGGAGGTCAAGGTAAATCCTTATGATATTTTTCAATGTATTCCAGAACTATGGAAACATTTTTTATCCTTATACACTCATTGCCTTATAATTTGTCACTGGTAGACTCCATAAAGAATGTTGTGAGAGTTTCTTCTTGACAAAGTCCAGGTTGAGATATCTCTACATAGAATATAACTATAGGGTTTCGATTCAAGACTAATGAGATATAATTGCTACTCAATTTTATCTTAGCATTCTACATTGAGATCACATCCATCCCTAGTATAATTTCAAATTCCAACATGGGAATGACTACTATATTTTCAATAAGATTATGCTCAAAATAGTAAATACTAGAGTTTATAAACATTGTTGATGCCCAGATAATCCCTCAAGGAGGCTTCACTAATAACTCTACTTTTTGTGGTTCCAGAATTTATTCTATATTCATTGAAAGCATGGAGAAAATAAAGGACTATGTGGAACAAGAATTATACAAAGTACTTTCTAGCTTTGAGAGAAAAACAAGAGTACCATCCACCACATCATTTGGAGATTCAACATTAGTCTTCATGATGTAAAACACATGACCTTCCTCCATTGGTCTATGCTGAGGCTGATGGTGATTTCCCTACACTACCCATGGATGCAGACAGTGATTGGAAAAGTGACCAAGTTTTCTACACTTGAAGCATTGGAATTCAGGTAGGTCTTGTACCATATCTCCTTTTTCAATAGTGTTGGTAAGTTGAGGATTCACCTCACTATGAAAATTGAGAGAAATATGGTCTTCTCTTCCACACAAGTAACACTTCCCACTCCCCGAGCATGCAGGTCCCTCAATTCTTCTTCCCACATTTATTAAACCTGGGAAGTTACACTTTCTTTCTGCCTCTTCCATGATCAATTTTCCTCCCCAATATAGGCTCTATTTTTCTCTTATTTTCATAATACTTTTGGAACCACTGTGTCTCACCGAACTCAAGCTCAACTTTCATACCACTCCATAAAATCTCTTGATAGTTATCATTTCCCCGGTTTGCTAGATTATTCTTAATATGAGGTCTTATTCCACCAAATAATCTATCAACCTTCCCATTAGTATCCATGAAAAAACTTGAGGTGTAATGGGAAATTCTTGTGAAGTTCATCCCATTGCCTCCCATAGATTTATTCTCCTTCAACTTTAGCTTGAGAAATTCCTTCTCTATTTTTCTTCTCAACAAACAAGGGAAATACTTATTGACAAAGTTCCCCCTAAACTCTTTCCACTCCATGGATTCAATCTCCCCTATTGGCCTCATTTTGTTAATCAGTAACGACCACAGATCAGATTCTCCCTCTAAGCGGTAAACAGCCAAGGTGACTTTCTCTTTTTCAAAACAACAAAGTACAAAAAAAATATCTTCTCTATAGATCTTATGTACTGTTCTTCAATCAATGGGTCAGTAGATCCACTAAACATTAGTGGTCATTGACGAATAAAAGACTCAACAGAATGTTGTCCCATTCTGGGTGAAATTAGTCTCTTAGCATAATTCAAGTTATTTCCCATAACTTGAGTCTTTTGATTCATCATTCTCAGGAAAGCTTCAATTATTACTTCCATCGAGGTCCATCAGCGCATGCTCCACTGCGGTCACCATTTTCACGGTTCCTCCTATTTCCCACCACTTTCTAAAAGAAGAAAACCATAGTAAGAAACTTGTTTTATCTAAGAAGACTATATCTCTATAATATTTTAACTTATTAAAACAATATTCTTAAACACGTTATTCAATATCAACAACTAAATTTCCTATAAATCTTTCATAATGATTCATAAAAATATTACGATTAACCAAACATATCCTTATAGAGTGTTAAACTATGAGTGCAACAAGTACTTTTGTCATGAACCTGTTCCCGTTCGAGTCTATCTCGTATCAGTATTTTTGGATTTTACCCCTAGATACATTTGTGCCAGATCTAAATCCAATTTTTCGTATCCAGACAGAGATTTATTTTTTCAAAAACCACTTACATAATATTTTAGAAAAATACAAGGATATTTAATATATTAAAACTTTTTTATAGGGTTATTCCTAATTTTTTCCATATCCTAATTTATATAAGTAACTAAACCTCCCTTTGAGACCAACTATGTAATCCATCCTTTCTATTACATAATTTTTCATTGCATTTTAAAAAAAGAGGATCTTTAAAGTTTAGTGTCTTGGAAATCACGAACATAATACATGAAAACAAAAAAAATTATTCTAAACCACTTGAAATTATTCATAATAGGTTTATAATAATTCCAATTAAAACATCTCATAACTTGGGAACATACATAAAAGGAGAGGGTGACAATAAAGCCTAGTAATATAAAATAAGGGAAAAAGTTTACTTGAGATATCAATAAGAACTTGATGAAATACATAAATTCATAAGAAATGGAAAAAGATGGATATCATAATAAAAATAACATGAATAATAACTTTAATATGTGAATAAAAAATTTAATTGTACATTCATAATCATATCACCAAGGTCTATCCCCAAGGTGTCAAAAAATTTACCAAGGTTATTCACCACGGTATTTTAAAACATGGCATCTCTAAAGATTAATTTTTTTACCTAGTGCATTAGAGAAATATCAAGAAACACCCTTATTATTTCATTATTTTAATGTTATACACATAGATAATAATCAAACATTTCATAAATAACCCAAATAGAATAAAATAAATGGGTTTCATATCAAAATCGTGATGTTTTAAAAAGTGCTTAAAAACATGATCATTTTGTCATTTATAACCCACGAAAAGAGAATGAGGGTTTCATGTATGTCAATTATAGAATAAAATATATCATATTTATGTATTTACGAATACAACAAGAAATGAAATAGGTTTTGGTATTCACATAAATAAAATAAGATAATTTCTTGAGAAAAAGAGATATTTTAAGATGAAAATTCTGCAGCATAACGACTATGCAACATGGGTTTATAAAACATTAAAAAGAGAGGGTAAAGGGGGAATACATTCTTAAAAGACTCATAATATAGTATAGGGAAAAAATTAAATGAAAATAATAACATGTTATGGAAATTTTAAATACGTAGAACATAAAAGAGAACATGAAAGGAAAAGAGAAATGGAGAATTCCCTTACCTTGAAGAGTAACCTCTAAAAGTGAGGGAATGTTTTATTCATTTCAAATGACACCTCATTAGTGGTATTTTCAAAACCATGGGCTTACCCATGCTATTTTTTGATGGTATTTCCCTCTTGGGAAACCTCATTTTATATTTTAATACATAAGAGTTGACCAAAATCTTATCTTACTCATTACATCATTATAAAAAAAGTTATGATGACATTAAACTTACTGAAAACTCAAAATTGTATTTTCATTATTCATTGAAAAATCAATTATTTCATAAAAATCTCAAAAATTCACCCTAACCACTTTTCTACGTGTATATTTCAAAAGAGAACTCTATTTTATAATAATTATTTTCATTTCAAATTAAATTATATAAAAAAAATATTAATACATAACAAATTATTTCTATAATATTAATTTACTTATACTATGATATAATTATATCACATTACCACTTAAGATTACTAAAACATTTTTACACTTACTTAGGTGTTGTTACTCTTCCATTGGTAAAATTACTATTCTTAAGGGTAATATTTTTATTTTAATAGGTAAAGTTACTATTCAGAAAAAAAAATATTTTCATCTTATTGAACAAAATTTTTCACCCTAACCAAAACCATGTGTGTCCTATTTTTTAAAATCATTTCATAGAAAATTTTATCTGCGAATAAAATATTTTTTATTATTCATCAAACAACACTACACATCAAATATTATTCATCAAAAAACATTATTCATAAAAACACTATTCGTCATATTTAAACTTCTTAGAAAACTTCTAAAAATTTAGCCTAGGTTACTTTTGATTTTTGAAATTAAAAAAATGATGTTTATTTTACCATAATAATTCCCTATGTATGAGAAATCTTTGAAAAGTACATTTTTTACTTCTAAAATCAATTTGACAAATTTTTCTTAATTAAACATATACTTTATTAAGAAAATATATTATTAAAATAGGAATGATTAAATAACAATTTTATATATACTAAGGGATTACACAAAGTAACTAAGGAATAATTACATAACCCCTTATAATGCCCGCTTAGGAACTAAGAGTAAGGTCTACAATGGTGATAGACTCTTGGGGTGGCTCCAACAACATTGACCGAGTGGTGATTTCTTTCAACTTGAACTTCTCTTGTAAGTGATTTTGTTCAACCTTAAAGTGTTGAAGTTCGGCTTTGGATTGGTCCAGAGTGATTCCCAGAAATGTCACCTCCTTCCCAAGCTCCAACAAATGGGCTTCTTATGGACTGAGTCTACCATATGATGCCATCAACTCTGCTTTTTTCAATTATAACCACTATCATTACTATCAATAATCACTACTCTTAACATTAAGAGTATAGTTTCCAATAGTCATATTTACCAATCATATTGACCAACGATCACATAACAATCGAATCCCAAAAGACTTATTTCATTTATACTCACTTAATTAATAAAGGGATATAGTTTTTTTGAGTACAAAATAGTATAACATACATTTTCAAGAAACAATTATTATTCAAAAATTTCAATTCATTACAATATATTTACCCCATTGATGAGTTTCCATATGGTTCAGGATATAATCTAAAAATTCATCGAAGGGCCTCAAAAATGTGAGGGATTATTTGAGAAGAAAAATGGGTATCGTCCTTGGTTGTATGATTCCCTTGATGTGACCTCCAAGATATATATTTTCAGAAAACTATAGTTGAAACCTTGATCATTTTTGAAGTATCATTTTTTGGAAAATATACTTCATCCATATGAACCCTCCTAGGTGACCTCATATCTATCATTCAAATATATCGATGACTCCCCTGAAGGGATTACATGCTCAATTTTCATGCATATTTTTTAAAAACTAACAATGGTTTTAAATATATTTTCAATGATAATTCTATCCAATTGAATGTTTTATTGAAAATTATGTACTTATAAATGTGGAATTAAACTTGGTTTAAATTAATCGATATTTTTCAGTTCTGAGTATTGAAAGTTTTCTTTAAACATTAGATAGTATGTTTCAAATTTTTACTATTTTATTAATAAATATTCCAATTCTTTGTCAAAAAATGGACAAGTAGGACATCCCTCAACCAATGGCCCACATTCCACATAATTGTACCAAAAAAGTCCAACCCAACAAAACAGGCCTATGGGAAGGCTGTCACACTAGTAGAAGATCTGTAATGGTGAATCAGGCTCATGCGGGGGGGGGGGGGTGTAGGTGTGAATCTGCAGGCACAGATTACATAAATAACTAGGTCAATATACCAGGTGACTCTATATGGTAATAGGAGGAGGTAGTTTATAGGATGGGGTATTCCAAGGCATGATAGTCAGGGTTCATCCATCCCCTACATGAAAACAGTGAGGCTGATGATGTAATTTCACTGACCTGATTCCACTACACACGGTGATCCAAGACAGGTCATGACATGACCTCAGGAATGCCTCCCCATATTACATAGTTTTCTCAATAGATGTGAGGGTCTAATGTGATATGTGGGTAGATTATACCCCCTTTATTAGACTAGTCTATAAAAGATAACAATAAGAAATAAAGGGAAAGATGTAAATAAAAACATGTGTTACCAAACATTTCCCAAAACATGGTACAAGTCCACAACCATGTAGTAAATTTTCTATGTCATGTCATATAGTGCCAAGTGTAAGAAAAATATGAAATTTTGATTAGATGAAGAGACCCAAAAATAGGTCCTGACTCTGAGTCCGGGTCCCTCATCCATGAAAATATCATCCCAATTCAACTATCTAGTATATGGATCTTTCAATTGTCATAACCCCCAACCATGGAGTTTGATCTAGTACCCAATCTAATCTCGACCAGGGTGTGATTACAACTTAGTAAGCCACCACCAAATGTCTCTATAAAATATCCAATCTAATATAGAGCATCAAAAAGGTGTAGGTAAAAATAAAAGTAGTAAATTAAATAGGTTTACACATTTATAATTCATTAGTTTAGTTACATTTCATTTCTTTTTTCCATGATTTACCCCTTTTATCAAACCTACTTTGGCCAGTTCTAGTAGATTATACATATGCCTCACTAGGACTCACAACACCATGTCTTACCATCCCAACCTGAGTATGGAAATTTATGACCATACCCCTTGTGTATAGGACATCCATGACCATCCCTCAAATAACTATTGTGCATAGGTGTACCTAAACACCATGTCATGAACCCCATTGGGGTGAAATTCCATGTCCAACATACCTAAACAAAGCACATGTATCACCATCATCATGTTCACAATTTCCATCCCAATCTAATTTAACTATTAAACTCATTGCAACCATCTATTATTCATTCCCATGTTAATTAACCATGAGTCCAATCCCCATTGACTATTTATCCCTAGTATTCATTTCTCATTCTTGATGACATACTCTTCAAGTTTATCCAAAAATACCATTTTTTAATAATACCAATTTAATCACATTTTTCATTGGTTTAATTCCATAAACCACCCATTTTCCGTTTAATATTTAAAACTTTCACAATTGTGGGTGTGATCCACCTCATGGGTGTCCATAGGCACAATCAAGTCATCCCCCTAAAATTCCTTGGGAATCACGAGGGTTTCATTTCATCAGTCAATTTCTTAACAAATGAATAAAATGGATAAAAAGGTTAATTTACAGCACACCAACATGACCACTTAAATAGGCCACCAAGACTATGGGATAAATTTTTCTAACCACCTACCTTGATTCTGTAGGTAACAGCACACTTAACATTTTCAATTATTCCATAAATAAACCACCCTTAAGTCCCCAAACTAAAAATAATTAGAAAAGAGAGATTTAGGGATTTATAAGAAGAATAATGGATCTATAAGCCCTAATTTAGAAAATAGAACAATGAAGATAGTTATACTCAACAAGAGATTCATTTTTCACCCAATAGTTCTTCAAACTTCTTATAAATAAATGAGATCAATCCTTGGGAATTATAAAAGGGTTTGGATCATCACATAGGATTTTAAAGAAAGAATCTAGGAGAATCTTGAGTTTGAAAACTTATGGCCTGAGAGGGGGAAAGGGTAAAAACTCATTTTTAAAGAGGCGCATGGTTTTCCCATAAGGTTGTCCAAACCATACACCAACCATGAACATCTCTCTGCCCAAGAGGGGGCTAGACCATATGGTTTAATGGGAAGCCCATATGGCTTGAAAACCCTTTTGTTGATCATGCGGGGTGACTTCTTCATGACCATAAGGTTTAGCCTCCCCCACTTGCATCATTTATTTAAGTCATCCACCCCACATCCATGCATGAATGGTTAGGGTGCATGGTTACTACCAACAGTGGTCCAACCAGACACATGAATTTGATGGTCATCTTATCCCATTATTCATTTCCTGAATCCCCAAAACACCCCCGAGACTCCACATACCTCGGGTAAAAAATTCATTAACAAAAAAAAAGAGGCTCAAACAGAAAATTAAATATAGAAATTCCTTGAAGAATGTCCAGTATGTAACAACCTCACCAAATTATAATTTAATTTCCCTATGCCACACTCCCATGAATGGATTTGGGCCACTGGTCCCACATATCATTCTCACTATCCCATGTTTCCTCCTTGATATTTCTAAGTTTCTGCAACACCTGAACCAGTGGCACAACCTTTCCTGGTAAGACTTTCTCACCATGATCCAAAATATGAACTGGATTCTACTCAAAGGGTGCATTATCCTAAAACACAATATCTTCTACTTCAATCACTTGATATGGTTCAGGATGATACTTTCATAACTGAGACACGTGAAAAAAAATTATGCATGCCACTATACCACTATGAAAGGGCCAATTACAATGCTACTGGTCAGATCCTGTCCACAATCTAAAACACTCCCACACACCTGGGTGACAATTTTCCTTTCTTTCAGATCTAATATTGACCCAAACATGTAAACACCTGATGGAACACATGATCACTCATACTGAACCCAATACATCAACAACGCTAATCAGTATACATCTTTCTTGAACTCTAAGTCAAGACCATATGTAACTAAATAAACTGGACTTGTTCCAACATCTCCGGTATGAGACTCCGTCCCAACAACTCTGACTCTCCCACCTCCATCCAAAACAATGGGGATTTACATGGACTTCTATAGAGTGCCTCATATGGATCAATTTGAATCATCTCCATATAATTATTTTTATAGGTGAACTCAACGAGCGCTAAGTGATTCTATCATGATCCACTAATGTCTACGACACATTCCCTAAACATTTCCTCTAACACAAGAATAGTATGATCTTATTTCCCATCCATTTTTAGGTTTAAATCCATACTCAAAAACACCTTGTTACTACGAAAATTCTATAAGCCCTTCCAGAATCATGATGTGAAATGTGGGTCCTAGTTTGAAACGATACTCTAAGGCACTCCATGAAACTATACTATTTTAAGAATATACAATTTTCCTAAGTGATCCATGGTAATGATCCACTAAATTGTAAATCCATGTGCCTCCTTGGTCAACGGATCCCCAACTACTCATACCACATCACTATTTCAAGGAGTACTCATAATTCCCACTATAAAATCAATGGTGACTATGTCCCACTACCATTCCGGAATAGGAAACAGTTATAGCATGTCACCCCGATATTAATGATCATTCCTCACCTATGGATAGGTGTATCACCTAGACATAAAAAATACAACCTCTTTATTCATCCTTAGACACTAATATTATCAAAAAAATATCATGATACATAATTCTTAATCTAGGATAAACTTCCCATTTTGATATATGGAACTCACACATCATCTCTTCTCATATAAAAGTGCAAACAAAAACATGGAATCATATCTAAATGATCTCATCATCACCAACCACCTAGTCAGAAGGTGTCTACCCACCTTTAAGGATCTCTCAAAAGTCCAAACCCTTCAGATACTCATATTTCCTCTCCTTGATCTGGATCAATAGTGTATACTTAACCAAAACGGATGTGAGAGTCAACTTCCCTTAGTCCTCCTAAATCTATATACGCATATCAGCAAACATGGTTATAATCCTAATTTAAAAACTAGACTCCTTGACATCCTAAGTCCATACTTTCCTACTCAGATCATCCCCAATATTATTTCCCTTTATCAATGTGTAAGATAACTCAAGATATAAGTATTTCACAAACTCAATCCACCTTCACTATGGGAGGTTCAAATCATTCTGGGAAAATATGTATGTAAGGATTTCATGATTTGTATACACACACAAAAATCTTTCACACAACAAGTAATTTAACCAACACATTAAAGAATAAACTAATTCAAATAAATATAGATTCTGCATAAGGTAATTTCAATCATTATTCCTCAACTTACGTGACCAATACTCCACAAACCAATAATCTTTCATCAACACTACCCCAATCTGAACATTGTGTGCATCATAAAATATTGTATACTTCTTACGTGGCTCTTGTATGCTCAATAATGGTGCAGTAGTCAACCACTTCTTCAATTTTTGGAAGGTATTATCACACTCTCTAAACCACTCAAACTTGATTCCCTTCTTGGTCAAGCCTAAAAAGTAGTGCTTATAGGAAAGAAATGAACTTAATGAAAATTCAATCGTGTCTTACCAAACCCATAAAATGCCTAATTTCAAATACTTTTTTAGGATTTTCTCAAGATATAATTACTATAAAATTTTTTGTGTCCACTAAGACACTATTTTTAAAGATTATGTGGCCCAAGGAGTGTATTTTTCCAATCCAAAAACTACACTTGGATATCTAGTAATATAGATGATGATCTCTCTGTTTAATCAGAATGATGTCAAGATGGTTGGAATGATCATCATGAGTCTAAAAATACAAAAATATTTCATATAAAAAAACATCTAAGAATTGGTTTGGGTTTGGTTTTAATATTTGATTCATCAAACAATAAACATTGTTCTGTAATTTTTGAACACAAAAGGTATAAATACTAACTCATACACACCATATATGCTTCTAGAATAAGTTAATGGAATATCATAAGGTATCACCCTCAACTGATGAAACACTTCCCTCAAGTTGATTTTGGAGAAAATAGAAGCACCTCTCAACTTATCAAAAAATTCATCAATATGTTGAAGGTTATATCGGTTCTTAACTTTATTCTAATTAAACTTCTGGTAATTGATTCACAAATGCAATGACCCATTCGAAAACAGTATTGGAAAACCAAAAGCTGACATACTAGTGAAAATAAACCCTTTGTTCTATAATTCCTTCAACTGATTCTGGAGCTAGTATAGCTTAGCTAGTTCCATTCTATATAGTTGTATAGATATCGTCTTAGCTTCGAGCATCAGTTCAATCATGAACTCGATCTCTCTCTCTCTCTGACTGAAACCTAAAAAATTGTTTTTGGAACACATCCTGGAACTGATCCACCATAGTAATAGAAAATTTTCTTTACACCCCCATCATAATGTGAAATACTAGGCACTTAGGATGGGAGCTCACCCAACTGTTGAATAATTGTCACTGCACTACCTTCCTGAACAAACCACTCCCCATGGTGAACATAAGTGTCACCATAAAAGGATGTGAACATTACCCTTCAGTGAAAGAATTTGATATGGGGAAGATAAAATACCAACAAATCCATTCTAAAAATCAGTTTAAATCCTAATATGTTAAGAACTAATAGGTCCCAAAGGAATTGGCACCCTCCAACCTTGTGAGCGCATTCTATTCATTGTCGGATACTCTCTTATCATACCCCCAAAGGAGTGTTGATCGACATAGTCCCACACACACATTCCACTATAAGATCAAAAACATTTACCAACTGAGAAGATGAGAAGGAATGTGAGTCCCCTAGTGAAATAAAACAATTAATAGTGTGTAATTCACCATAATTGTACCTTGAATAGTCGATAGTCCCTCTAACTGAGTGTTAAGTACAATATAAACTGTATGAAGATGATTTGACCCTCTTCCTTGGGTCCATGTCCGAGCTCCATGTGGTACAATACCCTACATGAAGGAACACTCTTGTCCTCAAGCAACACATCCCCCACCTCAACTGGTATAGCCAGTGGAACTCCATATGCATGACTGATACATAGTTACAGACCCCCTTCTAGTGCCCAAAACTTACATAAATCTTCCACTACTACTAGATTATTGTGGGTTCCAGAAAAAACCACTATAGATGTCCCATCCTACCACATTTAGGACACTCCATTGGTGGTGGATAACTCTTACATTCCATGTTACCAAGTTTTCCACACAAATGGTAATTGACTGAGTTAAAACCGTGGGGGAAGAATCATCTCCCTTGATTGTTCTTCCCACTACTAATCTGGTCGAAACTCTCCAAATGATTCTTCCTACCCTTGGAAGTCATACCACATGATTTTTCAATATTCATGGCCTACCCACCACTAGAAACATAATTCAGGTTTCAATCTAAAATGATATCGTGATCCACCACCTCAATTAAAGTCATGAAGTGGAATATATTCACCTATTACTTGATCTCATGTCTAAAACCATAAAAAAATCACCTAGACACAATTGCCTTATCACTTTCTATCATTGAAGAAAAAATTTGAAGATCTATGAAGTGGACAACATAATCCATAACTATCATATTCCCCTGAGTGAAATTCATAAATTCCTCTATATTTTTCTACCTCAATATAACATGGTAAATGTTCTCTTGGAATTTCTACTAGAATTACTTTTATTTCATACCCTGTGTTTTCTCATCTCTATCCCTTATCTCCCACCAACTCTTTGCTAAAACCTACAGTATATATGTTTCTAAATTAACCCTCTTCTAAGTTGGGGTCTCTAAATGGTCTAGAATTGTCTAGATATACTCAATAAAAAACTCTTCTACCTCAGTCCAACCTTATCTATAAAATGTTAGAGTGTGTTGTAGTTCTAATTACCTGGTCAAGTTAAACATACTTGGCGAAGCCCACCCTAGATATCACTCTAGAAACTGCATAAAATAATTTAATTTCTCACTGAACTATTTCTCACATCTGTTACTCAGGACCAAGAGGGTTTTCTGCTTAACCACTAGAGGAGAATTCTCATTGATATCCTCTTGTCACCTAGCTGGTAAATGTTTATGTTGAGTAATCTCTATACAATTTCAAAAACACATAACATAATTTTTCAACGGTATTATACAGCAGAGTGTTCATTACAAGCCACAAAAACCACCACCACACAACTATCCCACAGGGAAACCCATTATCTCCACACCATAACCAAGCCTTTTTGACCTAAGAAATTTAATAAAGGGGTAAACCATATCCCAATATTTCACTTATCATTAATCATATTTTAACTATTTTTACAACCATTCATCCATTCATTCAATTTTTTCAGATATTTTTAGCCATATATTTTTCTTTATAATTCCAATAAAGTTAGGCTTCATTTTCCCCCTTGTGTTTTCCCAACATGATGCATGCCACATGTACCCCTAAGTTCCTAAAATGATGCATGAATATATGACCCCATTCTATGCTAGGTCACAAATGAAATATCAAAATTAGTAACATCATACTACAACAACATCACTAAAGGTGAAATAATATCCAACTATAATAAAAAAACATTAATAACATCAATCCCACCCCGGGCACCTGGTATTTCTCCCAAACATGGGTTAGATGCTCTCGTGAATGGAATCATTTTTAAATCCCATGACATTATAATCTCATTTCTTCCCTTTGTAAATTAGAGAAATAAAAAACATTCTTTGATACCACTTTGTAACATCCCCGGCCCGATAGGCACAATTCACAATGCTCTGAATCAGTTTACCACATAACCTCATGTGCACCTCCTCATATGTTAAATGTTGACAACTATAAGAAAGGGTCTAATGTGAAATATGGGGAGACTATACCCTATTTATCAAAGTATTAAACAAAAAAATAACAATAATAAATAATGTAAAAAATTTAACTAATGAATATCTATTTCCAAAATAATTCTCAAAAATAGGTATAAGAACCAACCAAATAGTAAATATGCTATGTCATTTTATCCAGTACCAAGTTTAAAGAAAAACTAGAGTAAATATAATTTGAATAATCCCCAAAACAAGTCTTAACTACAATTTCAGATCCCTAATCCATGAACATCACACCCCAAGTTAACCATCTAGCATAATTTTTTTCCCTTGTCATGTCCTTCAACCAGAAGTCTACTCAGGTACTCAATGGTGGTTATAGTAGGGTGTGAGTACAACTCAATAGGCCACTACCCATGATGTCTATAATATATCTAGTTTAATATATTATATCTAGAGGTATAGGTAAAAATTAAAATAGTAAAGTAAAAAATATTTTCATATTTGGAATTCTTTAGATCAGTTACATTTCATTTCCTTTATTCCATGATTTAACCCCTTTTATCAAACTTTCTTCTTCTAGTTCTAGTAGATGATCCATATTCAAAACTGGGACTCAAAACACCATGTCTGACCATCCCAACCATATTATGGATCCCCATAACCATACCCCTTTGGTAAAAAGCCTCTATGACAATCTCCCAAATGAATATTGCACATAGGGGTGCCTGAATTCCATGTCAATACCACCCATGAGAGTGGAACTCCTTATCTAAAATCCTAAAACATACCAAATGTATCACTATTATCATGTTACCACTTACCATCCCAATCTTATTTAACTATTTAACTCATTTCAACCATCTATTTCCCTTTCCCAAGTCAATTAACCCTGAGGTAAAGCCCCATTTACTATTTATCACAAGTATTAATTTTCCATTCTCAATGACATACTCTTCAATCTCACTTACCACTACAATACATCACCATTTTTTCCACTGATACTCGTTAGAGGATCACCATCTCCAAAACCCTATATCTCTGTTTGATCTCTTGAACATTCCAGAAGCCCTTAGTCAAAGAGGCACCAACACTACTCATGGAACTGATGCATGAGAAGGCTTCCTGACTAGATCTATCCACATCTCATTACCATACATGAAGGATGTCGTACTACCTCATTCACAATGCCAAAAAGGAAACACCCAATCATTTGGCTTAACATTGATCATTGTGGGACCCATTGGAGATTTTCAAATTTAATAGAATATATTCCAGTAAGGTGGAAGATATAAAGATGCTTTATTAATACCGAAGGTGTTCTCACATTCCTATAAAAATAGGAGGTGCTTCCAAGCCAATAATTTCAGGTTCACACACCCATGAGGTGGAGGCATTCTATGTTGTCGCTTATATTTTTATTTTTTTCTTCCTTTGTTTATTTTTTTCTTTTTTATTCATATTAGTTTAGTTTTATTTTAAAAGTAATTTTTTTAGTTTCTTTTTAAAATAATTAATTTATTCTTTTTTATTAAAGTGTTTCTTCCACCCACCATTTTTATACTTTTATTCCCCTTTTTCTTTTTCTTCTTTCATTTTTTAATTTTTAATATATTAATTTCATTCTTTTATTTTTATTTTATTTTATAGGTTCTTCATTTATCTTACTTTTATATTTATTTTATTCCCTCTATATCCCTTTTATCATTTTTATTTTATTTTACATATTTTATTTTATTTATATTATTCCCTTTCTCTTGTTTCTATCCACTGTGAAATCTTACCCTTAAAAATGAGGGGATAACTTGTGGATGGATTCAGGGGAGGTAGGTGGTGTTTCCATTTCATTCCACACTTTAATTAAAAAAATTTGTTACATTTTTCATAAGAAAGAGTGAAGTTCATGAGAGTAGAGACTTTTCATTATGTCACTAACCTAAAACTCATTTTTATTCCATGTTTAATTATTTTTCTTCCCTTCAACTAAACATAAGGTATTTATGTGATAAATTTAATCTACTTAGTGTATAAAATTGAATTTATGGAGCTAGGCCCTAGAAGATTTATAACTCTTTATTATGGTGTGGAATCAACCTTGATTATAGAAGGAGGTGTAATTAATATTTCTAAAGTAATTCTAGATTTAACACCACTAAATAAAAGAATAGTAATTCATGCATGAGTTCTCATAATTTAATTATAAAACTAAATTTAAACAGTAACAAGGAGAATGATGGAAACCAAATACTAAACCAAAAATTTATATTCTTTCATCCTGGTCACATTGTGTTATCATTGCATGTTTGTATAAATTTAAATTGTTATTTTTCTTGTCATTTAAATATATTAGAAAATAAAAAAATCCAAATAGTTTTCCATTTCTATAATAAAATAATAAAAATAGAAAAAAAGAAGGAGTTTATGTGAATTATATTAAGTAAGTGAACAACTGAAAAATATCCTTAAGTGAGACAACCATGTTCAGCCTCAATGTTGTATTAGTAAAATAAACTATATTTCTCCACCCCTAGCAACAGGTGTGCCATCAAAATAGTCATCATCATCAGGAAGATAATTAGTAGATTATTTGGTTTTTATATTTTCACATTATATATTTTTAAATTGATTTAAAAAATATATATATATATTTTTCCATGATGTTTTAAAATGACCATTTTTTGAATACATAGAATTGTTACATAGTGGTGTAAGATAACAAGAAGGTACTTTACAATACATAGATAGATTTCTTACAAAGGTTGGATGATCTCACTAACCTAGAATGTATATTAAATATAGTCATGACACTGGACTTTCATTTCAATAACAGGAATATTTGATTGATGAAGTAAAAGTTGATTATCAATTACTAAATGACAAAGAGGAAGTTACACTAGAGCTACACAATTTTTATAAAGACATCCAAGAAGTTAATTCCAAACTCGAGGACCATAAAAAACCGAACCAACTCAAATATCAAACTGAGGAGCAACTTGAAGAGCTATATAGTGAAGATGAAGCCTCATGTGTTGATAGGAATATAGGAAAAGATTTAGTTCAGTTTTTCCGTAATTTAGAAGCAGTTGAAATGAATAAATATCTTCTCATTTAAAATATTTAATAATTAGTACCTAACTACTTATTTCTAATCATGGATTTACAAGAAGTAATGGAAGTGATGAAATTTGACGAAAAGATAGGGATCCTGACTACCTGCCACTATCCACGTGATTCTCTTTCAAGAGAAACTTACCATTAAGGATGTGATTGAACCAAAAAAAACTCAAGGAGATGATATTATTTTGAATTATTCCTATCTAATATTATTTAATATTATTTGAGTATATATCCTAACTACTTTGAATTTTTATATTTGGTCGGTCCATATTTTTTCCTTAAAGGTAGGTGGAGAAACTCAACTTGAACATACTAAGGAACACATGGAGCTCTCTAAATTTATTGAACATGAATTTTAGAGAGTACCATGAATAAATACAAGTATTTGATCTAAATAAAATAAATCCATGGTAAACTAAGACAATGTTTGATCATATTAAAATGGATAAACATCATATTCATTATTCAAATTTATATTTTTTTCAAGTAAAAATAATTTCTTTATTTCCCTTAAAACATTCAATTCATGCAGCCCATATTGATCTAGCACTCAAAAATAATTAGATGATCCATACTTCACCCTACAACCACTATGAAATTTATACTTAATTGATAAGAGGATTAATTTGGTGTAAAAAACCCATGGATCATTCCACACTAATAACGAAAAAGTTCAACAGGAAAAAGCCACATTTGGTAGATCTAATCTATAAAGTTTTATCCCCCATCAAACATTGTATTAAAAATGGTACTTCCATCTAGGGGTAGTAAAATTTCAGGACCCACATGGGGGATCACATGAGAAATTATCCTTTCAATTCATTTTAAAATTATAAATCTCGTCATTTTAGGATTATTCCATCATGAAGCCAAATTTGTCTATCATTTTTAACTTCAATGGCATGATCCTTGTGCGTAACTGAGTGATTTAATTTTTTTGTTTTATGATGGGATAATTCAAACCCCAAATAATTAAGGAATAAAGAGGTCCAAGGTTCAAAAAATAGATGGTTTATTTTTACTTTCTTTATGTTCAAACTCTCTATATTTTTTCCAATATCATAATTTGAGCTTTAAACTAGAACTTTCATGTCTATAATTTGAATTATACTTTACTTGATGTATCTATGAGACATGGGTTTTTTTAAGAAACCATTAATGACATGTTTTAAATTTCAATAATAATTAAATTGAATAAGTAAAATTAAAAATTGGATTATCAAAGTGAATCCTGGATACTAAAATGAGGAATCTTGATTTGAGGGAATTAGTTGATTCAAATAAATGAAATTTACCTAAAATTGTTCATGATTTGAACTTATGAAATTAATGGGAATTTATTATTCATTATTATTCATTCCTTTATTGATTTTTTAATATAATATTCCAATTCTTGAGATGATTTATAGAACATGTACTTCCCATTTTTCTTAATCATATTTCTTGAGTAATAATGGAACATTCCCCTATCTATAACTTGAATTTTAACTTTTCAAAGTGATGACTACACAAAAACACATTAAAAATGATGGAGGAATATTTTTAAAATCTATTATAATTAAAATATCATTATTACATATATACTTATTTATCCTATAGAGACCATGAATTTCCTTGTTATTAATGATCAATGTTTTAAACCGTTTTTATCAATTTATACCCTCCACTTAGTAATTTTCATGACATTTTAATGTATAAGTGTGGGGGTTAGGGAATTCATGGTTAATGGGACAAAATACATTATAAGGAAAAAAAAATTGGTGATATTTGTGGTTATTGAGAAATTTTTTTGATTCATTCAATATACTATATTTTTCCCTTCCTGAAAAAAATATAAATGGGTTGTGACTTAGAAGAATCAAAAATCACCATCACTGGAGAAATTATTTTTATCATATGTGGTTAGGTGGTGCATGTGTGGTTTATTCTACGCATAACTTTTCAAAAATAAAAAAATATAAAATAATTTGGAAAAATAGTATAAAAGTGGAAAAAATATTCACTAGGGTTCCCAAATCATTCATTATTATTATTTTGATCATGACCATTACTTTTAGTTTTATGAAAGTTGGGTTTCTTATTTTTAAAGGGGATAATTTCAATGATATTTCACTTTTAATATCAGGCTTCATTCTTAAGAGAAAAACCACCTCCTTGAGCCTTAATTTTTAAAATTAATTCCTACATACCTTAAGCCACAAAGACATTTGAACCTTGATTATAAAGTCATCATGATTCAATGTTCCCTTTTTATTTACAATGTGGAGAAAATAATTCCTTTGCAAGCATATAGATAAGGAGTATATTCTCATGATATGAGCATAACTTTATTTGAACTATATTATGAGTGATGAGTGAAAAGATTTAAAGGTCAGGTAAATATTCATTTATAATTTTTGATAATAATTAATTAAGGAAATTGAATGAATGGAATAATAAGTTCCACAAATTTTTAAATAGGAAAAAGTAAAATGCTTGATTTTATTATTTTTTTGAAAATTGAATGGATTTTTTATATGGATTTTTTAATTTTTTATTTGAATTTGATGATCATTTAATTTAATTGAGTTAAAATTTAGATAAAGGTAACATTAGTTCTCTCTAAATTCATTATTGATATTTTATGCCTGAGAAAAGCATGGTTTAAGTGTGAGGGTATTTTGACACACTCAATTTTCATTTTTATTTTTAAATTGTTTTCAATGGTTTGAAATGTACTTTCAATGATACTTCCCTTTTAATTAAATATTTTCTTCAATATTGGGTATTTATAAATGTGGAATTCAATTTTTTTTAAATTAATTATTATTTATGAGTTTTGAGAATTGATTTTGTTCTGGAAATTTTGGATAATATGTTTCCAATATTTTCAACCTTATTTATAAACTTTCCTTGTGTTTTTGAAATAAAATGGCCAACTAGGTTATACCAAAACCAAGGGCCCACATGCCATATAGGTATATCACAAGGGTAAAAACTGGACATGGAGACCCAAGGGAAGGCAAGGACACCACCATCAAAGACCGCATGAAGGAATAGAATTATGTAGGGAGCCAATGGGGGTTGATATGTGGGAACATATTGTATAGGTAACTATGTTAGTGCACAATAAAAACTCTATACAGTGGCGGGAGGAGAACTTCGTCGAGACGAGGCGGTCCACAGCGACGGGCGTTGTCCCTCGGGCCCCACACTACATCATTGTTGTTGAGGATCTATGAGATTTTATTTAAGGACTATCCCGTGTGTGTCTCATTTCCATGTGGGATGAAAAACTATCATGTATTGTTCATTAATTAGGCAAAATGGTGTCATTCAGCCTCAATCCCAACATGCCCACACTGAGAAAGAAGCAGTCGCTCAACTCTATTATGATTCACCACTTCTTCCATCATCCTCAACACCTACATCCACTGATCTCACCAGTGAACCTCCCTAAAGAAACTAGAAAATATTATAATTGATATCTATCTCAATGTTAAGGCCTGAGAACACATGATATCACCTCCAGAATAAAGAGCGACCACTATTATCCCATTCTAAGCTTCATATGTCAACTATAAACACCATATGAAAACGGATATTTATTACATAGACTATCGTTTCACCATGTCCATTGTGCCAATGCTTCATCACTACTGCCATCTATAATGTACCACTTTTATGGAAAAATTCCATGAAGGGTGAAGGACCACGGAACACCCTGAGATAAAATGGGTGAATCAGGGTGTCAAATTTTTCTTTTAAACTAATGGATCTTGTTCCAGTGTTGGTAAAAACCTATTAAACCTTTCTAAAGAGGACGTTTAGAAAATAAACAATCACATGAAAAGTAATGACACAACAATTTTACATGGTTCACAACTATAGGATGCATCTAAGGAGCATACACCAATAGTGTTTTGGTCATACCAAAAAACACAAATCTTTATAAGGTGTGGATTAAAAGAGTTTAGCACAGTCACTTTGTTCCAAACGCACTACTTTTACAAGGTTTTATGGATAACACATTACGTCCCTCGGATCACTTCCGTTGACTCCCCCTTGCTCCCTGTGTTGGAAAAATATTCACTCATTTAAACGAGTTAAAGGTCGCTTCTATGGTATGGCATTAATTCATACATCCTCAACTGTAGATGGAAGCTTTGTTGAAATCCCATAATCAGTCGCAGATGTAAATTATTTTCATGTACATTGATGTGTTATGGAAATTATTTTCGCAAACTGATTTGGCCATTTTTCATTCTTCCACAGTTCTTCAGTGTACTGATGTTGTTTCGCTATACCACTAATGTTTCCGTATACCATCCAGCTATTTCTATATACATCTATAGTTTCCATGTACCATCTAGTTGTTTCTGCATACCTCTATTGTTTCAGTGTATCATCTAGCTCCTCTAAGAACTTTCCTTCTCCATATAATCCCCAACACTGTGTACTACTCCACTCCTCCGCGTACCATCCTGCTCCGCATACTTCGTTGCTCAGCTGTGTACTATGAGATATTCCTACATGAACTGTGCTCTCTTCTTCGAGTTGTTTTCCTTATGTGGATGATTCTCTCTTTATATTGTTTTCTCCTCTGTGTACCACTTCAGAATTCACCAAATTTCTTCCCGAAATTTTAATCTCTAATATCATCCATTAACAAACAGGATTATTAGTCTTTAAATAAGCACATAACTCCACAAATTTCAATAATATGATTCACGAAAATTTCAATGTGGGGAAATCTTCACTCTAAACTAAACTCCATCTATGTATTGTTAGCCTCCACCACATCCATAAATCCTCAAAACTGAAAACTTTTATCGCATCTGTTAATATTCCATATATCGAATGTCTATCATCTTGTGTACTACATCTCTTCACCACATACCATCATTGTGAACCATTTTCTGCAGCATTACATGTACCACATGCCTTCATCGTGTACCGTCACTACGAACTTTTTTCTATTCTGCACATCGATCCACGTACCACACTCCTTCACCGCGTGCTTCTAGCCTTTACCTCATATAATAGACACCTTCACCGCATACCATACACCTTTAACATGTATCGTGTGCCTTCACCATATAACTATCACCTTCACTGCATACTATTCACCTTCACCGTGTACCTTTTCTGCGAACCAATACCAAACTCCCAATTTTTTAGGCCCAAAAATTTGGAAAACACTCAAAAACTATGCCACCTTCAATACTGTTTTCATCCTCGAACGTATGACCCTATTATTTGAAAACTCCCTAGACATCCATGTGCATATTGACAACAAACACAAACCAACCTCTATTATTAGCAACGAGTATCCTGGGTTCAAAAAATCTCCCCCTTTGGGTTTTTTGGAAATCTCAATAAAAATTTATCGATCTTACAACCATGATAGATAAATCCCAATTGAATTTATCCATTCTCCCCCATTGTCAATAAACCCAATGAACTGAATATTGACTGGTAGAGTTAAATAAAACTTTCTCTTCCTATATCTTATCTCCCCCATAGACCTGCATCATTTCCAAAAATAGATTAAAAATAGTTAAAAAAACAGGGGAGAGGGGAATCTCATAACCTTTTTATGCACTTGGATGTGGCTGAACAAAAAGGTTTAACTGAATTTTCTCAAACACAGCCACTAAAAGTGTCTTAGTCCTAATTTCAGCCACTTGCTCAGCAATTACCACATAGTCCATTTTGATCACGTATTGTTCACTTGGTACTGCTGAAGCTGAATATATATTTGCTTCCAAGGAGTGTACTATCTCTTCCTATAGCAAAGTATAGCCCATTATTATGTATACCTTGAATGTATGTCATGATTATTTTCACTGTCCCATTATGTTCTTCCTTCAAATTACTCTAAAATTGGGATGTAAGGCAAGTTGAAAAGACAATATTTGTTCATGTTGTCGTCAGGTACAGTAGGCTTCCAATTATTCTTCTTTATAAGGTGGGATCTATAGAATTCTCTTCCTCAAGATTTCTGAGCATTGAACCAACTACAATTTGAGTAAACATTGGTTTGGAATAATGCATATTGAATTTCTTTAGTAGCTCCCTTCCGTAATTTTCTTGATAAATTAATGTTTAATCCTTCATCTGAAGTACATGCAACCCAAAAAAGTATGTGAGTTCACCAATCATGGAAGTTTAAAATTCTGATTTCATGTGATTGGTAAATTCATCCACTGATCCATGTTTGCTTCAACCAAAAATAATATCGTACATGTATACAAATACCAGGAATAGATTTTGTTGATAGTTATTCACATAGATATTGCGATCCACTCTTCATTTTTTATACTCAACCTTTCTCAGATAAGATTCCAATCGAGAGTACCACACCTGTGGTGCCTAATTCAGGCCATAAAGAGAATTATTTAATTTGAAAACCATTAGTTCATTATTTCTAGGCAAGAACCCTATGGTTTTTTCAATGTAGACTAATTCTTCCAATACTCCATTTAATAATTTTTTCTTGACGTCCATTTGATACAATTTATAACCTCTTTATATTTCCATGTCAATAAATAGCATGATTAACTCCAATGTCACTATGGAAGAAAATGTATCCTCAACATGAACACCTTCAATTTGTGAATATCCTTTACAGACAAAGCGCACCTTATTTCTGATCACATTTACAAGTTAATTAAATTTTTTCTTGAAAATCCACATCGTACCAATCACATTATGATCTTTAGTTCTTTTAACGATATCTCATGTATAATTTTCTTCAATCTGATCTAACTCTTCCTTCATTGCTTTCACTCATGACTCATCCTATGCATCCTCTTCAAATAAAGATGGTTCTATAACTAATAGAAATTCATATTGTACAGTATTCCTCAATCACCATGTCTATGTATGTGAATTATGATCCTAGATAATGTTTTAATGATCAATCTCTGCTCTCCAATTTCTTCTTTCGGGTTCAACTGAATTCTCTCTAACTATGGATTCATCTTCTAATTCTTATTTAGAGTAAACATTATGATACAAATCCTGAGATTTTTATACACCATCCTCTACCTCGATATTATAATTTATTCCATGTTCACATTCTTCTTCATCTTCTATCACATCAGTATAAGAATTAGTTGAATCATTCGGGTTTTTCCTTTCAATTATCATTACATCACTTCTTTCAAAAACTCTTCCTGATCACTTATTGAAACACTTATAGGATTTCCTATTCATTGAGTATCAAATAAATATTCATTCATCTGCATTGTATCTATACTTCCCTTGATTTCCTTCTATGTTTAGGATAAAACATTTGCTTCTGAAAAAACAAAAAAAAAATAAACAGGGATTCCTTCCATGTCAAAATTCATATGGTGTCTTTGTTTCACCTATATATAGCCTCGTTTGATTTTGAATATACAAAGCATCTTGTATATCCTCATTCTAGTAATGTCAAGGAATACAACTCTCAGTCAGCATAGTTCTGGCCATGTTTTTTATGTGTCAATTCATGTGCTCAACAACTCCATTTTACTGTGGAGTTCTCACAGCTTCCACCACATGTTCTATACCATGATTCTCTATGTAATTTTCAAATTCATTGGACATGTATTCCCCTCTATTTTTAGACCGTAGGAATTTGATCTTTCATCCAGTATCTTTCTCGACGATTCGCCTATAGGTTTTCATGCAATCAAGCACTTGTTTCTTCCTGTGTATAACGATCACACGTTCCATTATACTATAATCATCTTTGAAAATAAAAAAGTAACTCTCTCCATGTGTTATAGTAAAATTTATCAGGACACATACATCTATATGGATGAGGTCAAGAATATTTTATGCTCTTTTCTTATTTGGCTAGTAGGAACTACAGACCAGTTTCCCTAGAATGCAAGTATCATAGATCTTTTTTCATTAACACTTCAGATTAGGGATATCCATGAATATATTTAGATTATAAATCTTTTCTGCGTCTTACTAATTGATGTTCCAATATATCTAATTCCATATGTTGTTTTCCTATCCAACTGTTAGTTAGAAAATATTCTATTTGTTGTAAACCTGATATAATTTGCCTTCTTTTCTACATACTTTTGTGAGAGAATTCTCATACTTTCCTCTTATAGTACAACCATTCTGATTGAATCTCACAATAAGACCTGAGTCACAGAGTTGACTTGCACTAAGAAGATTGTGACCCAGACCACCCACATACAAGAATTCAGTTTTCTTTATCTCTCCATTATCTAGCTTAGTACTTCCACTGTCTTTTATTTTCAAAGCACCATTATTACCAAACCTCATTGTTACATAGACCTTTTTCATGACATTTTTTAATAGGTCTTCATTATCAATCATGTGGGATGAACATCCGCAATCAAGAATCCAGATGATGTTGTTATTTTTAGCTTTGAGGGCTACTTTTGTAAAATTGGACTTTTTAATTGTCCTCTTTTCTTTCCATGAGATTTTCGATTGAGTGTAGGAAGTTGATGGACATTTAATTATATCTTCTATGTACATGGTTTATTCATATTCAAATTCATATTCTAGAGGAGAAAACCTATTTGAAATAGAAACAATGTTAGTTTGGCATGTATTGACTCATCTTTGAACATTGAAAGAATTTATCATGTCATACATCTACCTGCAATACACAACACTATGTCCAAAGTTAGAACTGTGAAAAAATATACATAGAAATTATTTCTTCTATAAGAAGAAGGATATGAATATGTTCTCCTTTTTTAAACTCCTAACTCTTCCCCATTCATATATCTCCTCGCCTCTTCAGAGTATGACATGGTATGGACCAGATAGCCACAAAAGTGACACTTCATGAAAGAAAATGTCATCTCACTTGTATTTGTCCTCATGCCTTCTTCCTCAGGAAAATATTTTGACTGCCTATCATTCCTGGAAACTCAATGATAATCTTCAATTATCCCTTCAATTTTATTTGCAGGTTTCATTTTCAGCACTTCTGGTGGATTTTCAAGATGATCAACTTTCATCTTGCATTTATTCTGGCTCACTGTACTTATAGAATTTGAAGTATCTACATCAAAACCAATTACACTATATCCCATTCATGTGGACCTTTGATCACTCAATATATGTTCAACTCCATTATAACCACTTTTTTCTATCTCTATAAGCTCAGTATCTAAGAACATTCCCAATTTTATTTCTTTCTTTGCTTCTTTTGAAATTGATTCACTTTCGATTTTACTTCTTATAGTAACAACATCTTCTTCGAGTACAATAATGTTCTTGTAATTCTCCTCTATTATCTAGGTAAGGTCATTAATGACATTTACTTTTTCTTAATTTCTGATTTTTAGTCCCTTAACATCATAAGTTCTTTCAACAATTGATGATTATACTTTCACCAGTTCTTCGAGTCATTCAATTTCTTCTTCCAATTGATCAATTTATTCTGATGATTCCTCTACCATTTCTTTACACTTATTGCATCTCTTACATTCAAAATCAATCTTACCAAAATAATCCTTAATTTTCAACTTGGGATCAGAATTATTAGTTAACTGCCTATCTCTATCTTTATTTGTCAATGGTTCAGACTATTAAATGGTATCCATCATGGAGTCATGATTTCCAGTATTAAATTCTAGTTCTTCTTCCACAAAGACTTAATTATCATAATCTTCCTCTTTAAATTCCAAACCCTTCTTTTGTAATTTCGTTGAAAATTAGAAGTTTCCCCTTTTGAAGTGTATTTTCTGAGGCTTTTCCATGTTTTTCAAATATTCTCTTTTCATCATCAAATCTTTTTGAGCACTGAGAGGCAATGTTCCCAACTCTTTCATACCAAAAACAAGTTAGAGGTATATTTCCTTCAAATTCCCATGTTCCCTTCTTGATATTCTTGGAAATGAGAGAAAGAGTTTCATTTTCATCATCATCTTCATCACTGCTATCTACTTAAACTTTTAGTTTTTCCATGGCTTTGAATTTCATTTCCTTGCCCACACGAGTCGTAGATTCTTCTAGTTCGATTCACATTTCACAGGCTAAAATATTGATCACAAGATCATCCACTGGGAGTTTCGAGAGATCTATTTCCTCAAGGGATGAAACCATTTCATTATAAAGGGGTGTAAGTCTTCCAAGATTTCATTAACTATATCAATGTATTTTATTTCTTGTCACAGACCTCAGATTGATCCTACAACTCCAGTAATTAGATTGAATAAATTTTATGTATTTTCATTAGGGTGCAAATTCATATCATCAAACCTGTTGTGTAGTACTTGAATTTTTTCCTCCTTCATGTTTTTATCTTCTTCATACATATTTTCCAGTTTATCAACTTTGACTTGGTAGATGTGAAACTCATTACCTTTAGATAAATATGACCCGAAAGGGATTCAGTGAGACCATTTGGTGCCTTTAAATCTGCATCAAGAAATTTCCTATCTGTATCTATCATCGACAGTCCAGTAGGATTAGTGACATGTATTCCTTATGCAGTAGATAATAAGACTTCCAATCCAAAATTTCTTTGGTGAGATCTCATCATGTTTTTACATATTTGAAAATTACTTACATTGAATAGGGGAACTCCTCTAATATTGACTGGATTCTCTATGATAGATAGATTCGACACTAGTAATCCTTACCCACTAATACAACTTGAAGGACCCAGAAACACCCTGATAGGGGAAGGCTGAATCAGGGTGTCAACTTTTAATTTTAAACTAATGGATCTTTTTCCCATGTTTGTAGGAACCTGTTAAACCTATCTAAAAATAAAGTGTATAAAATAAAAATTCACATGAAAAACAATGACACTACAATTTTACTTGGTTCACCACTAAGGGCTACATCCAAGGAGCATACACCGACAGTGTGTCGGTTGTACCAAAAACCACTAATTTTCAGAAGTTGTGCATTAAAAGAGTTTATAAAAATAACTCTATTCTAGGAACAGTACCTTTACAAGGTTTTAGGGATAGAGAATTGTATCCCTTAGATCACTTCCGTTGACTCCCCCTTGCTCACTGTATTGAAAGAATCTTCACTTAGTTAAATGACTTGATGGTTGCTTTAATGGGTTAGCATTAATTCATGCATCCTACACTATAAATGGATTCTCTTTTGAAGTCACACAATCACTCACAAGTTTAAATTATTTTCCCGTACATTGATATGTTATGGAAATTAATTTTTCAAATGTATTTGGCCAATTTTCAGGATTCCATGGGTGTTCTACGTACTGCTGCTATTTCAGTGTACCGTTGTTGTTTCTGCATACCATCCAACTGTTTCTATGTACCACTGCTATTTTATCATATTGTCCAGCTATTTCTAGGTACTATGTCTCTTTCTTCATACTATCCATCTCTTCCATGAACTGTCTTCTTTGTAATCCCCTTTACCGAATACCGCACGCCTTTATCGCGCACCGTTGCTGTGAACCGTTACCAAACTCTCGATTTTTGAGGCCCAAAAATTTACAAAACACTAAGAAACTGCACCACCTTCAATACTGATTTTAGCCTCAAAAGTATGACCCTATTCTTTGCAAACTCCCTAGTCATCCATCTATAGATTAAAAAAACACAAACCAACTTCCATTATTAGCAACGAGCAGCCGTGGTTCCAACAAAGAGTTCCACTACCACTCTAAGATCCACAGTAGCTCATGAGAAACCAACAAACCAATTGTGACACATGAGACACCATTGATCCAATGGTGACTACTGGTAAACCACTGATATTAAGGGGACTTTTGAACCATCATTGATCTGGTGGTGAATCGTGATCCACCATTGAGTCAATAGTGAATCATGATCAATCGGTTATACAACAGTGAACCATGAACCACCATCGAGGTGACGATGCATTGTGAGCCACCATTGATTCAACTTTGACTCGTGAGCTTGTGTTAATGCAATAGTGACTAGTGAGCCACTATTGAGAGGTCTCCATGACTGTACACTAGCCTTTTCCACATAAAACTACCAAAAAATGGCCATGTAAGCCTCCAAATGATCTCGGAATGAGCTCACCTCCCACCACTGTATGCCTCCATTTTTTGCTGCTATTGTTGGCTAGAGGATTCCCATATATGACGCCATACAGCTCTTCTTGATCACTTGATAATTCAAGAATCCCTCTAAGAAAGAGGTATTGCAACTTCCCATGAAAATATTTCTTGAGGATACTTCCCTACTAGATCTATCCATGTCTCATTTCCATGCATGTAGAAGGTCGTGGTGCCAAACTAGTTATGCCAAAACGGAAACACCCAATCATCAGGTGTATCTTTGATCACTATGATTCTCACGAGATATATTCAAACATAGAATAAGATATCCTAGTTTGGAGTAAAAGTTTGAGATATTTGATGAAGAAATAAGGGGTTCTCACATTCCTATAAAAATAGGATGTGTTTCCAAGCTAAGAATTTTGAGTTTGCACGCATGGGAGGAATAAGAATATCATGTTTATACACCTGTTTTCATTGTTTTAATACATTTTTTAATTTTTTTATTTTTTATTTATTATTTTATTTAATTTAAATATAATTTTTATATAGTTTCCTTTTAAAATAATTAATTGATGCATTTTTTATTAAACTATTTCTGTCTCCCATCATTATTATTTTATTATTCTTCTACATGTACTTCTTTAATAATTTTAATTTATTATTTCATAATTTTTTTATTTTATTTTAATTTTAGTTTATATGTACTTAATTTATTTTAAATTGGAATTTTAATTTATTATCTCTATTTCCATCTCTCTCTATCTTTCCTCTACACATTTTGTTTTATTCTTTTTATTTTATTTTCCTTCTCTTATTCCATCTCTCTTCATTCTATCTAGACTGACCTCTTACCCTAAAAATTTAGGACTAACTTGAGGCTTAGATCAGAGTAGGTGAGTGGTGTTTCCATTTCATTATGTGCTTAAATTTAAATGGTTTTCTAAGTTTGTGGGGGGGTATGAGTGAAGTGGATGTGTGTAGAAATTTTTCCTTACTCCACTAAACTCAAACAGATTTTTATTATTTGTTTAAATATTTTCCCTCCCATACACTAAACATAAGATCTTTAAGTGATGAATTTGATCTATTTAGTGGATGAAATTAATTGAGATGGAGATAGGTCTTGAAAATTCCATGCTCTTGATTGATATGTGTCGTCAACCTTAATTACATGAGGATGTGGAATTAAGTTTTCAAAAGGAATTCATGATTTCACACCACTATATAAAATAATAGTAATTCATGCATGAGATCTCAGAAACAAATTATCTGTCTAAATTTAAACACCAAAAAGGAGAGTAATGGAACCCATAATCCAAACCATAGAGGCCAGGTTCTTTCTTCCTAATCACATTGTGTTAGAATTTCATGTTAGTTTAAATTTATATTTTCATTCTTCTTGTCATTTAAATATCTTAGAAAACTAACATAACCCAAAAAAATATTATTAATTTCATAAAATAATAAAATCAACCAAAAATACGTTTTTTAGGTGAACTAGATTAATTAGGTTAACAACTGATAAAGATCGTCAATTTAAATAACCATGGTCAGCCTCTATACTGTATTAGGAAAATAAATTTTCTTTTTCCACAACCAAGGACATGCTTGTCATAAATGGCCAACTAAATGCATTTATATTTTTTAAAATTTTAAATAAGTACAAAGCTATGATCTCATTTTCAATATTAATTCATTGTTATAGTATATTAATAGATCATCTGTACTGATGATAGTAATTTTTTCATGCTTCTCAACAAGTGAAGATAGGATTTTTCAATGTCCTTTTGAAGCATGGGATGGAATATGATCACTTTATTTTTATCATTTCCAGATCATTTTGATAATCTTATCTGGTAGGAGAATGAATATAAACCCTCACTTAATTGATTTATAGAGTATTATGGTGGTCTCTTGGGGTATAGGGTGGGATATGAGTATGTCTTGTAGTGACTGTAAAGGAACACTAATGAACTCCATTTTGAAAATGAATATGAAAGCGATCATATTATTTTTTCCTCTTCTAAATACATTGAAAATCCTCAAAATTGGAATGGGTGATTCCACCCACCCCCATAGTTATTTTCATGTGAAGACAAGTTTCTTCAACATCTGTGGGAGTGGGAATATTAGACTTCACCATAATTGTTGTTAGAATATTTTGACAATAATATTTTAGTTCTACCAAAATATCATATTATTTGAAATATGTGGGGATGTATATAATCCTACCCACATATTTTCACTTTTATATAATGGTGCGTTTCTATAGGTAGAACTGGATTATAAGACATATCTTCAATGTAAATGGGAATATGGTCCTACGAATGTCCTCTATCTTCCATCACGATAAGCCGATGAGCTATATTTGTTAAAGAAACAAAAAAAGATTTATTCCTATGTATTATAGAAATACATCAACCAAATCCTTATGATTTTACTAATATATTTTTACTTTTTTATTTTTAGGTAGAAGGATTATAATATTTTTTTTCTTTTTCTACCAATATATAATGATTGAATTATTAAGTGGGAATGGGAATTTGAATATGTTCCCTTCCTCTAAAGACCTACCTACCTCAAAAATGCCTTCTCTAATACACCATGGTTTGGGTAAAAAGGTTTGATTCCTTCTAGATGGTCTCATTGGTGGGTTCGTGAGATGTTGAGACTGTATAGAGTTGGTGGTGGTGACAACTAAATATTGGATTCTTCATGGGAGGATCCTAAACAATAGTAGAGATATTTATTACATCCCTCTGCTAATTTTATGGTAATATAGATATACATCATCTTTCTCTAGAGAAATACCCTTGAAGAGGTCATATTTAGAAATAGGATCACCATGATTCTTCACAACTCAACATCATTAAGATGGTTATTAGGGAATCTCCCCTTGCAGGCTATCATGTACCACAAACTATGTGGGGATACAGCTATTGAGATGGTAATAATAAGTCTTATCACCTCCAAATATGAGGGTATGTAGATATTTCATGAATTTGGATATGTTGATTGGGTGAAAATATACTCTTGGGTTGAGAGGTTGAATATCTCATCACCTCTGAGATGTATGTTGGGTGCTTTGGATGATGAGTAGTTGTAGCCTAGGGATCTCAATAGAAGCCACCAGTATGTCTTGGAATACTAAAGAATGGTGAGGATCATCTTGATCTTTCATTTTGTGCTGATGTTAACTCTCTAATATTTCTGGATGGTCTTGAAATTTGAAGAGTCCAAAGGGTCTGGTGAGTCTTAAATTTCAAAAAGGATCTATAACTATGAAAAATAATTTCATCAATGTTTCATTAGAAGTGAAAAATAGTTGATCAATCAATTTTATGGGTAAATTCATTTTCAACATTTTGTTTTTAACTAGAGCATGGTGTTGATGTGTGAGCATCACCCAACCATTTTTTCACTATTATTCTTAAGAGAATGAAAATTTTGAGTTGGTCATTCCATTTATATTTTATGATTGACACAAATTAGTTTTGATCCAACATGAACCTACTTCCAAAAGGATGTGGGTGACTCAGTCTTTACTAGTGACACTTTCATAATTCATCGGTCAAGAAGATTTGTGGTCGGTCTTATCTCTCTATATTGGGGGAATTGTTTCTAAATCTGAAAATATGTTATATATTTCATATATTTTCATGAATGTTTCCTAAATCATATAATGGGGATAGTCTCTCCTATAAATCTGATCTAACTGAAACCATTTATCAATATGAAAATATGAACATATCATATCTACTCCATATTTATAAAAATATCTTAGTTGATTATGATACCTTTAAATCCACACAGTTGGTAAATCTAGATATTATCATCATTCTAAAAGGTGGTAGGTGTTGTGGAGTTCATATTAGGCCCATAAGATGTGATTCATACCTATCCTAATGAATAAAATTTGATCCCATGTAGTTTGGAGCCACTTAATAGGACATGTCATACCTTTAAAAATCCAATGAAAGTGTTTAATGTGGTGTATTTTAAGGTCATAAAATCTTGACCATGTGATGTTCCTCTTAGAAAAAATATTTCTAGACCTGTGGAGAGTTGAAATTGTTCCATGGGGAAGAGTCTTTGATATCCTTGTTTACATGAATAAAATCATAATTATTTTGGTTTACACAATTTTAGGTCATGTGATAGGACCATAGCATTAAATTTAACATTATAATTCAAGGATATATGTTATTTATATTAACATCAAGAACATAGGATGTGTTGTTCCAATGTGCTTAAACAATTTAGTGTGGTACTTAGGTATGGACAGTCCATTCTGGTTCATCCTTATTTTTGGTAATGAAATAAAAGAAGGGACAAATATACACATTGTAAGTATCCCATTATAGAAGTAACATTTGTTAAGAATATGGACCATTAATGATTGTTGCATGGATAATATGGTCTCATGCTAATGACTGGATCATTAGGAATATGAACCTTTAAGGGGAAATTTCTTGGATGATCTAACCTTATTTGAAATCCTTGGGGCTTACTCAAGTTCAACCCTTGGATTTCCTAGGGATTTAGAAGAAGAAAAGAGTGGGTCTTACACAGTTGATTCAGATGGAAGATAGGTTTGGGTTTACACCTAATTTAATTCCCACAAATGCACCCATTTCCCAAAAATTTATAGTAAGACAATGAAGGATGATTATATGCATGATTGATATGTCTCTATGCGAATAATATTGGGGCTTATTCATGGTATTCCCTTATATGGATATACTTTCCTCGTTAATGAGCCATGGTGAGGAAATCACTAATAGGGACATGATAGGGATTATACCAAGTTTGGAGGAGTATTTACTCATAGCCCATTAAGTGGACTAGGTTAGCCAACTTGACACTTTAGTATCTTGTATGTGCATCTTGATCCGGATGAAGTTTTATTTATAACCTCATGATGATAACCCTCATTATAAATGTATTACATGATTGTAAACACCCTGAGGTTCGTATTAGTACAAGTTTAATTCCTTAAAGATGAATTTTATCAAGATATTTTATTATCAAAGGGTATACAATGGTGTGCATAACTCGTTCATGTATCTCAGAAGGCTATTGATGGTTTCAATAGTATTAACACTAAATAGCGAGTTTATTTGAGAAAATTAGTGTTTTCATGTTCCTTTGGTAATCCTTATTTTCCATTTTGATAAACCCAAGTGGGTGATATTCCTAGGATAATTTTATAAGGCATAGAAATAAGATACTTGGAAAAAATAGTACCCTAATTGGGATTCCTGTGATATTTTGATTACTATTGGAGAGTATAATAAAGTTTTTTTCTTTATATAGTTTAGGGAAAAGTGGTTTCCCTTGTGTGGAAATGGATAACTGGTCACCCTATTGAGTCTTGGGTAATGTGGGTTTCCTAGTGAGGCTAGGGTGAAGTGTTCACCCTAGTGAACAAATATAGAGAGGTGTCACCATAGTGGAACTTTTCTTGAATATGGGACCATAATTATAGGTTTTTCTACATTATCTACTAAGTGGAAATGTAGGATGAATTGTGTCCCTTGTGTTATTCTCTTATGGTGATTTTAGTGTGTTGTTCCTTATTATATATCACATTGGGTTTTCCATCAACCTAGTTTGTATGAATATGGGTGACATTGAATTATATGAAATCTCGAGTATTTATAACATTTATAGAACCCAATTTCAATCATTTATTTAGTTATTTCTCTTTTTTGGTTTAATAACCCACATGATGGGGGAAATAAGACCTAGGTATGGGGTTGTTTGAGTATATTTTTATCTTCCCAAGGGGTTAATATTATTGAAAATGTATACCCCTAGGGTTATGTTTATAAGAAAGGTTTATCATATTATAATTTCTAATGTAGCTTATATTAGTGAATGACATGAAGTTGTAGGTATGGCATGTGATATTAGTGAGATCATGTGATAAGAGAAAAAAAGGCTTGTGCATGAGCTGGGTGATGCACCCAAGTTCCATACATGGGTTTAATGATATGGGAAAATATACTTGATCATTAGGAAAAAGGCATAAATTATGCACCATTTTTTTAAAATTTTATCCTTTCATCTCCTTTAACTAAAAGGGAATTACAACATTGATATATTTCATACATGCTTTAATTGATTTATGTATCACATGGTTAAGATGATTTCTTCTTCTCATGTGGATACATCCCCCCAGAGGATTACTATAATATTAGTCATGAAGTTCAAAAAACATGATATGGTTGTCTGTATAGATGAAAAGTAGGATTTTGATAACATGATAGTGTTATTTAAAGTCATCAATGAAAGGTGTAAAGGAAATAAATTTTATGATGGATGAATTTAGGACGATCAACCTATTAACTCAAAAAATATATAAAATTTATTTGTATTCACATTAATAAAATAATTCATGGGTTATTTTTCATTTATAATTGGCATGGTTTATTCTGACATTTTCTATCACGGTTGGATCACACTGTTCTTGACCTTCATTAATACTTTTCAATTTGGGAAAGCCTTTACCACCATGGTTGGTGATGATGGATCCTTGATCAAAATTGTAAAAATAAATGTTGGTTACTCCTACCATGGATCCATCATTGGATCCAATCAATTATTATATGTCTCCCTCAAAGATTTAATTCATGTTTGTGAAACTCATTCTTGGTGCCATATCGAGGTGGATGTCAATTAATTAAGCCTATTTGTTCTTGAAAGGGAAGTAACATGTAGTTAAATTATATGGTAAAATTGGGAATGTATGAGAATTATTAGATAATGGGCTTGTTGGGAACCTATAAATTCTTCCTCTTTTGGAGGTAATCTCATATGCGAGGCATCTTAGGTGCTGAACCCGAGGAGTCCTATGTTAGACATAGGGTAGTTAATTCTAGGGGAATAAGGATTATGGGTCCTTTAAACCAGGAATACCATTTCTACTATATGGGGTGAAGATTATATATTGGTTCACTAGTTTAATGTCTTTTAGGTATATATGGGTCACAATTTTAATATCCTATGAAGATAGTTATGTCAAAGGTTAAACATATTTTTTGGAGAGGTGTGTGGTTATGTGTGTCCCAAGGGGGCATGATCACACTCGATAGACCAATTAAATATGAACCTATAGGGTAATATGATCACACTTGAACGTTTTATTAAGTGTGTTTCTAGAGGAATAATATCACACTTGAGGGTATAGTCAAGTGTGTCCCTCAGGGGAAGATGATAACACTTTAGTGTTTGGTTAAGGGTGTCCCAAGGGGGGGAGATAATCACAGTTGACTTTTGTTATATCCCATAGTGGGGACATATAGATTTATTTTTGTTGGGGTGTAGATATTGAACCACATGGAGATATCCCAACTGCTTTAGTTTGTTGAGAAAGATCCTCATGGAGTTTTCCTATGTATGCTATTATGTGATGGGTATCAATTCCCCTATAGTTAGATGTCATGGATTAAGGTCATATGATGGGACTAGCTCATGCATTTTACCATCATGTGATAAGGATGGTTACATTGATGAAGGAGTGACAGTAAGGGATAGTGTGGGGATTACACATTGAGGATTCCATAGTGTTGAGGTTCCATACCTAGTGTTGGTGTTGTGTGGGGATATTTCATGTGGGTTTCCTAGGTACTACTAGAAGTAGAGATGATGTAAGTGGGGATTACACAGTTGGTATTCCCAAGTGTTTCTTGGAGCATTGCTGATTTGAATGGGGCTTAAGTGACTGGTATTCTCATGTGCTCCTAGGAGCAGTAATGGTGTGGTTAGGGCCAATATGTGGAAGCTTATTGGGGGATTCTAGGACCATTTATGGTGTTCATGTGGCTTATGCATGGAGGATTCTCATGAGGATAGGGGTATCTTCTCGCATATATCACCTGAGGCATCTCATTGTTATTATATGTAGCATCCTGTACTTATTTCCCAAATAATCCCATTTTCCATTCATAGGTTTTGTCCATAGTATAGCATCACAAGCAATGAAGTTGTTTGAAGGGCTTGCGCATTGAGCTTTCAATTTATTGTTCATCTTGTCAAGTCATGATGGAATATTTTTCTACTAATCGATCTGGGAATATGATTTGGCCTTACACCTAAGGAGGAGGCCCATGGGGTTACTTGGGAGTATCTGAGATATATGGGGGATATGCGTTCTAGGGTGTCCTATTGTTTCCTCCTCACATAGGGTCATGAGGTAATATTTATCCGTTGATGGGTCAAGAAATTTTATAAGGTCTTTCAACTCAGTGGGAGGATATTGGGGGATTATTTGGGGAAGTATGGATACAGGTGGGGATTACACATTATAGTATTATATTCTTCTACCTCATGATATAACTTGAGTTAATCTCATCCCACTGATGGATCAAGGGATATGATTGGGGATTAATACTAAGGAGGTTCACCATAATAGATACTTAAGGGCCAACTCAAGATCATTAAATTAGGCATCATATTATTCAAAAGTAAGACATATTATTATTATCAAAAGAGGCATACTATTAATTTAAAGTATGGTATACTATTGTTTAACATCATGTATTGAGGACTACTAGGGTGAAGATTCATAGAAATGGCTGGTGTGGGATGCATGAAATAGCATCCATTTCTCATAAAACCTGAAATTGGAGTAAGGATATGTGATTTTAGGAATTCTATGAGGTGTATTTAGACTCAGGTACCCAAGGAACCCAATGAGGTAATCTCAAGTTGTGGAATAGGAGAAGGAACAATATGAGGATGTCGAATCAATATATTTTGGGGATCTATGAATAGTATGTCAACCCAATGAATTATATGGGTTTTATATTTGGTATGTATAAGTCAGAACCCAAAATTTCCTCTACCCGATGCAAAATAAACTCATGGTGGAACTATTCATTTTTCATGGGGGACTGTGACGATAGGGGGGGATTTAGCCAGAGACATGGGGCTGCAACATGGCACTAATCCTCAGCAGTGTGCATGTTTTTATCCTCACAGAGTATAGACAATTAGGCACATTTATGAATTTTATTTCATTTAACTATTCACTATTTCTTCCAACTATACACCAGGTCATTCAACTATGCATTTTGTCACATAACTAATTTTTTCATGTAAATGAGCTTTATGTCGCAAAATATATTTGGTGATTTTTTAGAAATAATTTTTCATGAGGCATGTCCTAAGAGAAATATTCTGGAAAACAATGTGTCATAAAGCTTTGAAGGTGGACAAAAATAGAGTTTTGTGAGTGTTTGGGATTTGTGTGAACCAAGGTATCTTGTGCATGTTTACAACAAAAACCTTGGAGTAATTTATTTGAGAAACATTTTGATTCATGAAAAACATTGGATTATGAGAAGGTATAATTTTTTATGTGGAGCCTCTTAGAATTTAAGAAAATATTTGCAATGATATCTCAAACACAACCCATACCAAGTGGGGGCTAGGTGAGGTCAATTATGGAAGTTATCTACCTTGGTAATCCGTGGAAGTTAAAAGTTGTAATATCTCACATATATTTGGTATTTGGGGGGTCTTTAAAAGTTTTCAGCACATAGTTGTTTGGAATAGAGATTTGTTACTCGAATTTGTGAGTTTCTCCCCAATATGAGGGATTGATTCAATATTTATAGGCATTCTGGTTGTTTCATACAGCTTAGTCTATGTCATGAAACATTTTTATATTTCATGGAACTCCATGGGGTTTCATGAAATTCCATTTTTTTTAGGCTGACCCATGTAAGTACTGGTTTTCTTCATTATACATCAAATTATTTCCACTACTCATTTTTGTGATCAATAATGGGATGTGCACACTTTTGAAACTTTGTGTGCAATTATATACATTACTCCAGAATCAAAACATTCATATACTTATATAATTATAACTTTTAATGGATATAACCTTTAATATGTAAGTCTATTTGGGATCCATGACCAGTCAAATCGACGAATGTGAAATAAACTACTCTCCTAGATCAATTTACTCCAAACTTTTTCCATTCTTGGATACATTTTCTGATTCCATCAATGGTTTTATTCCTAAAATTAAAAAAATCATATGGTAATATGTTTTAGTGACTATTTATTACACATTAATTTTTCCATTTTGGTTTAATTTCTAAAATACTAATCATTTATGTTTCATTATATATATATATATAAATCATGAAATAATATATAATGAATTGTATAAAAAATTTTGTTTTAAATATTCTTAAAGAGTTAAGAAAGGATCTTTCCACTAAATATCATAGTTATGTTGATGAGAATATTATTCATAACATACTATAAATATATATAGGTATCATAAACCAATGAACAAGGGTTATTTTTATTATCATATGTTAGTATGGGAACATTACAGTAATTGGTCATGGGTTCAAACCCTTAACAAAAAAATCATTTTATGTACTTTCTATAGGTTTTATAAATCTCCTACTTATGTCACTTGCTTAGGAATAGCCTCTAAGTCGCATCCTAGGTATTCTTCCCATGTATTACCAACTCCCCAATGGAAATATATCAAGACTCCCTCACCTTATAGATTCTAAAAATAATTCTAATGAGGCCTTTAGTCTCTCACAGTAACTCTTACCTTCTAAATAATCTTTTCGAATGGAAAAAAACTCCTTAGATCCAATTTAACATTAACAATGAGTCCTTTGGGATAATATAGTATCAAAAAATCTCTTGGTATTAGCTTTTAGATATCAAAAAAAATTCTGTTATAATTGAGATGTTATGTTCTTTAAGAACTCTTCCATCTATTGTTAATGAAAATTTCTTGCCAACCCATAAATGTAAATCCCTTCTAGATCATTTAAATTTGTGGATAAATCCTATAGTCTTGTCATAGTGACATATACCTTTAGCCTCTGTAATCATCCTCTCTTTTTATCTTAAGGTGATAGTGACATCATCACATCTAGTACCCTCTGATGTTCTCCCAAATATGTAGTGGGATCACCTCATCATGTGGTGGAAGAACCCTGACCCCAGTAGCCTAAATTCAGTGGTTATTTTATTACAATGGAATAGATACAATAGATCACATCACCTAATATTGCTCAGTTTATTTGTCTTTAATAACTAAATATATACATGGTTCCCTTGTTACATTGTTAATTAAACATAGAACATAACAAAGGAAAATAAACTACTTCCTGGACAATTATTCCAAGATTTCATCATCGTAACATAAGAAATAAAAACAAATAAAAGGGTGAGATCAAATAATCAGTAATGGTTACCGGAATAAATAATAATTGAAGACAATTTAATAAGGAAAAATCTTTTTAGAAAGGTAAATAACTAAAAAAACATTCCATCATTAAACTGAGAATTAAAATGAAACCATTGATTTTTTCATTGTGCAATTCTCATGGAAAGTAATAAAAGAATAATAAAGGAATAAAATGTTTAATTATTGAACATCATGTATTTGGAAAAAAAACCACAAATTTCAATACCATTCACAATATGGTTTAAGTATATGGATAGAAACCTGTAATATTCGTCTTGGACACAAACGCAAGGGGTTTGTCACCAACTATTTTGTCTCATGAGACCTATCGACGCATCCAATGGATATATAATGTCGGGTCACACCCATAACTATAAGTCAAAAGCATTATTTATTCACAGATTTAATTAAACAATAATATTCCTTATCAAAATATCTATATTGGTTAGAGGATATGAATTCATAAATATTTTCCTAGTTAAAAAAAGATTCAAAATAAACATCGTTTGTAAAAATGGTATACAACTAAGACAATAATCATATCCTAGTTACATAAAATATTAATATTTAATGAAATATTCAATTAATTTTGATCATAAGTAAAAAAGGGATAGTATACATATACCACACACAAGGAATAAGTGGTGAATAAGTCATGTTTCACATAAATAAAAGTGAGATGAGAAACCCCTTACATTATTTCAAAAAGTGTTCTACACTTGTAAATAATATCCTAGATAATAAAATTAGATTCATTTATTACTTAATTTAAAACCTATTATACATTTATTTTATTTATTATAGTTTTATTATGTTTATGAATGGCTTTTTTTATGAGTTATAAGATTCAATTTTGTTGTTTCAGGAGTGTTCATTTTCTTGGTTTTCCATGATCGGTTCACTTGTATAAAAGTATAGAAGGTCATGTGAAATGGGAATAGTTCTATAGGATTGAAATTGTTTTTTATTAAGTAACTTATATATTTCTAGATTATCTTATATATCATTTGGTTATATGGTATGATAATGATTAAATAGATAAAATGTTAATGAAAATGATTTAATTATTTTGTTGGTTTTCCTGACCATCACAAACATATAAAATTTTATTTAATATCATGTTTATATATTGGTTAAATGACTTTATATAATTATAATATTTATAATAAAATATTACATTACTAAAATAATGGTTTTATGACTAGCCTTAAAGGTGCTAATGGAAAATGAAAATGCATCATCCAAGATGGTGGTAAATTGACACATCACGGATGATGTTTTCATTTTTAGAATAAAAGGGAGAGGAAAATGGGTCTAATGATGGATATAACATTAACATAATAACATTATAGAATATATAATATACTATAGATATCATTCATTTTTGGATAAATTCGGGAGGAAGAGGATAAGAAAAGAAAATAAATTAAAATAGATTGAAAAAGGGTTTTACCTCGTGTATAACGTCTCCTTGAGAACCTCCTTAAAGAACTTGGGATTCATATTTTGGTGAGACCAGAAAGATGAGGATTTGGGGAATAGTTTTTAGGGGTTAATTGGTCACAATATAAGGAATATTCAAGGTTTAAAATTTGTGAGGAGAATGGGTGGTGAGGGGCGGTATTTATATTGGAAGAGATGGGTGTTTTTTATTATTTTATTCATTTGCTTATTATTTTGGATAAAGTCTATCTATAGTGATGATTCATGTGACCAAGTATAGTAACTAGTGCATTTGAGTTTGAACTAATAGTGCTTACATCATCCATAAATCATTTATGACTTAACAATTCATCTATTTAACTAATTCCATAAATTATCATATTTCACTATTCCCCAAAAAATTAAACTCTTTTAGATCAATCCAAATAAAACTAACCCTAACTATTTTAAAATGTGTATATTTAAAAAATAAACTCAATTTTTTGAAAATAATTTTAAAAATACAATAAATTTAATTTTTAATTAAAATCATTATTAATTCAAAAAATATTGATTTTATGACACTTGGAAAATTAATTAAGGTCTCGTAAAATTGTCTTATAATCATAATACAACAAAATATTTATTTATGAATCTATTTTTTAAAACATATTTTCTTTTAAATCAATATATTAATTATAAAATTGTAAATAAATATTTGAATTTTATAAAAAAATACTGACACTTAATTTATCATTTTAAAAACATTTACTTACTTATTCAATTATATAAATATATCAAATTTTAATTTATAAGACACCTAATTTTTATTTATAATTTCGTAGTTGGGGTTATTATTTTAATGGTAACATTACAATTCTAAATGGTCCCATTAAAATTCCTAATGGTCACATTACTTTTCCAATGATCGTGTTAATATTTAATAGTATATCATGATTCATTTAAGATAAGTGTTTCATGAAGCATAAACTATTGACTAAATTGAATTTATTTAAGAAGTTATGTACAACAAATATTGGAGTGTAATATTCTTCCCTCTGGAAATTTTTTCCTGAAAAATTTTCTGGAATATTTCATCCTAAAAAATTAGGGTGGTTCTTCTTCATAACATCCTCAGGGTTTTACATTGCTTCTTCAAATTTATGGTTTCTCCAGAGCACTTTTACCAGTCGATTCATACGATTTCTCAATAATTTCTCTCTAGTATAAATAATATTTATAGTCTCCTCGCAGTAAGAAATATCAAGTTCCAATTCTATTTCTTCATAGGTGAGTACATGTATTGGGTCTAGCATTTAATTATTTAAAAATTATATGTGGAAAACATCATGAACATTAGAGAGACTTGGAGAAATTTAGATTTGGTAAGTTAAAACCAAAATTCTTTACATGATTTTAAATTTTTCAACGTACCTAGGTCTCAGTTTCCCTATATTACAAAACCTTATGGCACCCTTCCATGGAGATAATTTCAAAAAGACATGATCTCCCACATGAAATCCAAAAATCTTTTATTTGTTTGTCCACCTAACTCTTTTTTCAACTTTTATCTACATTAATATGAGCCTAAATAGACTTTACCTTGGTCATTTTCTCTCTAATAAGTTCTAAGACCATAAGTTTCTTCTCACCAACTTCATCCCAAAAAGTTGGGGTATAACATCTCTTTCCATATAATTTTAATATGGAACCATTTGAATACTATAATAAAAAATATTATTGTAGTAAAATTCAACAAATGTTAAATATTTATCCCACATACCTTGAAAGTCAAGTGAGAATGATCTCAACATGTATTCTAATTTTTAAGTAGTCCATTCAGACCGTTTGACTATTTTAGGGTAATTATCATTACTCAAATGAATCTCAGTATACAAATCAATCTGAAGACTCTTCCATAGTTTTGATGTAAAGTGGGGATCTTGATCAGATGCAATCGATTTAGGTGAACCATGAAGTCTTACAACCTCATTTATATAGAGTGTTTCTATCCACTCAAGTGGTAAATATTATCCTATAGTAATAAAAATTGTCGATTTTTTAAGGTGTAAAAAAATAACCCATATCATATAATTATTTATAGGGTTTTTTAGAAACATTATGATGAAGTACATAGTAATTTCATCCCACCTCCATATAGAAATAGGAAGAGGTTACATAAATCCTCTGAGATATTTTCTCTCATCCTTCAATTAATTAAAAACTAAACATCTTGACACATAGTCATCAATTTCCCACTTTATATTATACCACAAAACAAATTCCTTTATATCTCTATACATATTGTAATTAACGTGGTGTATAGAGATATTTGAGCTATGAGCATCATCTAATAGTTCCCGTTTTGGAATAAGTTTTGATGAAACACATAACCTCTTTCCAAATTTCATAATTAAATCCTTATACATAAAATCTTCCAATATTCCATCATTAACGAATTAAATTTTCCTTTAAAAATTCTCATCATTAGAACGAGAGCATTTTATATTCTTTAGAAAATATGTTTTATCAATCATTTTAAAAAGGAGTATCGTTTCTCCTTAATTAAAAAATCTCATATTCATATTTACTAAATCTAGGAATATAGGATCTTTCTATATACTAATTTGGGTCATAAGTCCATAATCTTTCATGCTTAATGAATATTCTAACTTATTTTCATTTTTTGGGGTGTAGTGTATTGAGAAATCATAATATTTCAGTAAATTGAGCCATTATATTTACATCTTGTGAGTTATTTCTATGTAAATATATATTTCAAATTATTTTGATATGTATATGTCTCACATTTTTCAACATAGTGATAGTGTCTTTATATATAAATAGCAAATATTACATCTTCTAACTCAAGATTATGAGTTGGATAATTGTTTTCATGAATCTTCTGATTCATTGATTCATATGTAATAAATTTAACATTTTTCATAGCAACACAACCCATTCCTTTATTCTATGCATCATTTTATATCACAGACCCATAATTTCTTGATGGTGGAGTAAAATTTGTAGAATTGACTAATCTTCTCTTAAATTCATCAAAACATTATGCACATTCTTTTGTCCATATAAACGTTTCTCCTTTATGTGTAATCTTGGTCAATGGGTAAGCAAATTAGGAAAAATTATGAATGAAACACTGATAGTAACCTGATAAACCATTAAAACTATATACCTTTGTTATGTTCATTGGCATAGTTTATTCTTGTATTTCCTTTATATTCAATGCATCTACTTAGATTACATCCCTAGAGATAATGTGTCCATGAAAAGAAATTACATGATACTAGAATTCACACTTTCTAAATTTCCCATATAAATCATTCCTTATAAGAGTCTCAATAAAGATCCTTATTTTATTCTCATGGTATTCATATCTTTTAGAATACACCAAAATATCATAAATGAATACTACAAAACAATATTCAACATATTCATTTAATACTATATTCATAGGCTCCATGTAAATAGAGGGTGTATTAGTCAATCCAAATGGCATTACTGTAAAATTGTAATATCCATAACTCATTGGAAAAGTTGTCTTCCAAATATCTTCCTTCTTTACATGAAATTTATGATGCCCTGGATATAGTCAAATATTTAAAAATTATTAAGCTTCATCAAGTTGATGAAATAATTCATAAATTCACGGCATAAGATACTTGTTCTTTATTTTAATAGTGTTGATTTCAATATTGTTAATGCACTGCCTCTAGGATACATATTTCATGTTAATAAATAGAATAGTCGCTCCCCATAGAGAAACGCTAGGGAAAATTAATACATTATTACTGAACTCCAATTGTTATTTCTTGAGATCCATAAATTCCACAGTGACCATTTTATAGGGACTCTTTGATATTGGTATTTCAACAGGTATTAAATCAATGGTATACTCAACTTCACACATTAAGGGTGTGTGAGTAATTCATTATTAAATACACCAATGCATTCATGTATAATTGGTATATCCTCTATTTTAAGAATACTTTACTCATCCATATTTTTTTCTCTTCCTCCACAATAATTTTATTCAGTAGAGCTATAGGGGTGGATCAATATAAGAAGTAGATGATGAAGTTTATTCTCTAAAGATAATTTATTCTTTACCTTCCTCACAAAATTTAATTTCCTTCTTCTTACAATAAATTTTTATATCATATTTTGAAATCTAGTTTATACCAAGGATTATATCAAATTCAACCATATGTATGATGATAATTTCAGTAAATAAACCACATTTATGTGTCATAAAGGGGAATGACTGACACATTTTTGTTTCAATGAGACATACCATGGGATTTTAGACTGATAACTCCTTTAATAAATTAAAACAAAAATCACTTATTTTCTAAAAAAATATGGTATATATAAAATATTGATAAGATATAAAAATAAATAAATCATTTTCTAAATTTGAATGTAGGATTAATTTATTGGCCATAAAATCATTTTGAACTTCTACTTTAGCTATGGTGTTCCAAAAATATTAGCAATCTCCCTTTAGCCTCTTCAATGGTACATTACCTTGATGCTAGAGAAATTGATTTGAATAATTCATGATTTCATTACAGTTTTATTATTGAACATCAATTATTATTTTCTTCCCCTTGAATTTAATTTCCTGATTACTCTTTTGTCCACACTTATAACAAACTCCCATGCTTTTCAAGCATTTTCTAGGATGATTATTTCTATAATTTTTACATAATGGAAATTACCTCATTACCCTCTTCTTATTTGATGCTTCAATTTTTACATGGATATCAAAAGACCTAATATTCTATTAATTTCCCTTGAACATATAGTATATAGATAATTACTTCTCTATTTCTATGTCACTTAAAAACATTTCATCATATTATGAAAATATTTGGGAAGATAGAGACATTCAGTAACATGGCTTAAGACATTCAAATAAATGATTAATCTTGTTCCCAGTATCATGTATGTAATCTGTTGAATAATTGTATAGTTTTATGAGGGTAACTTCATACTCTATAACACTCACTTCTTCCTTTTTCATTATTTTAAGTAATTTTTTCTTTATTTATTTTTATTTCCAAAGAGGTAAATATTTATCGAAGAATGTTTCCTAAATATGTTTCCACTCCATATTTCTTATGTCATCTTCCTCTTTAGTATCCTTTATTAATAACCATAATTGATAAGAATACCCCTTGATAAAATATACTACTAATACTACCTTTTCATTTTCATTGCATCCCAACGCAAGAAATATATTTTAAATAGACTTGAACTACTGCTCAGCTACCACTGGATTTGTAGTCCCACTAAAATATGGGTGCTTCTACCGCATTAAATGATCCATCATAGGTGTATTGGGGTTATTCTTCATAACTTATGTAATTTTTCCTAATATGGTCATGATCGTCTCATCTATACCATTAATTGTGTTGACTTACTTAGTGGAGAAATCCCTATATTATTTCTGGGTATTGATTCCCTTTCTTCTATTAGGTGCCATCACTAAATAATGGAAAAAACTAAGTTAGAATATAATAACTATGATTATTATGCCAAAAATTAACTATAATGAATTATAATAATTCTCATGTTTATTAAACATTTAGTTCCCATGGTTTCTACTAAACTTTCTTTAATACTAATTGAAAAAATCTCGACCCAAGTAACCCACAGTCGGTGGATATTTTATTACAATGGAATAGATACAAGACTTCACATAAACAATTATTGATCATTTAGTAGTATTTAAGAACTATATACATATATAGTACCATTATTAAATTTTTAATTAAATACACAACATAAAAAAGGAAAATAAATTGTTTCCTCAACACTTATTCTAAGATTTCATCATTATAACCCAGAGAAGGAAAAAATAAAATGGTGAGATTAAATTCTGAGTAAGGTTTACATGAATCAATAATAAGTGAAGAAAAGTAAATAAAGAAATCATTATGGAAAGGTAAATAACTAAAAAACTTATGTTGTCAATAAACTGAGAATGAAAATGCAACCATAGATTTTATCATAGTGAAAATCTCATAAAAAGTAATAATTGAATTCTAAATGAAGAAAATGATTAATTATTGGATGCCATTCATATGGAACATAAACAAATACCATCATTACCTTTAACAAGATGGTTTAAGTATATATTTAGAAACTTATCAAATTCTTCTTGTAAACAAATGTGAAGGGTTTATTGCAAACTATTATGTCTCATGCGACCTGTCGATGCATCGAGGGGATATATAATGTTAATTTAAACCTATAAATCCAAGTCCAAAGAATTATTCATAAATATATTTAATTAAATTAAAATATTTCTTGTCCAAATATCCATTTTTGTTAGAGGATACAGATTCATCAATATTTTCAGAATTAAAACAACATCTAAAATAAATATCTTGTGTAAAAATGGTATATCGATAAGAGAATAATCATAACCATTTTACAAGAAATACAGATATTTAATGAAATATTAATTTATTTATGATCATAAATAAAAATGTGATTATAAATACATCACATTAAAAGAATAAGTGATGAATAAGGAATATCTCACAGAAATAAAAGTGAGATGAGAAACCCCTTACCTTATGTCTGAAAGCGTTCTTCACTTGTACTTAATGTCCTAAATAATCAAATTAGACTAATTTATTACTTAAATTAGAACATTTTTTACATGTATATGATTTAGCATAATTTTATTATGTGCATTTATATACTTTTTGTTGAGTTATAAGATTAAATGTCATTATTTTTGGAGTGTATGTTTTCTTTGTTTTTCACGATTGCTTCTCTTGTATAAAAGTATGGAAGGTCAAGGTAAATTGGAATAGTAATCCAAAATTGAAATTATATATTATTAATGAACATAAAAAAAATCTAAATGATCTTATATATCATTTGGTTATATGGTTTTCTAATGATTAATTAGATAAAATGTTAATGAAAATGATTTAATTATTTAGGTGGTTTTCACAACCATCAAAAAATTATATCATTTTATTTAATATCATGTTTATATATTTGTTCCTAAAAATTATATAAATTATAATATGTTTAATAAAATATTTTTTAACCATAGTAATGGTTCTATAACTAGCTTTGAAGGAAGTATTAGAAAATAAAAATGAATCTTCCATGATGGTGGTAAATCAACACATCACGGATGATGTTTTCATTTTTAGAATAAAAGGGAGAGGATAAGGGGATTGATGATCGATATTGTAAGGACCCGATCCCATATTCCCAGAGTTGGTGCCTTATTTTATTACATTAGTAGATAAATAAGGAATATGCATCCCAAAGTACTGAGTAGCTTAGCAGATTTGGAAACCAGATACATATATCAGTTCAACATTACAACATGAAAAGAAATACAACATAGAAACTATTTTGAAAAAATCCATAACTCCTAGGTTATTTCTTCATTTCATTCATAATATAAATATTCATGTACTGGGAAAATGAAATAAAGAAATTTGTGATCTCAAACACTCATTAAGGCTAATATATATATTGAATGATATCATAAACATAAACATCAGGCATGTTGAATAACTAATAAAGCATTTATTTAAAAATAAACTTGAACACATTATGAAAGAAATAATAGCTGAATAAAAAATGCCATAACAAAACATAACCATGGGTATTCTACTAGTCAAATAACCACATGAACCATAAACACTATTTTCATAATTATTGAATGCATAATGTGTGATATCATAACTATATCATCAAGGCCTTGTGACAAGACCATAAAAATCTATTTTATCAAGGCCTCGTGCTAAGACCATAGTTTTTCTCATGAGACCTATTGATGCACTGAGGGGTTATAGCAGGCCCCACCTGACACATTATAATTCCAATTTATTACTTATATGAATGGAGAAAAAAATAAACAACTTAAACATTCATATTGAAACTAATATATGAAATGTAAATAACTTTCCCCAAACATTAAGCATAAACACTAACTATTCAGATTAAATTAGTGAATGGTTTTAGGATAGAAAATCCATAGTAAAACTATTAATAACCATTAGATTAAATATGGTATATGATATCCTAAAATTCTAATTTCAATAATACACAATAATAAACAAGAGTTTTGAAATAGATGAAGATACTCTTATAAAATCAATGAGTAATTCTTGAGATAAATACTCTTTTACTTTGAAAAGAATAGATCTATTGGAAAACTATTTGTTTAAAACCAGAAGTTAAGTAACATAGTATTTTCATAATAAAATGATAGATTTTATAAAGATAATTGTTTTCAAAATAATAGATTATATAGTGCCCTTGAAAATAGGTAAGAATTTGAGAAATTCCCTTGAATCTGGCTTGCATTCTGGGAAGAATTTTTGAAAGATACTTTTAAAAAGTATAACTCCACATAAATGAAGGTATGAATATGGTTGGAAAAAATATATAGAACATTATCAAATAATATATGTTGATTAAATATTAATAAATATGAATTTCATTGGGGTATGTATACAATAATAATAACCCAAATGAAAATGGGGTTTCTGGTAGAAAACCCTTACCTTAAGTATGAAGGTGTTCCTCAATTGATCTTAATGACCTAAATAATAAAATTTATGTTCATAAATTAATGATTAAATTACCTCATATACATTTAATTGATTTATTATACCCATATTAGGTTCATTAATATCCTTTTTATGGGTTAATAGATTCTATATCATTGTTTGGGAGTGTTTTCTTACTTGGTTTTCATGATCAGTTTACTTATATTCATGTATGGATAAACATGTAGAACGAGAATGGTTGCCCATAATTTAAATTTTATGATTTTAGTTAAAAAACATAAGGTTTCATGTTTATAAAATTCATTTGGTTATTTGGAGTGAATATGAAACATTATATAAAACTTTAATGACAGTTGTTTGGGTTAATTGGTGGTTTTAATCACAATGAACTCATTTTCATTTATAAATTATTATCATGTGTAAAGAAGGATTAAAGTACCTTAAATATTTATAATAAAAATATTATAGTATATTTCAACCATAAAAATTGTTTTGTTACCATAATTTAAGATGGTAATATAAATTTAAAACAATTCATCCTTGAATGTGATAAATTAACACATCCCAGATAGTGTTTTCATTTATAGTATAAAAGAAGGGGAAAGGAGAGATAATGAAGAATTATTCCTATATCATAACAACATTCATGTACATTTAAGGTACTAGAGTCATCACAAAATTTTTATTATAGGATTTTAGTAATGAAAAATAAAAGAAAGTAACTTGAAATAAAAGAAATCAAAAGAGGAATTTACCTCTTGAAGTAATATTTCTTAAGAGCCTCTTTAGGGGAGATGTTTTGGAATTTTTATGAGAACAAGGGATTTTAGACATGTTTTAGGATCTTGTGAGTATATTTGAGAATAATTTATAAAACAATTCTTGAGATGAGTGAATAGAAGATGGGGTGGGGGTTATAGTGGAGGAGAGGGGTGATTTGTGAATATTTTATTCATTATTTTATTATTTACTTCTAGACAACCAATAGTGTTGAATCATGTGACCCGTAATAGTAATAAGTGAATGTGAGTTCTAACCTAGTGTGCCTACATCATCCTTACATCACTTATGACCCAATATATCATGCATTTAGCATTTATCATAAACTATCGTATTTTACTATTCACCCAAAATTCATGTATTTTAGAAAAAATCCCAAAAATTTACCCAAAACATTTTTTTGTGTATGATTTAAAAATTAAATCCATTAATTGAAAATAATTTTATAACTATTTCTAATTTAATTTTTTAAAAAAATAAAAAAAAAATCCAAAAAAACTTTAAAACTATAACTCGTTTTATAACACCTTGAGAAAAAAAATCAAGATCCCAAAAAATATCATATAACCATAAGACAATAAAGTAACAATTTTTGATTACTTTTTATGAAAATGAATTTCCATTTTAAATTATTAAATTAATAAAAAAATTATAATTTAAATATTTATAACATACGTAAATACCAATACTTATACTATGATCATTTTTCACTTATACGATGTTTTAATTGTATTTATACATTCATAGGTGAAGTTTATATTTTTTTGACTGATTTATTATTCATTAATATTCATAATAGTATCTTACTATTCATAAGGGTATGTTACTATTCATCAAAAATTATGTTTGTCTTATCAGACTCTAAATATCATACTGAATGCAACTATGTATGTCAGTTTTTCTTAATTCAAATCACAGAGGTGGAAAAATTATTTTTATAGTCTAGGTGATATCAAAGTGGTGTTTTGTAGAGACTAAGTGTTTCATGAATTCAATATTAAATTTATTTGAAAATCATGGGATGTTACATTATCCCCTCCTTACCAAAATTTCATCCTCCCAATATCTAGAATGTTACTGTAAAAAATGATTTGGGTAGGTCTTAGTCATAAGATCCTTAGGTTCCCATGTTTCCTCTTTGATTGTATGATTTTTCCAAAGTATCTTTACCAATCGAGTCTTCTAAATCCTCAAGACTTATTCTTTAGTGTCCAAAATCCAAATTTTCTCTTCAAAGTAAAATAAGTCAGGTTGCAATTTTGTACCTTCAAAAGTGAGAACATGCATTGGGTCTGGCATGTACTTTCCTAGAAATGAGACATAGAACACATTGTGTAATTTAGATATGCTAGGTTTCATAGACAAACGATAATCCACAAATCCAATTCGTTCTATAATTTCAAAAGGGCCTATGTACCTAGGGCTCAGTTTTCCTATCTTCCTAAATATTATAACCCCCTTCCACAGAGATAATTTTAAGAAAACATGATCTCCCACTTGAAACTCCAAATCCTTCCTTCGATAATCAGCATAACGTTTTTGTTTACTTTTAGATTCTTTGATATATACTTGAATATTCTTTAATTTCACGGTTGTTTCCACCACAATATCTAGGTTAAGTAGATTCCTTTAAATAAATTCATCCTGACATATTGGTGTAGGACATCTCTTTCCGTACAATACTTCATATGGTACCATTTGAATACTATAATGGAAACTATTATTGTATGAAAACTCCAATAAGGTTAAATATTGATCCCACATACCTTAAAAGTCAAGCGATCATGATCTCAACATGTCTTCTAAATTTTGGATCATCCACTCCAATTTCCCATCAGTTTGAGGATGATAAGCAGTACTCAAATAAAGCCCAGTATCCAAATACTTAGGAATACATTTCCATAATTTCAATGTAAATTTGGGATTTCAGTCATACACTATTGAAAGAGGTGTTCTATTGATTCTTACAATTTCATTGATATAGAATCGTGCAAGATTCTCTAGTAGAAAATCCTCCCTTTTAGCAAGGAAATGTGTAGATTTCATAAGTCGATCCACAATTACCAATATTGTGTCATTATTTCTTCGAGTTTTGCATAATCTAGTGACAAAATCTATTGTGATGTCATCCCATTTCCATTTAAGAATAGTTATAGGTTTCATGACTCCTCTAGGATTTTCTCATTCGGCCTTCACTTATTGACAGACTAGACATCTTGATGCATAATCAGCAATTTCTAACTTCATGTTGTCCCACCAGAATGATCCTTTGAATCTATATACATTTTAGTGATACTAGGGTGTATATAAAAATATGAGATATGGGAATCATCCAATGACTCCCTTTTCATCTTGGGTATACAAGTAACACATAGCCTCTTCTCAAATTTCATAATTCCATCTTCATATATGAAGTCTTCCAACTTCCAATATTTCACGACATTAATTTTTTGTAAATATTTTCATCATCAGGATGATAGCTTTTAATCCTTTTTAAAAAAATATGGTTGGGAAAAAATTTGAAAAATTAATGATGTTTCACCTTCTTTGATAATTCACATGTCCATCCTTATTATATCGATGAACATGGGATCTCTTTCAATCCTTATTTTGATTAAGACTCTATGGTTATTCATGATCAATGGATTAGCTTCCTTATTTTCTTTCCATGGGTGGTAGTGTGTGGAAAAATCATAATCCTTGAGTAGTTTGATCCATCTTTGTTTCCTCATTTTGAGTTCTTTCGGTGAGAATATATACTTCATACTCTTGTGATATGTATATATCTAACATCTTTCACCATAGAGATAGTGTCTTCATATCTTGAGATCAAATATTATAGTATCTCAATCAAGATCATGATTAGGATGGTTTTTTTCATTATTTATTAACTACCTTTATTCATAGGAAATAATTATATCACTTTACATAAGGACACAACCAAGTCCTTTCTTTAATGCATCACTATAGATCACAGACCAATCATTCCCCGATGGTAGAGTTAGGATCGGATAATTCACTAATATTATCTTCTATTCTGTGAAACAGTCCTCACATTCCTTTTTCCATACAAACTTAACCTCTTCCATTGTAATCTTGGTCATTGGATTGGATAAATGGGCGAATTTATAAACGAAATATCGATAATAAACTTCTAAACCAATATAACTACACAACTTGGTTATGTTTGTTAGAGTAGGCCATTATTGTACAGCCTTTGTCTTAACATGATAAACTGATATTAAATCCATAGAGATAATGTGTCCAAGAAAGAAAACTGAATAAAACAAAAATTCACACTTTCTAAAATTCCCATATAATTAATTTCTTCTAAGAGTATTTCGAATTGTACACATTTGATTTTCTTGATCATCGTATATTTTAGAGTATACCAATATATCATCAATAAATACCACCACAAAGTCGTCAAGATATTTATTGAAAACTCTATTCATTAGATCCATGAAAACTGTTGGTGTATTATTCAGTCCAAAACGCATTACTATAAACTCGTAATGCCCATACCTTGTTCAAAATGATATTTTTGTAATTTCTTCCTTCCTTACTAGGAACTGTTGATATCTAGATCGAAGATCAATCTTCAAAAAATATTGTTCTCCATGAAGTTGATCAAATAAATCATCAATGAGTGGTAGGGGACACTTGTTCTTTATTGTTATATCATTGATCTCCCTATAGTCAATTCACACCCTAATAGATTCATCTTTCTTCTTGAAGAAAAGAACAGGGGATCTCTATGGGGAAACACTAGGGAAAATAAATCATTTATCACTCAATTCCTCTAGATGTTTCTTTAGTTATACTAATTCCATAGTTTCCATTCTATAATGAGTATTTTATATAGGCCTTGAACCAATAATTAAATCAATAGAGAAGTCAACTTTTCATTTTTGAGGATGTACAGGTAAATCCTCCTGAAACACATCAACATATTCTTGCATAATTGGTATGCCCTCTATTTTAACATTAATTCCCCCACCCATAGATATTATGTTCCCTTCCTTCATAATAATTGAATCCAGTAGAGATACTGGGGTTGGATCTATATGACAATTAAATGGTGGTGTTTCTTCACTAAAGATAAGGGATTCCACATCATACTCAAAAATTTCAATCTCCTTCTTGCAATAAACTTTAGAATCATGGTTTGAAAGACAATCCATATAGAGTGTTATATCAAATTCAATCATGGGCATGATAATAACATTAGAAGATAAAACACATTTATATTCCATAATGGGGACGGTCTGACACAACTTTGTTGCAATGATACTTCCCTTAAGAGTTTTGACCGATAACTACCTTATTAAATAAAATTGGAAATATCTAATTTTCTTGGAAAACTGGGAAGATATGAAAGAATAAGATGATCCAGAATCAAATAAATCATTGGATAAGTTTGAGGAAATGATTAAATTACCTTTCACCACATTTTTAGAAACTTTAACTTATGCAGTTATTACTGCATAAGCTTGGCATGGCTCCCTTAGCCTTCTTTTGGGAACATTTACCAGATGCTCAATACATTCAAGTGAATAATGTCCCATCTCTGTTTAATTATATCGTTGAACACTGTTAGCTTCTTTCTTCCCCTTAAAAGCTTAATGTAGGTAGCCTATTTCTCGTCACTTGTAACAAACATTCATTTTTTAGGTAAGTCTCAGGGTGTTTCTTCTCACAATTATTGCATAAGGGAAGGTTGACTCTTCCCTTCATCCACATTTCCTTATTTCCTTTTCTAGAGTTTTAGGTATCCATCTTCATATCTTTATTTCCTTTAAAGCCCTAAGACTTTGAAAATTCCCTTTTTGTCTCGATAGCACTTGAAACTATATCTTCTTATGATGAGAAACTTTGGGAGAGTAGATACCTTTAGATAAATAGCTTTAAACAATCAAAGAATCTATCAATATTTCTCCTTGTATTATGTATGTAGTAAGTGGCATGTCTTTCCAACCTTATAAATTTGGATTCATACTTGGAAACATTTTCATCCTCCTTATACCTCATATTCAATAATTTCATTTCCATATCCGCTCATTGTTTGCAGGGGAAATATTTTTCTAGGAAGATTTCCTTAAAATACCTCCATTGCATCTATTTTATTTCTTCCTCCTCCTTTATGTTTTGGATTAAAGACCCCCACTAATCTGTATCTCCCAATAGTTAATAAACTTCCATGACAACATTCTCTCTTTCATCACATAAAAAAGAGAGAAATATCTTCTCTAATGAAATTATCCACTACTCCACTACGAATGCGTTTTTTGTCCCATTAAATGATGGATGTTTTTGTCACATAAAGCATTCTAACATATATCCCAAATATTGTGGGTCCAAATGCTCCATATGGGTAAGGTTATTATTTATAACCTGATTCAGTTGTCCCATTGTTGTTATAAGTTTCTCATCACCATTCATAGCTCTAGAGACAACATCATTATCTAGCATTGGAGGGAAATCCCTATATGGGATACGCATGTCCATATGGTTTTCATTTCTTCCACTAGGCGCCATTTCTAGATAATGGAATACACTAGATTAGGTTATTAATCATAATGTATTATCTCAACTTAGCGAAATACATTGCATAAATTGAAATCTTATGCATAGAAAATCCCCTAATCACAACCATTGTTTCTTTAAGGAAAATTTTAAATTTAAATCCTTCATAACGGATTGTAAATAATATGTGAATTATTCTAATCATATCCCATGGGAGTGTTAAACCAAGTGTGCTATAAGGCCCGTTGTTGTGTACCAGGATATCTCATGTCAACCCTGAAACCCCTTGTTTGAGTTTTCACTTCTATGTACGTCTATACCAGAACCACATCCACTTTTAATTTCCTGACAGGGATGTATTTTCTAGAAATATCCACATAATCTGTTCCTTACCAAGATTCAGGGATGTTCTTGTAAGGTTATCCTTAAATACTATGTTAGGGTTTTTTCCTTGATCTATGTTTTCAAAATATAGTTTCAATGTTTTATACTAAACATCCTTCGATACCAACTGTAAGGACCCAACCCTAGTTGCCTATAGTCGGTGATTTATTTTATTACATTGGCATATAAACAAGGAATATTCATCCCAAAGGACCAAGAAGTTTAGCATCTTTGGAAAGAAGAGACATACATAAGATCAACATTAAAATATGAAAATAAATACAATATAGAAACTCCTTTGAAAAAACCATAACTCCTAGGTTATTTCCTCATGTCATTCATAATATACCTCTTCATGTCCTATGAAAATAAAACATAAGAAAGGGTTGATCTCAAATTCCTAGTAAGGGTAAGCATTACAGAGGAAGATATTCTAAACATAAACATTAGGCATGGTGAATAACTAAAAACACATACCTTTAAAAATAAACTTGAACACATTATGGTAGGAATAACAATTGAATAAAAAATTCCATAATAAAACATAACCATCGGTATTCTACTAGTAAAATAAACACATGAACCATAAATATTATTTTAATAATGAGTGAATTCATAAATTGTGACATCATAACCATACCGTCAATGCCTCTTTCTAAGACCATAAATATCCATTTTGTCAAGGCCTCGTGCCAAGACCATAGTTTGTCTCATTAGAACTAACGATGCACATAGGGTCTATAGCAGGCCCCACATGAAACTTGCTAACTCCAATTCATTCCTCATATAAATGGTGATAACCATAAACAACTTATACATTTATATTGAAACTAATATATTAAATGTAAATAACTTTCCTCAAACATTAATCATAAAAATTAACCGTTCTGAGTAAATTGGTGAACGGTTTTAAGATAGCACATCCAAATTCAAACTAATCATAAACCATTAAATTAAATTTTTTATATGATATCATAAAATATTAATCCAAATAATACGTAATAATCAATAAGAGTGTTGAAATAGATGAATATACTCTTATAAAATCATCGAGTAATTCTTGAGATAAATACTCTTTTCCTTTGAAAAGAAGAGTTCTTTTGGAAAAGTATTTGTATAAAACCAAAAGTTAAGTAAGATAGTATTTTCATGATAAAATGAAAGATTTTATAAAAATAATGTTTTTCAAAATTATATTATTGATTTCCCTTAAAAATAGGTAAGAAATTGATAAATTCCCTTGAATTTTCCTCACATGTCAAGAAAAGTTTTTGAAAGATCCATTTAAAATGTATAACTCCCCATAAATGAAGATAGGAATATGTTTGGTAAAAATATATATACAATTATCACGGAATATATGGGGAGTAAATATAAATGAATAAGAATTTAATTGAGGTAGGTAGACAATAAGATTAACTCAAATGAAAATGGATGTTCGGGTAAAAAAACCTAACCTTAAGTCTGAAGGTGTTCCTCACATGATTTTAATGACCTGAATAATAAAATTCAGGTTAATAAATTAATTATTCTAGAACCTAATATAAGTTAAATTGATTTATAATAACCATATTAGTTTCCATCATGGCCTTTTTATGGGTTAAGATATTCAATTTCATTTGTTTGAGAATGTTTTCTTCCTTGTTGTTCCTGATCAGTTTCCGTATATTCATGTATGGATAAAATTTATTATTGAGAATAGTTGTCCAGAATTAAATTTTTATGTTATTTGTGAAAAAAAAGAATTTTACATGGTTAAAAAATTAATTTGGTTATTGGGAGTGAAGATGAATCATTATATAAAACTTTAATGACAATGGTTTGGGTTAATTTGTGGTTTTTGATCACAACGAACTCATTTGATTTATAAATTATTATCATGTGTAAAAAAGGGTTAAATAACGTTAAATAAGTTATAATAAAAATATTATAGTTTGTTTCAACCATACAAATGGTTTCATGACCATAATTGAAGACAGTAATAGAAATTTCAAACCCTTCTTTTTTTGAAAATAAGGACAGATAACATTAATGATGAAGATCTGCAGACGTACAAGCGAAAAGCCATGAAGGGAAATTTTCCAGCCAGAGCCGGTCGACATCGAAGGGGCCTGAGGCCGCTAGTTGATGGGCCGCATTGTTTCCTTCCCTTTTAGAAAAGGATAAGGTACAGCGAGATAATCCTTGGCGAAGTGAGCGAATTATCATGATGACGAAGCCAAATGACTGGAGTCCGCCATCGTTGTTGTTAATAACATCAATAATGGTGAGGCAGTCAGATTCAATGATGTTATCAACCCATCCACATTCCACAGCAAGCATCATACTGGCAAGGATGACCATGGCCTCAACAACAGCAGGTTCCCAGCAAGCCTGATGTGGTTTGTTTTTTTCAGCGATGATTTACCCCATATTATTTCAGGCCAGGAGGCCTATAGCGACTGGCCCATCCTTTGGGAGTGACGTGTCCACGTTAATCTTAAGTAATCATTCTTGAGAGCCTTTTTAGGGGAGAGGTTTTGGTCCTTTTATGGGAACAAGGGTTTTTGGACATTGGGTAGGTGCTTCGTAGGATATTGGAGTAGAATTTATACAAGTCACAAATCTTTATAAGAGTTAAGGGAAGATAGAGTGAGGGGGTTTTTTATAGTTGAGGAGAGGAGTGATTTGTGAATATTTTCTTCATTATTTTATTATTTCTTTCAAGACAACCAATAATATTGATTCATGAGACCCATAAAAGTAATAATTTCATGTGAGTTAAAACCTAGTGGCCTTACACCATCCTTACATAACTTATGACCCAATAAATCCTGTATTTAGCATTTATCGTAAATTATCGTATTTTACTATTCACCCAAAATTCAAGTATTTTATGAAAATTCAAAAAACATACCCCAACCATTTTTTGTTTTATAGAATTAAAAATTAAATCCATTTTTTCAAAATTATTTTCTAAATATTTTTAATTTAATTTTAAAATAAAATCATAATTTACTCCAAAAAAACATTATAACTAAAACTTGTTTTATAACAACTTGATAAATTAATCAACATCCCATTAAATTATCTTATAACCATAAGAAAATAATGTTAAAATTTATGATTACATTTTATGAAAATACATTTTCATTTTCAATTATTAAATTAATGATAAAATTATAATTAAAATATTTACAACATACAAAAATACAAATACTTATACTATGATCATTGTTTCACTTATAAGATGTATAAATTGTATTTATATATTCTTGGGTGAAGTTTATATTTTTGGCCAATTTACTATTAATTACTCTTCCTAAGAGTAACATTAATATTCATAACATTATGTTATAATTAATAAGGGTATGTTACTATTCATCAAAAATTAAGTTTGTCTTATCAGACTTTAAATGTATTACTGAACGCAATCATGTATGTCAGTTTTTCAAAATTAAAATCATTGAGGTGTAAAAATTATGTCTACTCACTAGGTTATATAAAAGTGGTATTTTTTAAAGACTTAGTGTTTCATGCATTCAATATTAAATTTATTTGCAAAACCTTGGGGTGTTACAGATATTCTATTAAAATAATAAAATTCTGGTATATATAAGATATTAGAGTTATCATTATTTTTTTATAGAATAAAAAAGAATAGGATAAAAAATAAAAGAAATTAAAATAAAATAAAATAAAAGATAATGAAAGAGGGTTTACCTCTTATATAGCATCTACTTAAAAACATCCTTAAGGAACTTGTGATTGGTCTTTTGGTGAGACCAATAAGACCAGGAAGTGGGGAAGAGGATTTGGAGAATAATTGATTACAATATAAGTAAAATTTCAAGGATTATAATGTGTGAGGATAATGGGTGGTGAGTAATGGTATTTATATTGGAGGAGAGGGGTGTCTTTTTATTATTATTCATTTGTTAATTATTTTTCCTTAAGACTGCCAATAGTTTTGATTCTTGTGACCAATTATAATAACTAGTTAATTCTAGTTCGAAAAAATGGTGATTAAATCATCCATACATCCTTAATGACTCAATAATTTGTGTATTTAGTTAATACCATAAATTACCATATTTCACTATTCACAAAAAAATCAACTATTTTAGAAAAGTCCTAAAAATCCATCATAACTATTTTTCGACATGTATATTTCAAAAATGGAATGAATATTTTGAAATTAATTTTCTAAATTTGTAAAATTTAATTTTTAATTAAAATCTACATTTATTTAAAATATACTAATTTCAAAATTGTAACTGATTTTATGAAAATTTAAAATTTTAATTAAGGTATATTAAATTTATATTATAATCATAAGAAAACAAGATATTAATTTATGAATAAATTTTATAAAAATAATTTTTTTAAATCATTATATTGATTATAAAATTGTAAATAAACATTTAGGTATCAAAAGAATAGCAAAACTTAATTTATCATTTTTAAAAAATTTATTTACTTATTTCGTGATATAAATATATCATTTTTTTTCATTTATGGTATAATGAAATATTATTTATACTTTATTAATTGATGTTATTATTCTAATGGTCACATTATTATTCCTAATAGTCACATTACTATTCCTAATGGACACATTACTATTCAATTTTCATGTTAATATTTAATGGTATATTATGGTACATTTTAGCTCGGTGTTTCAAGTAACGAAAGCTATTAAGTTAGTTCAATTCATTTAAGAATATATGTGCGATAAATAATATCATGTTATAGGTGGACTCTACTCTTGTCCTATGTTGGCAGTTTATTTAGACTAAAGAAATTTACACAAAACATTTTGAGATCCTCTTTTAGGCCCATCAGCAATAAAAAATGGGATATATTATAATTTAAAAACAATTAGAATATACATTGAGTTTGTAATAAAATATTTACGTGATGTAAAATAATGTTTATGTTTCTTTTTTTTTCTTTTTTTAATTATTATTCCACATTTCATTATTGATGTAAAAATTGATGAATCTGAGTTGACAACAGCATTATTACATTTTATGTATTGTGGAAGGAGAATCATGTAAATAAAAAAACTAAAAATTAGTATATGAAAACACAACCAAAAAATATGGTAAGCATGTGTATATATTTTAAAACATAATATTATTTCTATCTAATATATTCAAAAATAATAATAAATACTTATTTACTACTTCTTTTTTGATTTATAGAAACAATATGATTCAAATACCATTGTTAAATAGGACTAACAAACAGAGAAATTTTTTGTCCCAAATAATTGAATAATGTTAGAGGCACTAGTAGAATTAGTGGCTTCAACGTCAATGATATGACGTTGGTTTTTTATAAACTAATGATAAATATATCCATGGTCACTTTATAGAATCATTTTAAACATAAAATGACACCAAATATTTTTTATATTTACTTTTTGGAATCCATTTTTAACAAAATTGATGCCAAAAATGTCCATTGAAAGGTTTTATGGGGTCAGTTTTTGTAAAAAATCTAAGTCATATATTTAAAAAAAATATCAACAATGGTTTTTACAAAAACTGAGGCTATTAATCAGTTTTTGGCATCGATGTCTTTAAAAACTGATGAAAAAAACATTTTAAATAATACCTGTCATCATGAAACCATCAATTTTTGGATCTACAAAACTATTGTTCTCACCTCATGACACTTTGAAGGCAACTCGGTAATCCTCAACAGCCATTGTTGTTGATTTTCTTCACTTTATATCATAATTTCAGGATCTATGGACTTGATTCTTCATCCTATATCATTTTTTCATCATCTATAGAAGTAATTTTTCCTTGGAAACTATTTTCCAGCTGACCATCAACTGTGATTTGATTTTATTTCTTTGTTCCTGGTTATTTTTCGTTTCTACAAACATTTTTATTAGATCATGTAGTATTTCTTCTTCCAATGAATTCAAGGGAGAAAGTCCAGATTAAGCTTCTATTTTTGTTTTTTAAATTCAAATTTTTTATGTTTTTTATTAATTTTTAAGATAAATTATTTATTGTTATTTTGTTATATTTTTTAGTTATTGTTTCAATTATTTGAATATAGTTGATTTTTTTTAAATGTTGTTGTTAAAGTTTATTTATATTGATAAATTTTTTATTTGATGATATTATAAAATGGTCTTGATGATATTAGGAAATGAACAAAGGTATATGGTGTCACCATTCATCAATAAAATGTACATCACATGTAATAACTCCATATTTTCCACCCGTTAAATTTATAACATATTCACTAAATTTTGGCTCATGTGATACTGAACTAATTTAACAACTATATAAAATGTAATAATAAATGTTAGATGGTTGAGAATAATTACATTTCAATACAAATAAACCACATGTATATAATATAAAAATAAAAATATTACTATTTGTAAATTCGGAGGATATATAATTTATATTACAATATTATTTTTATCATATAAAATATGTGAACATTTTGTTTAATTTAAAATAATAAATTAAATTGAACTCTTTTAAATGATTGAAATAATGTATGATATTTCCATATATGAACTAACATTTTAACATTAATTAAATTTCATATTATTTTGAAATAATATTACAAAACAATAAATTTTCAAATGGTCATATTTCAATAAAAACTGTTTTTCATTATATATAAAACATCATTTAAAAAAATTAATTGTATGAATTTAATTTTGTAAAATGAACTTCAATTATTTATTTTGAATTTTATTATTATCATAGTATAAATTTTTGGTATTTTTCTTGAAAATAATGTATTTTCATGTAAATAGTAATTGATATTGTTTTTACCAAAAAGAGGTTTTTTATTGCAGCGGGGGTCTGAGGGGTTACCATGGGTGATTGTACCCCCTATATTAAAATGATAATTAGTAAAACAGGTAAGCATTTATCATAAAAAACCACAAACATTAGGGTGTAAAATTAAATAAACATCCTAATATTATAATAGGATGTTATAAAAACATACATATAGTGAAAAAAAATCATGATTTTATACTAAGAATATCATATATATATATATATAAGGAAATATATCAAAAAACAATATATTAGTTAAAAAATCATGTTTTTCAACTAGAAATTTCTACTAGGGTCATTACATGTTACGTACATTGGATTAGCATGACACACATCACACAAAAATAAATACCTTTAGTAGATTGTTTCTTATTTTATTCCTAATGAATGTTGATGTTTCATATCTGATTACCAATAATTTTTATTTAATGTGTTTATGTTTACAATTTATCTATTTATATAAATATTTTTAAATTTTTATATCTTTTAACATATTCACTGATTATATTGTGATATCAGGTATTTAATGGATCATAATTGATTAATTTACGAAGACCTACTTGTTAATATTAAAAATGAGTTGTTGATTTCTTAGAATTTCCTAAACAAGTTCTTTAAAATATGGATTCGGTTTTCTGTCCATGTGTGAAGTGTTTGAATATGAGAAACTTATAATCCATATAAATCAAAGATCAAATCATCTTATATGGTTTTATACTTTATTATACATGTTGGATTTGTCATGGTGAAAGAACTTAAAATTCAACATCTAATATTGATGAAAGTATTCATTATGAGGAAAAGAATTGTATTGAAAAATTAATTCATGATTTAGCTGTTGAAACCATCGAAAAAACATCAATTGTTAAATGATTGTATGGAGATTCTGAGAAACCATTATTCTCATGTTGTAGTAAATATATAGTGTTATAATCATTTTTGAGATTAGTTAACTTGAAATAAATAAATGGGTGGAGTGATAAAAGTTTCTATAACTTACTTGATCTTTTGAAAAAGAAACTTCTAGATTACAATTATGAGGTGAAGAAAATATCATTTCTAATAGGGTTGGGTTTTAAAAAAAAATATATGCTTTCCCCAATGATTTTGTGTTGTATAGGAAAGAGTATGAATATTTATTAAATAGTACTAAATTTGGTACATCACAATATAAGATTAATGAAAAAGTCAACTAAGATTCATTATCAGTTATTGTCATCTTACCGCACGAAAAATTAATTTTGTATAGTTTTTAATAATTTCATCCAATAATTCTTCATATGATTTTGATAATTCAACTATGATTCACTCTCAAGTACCAGAATTAAAGCTCTCACTACATAAATTTTTTATCTGAAAATAATTTCTCATTTGAAGTGTCTATTTATAAATTCCATTGATGAAAAAAGTTTTATATGGAATTAAGATTAGTGCATATTAGATGGTAACTTACGTCAACCTGCTGAATCACCATAGTGGAAGAGATTTGATAAAAAAATTAATTTTGGAAGTAAAGTTAGAAATGTCATAATGGGATTTTGTACTAATGTAATGAATTCATATTTGATCCTATGTAGCCAACATAGTTCATAGACTATTTTATTGGTAGTTTACAACTTTTCCCCACATATATGTATGCAGAAAATATATGTTATAATGAAATTGATGATTTTTGGACCAAAAAAGTTGGGATCATTTATTGATATTTATCTTTCACCATTGATTGATGATTCGAAACTGCTATGAGAGATAGTTGTTAATGTTTTTTATACATAAATAAATTTTATTTTCTTCTTTGTACTATGATAATGTTCACTATAAATGAATTTCTTGCATATGGAAACTTATCTGGATACAGTGTTAAGGGATATAAATCACGTCCAATTTTTGAATAAGAGACTTCATATTACCAATTGCATAATGTAAGAAAGATAATGTTTAAGGGACATCAAATATTTTTTCAAATTGATCATCTTTATCATAGATCGAAAAAAATAATTTTACAGTTTACCGGAATACAATCCTCCCCTATAGCCATTGTCAGTAGAAGAAACTTATATTCGGGTGAAAATTCTTGAATTTACATTTATAAAGAAAAGAAGTTCTGATCTTCATAAAAATATCCAGAAGAAACAGCCTATCTTTTTCAAACTACCTTATTGGATATTTTTAGAGATAATACATAACATTGATGTTATGAATCTTGAGAAAAACTAATGTTATGGTTTAATTGGAACATTTTTATACATAAAAGGAAATAAAAAATATTTATTTCATATAATATTGTACCTGATATCAATGGTAATGCATTATAATTAGCTCCCACTATAAAAGTAAACATAACGTATTTACCACAAGATTGTCATATATTAAGAAATATTGAGAAGGATAATTTGTTTTAGTGTCTTGATGGTATTAAAGTACCCAGTGGTGATTCTTAAAAAGTGAAGAATTTGGTGTCATTAGAGGATTCTAAATTAATAGGTGTGAAATCTGATGATTTTCATATATTGATGCAACAAATTCTACTAGTTGTAATGTGTGGTATATTTTTGACAACTTTCAAAATGACTATCACCAGGTTATGTAATTTTTTAAAATCCATTTGTAGAAAAGTCTTTAATCCAAATTTATTAGATGTGTTAGAGAATTAAGTTTCTCTTATTATTTTTCAACTATAAATGTATTTACCACCAAAATTCTTTGATATATTTGTTCATCTGGTGATTCATTTTTTGTGTGAGATAAGAATATATAGTCCTATTTATTTTTGATGTATATATCATTTTAAAAGATATATCAAAATTTTGATGGGATATATTAAAAATATTTATCAGCGAGAGGCATCTATTATTCAAAAATATGTATCAGAAGTGGTGATTGAGTTCTGTACAGATTATTTATATGAAGTGGAACATATTAGTCTCCTTGTATCTCGACATATGATTGTTGATAGTAAAGGTAGAGTGATTCAAGGCATAAAAGTAAAGTTTATTCCACATGATGAAGTGATTAAGGAACATTTATACATTTTGAACAGCGCATATGAGGTTAAATCATATATATCATCACATATTTCTGAATTAAAGTTATGATATCCAAAAATAAATGAAAAGTGGTTGATGATAGAGCCTAAAAAGACATTTTTTCATGGTTTAAAGAGAAAGAAATCAAAGATACATATGTATCATAAATATTAAAATGTTTGTTAGGGGTCCATCTCTTAATATGATATCATGGTCTAGTTTTGATATTAATGGGTATACATTTTACACAAAAAATCTGGATGATGAGAGTACTGTTCAAAATAGTGGTGTAATGGTCATCGATAATGCACTACATTTTTCGAGTGAAAAGGACAAAAACCCAATTTCTCCATCAACACCATATTTTGGAGTTCTTTAATTCACATGGTAAATTGATTAAATTAAATTTTGAGTCACCATTTTTATGTGTAATTAGGTTGAAAGTAATAGTGGTGTGAAACAAGATGAATATGGGTTTAAACTGGTTGATTTACAAATATTTATTTTCAAAGAGGAACCATTGATCATGGACACACATAGAAAGAAAATATTTTACCTCTTTGGTCCATCAAATGGTCAGTTCTCTATCATTTTTCAATGGAAAATAATACATTTGGCTAATGAGGATGATGAGGATGTTATGGATTTTTATGAGCTTTCTTAGTCTATTAAATGATTTCTGGATAAAAATGACTATGACATAGTCATAGTGCATACAATATATAATTATCATGCTGAAGGGATATATGAAAATACTAAATTACTCTCCTAATTAATTTGGTAATTATTTAAATTATATTAATTGTTAAAAATTTACATTTTTGAAAACATTATTATTTAATAACCATAGGATATTTAATTATATATATTTGATTATTTAAATGATTTTTGAGGTTGAATTTAGATATTATATGGTTATGTTTAAACATTTTTTCATTGAAATACCATATGTACATTATTATATTTTGGTTAAATTTATGCATATGAGACCACTTTTTTGAAATTTGACATTTCAATTTATAAATGTTTCTATCATTTTAGAAGTAATATTTATATTTAATAGTTTACATTGTATTTTTTATTAGTTAAGAATATTAACATCATTATTTTTATAAACATATATATGTGTGGCACTTTTTTACTTGTATATTTATTTTTTCTTATTTTCCAATTATTAACTTGTCTAATAATATATATCTACACAAGAATTTCATTTATATTTTACTATTTAAATGAAGGATACAGAGACAGATACAGAGGAACATGTACCTAGGTATTTATGTTTTTTTATATTATTAAATATCCAGTAATATAATTATTTATTGAAAAAAAATTAATTTACAGAAAAATAATTGTAGGACTATTGGTGAGACTTCTGTGGTGGCGTCCTCTACTTTTACTATTAAGAAATCGATTTATCAAGTAGGTAAACATGTTATTACGCATTTACCAAAATTTTCACTTACTCATAGAGATGACAGATTATATATTACTTTTGATGATAACAATAATGCAACTAGCCCAAAGGCAACATAATTTATCAGCTATATTTCCAGTCAGAGCCAACGCAATATTAGAATTTTATATCTTGATTGCAAGCCTGTCAACAAGATGGTGATAGATCAGATTTGATAGGCCATAATGGTGTAATATCTTAATTGATTTATTTTATCTCTTTTTTCAAATATGATAAATTTTAAATGTCTAATATTTATTTTTGTTCAATTAAAGATGAAATTAAATTTTGAAGAAACAAATACAATTAAGAAAAGATTTATTTTTTTAGCGGTGGTTCAATGGATATATTTCAAAACAAAGTTAAAAAAAATTATGTTTTAGGAAAGAGGAAAAATAAAAACCCATGCCTCAAGTATGTGTTTTTAGATGTAGTGGAATAGAAGAAATTAGTTTTTGGATGACATAATAAAGCCTTTCTGAATTTTTAATTATATTATATTAAAAAATTACTTTTATATATACCTAATTACATATTAGGTTACTTTGTATATAACAGGACTCTGAGAAATACCATCAAGACATATAGTTGCAGAATGTATTCACTCATAATTTATCACGTAGAGGGTATCATTTATTGGAGCAAGAAAATTTTGAAGAAATGTTTGAAGCATTAAGAGTTGGGTCTACTAGTGGTTCTCATGAGGTCTAGTTCGGTCCTCCATCTCCCCCCACCTTCCACGAAAAATGAAAAAGAGAAAGAATAAAAAAATGAAAAGTATTTTATAGATAAATCTAAAGAAGTAGCTGTAATAACTGTAAGTATATATTTTTTAATTTCTCATGAATTTTTTCTATTTTATAAATTGGCAACACCAATATACCTTTTTTATTTTTCATTTCAGGATGAACATTAGGAGAAATCATCACAGGTCACTTTTGTCTTTGAGGGTAAGATGGAAATCCTAGCCACAACTTTAAGAAATCAAGAACACCTTGTCTATATAAGAGTATATGAGGCGATTTTTAGTATTTGAAAAGTTTTTTGTCATCAAAGTAAGCAATCAAGAGGCTCAGAAATTTAATCCTTAAAATTTGATCTAAAAGATATAAAACATTCCATGTGCGATAAAATTTATTAAATGCGTAGGCTGTGTTTGAATAATTGACAAGATAGCCACATTCTGCATAGCCTTTCCAACCTTTTCATCCTTTTCAACCGACTGTGTAGCCTATACAGCCATCCCAGCTTGACCATATTGCCTACTCAGATCCGCCACCTCCTCACTTGGACCGAAACATATACTTTGAGTTGTATGATAGATATCCTAATTATATATTTTTGGATATAGAGTTGTGCATGTTTTTTGGATTATATACATCATAATCATATAGAGATGGGTCAGGTTAGAGTATTATTAAATAATGTTATTGATCCTATGATTGTAATACGATTTTCTAAAGAGGATGCTACAATAGATGGGCATTGTATGGGAAATTTTTTACTTGGCCTTCTTGATTATCTTTAATATGAGGTAAGCATTTTTTTTAAATATTAATTTTATTTTATTGAAAATTACTTATAATGTTTTATGTCATTTAACCTATATATGATTATTTAAAATGATAATGAATGGCACAAAGGAAACAAAAATTTTAGGAAAAAATAACTATAGATATTTCTTATATTTCTGATGGGATAAAAATATTATCTTAGGATTCTTCTTCCTTGGATAATATATATGAGTTTCGGATGACATATGATATAAGTACAAGAGACTATCTATTAAGACTATTCATAAAGTATATCATGGATCTAATTGATCTTAGAGATCTTAGTGTTCCTATATTGTAGTTGTTATCCATGTACGTATATTGATGTTTCAGTTTTTATTTCTTTATTTAAAGAGAGTTTAAATTGATTAATTATATTACTTTTTTAATTAGGTATGTACACATTATTCTTATTCAAAATGAGACCACAGATGTTATGGTTTTATATATCCATAATTCATTTCAATCATTTACAATAATTGAAGTCTGGTAATAAAGTTTCAAATATATGTAAGAGATTATAAAATATTAAGATTGAGTATTGGTTTTTTCCATTTCCTGATGGATAAGAAAACAAACATAATTATGAAACAATTTTCATTACAATGTCATTAATTCTGAACTATTTGTATTGTTGGGGGCATTGGATGTTAGGTGTATTCTGCCTAAGTGAATATACATTATATAGGTTTTTCTCTTTATTAGGTAACGTTTTTAAAAAATTTACCACCTTATTAGACAGGTAAGTTTTCTTCTTTTTTGTAAGTTCATTTTATTTAATTCTTATTTTAAATACACGTTTTATTAGATGATATATATAAAAATGCAGTTCATGGAAAAAATTTAACAAATATAACTTATCGATAAAGATCCCAAGTGAAATTCAATATGTGATAGTAATGGTAATTATTTTTTTATATTAGTTATTATTATGATTTTATATATATATATATATATTGGTTTTTATTATCAAGTTAATGTTTTATAAATGCAGTTTCATCACAAATAAGTATATGTTGAATGTGTTTATTATGTTCAATGATTCATGTATAAGATGGGGTAACTGCTGAATTTGATAAGGTTTGTTATATTAATTATTTTATATTTTCTACCATAGTATTCTATTATTTAATCTTATATCATTCAATGTTATTTTATACATTCAATGATGTTGAGTATTATTTGAAAGATGCACTTACCCATATTTGATCATTATTTTATAACTATTTTTTAGGTATGATTATGATTTAAGTATGTATATTCTAATGTTAATTATTTATATTAAATTTTCATAATAAAAAATTTTCAAAAAATATTTTGTTAGTTATAATTGGTGTTTGAAAATAAATATCTCAGAATAATTATTCAACAATAAACATCAATGATTATGTTGTAAACCATTAGGTATGTGTTTTTTAATTCTAATTTATAATACAAACATGTAGAAAATGATTTTTTATTAAGTTGTTAAAATTATATTTATTTTTATATATTTTTAATCTATGATACATGATCTTTTATGGTTGTATATTTTTTTCTTTTATATAGATTCTAATTTTTTGGGGTGTAATATTGAAATTTCTCTTAAGAAAAATTTTCTTCCAGTGTTAGTTTTGATAAAAAATCGATGCCCAAACCTTCAAATAACTATACAATAGTTTTAGCATGGTTTTCATAAAAACAGACACAGAAAATAACTCTTAAACAAATTATCGGCGTCGGTTTTCAAAAACAGTGGACCTTCATTGTTGGTTTCTTGTAAAAACCAATGTAGAAAACAAGACCAAAATTTAAAAAATGGTTTTTGGAAATGGTTTTTAGAAAACTGATGCTAAAAATCTTATTTTTAATGTCCCCAATATAAATGTAGGTTAAAACATAAATTAAAATTAAAAAAAACTAATGTTAAAATGTGTTTTTGTACTAGTGAGTGATATTTTTTAGTCTTGACGAGATAATTCTACAGCAAAACACAAGAACAAAATAATTTTGATAGTACTGTTAAATAATCCAATGTTATTGTGGAAAAAATAAAGATTAAATTAAATAACTAATATAAACTATTATTAAGGAAAAATAATTTTCTAGAAAATATCATTTTAAGGAATCATTAATAATAACCAATTTAGTAATAAAAATGATACATAGAGGTTTATACCCCAAGTATAAAGGTTTTTTTATTTCCATAAATTCATAACCTACCTAAGTTTATAATTTTTAAAATGCTTATAAAATTTGATGCAGACACCTGATAGGGGGTGAATGAGGTGTTTCCAAATTTTACCAAATTCCAAATTCTCTTTCACACTGTTACACCATTAAAAATTTGAATATATGTGGTCACTTACGTTATAAGTGGATCTATTTTATATTTACCAAACACACATACTACATGAAATGTAGAACATAAACATTGAGTATAACCCAATATTTCTACAATTTTCAACTTCAATCTCAATGACTACATCCTTTTGGAATTTGGTATTATCCAACACACAAAAAAATCCACAAATAATCTTATCATCAATTATAGTGGGGTGGTCAAGTATCATCTTGAAACTATGTTTACTATATTAGATCAGAAATTCTGTAAAATATTATATATGTAAATAAATATTTATACTTTATCACAGAACCCTCAGTCTCATGAATGTTTTTGAAACTGTTTCCAACCTTTAAAAGTATATATATAATATAATGAGGAATTCATTTCATTATCATAATTTGATATTCTTCCTTAATCAATGTCTTCAAATTACTTTGGGTCTCAATGAATGCCACCATGAATCATAGTATTTGTAAGTGTACTTTAACTAATATCTTGTTAAAAATCTATTTGTATCCTTCTTGTAAATATATTATTTGAGGATATCAATATAAAATTAATCATCAATATATATTCATACACATAATAATTCCTCAACTTCTTCTTTCTTTCTATATATTTCATAAATAGTTAATATATATTACTTCAATTCATCATCTCCACTTCCTTATTTTATTATCTTTATTAGCTACTTATAGATCTCATAAGGTTCTTATTCTTCTTCTTTGATGCATAGAGCATTATTTTTCTTATATAAGTATAGGGTCCTCTTCTCTTCTCTCATAGAGGTTCTATTCATCACACTTGATAGTGATATTTATTTATATATATATATACCATTTTTATATTTTATTATCACCAAATAAAACATTCTATATTAATAACATAGAATTTCACAATCAAGAATTCTTGGTGTTGAGATCACCTATCACTATTTCCTTAACTTCTTATGAAGGTGTGTTCCCATGATCATTTTTATTAACTTTGCGAAATTATTATCTCCATTGTAATTCGAAGAATACACTATAAGCATTTCCATCTCATTTATTTCCTACTGAATATTTTTTGTCATTTAATTCTACCATCAAGTATAAAATTTGTCTTTACATTAATTTCAAAAACATAAATATATTAAAAAAATTGAAAATTAATATGATTATATTCACCAATATCTATTGTGGTGTGTCTCTTTCTTCAAGGGATGAGATTATCCAAAAATGGATGTACATGATTTATATTTAATTTATAATTCTTGAAATACATCTCAAATTTTTTTATATTCCTAGATTCAATCTAAAATTCCTTTTTGATATTTCGTTCCTTAAATATTTTGTTTTAGTATCATAACTTTTAGTTTCAAGATTTATTTATTCTCGAAGATCATAATTTCTAAATCATTTAATTTCATAAAATATCATTTGTATTTGATATTATCTTCCTCAATCATGAAGATTATATTTGAAATTTATTAATCATAAATAAAAAATCATTTTTTATGTTTTAATTCATAAAGAACAATACAAATATCATAATATTATAATTCTAATAAATATTCCAATTTTGATCACCAATATTCATTTCAAAATTTTCATATTTGAAAAATTTTAACATAATGAAATAGTGATTTATTTAACCTCATAACGTTTTAACTTATTCAAATCACATATTCATTCATGTATTAATAAAGCATCGTTATTTATTTAACATGATTGCCAATAATAACATCATCTGATGTAATCTCATCTTTTAGAATATTCAATTCTAGAAAACATCTAATTTACCTATTTTTACACAAATAGGCATTGTCTTTTGGTTTCATAATTCACTCATCTCATAAGAATTTAAATTTTTAATCATTCACCAATTTTTGGGTAGCCAATAATTCTGGTAAGAAATTATAATTCTTATAAACTCCTTCTGAATCCAAACCTCTATATATTTTTCAGAAAATAGGTTATAGTTTTTATCTATTTAAAAGGGTAATTTTATTCATATAAATCTTTGAGTTTTAGAAATTCATATAACTAAAAATTCTTAAGATAAAAAAAGATCAACACATAGTAAAAATTATAATAATATTAACATCTATGACTTATATGTGGACTCAAAAATTATTACACTCGTGATGAGAGTTCTATCCTTTGAAAAACTTTGTTAAACTATAAAGTATTATGAAAAACCAGAATACTTATGAAGTTTCATCAAATCCTTAAAAATATAGCACAATGTTTTCAGAAATGTAAATAAATAAATATGATGTAAGACTTGTCCATTTCTTATCATAAATTATAAAATATAAAATTCATTATATTAATTTAGATATTACTCAAATGAACTCTAGGTGTCATTAAACATAAAAAATCACCTCATAATAGATTCAATATAATTTTGAAATTGTAAAAATAATTGATATTTTATTTATCTTTTTTCAATAGTGCATTACAGTATATTAAACAATAAATTTTTAGTAATTTACTATATTTTCATTGGATTGGTATAATAGATTCAAACACATTCACTCTAGCCTTTATGTAGGTGATTTCTAACACTAAAAACAACGTCCTTAAAGATTATCACTCCATGAATAGACAATTAAAAACATCAGACAAATTATCTAAAAATATTTAACATCCTTCAATCTTCTAGGTCATAAAAAATTTATAATTTTTTACTAGTTAGTTAAGAAAATTGAATCACACAGGACATCTCCACTCCTTGGAAACTTTTTTAGATAGTACAAAATTAAATTCAACACTTGTCTTTCACATTAAGATCATCTCAATAAAATTATTATCGAAGGCATACTCTCAAAAGTAGTATCCAACTCCTCCAAATCAATTTTCTAATATAATAAGTGATTTTATATTCCATGTTTAATTATAGAAAGATTTAATCTCTTTACCCATAAATGTATAGGCAGCATCATTAGCTTCTTCAATCATTGGGTGGATTTTTCTTCCATCGTCAATCCCAACAAAACATAGATATTCCTTCATAAAAATATCAAAAACTGGTTTAAGATAAATAAAACATCATCTCCATTAATTAATTTGGTAACATTAATTTGTTAAAAAAAATCATAATGTGTATATGGAATAGATTGAATAATTATTTACAAACTTAAAGTTAATTTATAGTAAAATTGAATTTGATTTACTTCAATAATAACATAAATAATATAACATTGTAGTAGTTTTGTTGCATTTAATTCATGGTGATACCCTTTACAACACACCATTACCATCATCTCATATAAAAGTTAAGATTCAGGTATATCATTTATTGATAGAAAAGATACATGCTTCAATTGATGATATTTTTTCAAATCATTGAACATACCATTTAATTTTTCATAGCATTATGGTTCAATATTATAAAATAACATGATAAGAAATTTGGTTTCCATCTCTTAATTTCAATATATTTGTTATCTTTTATGATATATATAATGGTGAAAATATTTTATTTAAGAATAGAAGGGGAAATGAAAATCTTTAACAATGAAATATATAGTATTAATTAATTTACCATGGAAGATAACTCAATACCGTACTTTTATAGCATCAAAAATATGTAAAACTTATTGTTGTCATATGCTCTAAAAATATTTCATTTTAATATAATTCTTGAGCTTCAGTTATTGTAATGTGTTCTTTCTAGAGAAAGAATAGCACAATACACAATGTTTTATTCAAGAATTTAATTAAAAAAATTATCAATTTTTAAATTTAATTTAACAAAATTGATTGTATTTTTTAAATTATCATATCAAAATTATCATAGTTTTAAAATATGGGATTATTTTTAAATGTTTTATTTTATAGGGAATTGTGAAAAACACAAGTTTCTTTAAAAATTTAGTTCTTTTCATTAAAAAAGAACAAAAATATTTTTAAATTGATTCTAAATTAATATAATTTTTATTTAAATTTAAATAACATAAATAATTGTATATAAATAAACATTATAATTGAAATTGGTCTAAAAATACATGTAGACATAAACAAACAAAAATTTAAAACCGTTTTCCACGGCGCTATGTAGGATTATTATGATATTAATTTATACCACATATATTGATTTAATTTGGTAAAATAGATTCCATTTTTTTAATAATTATAGATAATATTATTTAACAAGTCTAACTTAATGTTTTGTAAAAATGATTCATAAAAACAAAAACAAATACCACGGGAAAATGTTAAATTGGGGTACCCAAGGTTAAAACTTTGAAATAATTCCACCATTTTTCAAATTAATTCTTATTGGATGAATTTATTAAAACCCTTATCATATTATAATAAAAATTTAACTATTTTTTGGAAACATTTTAATGAAAATGACATGTATAATATTTTATGTAAAGAATATAACAAAATGCCACTATATTGTGATTAAGTTTCTCTTTTATGTTCAAAAAAAGATAAAAAATAATTTATCAGTCAATATTAAATGTTATTCTACACATAATGAAATTATTTTAATGATGATAATTTTTTTATATATTTTTATTTTTTAATATCCTTAAACTCTTACACAACGTCAACAAAGAATTAATTAAAATAATATAAAATTAAAAAAAATATTTCAAAAAAAATTAAAAGTAAAATGATTTGAGAGATTTATTATTTTCCATGACTTTTTTAGATTATTATAACATAATAGGAATTTATAAAAGGTTTATATTCTATTTCTACTTCTATCTTAATGTCTTAATTGTTAAACTGAATAAATAGTTTCAAAAATGTAATTAAAGATATTTTATAAAAAAAATTAATTTTTACACTATGGGAATATGAATTATTTGTGATGGGTCATTTATGATGGGTTCTTATAGCACATAGCCATTTTATATGTAACCTATCACAAATGACCCAAAGCTGAAAAATGTATCATAAAAGTTTCTTTGTGATGGCTCTTCACAATTTTTTTTCTTTATTGTGACATGTAACACAATCGCCAAAAAGAATTTTTCAGTCACATATAGTTCTGAATTTGTGATGGGATTATTTATTAATCCCATTAATTTAATAAAATTAAAAAAACTAAAAAAAACTAAAAAAACATCAAAATAATATAAAAAATGAATTATATAAAATTGTGGGAATCTGAATTAAAAAATATATATTAAAAAAATATTTTCATTAAAATAATTATCATAATAAATATTTCCAAAGAAATACATAAATAGCTGAGGAGGGGAAGTTCATCTAGAGGAGGTGGTGGAGGGAAATCGATCCCTATACCTTGTGTCAGGCGTCTCATGTACTTCATCATCTGCTCTCAATATTCCTCCTTCCATAGACACAACTCTTCCAACTGTTGTTGTTGTTGATGATGATGAAGCTCTCCTCACTCCCTATGCAAGGTCTCTAAAAGCTCATTCTAAACATGTAGATTCCCTTAAAACTATATATATAAATGACGATGACTCTCTATGAGCTCCCCTCAACATGGATGATGACCATGAGGTAGTACCATAATTATTGTATGGTATCAATCAATAATTGATACCAACAACTATTTATTTCTTGAAATCATACTAAGTCACCTACATCCATTCTATGTCTTAAAACCCTATTGCACTAGTGGCCTAACCCTTAGTCTCAGCCTAACTCTCATCATGTGTATGATATTTCGTGACCTCATATAACTCCTTCAAAAGAAATTTGAAATTTAAATAGTTACAATATTATTTGAATTTAATTTTAAATTTAAAAAAAATTACTGACAACAATCTGATATGGCCAAGCACTGATAATATATCCAATGACAGGATTAGTTTATATCCTCTTACAAACATCAATCTCTATAATATTAGGATTCCCAACTACCATTATCAATATAAAATAAATAGTTCACATTTCAAGTAATATAAATTATTAAATAAAAGTACTTACCATATATCGTCAATGAGTATTGAATGTTTGAATATCAACTCTATGTGTGATCCCCTACCTCCCCTAGTTCTACCGACCTGATTATGATATCCTCTAAAAACAATCTCTCACATAGTATGAGAATAATCCATCCCAAACCTAAGAGGATATGTAATTGGTACAATTAATGTTGGAATATTTTTCAAAAATTGTGACTCCAGCTTTCTTTAAGGATCTATTCCTCGTATTTTAAAACAATTGACGACAATATTCACACATACAAGCCTCTTAGGCTCCCAGATAGAGGTCATCATGCTATCTTTGTTGGGGTACCATAACCCCTACACATAATTAATTATAGATAGTTAATAATTAAATAAATTTCAAACTAACTATTATTTATTTATGTATCATCCAATTATTAAAAATTTAGTGTTTGACACCAATGAAAATTTGATCCCACATCACCCAAACTGCAGAACAACAATTCAATAAATTGAACTCCCATATCCAAAATCTATATGAAAAAAATAGTGTGAAAACAAAAAAAATAATCAAACAATTATTAAATAGAAAAATTAAGGAAAAATTATGTTAATTAATGAAAATTAACTAAAATACACAACTGCACATACCTATACATGTGTAGATTGAAATCAAGATGTGGACGTCACTCAAGAATATGTTCAATAATCATCAATATCACAAGACCATGACCCCACCATGTTGAAAATGAACTGCATATAACTTGGATTTAAGATGACAAAGTATCAGGATCATCACTAAAAAGCATAACCTCCTAGACAATATAGAATATCTCATCAAACTTATCAGCAGTTAGTTGAAACGTGAAAACAAATTTTTCAAAAAATAGTAGAAATGAGTATTAGATATATATTAATTATGAATATAACCAATATATAAGTGGTTTATTCATCATATTTATCCTCATCTTCATATATCAAAGTGTCAATATCCTCATCTTCCTTCTTAGTATTAACAATTGCCATAGGATTTTTAACTTCATCATATTATGTTATTTCAAATTCATTTATTACATAAACTATTTCATCCTCACCATCAACCCATTACTATGGGTTGTCGTTATTGACATTCATGTCTCTTTATTTAAATTATTAATTTGGAGCTTTCTATTAAAAAACATCAATTCCTTTCAATTCAGCATAACAAAATTAACATTTTATAAACTTATTTTCATATGATTTTGTTTTTATATCTATCCACCAATAAATTATCTCAATTAAAGTAGCATAATTTTTTCATAATAAATTTTATTTCCTTGATGATCTAATAAAAATGGTTCATTTACTATGAGATGGTTTTTATATTTAATATTAATGATTCCATAGTGGGGTTGAACACACATGCCTCTATCAGTATCAAACCAACAATATTTAAAAATCATTACATAATTCTATCTCAGATAACATAGTTAAATTATTTCATTGAACATACCATAAAATTCAAATTCACACTCTCTATGATGAGATAGTCTCACAAAAACTCTACTAATCATTGTTTTTTTTATTCACCATATGCACATGTATAGATCAAAAATCATTCACCACATATGCATTATATTATTTAACCATTTTGTATTTTGGGTTACTAAATATTGACAATAGATTATAAATTTTATCAGCATGTGACAATACCTCGAAAATTGAAACAAATATCAATATAAAAAATTCTAAATTGATTACATATGTTAAACTATAAAAAATTTAATTTACTAGTATTTGAAACCAGTAAGAAAAATTACATTTTTCATGTTCTTCAAGGGAAGTTAGCTTAATTTATAGAAATTATTTCTTAATATAATCATCATATAATATATAAATAAAATAAAATAAATTTATTTAAACAAATTACGAGTAGTTTATAGTCGCACTCACTATATAAATCATTTCATTCCATCAAAGTTGAGAAAAACATATGTATAATCCCGATGATGTTCATCATTTGAAATCCATCATTCATGAACTCCAAAAACAACCCTGTTTAGACTGATTAAAAACTAATAATTTAATGATCATTACACCATTAACATTTCCCTCATTACAAACCATTAATTTATATTTTGAAGGATATTAAGGTTAGTAATAATGGGAGAACGAAAAATAAATCTCCTCCGATAAATAAACTTTTGTTATTTACCCTTCAACTAATTATTTGTTACATAAATTTTTCTCTAATTTATACATGAATATTCCATATAGGTACATCCATTAGAACTCTACCAACCCCCTACATTTTCTTTCATACAGAAAATGTAATATCAAAGGTTCCATTAAATTAAATTAATATAGTGGAACTTTTTTTCATTTTCCATAAAATTTAAACAATGTCTTATAATAGTCTATTAGGTGTATCATAGTATTTTGTCATTACATAGATTTCTTGAAAAAAATATGATATTTATATTTCCACATCCCAAATCAAATAACTCAATATTCTCCTAAATTCAATTGGTATAATTATTTCCATCATTTCATGACAGTTAGAAATTTTTATTATAGTAATATGATTTTTTTAGGAAATCTGGCCAAATTGGATAAATAACCATCTAGTAGACTCAAATATATAATCCATTGAATGAATAATAAATTATTTTCTTTAAAAATTTATAATCATCTTTTATCTTCATTAACTTATGTGATCTGTAATTTTAAAATTAAATAAGTTCTAGTCACATTTAAATTTGGGAAAGATATAGTTGTGCCCTTAGATTGTGTTCAGTATTACTAAGTATGCCCAAAACTTTATAAAACACATTATCAAAATAGTTCATCTCAATATTCATAACATCAAACATGTGATGGACTAAAAAATGAGACAAATATGCAAGTTCCCAAAAAATAATTTGTTTTGTCAAATTGGGAACTTTCCCAAATCAATATATTCCTTATTAGCTTATAGTAGGTCAAAAGTAATGGGATTTAATGATGTTTAAATATATTTTAAATAAATATCTGAGACCATTTCTTGATGTCCATGTATTTGTGCCTATTTTTTAATAATTTATTATCCTTTGGAAAGGATGATCAATAGGAAGATATTTGAGATGATAGTCAAAAAAATGTTTTCTCCCATTAAAAATCATAAATGAGTTTATGTCCCTCATGTAGTATGAACATGATTATGGATCATGTGTACTCCATCAAGATAACATGCCAAATTTTGGTAAGTCACTACTGGTCCACATTAATTTAGCATTCATTAAGAAATTTTTTTTTCACAACACCATCATATATACTAACACCATTACACCATAATAAATTCAACCCATTAATAACTTTCTTTTGATAAACATCAATATTATTTTTTTGGATGTCTTTGAATTAATAATGTGAAAAATATATATGGATATTTTATAAATATCCATGGGGGAAAATTTCCTGTAGTTATAAATATGATCCAATAAGTATATTGACTATCGTAAAAACCAAAAAGATAGAAACCATGAGTAAAAATACTCAATCGCATGTTACGAGCTTTTGAAAAAAAAAGTCATGTGTACCTAGTCAAAATGCTTAAATGAATCACTATAACAAGCATGATTTAATCTTTTACTGTTTGAAATATTAAATTTTCATCATGAAATCAATGATGTTATCTTTTAAGACATCAATAAGAACTGCAATCTAGGTGTACGTGGTAAATACCACAATTCATTAGTGGAAAACAATCCAAAATTACCTTATTATGACACATTTTTCCTTTATTTTCCACGTGTAGGAAAACTATCTAATAAATTATTTTATCCCTGATATAAGATAAAATATTTTGAACATTCATGAGTATTTTGATAACCAATACCCAAATAATGGACTATCCTCTTTCACATGTAGAAATTTATAGGAAACACGTTTCCTTCAATTAAAAGTGATTTATGTATAGAGAATATCTGATCAAAATCGCTATTTGATATTGAATTATCAGATTTAATAGCCATGAATCTTGTAACCACAACAAAATTTTCTTATCTTTCAAAAATTGTATAATGAATCCTCATCGATCTTTCATAACTCAAAAAAATTGAGATGGTTCTAACTCAAGAGTTAAATCAATATCATTTTTTCTGTTTATTAAAAATATAGAAAGGAAACGTTGTGTACTAAAGATTGAAACCATTAAGGATTTGGAACCAAATTATTACTATCTTATCTCGAACAATTCTCACCATGTTGATAGTAATAAATATAATCTTTCTGAAAACCAAAAAGAAATAGATGACCCCCGACATTGCTAAATGTTTCAAATATCCTCATATAACATTTTTTTATACAGAAATTTTATTTTCCCCTCTAACAAAATTGTGTTTTTGAATATCTAAATGATGAAAAATATTTACCAACCTCAATATATACCAGATTTATACTAGAACCATTTGGATTATGCAAATAATTTATTTAATCGCCGTCTTGTAATAAAGGATATTTTCTACTTCCTCTTTCCATATTTTTATCAAAAAATAAAAATAAATATGTATCTTGTGGTTAATCTGATATAATGATTATTTGACCAAAGAAATTATAAAATCAAAAAAAAATTACAAGTTATTTGTAAAGGTTATAAACTCTATCTAATTGCAGTTAATTTTTTCTTATTGTTGATAATTTTTTCTAATTCCTCAAATTAAATCTAATTTTTTCTAATTACCACTAATTTTTTTATAAATACCATTAATTCCTATTTCGGAAAATAAAAGGAGACCAAGGGACATGAGGGAAGTAGAGAGTGGAGGGGGTGAAGTAGATGATGGAGTGAAATAATTATAATGCCCTTATGTTCACATCATTTGAAGGATAGGAATTCATGGGTAAACTCATAGGTTTTCCCATGACTATCTCTCCTCTAAATAGTCTAAACATAGGAGGAATATAATTCTTTCTCTATATCGTCACCTCCCTACCCTCCCCTTTAAGCTTCCCTCAAGGGATGTAGGGAGCAAAGAGGATGGAGGTGAAAGGTAAGTGAAATAATCATAGCACCCATGGGTCCAGACCAATTGGAGAAGATACATTCATGGTTATACATGTGATGGATGGAAGAAGAAACATAGGTGAGAGATAAGAATGAAACTATTAGTGGATTATTTCCATTTTTTGATTAAATATTTCTTCACAAGAAAATAATGTTTTACAAATAATCAATCATTTAAATTATGATTATTAGTAAACTATTATATTCTCAGGAAGATATATTGAACCAAAAAAGGGGGAAAACTCACTAAATATGCCACTGTTATCTCGAATATCTATTTCCTCTTATATTACTTGTAAGTTTACCCATGACTGGCACTCCTCAAAATGGTCTAAACTTAGGGGCACTGGAATTATTTTAATCTATCTTATCCTTCAACTCATCCACTCTATGCTTTCATAACACACCTTCATCAGCCTTCTATTAATATTTGTGGTTAATTTTGATTATTGGAGATCAATTGTAGTTAATAGTGGTTAATTGTTAACATTAATACTAATTAATTCAAATTATAGCTAATTTTTACTAATTAATGCTAATTACAACTAATTTTTACTAATTACCACAAAATTTTACTAATTATCACTAATGTTAACCAAATATCACAAATGTTTTATTATTTTTTCAAGTTTACCCTATTGTCTTCTTATTTTTACTAATAATCACTAACTACCACTAATTTTAACAAATTACTTCTAATTAACGCTAATTTTTACTAAGGATAATTTCCACTAGTTTCTACTAATTACCACCAATTTCAACTTATTTTTCCTAATTTTAATTTATTGTCACTAACTTTTACTAATTACAGCTAAATGTTTTGCTAATTTACTATAATTTTCATTATATTTTCTCATTTCGGCTAATTTCTTCCATCTTTCTAGTTTCTTATATTAAATGATATTTTTTTCTAATTACGTCTAATTATTTATATTTTCATCTAATTATCAATAATTAGGACTTTTTTTTGCTAATAACCACAAATATATGTGATTTCTTATTAATTTTTTCTAATTAACGCTAATTACTGAAAATTAATGCTAATTAATTTATTTTTTTCTAATCATCACTAGTTAACACTAATATTTCTAAATTAAAGTTAGTTACTACTAATTTTCATAAATTGTTGCTAATTCCTACCAATTACCATTAATTATCACTAATTTCCACTAATTACTTCTAATTTTTTCTAATTATTGGTCATTCCAACTAATTACTACTAATTTCCACTTATTTCAAACAATAACCATTGTTTTATACTCATTAAAACTAATTACCAAAAATTTATACTCGTTACCACTAATTACCCATATTTTTTACTCATTCCTGCTATTTTTTACTAATTACTGCAATTTTTTACTCATTTCACTAATATTTTCTAATTACTGTTATTTTTTTCTAGTTACTGCTATTTTTTTCTAATTACTATTGGTTTTTTCAAATTACCACTAATCATTACTAATTACCTCTAATTACCGTTAATTTTTACATATTAAATCTAATTTGTACTAATTACCGCTAATTAATACTAATTATCACTAATTTCTACAAATTAACACAAATTTTTACAAATTATCACTTTTTTTATTCGTCTCCACCAATTACTACTAATTTATACTCATTGCCTCTAATTATCATTATTTTTTAATCATTGTCTCTAATTACTATTATTTTTTACTCATTACCACTAATTACCGCCAATTTTGACTCATTATCGCTATTTATTTCCAAATTTCCATTTTTTTCTGATTACCGATATTTTTCTTAATTACAACTAATTACCTATAAATTTTCAGAATTAATTCTAATTTTTTCACATTAAATCTAATTAATACTATTTTTTTACTAATTACCACTCATTTTACTAATAACTGTAATTTTTTACTAATTACCTCAATTTTTAATAATCACGAATAGTTTTTTCTAATTATCATTAATTTTTTCTAATTAATGATATTTTCCTCTAAATTTAACTATTATTGCTAATCACCCCTAATTTATACTAATTATAACGAATTTCTACAAATTACATCTAATTTCTACTAATTACATCTAATTTTTACTAATTATACAAAATTTCTACTAATTAACGCTAATTACTAGTAATTTTTTTTAATTACAACTGATATTTTCTAATCAATGCTAATTTTTACTTATTACTTCAAATATTTACAGATTTCCACTAATTGGGACTAAATTTTTAAAAAATATTAATATTCACTACTAATTACTAAAAACTACTATTAATTATGATGATTTACTCATTATTTTAATTATTACTAATTATTATAAATTATTATTACATATTACTAAGATCTATTAATTATTACTAAATTTCATTAATTATTACTTATTTATCAGTTACACTTTATTACTACTAATTTATAACTACTTACTACTAATTAAAAGTAATTACTGCTTATTAAAATTAATTAATCCTAATTAAAACTAATTACCTCTAATTACTAATACCAATTTATAATATAAAATAAAAAAATTAATTAAAATTTAAAAAAAATTATACAAATACCTCAAGATTGATGTTTTATGAAAACTAAAATACTGATACAAATAAGAAAGTATTTTTCCCTTTAAAAATTAAAAAAAAAATGAAGACGTATAGAGGAGAGGAGAGGAGAGGTGACTATAGAAAATGTGGGGGGGTTGTCAAAGGGAATATATAAAGGTTAGATAAGTAGTGATGGGAATAATTTTGTTGTGCTTCAATCACAACTATTTTTATTTGTAACAGTGCCAGTCAAAAATATTACCCATCATAAATAATGGTGTCAGCGATAAAAAAAGGTTATTTGTGATGGTTTCCATCATCTATAGTATTCTATTAGCATTTTATTTAGGATGAGTTATAAATTTCCATTATAAATAACCCTAAGGTTTAATAGTATTTGTGATGGGAGAAAAATTTTATCACAAATAATGGTTCCTCCTGTAAGATGTGCTTTCATGCCAAAGGTATTTATGATGGGAAACCCATACCTTTGCAAATAGTTCTTACAACTTGACTATTTTTTACAGGCTATGAGCTCGTTAGAAATAGACTGTTGCAATTAATCATTTTACCATACTTTTATTAGATTATTTATATCATAATATCTAGAAAGAGGAAAAGTAGGATTATATATGATCGATAATATCATGCTATAAAAATTTTGTGCCAATTTTTACATTATAAGTAAATTTTTACACTTCAATATTGAAAAAATTTTACTGTGGTTAAGATCAAAATAGCTTTACCAGAGGATTAATATATAAAAAATAAGGCTTAAAATGACCAAAACCCTTACTTAAACCTCATTGGTTGGTTCCATTTTGGCCTCTCCCTTTTCACCTTTTATTATGAACCAATTTGGAGCCATTTTTCCAATAAATTGACTCAATAATATTTTTAAACTTTGAAAAAATACAAGTATGCCCCTCACCTTAATTATAAAAGGATACCTCCTCCCCACACTTTATTACACCACTTGAGCCATGTATCTTGATCGACCCCTACCATGATATTTCCCCAACATCTTTATCCAGATTATAGAGCTTTTGGTATTCCAAAAATTCCAATCCTATGGTTCTTAATAAGAGATAACAATGAGGCTTCCCTAAGAGAAGGTAATAATTTTTACAACTCTTTGAAATTTATTTCTTCTTTTGATTTCTATAAATATATTGTACACATACCAAAATAATAACTCTATTATCATCAATATACTAATAGTTGTTCTCTTAATGAAAAAACCATTTTCCATCACTTTTCCATCCTTTGGAAATCAAAAAAACATCACTTGTGCATGTATACAGCTTACATTATCTAGGTAGGGGTTTATATCATTCTTCCATCACCACTTTACTTGAATGTTTATAAATATATAACTATATAGTAAATAATATTTTTATGAAATAATTATTCTTCAGTAATTATAACATCATATCTACCTTATTACCCTTCAACTCATTTAAAAATATAATGTTTCTCATGTGTACATGTGGAATACCACCTTCACAAATCGATGTGAATCATTTTTCATATTCAAAATTATAGGATAACTCAAAATTTGTAAAACAATTAATACATATGATATATATATATATCATGATTGGAATACTATATATGATGGAACTATGAATGATATATCGAGACCAAAACATCCAAACCAAAACCTACATGAAAAATGAAATAGTTAAAAAGCAAAAATGATGAATTTAATAAATTATTATTAATAAATGGGTATTGAATTTTTAAAATTGGATCATATATGATATTAAAAGTATATAAATGCTTCTGGTATAGAATTATAATAAATTTAAACATATTATATATGAGGATAAAAGAACATACAATACATTCCAGGCCTGAGGTAATGGTTTATTTCACAATATCATAAATATTTGGGATTTCTTATATTTAAAATGAAGTTGGGGAAATTATATGATCGTTATTTCATAAACCTAATATATTTTATTCTTCCATAGTTACTTCTGAAAATTATAATTTTTCCTTATATTTTCTTCCTTTAAATACTCATGATAATGAAATAATGTTTTTTAGGAAAACAAGACATAGTTTTCTTTAGGTTGAGAGACTTTTTCTTCCTTATGCCAATTTTATTCAAATAGATCTCAATAAATTTTTTAATTTTCCCTATTGATTGATTTAATTCTTGTACATTTTTTCTTTTATAAAAGGATTTAAAAATAATCTTATTGTCGTTTTCCAAATAAAACGCCTTTTGTTAAAGGTGTGAATGAAAAATATTTTTTACATTCACATCCTGAATGAATTTTCCCACCATCATGATTAATTTTTCTTTGAATATTTTTTTACATGTTTTCTAGATTAATTTATAATAAAACAATTTCCTTAATATTTTTTTAAATTTCTATATGTTGGAATAAGGGATTTGAAAATGAATTGGTTATTTTCCTCAATAAATATTCTAATGATATTTTTAACATATTTTCTTCCATAACAATATTTTTGTTGGATATTATGGTTTATTTTGGATTTACAATTTTGATATCATTAACCATATTACTAATGATGACTTATGATTATTTTATACTTATTCATTATGTAAAATTTTATCATTTTATATTCTTGTTTTTTTAACATAAATGTTTACATTGGTTATGTTTCACTGCTTTTATGTAATGAATTAATATGTATTATTAATTGATAGGTGGGTCCCACTATAGCCCCTCTATGCATAAATAGGTCCCACGAGAAAAAATAGTCTATGTATTCATCATACACATCACCTATTTATATATGTTTTCTTGGAACAAGGCCACAATTTTATGATTATGATGTCCAACATTCTACATTATATCATAATGAAACTAGTTTTTTTATCCATTTGATTATTTATGTTGTTATTTCATCCATAAATTTAATCACATTTTCTTGTATTACTTTGATGGAATATTTATTATTATTTTTCATGACCACATTATCCAAGTATTATTTATTTTAGTTTCAATTTTTTCCCTTAATGAGAATCTACGTTCACCGTTTATTATGTTTTATGTTCCAAATAATATCGATATGGTATCTATAAATGAAATCAGAGATTTACTAAAAAAAATTATTAATGTTATCAAAAGAATTATAATATTATATTACTTATTTTCATAGGTAATGTGAGAATAATATATTTATCTAGTTTCCCTATACTACTAAACAATTCAGTCCTTTGATATGTGATTCCTTATATTTTTTCCCAACATAGTAAAACGGCCACCGTCTAAAGGATATGCAAGTTGGGGTGTTATAGTTAATAACATAGAAGATTAGTAGAAACCTTGGGAACATTATTAAGGAAAAAATATACCATGGGACATAACTTTATGAAAACCCATGAGGATATATCAAATTGTTGAATTATATCATAAAGTTTTTGTCAAAGAATGAATTATATGGTTTTTCATGAACTAAATCTCTATTTAGATACTATATGAGGATGTGGTTTTGGAAAATATTTATCTAAGGGTAATAACCCAAATAAGAGTTGGTCAAGTACATATTGTCTATCATTCTAGATAATTGTGAGTGTTCCCTCACTGTGCACCTTGTTCGAAACTTTCGTGGAATGTTATTGGGTTAATACAAATTTTCTATACAAGAAATTATAAAATATTTGAAAATATTGGTAATATTCCCAATGATACTAATATTATGATTCTATGATTATATATGAATATATTTTCAAGTTATTTCAGGTGTTTCATCAGTTTTAAAATTATACATTTGACTCAAAATGTTATAATCAAATCTACAATATTTCATTATTCAGAATTAGCACCTAGTGGAAGGAATTAGAATAGTAAATGCATGTTATATATGTATATATTTTAATCTTGGTAAAGGAATTGAAACTAGAGATTAAAATGGATCTAGTGCATCAGTTAAATAAATTGTAACTATATCAGGGTAGTTGGAGCTAGTTATGACCAATTACCATTACTCTATAGAATATCCTACTGATCAACAATATGGTGCAACAATATTTGACTATTTCATTCCTCAACAACCTCTATAATTTATTGGGACTACTAATCCATTTCTAGATGATCAATTTTTATTTTCCTTCGATAAGATATTTCATTCTTTGTGGTGTAGTGGAAAGGAAATTATTTTCCTGGAAGTTTATCCTCTCATGAGAGATGTGTATAAATGGGGTTTATTAATTCAGAAAACTATGTTTGGGGAGGAAATAGAAAACATATATTTATAAGATTTTAAGGTTATTTTATTGGAAAACTACTTTACCTGTGAGAAATAATTGGCTATAGAAATAAAATTTCTAATTTTATGATAAATAGATGATGAAAATATTTCTAAGTTTGAATCTGACATTACATGGATAGAAAGGAATTATATGGACTATATATATAATTCCAAGAGTATGATTGAAAATTACATTTATAGGATAAATCAAATACAATAGAGGGAACTAGTCTCCCAAACATTCTCATCATATGAGGATATAGTATCAAGTTTTATCAACATTGAGAAATAATTTTCAAGCCTTATGCCTTTGATATAAGAGAAGAAAATAAAAAGTTGGTTAACAACTCTAGAATGTGAAATATGGTAAAATGGTATAAGTGAAGGGTATAATTTTCAACATATAATAAATGTTGAAAGAAACACCATGAAACATGATTCCTATAAATGGGAGTTTTCTTCCTGTGTGGACAGAAAGGTCATTAGCCTCATAATTATAAGGGAAAGAAATAAACATCCAATGTTCAAAAATTAAACTATAAATATATGAGTAAATTTGTGAATTAATGTAATATTAATCAAGGAAAGCTTCCTCATAAAAGTCTGGGGGTTCAAGGTGCGGCTTATGCGATCATTGTAGCTAAGGTATAAGTTTTTAAAGATATATTGGTAAGTATTTTAATCATATCCCAAAATTATTTAAATTATTTATTTTATTATGGATCTTTCCACTCTTTTATGTCTTCTATGTTTTCTAATAAAATTATACATTTCCCTAGAACCATTTAAATAAAGTTAACAAGAAAGACTCGTAGTGGAAATCTCACCAGAACAGGGATGACTTTTTCACTTCCCATTAGGAAGAAAAATAATCCCTATTTTAAGACCTTATTATTATACCAATGGTTTACTTTGATATAATCCTTGGAATTGATTGGATTTGAAAATATAATCCAAAACATTTTTTCCAATATAATGAAATTATGATTCTTGATGAATATGTATAACTCTGTATCTTTATATGGGATAGTTTAACATATAAATAATAATTAGATCTTCCTATAGTATCTCTCCTTAATAAAATTCTAGGATAATAATAGAATTAATAACCTACAGAAGGGAAATATAACCCTAGGATATAATGTGTTCTTATTTTCCATGAATAAATTGATGTGTTCCCGGAAAAATAACTTGGACATCCACCTAAGCATGAAGTTAAATTTTCAGTTAAACTCATACCTAATACAAAACCTATATGTAATACTTCCTATGTGATGGATGTTATAGATCTAGTGGATTTAGATAAACAACTATAGGATTTGTGGGATAATGGATTCATACGACCTAGTGTTTCTCCATGGGGAGCTCCTGTTCCATTTATGAAAAAGGGGGATGGGACTTTGTGGTTTTTCTTTCATTATAGGGAACTCAATTCCATATCTTTGATGAATTACTATCCTATTCCCTATATTGATTCCCTAATTGACCAAATTCAAGGAGAAAAATATTTTTAAAAGATAAATCTTTATTTTGGGTATCATTAATTTCCAGTAAGTAAGGAAGTTATTCCAAAGACAATATTTTTTACGAGATATGTAAATTATTAGTTTTTCATAATGCCATTGGTATTGACTAATGAACCCTATATTTTTATATATCTGATTAAGATATTGTTCAATAAAATTATTTATAATTTTTTTTTGGTATTTATTTATTATATTTTATTATACTCCAAAAGATATAAAGAGCATAAGAGTCATTTTTGAATTAATCCTAATACTCTTAAGGAAAATGATTTATAAGGTATATTTAGTAATTTTGATTTCTAGCTTCAATATGTTATTTTTATTTACCATATTATATCTAAGGATAAAATATTAGTTGATATATCAGAGAAAAAGTCTATCAAAATGTCATATGTTGACAAACATAATCGAGGAACATAATATCCATTGATTAGAATGTTTCAATTGGTGTTTTGTTCGAATATTTTCCTAGTTAGAATTTTTTTATCCATAATGAAACAAAAAGGAGTCAATTCCCAATAGATAGAGGAATGTAAAGAGGTGTTTTGAATAATTAAATAGGAGGTTTATCAGTATACCAGTGTTGACACATCTATTGGGAGGGGATGTATTTTATATATATATTGATGCATCAAAGAAGGTACTCGGATATTTCATTATGTAGAATGAAAAGGTAACTAAATATGCATCAATACTAGAATGGATACATGAAAAAAACCATCTAACCCATGGTCTTGAGTTTCCAGTTAAAATATTTTATTTAAAGATATGGAAAAATTATCTCATTAGCAAAAAGCTGAGATATATAATGTAACATCCCATTAACATTTTGAAAGTTATGCTTTAAACATTGTCTTAGCTTTTCCTTTTCTTTGTAATGGTAGTGTGGGGATTGTATTGGAAGGATACCTCTAATGGTGAAGTCATATATTTTTTGGATTCTCACCTTCAAATCAAATTTTCATGCAGACTACCAGAGGATTACAAGCTGTTACACACTATGTAATGGTCCTACAAATAGGTCATGATCAGCTTCACACTATATGGGGTACATGTCTTGAGATTTCACTACACATAATTATGGAATTAATGATTGGTTTTTAACTCACAGTTTCATAATTTAAGTCAAGGTGACGCATTTTTTAGCAGTTACAAAATCTAAAGGGTTTACGACGTGTATTCATATTAAACATCATGTAATACACGAATGCACTTTTCTTAAATAGGTAGTGCAGTTGGTTATTTCTTTTTCCCCTACTCTATACTCAACATCCTCAACATAAGTCACTCCCCAAGAAATCCGGAACCTATCCATCCCTTCTGAATCCTTTTGTTTGTATTTGGATCACTGTTACGATGGCGCTGTGTTTTCTGGGTAAGTTCTCTCCCTCATTCTTTGTGTTTCTCTCCTTATCCTATCTTGGATTTTTAACGGATAATCATGGAATTGATGGATCTATGACATATGGTGTTGGATATTTCATCTAGTTTGAGTTTCGAGGTCTTTTTCATCTTCATTCTCGTTGATGGGTGTCGTTACGAGTTTTGAGTTTCGAGAAGAGGTAGATAATTACATCTTGATAGCCAAATTGATTATTTAGAAAATTTATTGATTTATTTAAATTTATTATTTAAATTAAATCCCTCAAATTTGGTTTCGATTAAGTTGATAAAAACCTCATTCCAATTAATCGGGATATTTGAAATGGTTTTGGCACACAAATTTGGAAAACCCCAAATTCCATTGAATTTGGGTGTGTTTATAGAAATTGGATGATTCAAATTGTTGAATTTAAATTTTGGATTTGATGGAAATTATTTCGATTAAATTTTTGAATTTAGTTGTGGAAATTAATTGTGAAATTGATTTAATTGGTTGTCAATGGATTTTAAACTTGTGAAAATCGTTTAAAATGATTTGATAGAAACCCAATGGTTTTATCTTGTGATAAGGGAATGTTTTTATTAAAACTCAATTTGGTTTTAAATGGAAAAATTGGCATTTTGAAATGAATGAAAATTAAATTTTTTATTAAAGAAACACTTTTATAGAAAAAATGATAAACCAAAGTTCAGACACTAAAAGAAATAGATGACCCATTAAAGAACAACTTAAGCTAATTAGATTTGATCTCACTGCTTAGATGTGGGGAGACAGTACTAACCTGAGTATCAGGTCAATCCTTCAGAAGATCTTCGAAATGATCTACCAGTTTGTCCCAAGCCTGAATGTACTCTTATTAGTTCATCTTCCCATCATAAAATCCCCTAATTAATATCAGATCATGTTTTTCAATCCAGTTACTCTACTCCTCATTGGTACCCACCATTAAAAATCTTCCCATTATCCTATTAGCTTCTTCGTCGGCAGCATTAATTTTTAGAACCGTTTCCACCATTTCTTCTCCCAAGTGCATATGTAGCTTCATTGAAGGATCATTCATTGAACCAGACTCTTGTGATTGGCCAGTATCAGCCTTGGAAGGGAGAATAGGATCACTAATCATCATCTTGTCTTTTGACTTCTTCACGAATATAGTTTTCCTTGGTGGTGGTAAAGAAGAATAACCTTTTATCTCTTTCTGAATGCCCCTCCGGCTCTTACTGCACCTCAGGCTTACTGGATAACCTTGGAATTCTTCTCCAATATCACCTAATAATAGCTCAAATTCCCCATCACTAGAATCTGTCTCGGATGCTCTCTGCTTTAGTGAGGGTCTGACCGGATCTGTTTCGGCCTCTTATTCTGAATTAATATGTGATATCCCTTCAAATCTATTGTCCAAAACAATTTCATCCATCTCCCTACTTGGAAAATTTCCTAGATCCCATTTCAGCATCTTACCACTAGGAGAGTCACCACCCCTTTTTCCCTTAGATTTAAGACCCCTAGAATTCGTTCCAATCCCTGAACTCATAGCCTTGTCTTATGAAGTTGTCATAGGAGACCTAGTTCCTTATTTAACCATATGAGAATCCACCACATTTAGACTACTACTGATTATCACCTCCTCTACATCATCACCATCTGTAGCTGGAGCATATTATGTTCCACCCAGATCCTCCCTCAATCACCTGAAGACATCATTCACCAAAGTATTCACTTCCTGAGGACCACTTCTCATGTCCACTGCAGGTTTAACCTTAGATTCCACACCAACCAACATCCCAGGCAAGCCTGCCATGGATTGAGTTTTTGGATCTTTACCGCTGCCCCCTCCCAACTGCTTCTTAGGTCCTTGTCGACATGTTTCCATCGAGTTCCCCAGCCTTTGACAGACAAAACAGAAATCATTCCATGATTCATCTAAAACCTCCCATTTTTATCGGAATTATTCATCAAATCGTATCCAAACATAATCAAAAGCCTCTTTGGATACATCTACATTGACACAGACCCATAGATTAACAGGGTGGAAAAGCGCTTTGGTACGGCTATCCGAACACAGATATCTCCCAACTAAATTCCCTAGCAATCTAATAACCAAGGTATTTTGGAACGGTAGTGGGAGGTTAGGAAATATTATCCAAACTACCACTGTGGGGTAATCACGCTTCATATAGAAGTCGTATTTCCATCAGAAGAGGTATAACCAAAATCTATTGAAGATACGGGGAGAAATAGACCAGGTTATGATTAAATCCTCCTCCGAGGAAAAATGTATCATGATATGCCTACTGTCGATCAAACCCACTATCTCCCTTTCCTCTAAATCCCATAAACTAAAGACATATCAATCAAACGAATCAACTGATAGACGTCATTGATTGAACCGAGAAATCAGTGTATGATTCAGAAGCATCATGGTTTCTTTGAACTCCATGATTGATAACGGATATTAGGTCTCTAGTTGAACAAATCAGGAACGTTCGGGCATAATGAAGCTTAAAGAAATGGAGGTAGAAATTTAGGGTTTGAGAAGGGAAAGAAGGAGGAACCCACTCCCTTGTTTGACGACAAGGGTCCCTCCCCCGCCTATGGGGGAGGGATCAGCACAATGGTTACCACTGTCACGAAGGATGAACGCGAAACTAGGCTCCACTGACATGGAACCCTTGCAATTTGAAGTGAAATAATGGGATTTAATTTTATTTTAATCAGTCTTCAAATAAATTTCCCATCAAGTAAGAGCACATGAAAACCTTAGGTAGTTGGTGAGTTATTTGGATACACTCTACACTATTAAAATGTTCTAAAACATACATATGGAAGGTCACATCCCCGGTGTAAGGGTGACAATTCACCTCTATACAGTGTTTGGGGGCATGAGTATACTCATTTTTTCTAATATCACTTAGAGTGTGAGTAATTCTATATCTAGTTAATACTATCATACCTACTTGGTAGATGACCATATTTCTCACTTGTTTATTTATATATGAGATAAAAATGTATTCCAATGTTTTAAAACTACTTAACATGCCTTTGCTAGATTTACATAAACTAGTTTATGTAACTGCTTTATTTAAGCCATTATTTTAGAAATATTCCATCTCTTGTAAAGTAAATCATGTTCTTTAAAAGTATTTTCCATTATTTTAAAATGCTATATCAAGTTTATTTTAATATTCTCTTGAATTTCTAAACCTGTTTATTTCTAAAATTGAAATATTTTCTTTGGATAATCTATATTTGGAATATTTTATGGGATATATAGTGGTATCCTACTTGCCTTAGGCTCATAACCTACTTTTGTCTTCAGGTGTTTGTAAAATTTCTCCTTCCAGGTTCGAGATGAGCGAAGGGATCCATTGGAGGTGGATCCAACTTTTGAGATTTTTACTTGGTGAGTTATGTCCTTAGATACCTTGGGGATGTTTTCTCTATATTTGGTACTTGGTTTGTAGTAATTTGGGATTTTTTTTATTCCTTGTTTTTTTGGTGCTTTACTTCCAGTGGAATTTCTTTTCTATTCATATTGATTTTATTGTCTTACTTCCATTATTTTTTGTGGAAAAATCATTCTCAATTGCATGTTTTTTATGAAAATTGTTAGTCACCGACCCATGGTGATCAATAATGCCCTTCTGGCTAAGTTAGGGCCATATCTTTTATTGGGTTACTAGGGTACCTAGGTTGGTTCATGACAAATTCATATTAGATGTGGCTATTGAGATTTTGTTTTGAAGTTAGTATTCATTTTTGAAATCTAGTCTTGACATAGGTGGTAGTAACAATTGATTTCTTAGCCATATATCACCCCAATGAACCCTAAGTCATTGGGTTGGTTAGGTAATTATGTCTTGTGTATTAGTTATAGTCCTTTCCCTATTCTGATTTGGATAGAGTGGAATCCAAATCTGGTTATTCCATCTGTTGGAAATAATTTTCCTTATTGCTCTTTTTAAGTGTAAATCTAATTTATTCCTTCTATCTATTCATGTTTTATAGCATCATTCCTCTAATAAGACACAAAAATTGGATCTGTGGGAAGTTGTTGAACCGTAGTGAGTGAATCCTCTAGTGGATAAAAATCTTGTTGAGGTGATTGTGCGCACTGTCTATGCTCTGGGATAGGAACCACCTCCAGTTCTCGTTCAGGCTCCAGTTGTGGATCCTCAGGGGGGTCACTACAAGAAAAATTGATTGTACCAATAGAAATGTTCCATCATATAACATATCTGTTGGTAAAAAAATATAATTCCAATATATATTATCTTTTATTGGTATTCTTTAAAGGTACCAACAATTATTTATTCAAACAGATATATCAGTCAATATTAACCGTTCAATACCAATAGATGCTTTATTAATAATTAAATTTTTCACTTTATCTTAAAAATAAAAACAATTATTATGTCAAAATATAAATATATTTTTTATTAATTATTATAATCGACAAATTTTTTACCATTAAAAATATATGATGCAACAAATTATTCAATATTAACAAATATTTTACAAATTAATTAACATATATTTATTAATTATTAAAAATGAAAATATAACTAGAAAATAAAAAATATATGGTTATATTTGAATTAAAATATTGATAATTTAATCATGTTTCATGAAAATAATATATATTATTAAAATTTTAATAAATAATCAATTTTTTGTTGATTTCAATGATATAAATTTTAAACATTTAAAGAAAAAAATGGAAGGTGTATGAATTGATGCTAAATAATTTACTTAGAAATGTAAAAAATTTATTATACCAATTATCAATTAATCTCATCCAGATACTTGGGTATGCACGGGCCAGAGGCCCACCTGCTGCTCTGCAGTGACATTCAGCCTCGTGGTGAATTCATGCCTACATTATTACAGTGGCACTTCACCTCTCCAGTGCTCACTATGTGGACAATGTCGGCAGAAGTTCTTCTGGACAGCACTGCCCCCCCCCCCCACTTTTTCAAAGGGGGTGGGCTGGGTTGGTGTTTTCTGGTCAAACCCCCACCCAATTTTCCAGCGGGAGAAGGAGGAGAAGGGGTGAGGGTTGCCTATAAAAGGCACATGCATCCTCTCCCTTTAGAATCTCATCATTGGTTCTCATCACCAGTACAACAGATCCCATAGCAGAGAGGTTTTAGTGAGGCGGTTTCCCAATTTATTCAAGAGAGATATTTACGAGGGTTTTCTCCTAGTAATAGTGAGGGATTGTGTACCCACTTTTACCCTATAGTGATCCTTCTCTCTTCCCGTGGTTTTTTACGCCTTTCATTTTGGGGGGGTTTTCCACGTTACATCTGGTGTTCCATTTATTTTTATATTTGTACTTTATTATTTATCTCATAATTATTGTTGAACTATGGGCCAATCATTTACAGTCACAACAAGTGGTATTATAGGCAAGGTTCTGGCCTGGTGTTGTTCACGTTTTTGTGTATTAATAATTCTCGTAAAATTTTTAGTATGCTCTGTGATTGCGACTCTGGTTGATCTTTCACATTAGAAAAAATTTATTGAGATTATTAAATATACCATTGTGAAATGGAGGAGGTTCTGGAATGACGGCGTGTCCAGATGGCGGAGAAATTCGAGATCAAAAAATTCAACGAGAATATTTTTTTGTTGTGCAAAATGAAGATGCAGGCAGTGCTGTGGAAGGATAATTGCCTACTGGCAATTAGCGAAAAGCTGGCAGGTGTGACGGAGGAGAAATGGAATGATATGGATGGGAATGATATTTCCAACATCCATTTGTCTTTGGAAGACAGGGTCCAATCAAGCATTACGGAGAAAAAGACAGCAAAGGAAATATGGGATACTCTGACGAAGCTATACAAGGCCAAGTCACTGGACAACAAAATTTTCCTGAAGAGAAAATTGTACACTCTTCGGATGGCGAAGTCATCTTCGGTGACCGACCGCATCAACAACCTCAATACTGTGTTCGCTCAACTCCTGGCATTGGGCTATAAAATTGTGGATATTGAACGTGATGAGATTCTACTCCAGAGTTTTCCAGATTCGTATGACCAACTCATCATCAACCTCACCAATAATATCTTGATGGATATTCTGCTCTTTAATGATGTTTCAGCCACAGTTCTTGAATAAGAAAGTCGGCACAAGAACAAGGAGGACAGACAAACAACTTTTCACCAAGAAGAAGCTCTGTCAATGGAGAGAGGGAGGATGATGGAGCATGGTTCCAGTCGGAACCAAAATCATGGCAGGTCCAAATCAAGGAGTAAGAAGAAGAATGTCACATGTTTCAATTATGGAAAGAAGGGTCACATCAAGAAGGATTGTTTGAATATGAAGAGTGGTGAAAAAGTCTCTCAGGGGAATGTGGTGAGTACTTCTAGAAGTGGAGATAAACTAGTCAGTGAAGCAGCAATGACTACTGGAAGCAGGCAGCATCTCGATGAGGCATAGTTTATCGACTCAAGAGAAACATGGGACATAACGTCTTGACGGGAATGGTTTGACCAATATGAAACCATCCTTGAAGGACTTGTGTACATGGGGAACGATCACACTCTGAAGATCATTGGATTCGATACCATTAAACTAAAGATGCATGATGGAATAGTACGGACTGTCCAAGGAGTACGTCACGTGAAGGGACTGAAGAAGAACATATTATCTTTGGGACAATTTGATGACATCGGATGCAAGACTCGCACTGAGAATGGAGTGATGAGAATCGTGAAGGGCGCACTTGTGGTAATGAAGGCGGAGAAGATCTCAAAGAACCTGTATGTGCTTATGGGTGAAACGTAAAAGGAGGTGGAGATAGTTATTGCATCAAATACCTCGACGGAAGCATTGACGACGTTATGGCATCGGAAGCTTATCCATATGTCAAAACGAGGCCTGAAGATTCTTGCGGATCAGAAGTTGCTGCCTGGGCTGACAGAGGTATCCTTACCATTTTTTGAGCATTGTGTTTTGAGCAAGCAACACAGGTTAAAGTTCAGGACGTCAACAGTAAGAATTCAGGAGATCTTGGAGTTGATCCACTCCGATGTTTGGCAAGCACCAGCTATATCCCTGGGAGGAGAAAGGAACTTTGTATCATTCATTGATGATTATTCTAGGAGATTTTGGGTGTACTCAATCAAGAGGAAGGCAGATATTTTTGAAGTCTTCGAAACATTCAAAGTACGGAAGGAGCTTTACTTTGGAGAGAAGATCAAGTGTATAAGGACAGACAATGGTGGAGAATATACAAGCAAGGAGTTTGATACTTTTTGTCAACAAGAAGGGACCAAGAGACAGTTCACGGTGGCGTACAGTCATCAGCAGAATGGAGTGGTAGAGCGGATGAATAGAACTTTGAAGGATAGAACAAGGGTGATGCTGAAGACTGTAGGTATTGCCAAAACTTTTTAGGCAGAAGCAGTGAATACCGCCTGTTATGTGATCAATCGATCTCCTTTAATGGCGATTGAGTTGAAGACCCCGATGGAGATGTAGACTGGTAAACCCGCTGACTATTCTCGGTTACATACTTTTGTAAGTCCTGTATATGCAATGTTTAATGACCAGGAAAGATCGAAGTTGGATTCGAGATCCAGGAAATGTATCTTCTTAGGGTACACTGATAGTGTGAAGGGGTATCGTTTGTGGGATCCCACTGCCCACAAATTTATCATCAGCAGAGATGTCATTTTTGCAGAAGACAATGTGCAAATGACAACCAATCAAGACACGTAGATGGAGAATACAGAAACTACAACAGTCTAAGTAGAGGAAAAATCCAAGTAAGAATCAGTTTCCTCTAAGGAATTACCAGAGCATGATGATCAAGTACCGGTTGAGTCTGGACCACGACGGTCAACTCGAGAAAAAATAGCACCAGTATGGAACTTAGACTATGTCACTGAAAGCAATATTGCGTATTGCTTATTGACAGAGGATGGAGAGCCATCTTCTTTTGTGGAGGCGACCCAGAGTCCAGATGTATCCTCATGGATGGCGGAAATGCAGGAGGAACTTGAAGCCTTGCACAAGAACAAGACTTGGGATCTTGTTCCATTCCCTCGTGGAAGGAAGGCTATCGGAAACAAATGGGTCTTTAAGATCAAGCGGGATGGAAATGACCAGGTGGAAAGATATCATGCAATATTGGTGGTCAAATGATTTGCTCAGAAGGAAGGTATTGATTTCAATGAAATATTCTCTCCTGTTGTTATACTGATGACTGTTTGGATAGTTCTGGCGATGTGTGATACATACAGCTTACATCTAGAGCAGTTGGATGTGAAGACTGCGTTTCTCCAAGGTGATCTTGATGAAGATATATATATTCTCCAACCGGAAGGGTTTGCAGAAGAAGGTAAATAGAACTTGGTTTACAGGTTGAACAAATCTCTGTAGGGTCTCAAATAGGCACCGAGGTGTTGGTACAAGAGATTTCATTCCTATATCATGAGCCTTGTATATGACAGACTTCATTCAGATCCTTGTGCATATTTCAAGGGTTCAGATGGTAATGATTTCATCATTCTTCTGTTGTATGTAGATGACATGTTGGTTGCAGGCCCCAACAATCATCAGATCCAGGAGATGAAGGCACTGTTGGCTACGGAGTTTGATATGAATGCCTTGGGACCAGCAAACAAGATTCTTGGGATGCAGATTTACCGAGACAGAAATAATGGGAATATTTGGCTATCATAGAAGAGTTACTTACAGAGAGTCTTGAAACGCTTCAATATGAAATATTGTAAGCCAATCTCTACCCCTCTTCCTGTTAATTTCAAGTTATCCTCCACGATGAGTCCTGACAGTGAAGCAGAGAGGATGGAAATGTCTTGAGTACCATATGCATCGGCAGTGGGTAGTCTAATGTTCTCTACGGCTTGTACTAGACCATACATTGCACATGCAGTGGGAGTAGTTAGTCGGTACATGGAGAATCCAGGATGGGAGCATTGGAGCATAGTGAAGAGGATCCTGAGATACATCAAGGATACCTCAAATACTGCATTATGTTATGGAGGATCAGATTTTTCTGTCAGAGGCTATGTTGATTCATATTTTTCAGGTGATTCTGACCGGAAGAAATCCACTACTGGTTATGTGTTTACTCTTGCTGGAGGAGCTGTGAGCTGGATTTCGAAGTTACAGTCCGTTGTGGCTTTATCCACAACGGAGGCAGAGTACATGGCATCTACACAGGCTTGCAAAGAGGCGATTTGGATGAGAAGGTTGTTGGAGGAGCCCAGGCACAAACAGATGCAGATTCTATTATTTTGTGACATTTAGAGCACCTTGCACATTGCAAGAAATCCATATTTTCATTCCAGGATGAAGAACATTGGGGTACAGTATCACTTTTTCTGGGATGTGGTGGAGGAAGGAAGTGTGGATTTGCAGAAGATTCATACTAAAGAAAATCTGGAATATTTCCTGATGAAGGCGATTAACTCTGATAAGTTCAGATGGTGCAGATATTCAAGTGGCCTCGCAGATACGTGAGCAGCATGGTTGGGCAGATAGAAAGGATGTGGAGATGTTATTGGTTCTCAATCAAATCTCCATGTGGGAGATGTGTTGGCAGAAGTTCCTCAGGACAACCCCCCCCCCCTCCCCCCACTTTGTCAAAGGGGGTGGGTTGTGTTGGTGTTTGGTGGCCAAACGCCCACCCAATTTTCCAGCAGGAGAAGGAGGAGAAGGGGTGAGGGTTGCCTATAAAAGGCACAAGAATCCTCTCCCTTCAGCATCTCATCATTGGTTCTCAACACTAGTACAACAGATCCCATAGCAGATCTGTTTTAGTGAGGTGGTTTCCCCATCTATTCAAGAGAGATATTTATGAGGGTTTTCTCCTTGTAATAGTGAGGGAGTGTGTACCCACTTTTACCCCATAGTGATCCTTCTACCTTCCCTTGGTTTTTTACCCCTTTCATTTTGGGGATTTTTCCACGTTACATCTGGTGTCCCATTTATTTCCGCATTTGCACTTTATTTTTTATCTCGTGATCATTGCTGCACCGTGGGCCAATCATTTACGGTCCCAACAGACAAGCCACCACCAGAGATCATGTCCCGCCATTGGACTCGCCTCCATCTCCCGCCATATAGAGACCATCCCCATAGGATCTCGCTCGATCTGTCTCCGACTCTATCTCCTACCGCCTGGAGCCCAACCACCAGTAGTGATCATGCACCTCTTGCCTCACTTTTTCCCTCTAAAAACACTAAATAGGCCTTCGGCTAGTTGCCACTCCATTTACCCACCATCAGCGCATTTCTAGACCATTAATCCACTTTTTTTGTCTCCATATATTTACCCTATTTGGATCATCCACCTTTTTTTCATTCTCCAAATCTACTACCCATTCACCCCTTTGCCTCCCCAGAAATATGGTCACCATTCAAAACCCTTCAGTTCATCGCCACATTGTTCATCTTCAACTGCATCTCATTTCATCAATAGCAAGGCCATGTCAAGTGTGAGGTAATTCTTTATTTCTGTTATCAATTATTTAAACTTCTATCATGATTTCCAAATTTTAAGATGTGAATGTTGCATGAATGCCTCTATTTTACTTTTCATTACACACAGAGATGAGTAACACGAATTTCTTCATAAAATTGATAAACCCCTTCTATTTAGTAGCTATTAATAAATGATTTTTATCTACATAATACCAATAAAGTGGTCACATTGAAGATAAATTCACATTTTTACTCATGAAAATTACTTATTACACACTCTCTTTGATTTTGGACTGGTGTTCAGGCCACATGATGATGAATGGGTACATCATTGAAATCTATATTTTACCATACTCCTTTGTAAGACTCATTCTAGGTAATAATTATATTTTAATTTAACTAAAAAAATTTTATTCTATACATCATAGTAAAACATACATTCCATATTGAAATTGTACACCTTTAATCGATGGATATTGAATGTTTTAAAAATGAATGTTCCCACAATCATATTATTAGAAGATGATTCGATATTAATTTTTTGAATAATATTTTTCTGTTTTGTATTTTGTTGCAATTCATTTTTTGATTTGGTGTGTGGAATGACTCAATTTTGTGTTTTTTATAATTAATATATGATTCTCATTCAGTGTGATGATTAAATTCATTTTATTCATTTTATTACATTAATCATTTAGTGTACTATTGAATTTGATACTGAGAGTTTATACTTATTTGAGTCTTTATAATGTTTTCCATATGTTCATAGATTTTATTGGTTGAAATATCCATAATAGTATATATATATATTGAATTTAATTTATATTTTGAACATCATGATGATATTTTTAGGTGCTTATAAACTAATAGTGCTTCATGTTAATGAATCATACTTTATTTTTATTTTTAAAATGAATAAAAAAATTTGTTATTTGAATGTTAGCTTCTTTTTTAATATTCAATTATGACTTTTTATTAATTTTTGAGCAACATTACAATAATTATCCCTCATAAACAACATCATTTTCTACTCAAATTGAATTAGTTTCTTTGTTAATTTACACTCATCGATTTTTATTAATTATTGAGTAAAATTACACTCTTTCTCACTAATCATTTTCTACTCAACATGCATATTTTCTAGTGTTATTGATGTGAACATTTTTGAATAGAAAATGGTAGGATTCATTTATTTTTCTATAGATGTGTTCATGATGACTTAATTTGTCGGTAAAAATCATTATCACTCATAAAAACATAGGTTTTTACTAAATTTTTATATTTTATAGGGTACCTGTAATCCCCATGTCATAGTAGTGGCTATAAATTTTTGGGTTTCATAAAGATTTTTTTCGAAGAACAATGGCCAATAGTGGGTATGCTTCTGAATTTTTTTTATATTTGGAAATGTTATTTTAAGAAAAAAAGATGTGGTAATTATTTATAGATTTTTTTTAAAAAAATGTTCATTTATAATCCTTTTTGAAAAACCCCTCAGAAAATATCTGTTCTAAATGGTATTTTGTTAATGGTTTTTTTTTGGGTGCCCTTTTTATCCAAACATCATAAGTGGTCAATTTTTGTTCATCAAGCCAATTCATAAATATGAAGTTACTAAATTACTCTCAACCAAAGGTAACACTACATCACTATATTTTTTATTTTTGGTTACATAAATGTGAAAAATATTCATCTTCAACTCTCTTTAGCCTTCTATCCCATCTCTTAGATGGCTCTACTTGGAGAATTTCCCCTTATAATGAAAATAATTACATTATTAGTTTAATTACAAATAAAAACATATAATATTCCAAGGTATATGTAGTTAATTAGTATATGGTGGGTGTATATGCTGATATCTCAAATTGAGTTCAAGTTCCCTGTTAGGAGGTGTAATCAAATTAAGTTGAGTCAAGTAAATAGATTATATTACTTCAGCCCAAGATTGACTCTAATCTAAAACTAGATTTAATAATGACTTTAAATCTTAAACTCTACTGAAATTTTAAACTGAGTTAGTTGATATCACTTGATGAAGCCTGATTATGTAAATAATATACAAACACATATACAAAATTGGAAATACAGATCAATAATTATATAGTGACTTTAAAATTATTTCAACTAATAAATATGTGTTAACATTAATATATATCTTAAATTATCAACTCATCCATTATGTCCACGACTTTCTCAATTATTTAAGTTCCAAATGATGAATTTCTCAAGTATCTTAAGCTCAATTTCAATAAAAATTGAGCCTCAAATCTTGTATATGTTCTAAGCTCAATTATCTTGATAGTATAACAATATCTATTTTCATCATGCTCCAAATTTATCTGTGTTAAATACTTACTAATAAAGATCTCTATCAATATAATGATCTTTTACAGTTCAATTCCCATTTTTCATAGGCAATTATTACCTTTAAAAAACTTTATCAATCAATATCAATAATCATATGTGGGTGTATATGTTGATATATGTGTGAGTGAGTTAGTATAAGGTGGGTGTATAGGTTGATATTTCAAGATTGGGTTAACTACATGCCTCTTATTTTTTAATAACTTTGTCTTCGATTGTTTTCATGGTTAGTCACTTGTTATGATCTATGTTGTTTTATTTTCCTTGAACAGGTTATGCTTTAGTTCGTGTTTTAGAATTAGAATTGTGATAATGGTGATTCTGTGTTATACCACAAACTTATTTGTTTTGACCACTGCAACATTGTATAGATCATTTATTTTTTGTACTGAATCATAACTATTTTGATATTTTTGTAAATATTGTCTTGAAATAAAAATTATGTGTTCAATTTTGGTTTTGAAACTATGAATCTATCTTGCATGTTTATGTTACTCGATACTACAACTAAATTATAATTTTGGTCTAGTATTCGCTGGTTACTGATAATTTATTTTCTGAACTTGAATATTATCTTAATACATAATTTAGATATTCCATATTTTTTGGGAAATTTCGAATCATTTCTATAACCATTGTCTCTTGGTCATTGAGTGATGACTTGAACAAATCAGTATATTTGATTAGGTTGGCTATTTTATTTATTATTTTTTGGTTTTAACTAGTTTCTTATAGATTTTTCATCATATTTTTTTGGTTAACATTCAACTTTTGTGTTCTTAATGGCCAATCATCATCTCTAGGTTGATGGTTTGATCACATACCACGTGATCTTTACCTGTGAGATTGGTAGTTTGAAGAAAAATTGGTTGTTCATTGTCTCCCTTTTCATTTACTGATTTTTGCGAACAATAGAGTGAATTCCCTTTAACAAATCACTAATGATGCTCCTATTAGATGTGTCTTTTTTTTCATGGTTTTTTATAGGTTGTGTTTGTGTTTCTTTTCATAACCTATTTCTGTATTGATAGTTCATTCAAGGTTTTTCATGTGTACTTTGAATTTCATGGATGGTTTTTAGTGGTGTCTTGTAGTGTTTGTGGGGGGTGTGATGCACCAGATTCACAATCATTATTCAAGGGTAGGTGGTGCTAGAGGTATGACTATTATTTTTATTGTTTTTTAATGATGGGTTCATTGTTGTAGTTTGTAGTGTGGAAAGTAGTGTCTTGGATTTTGAATTTGTGGGATGGCCAGGGAAAAGAAATGTAGATTAATATTTTTAGCCTTAGGGATGTGGGTGTTTGATCATCACTACAGTTGGGAATCCTGAGGTGGAGATGGAATTTTTCTATGCTTTGGGTCTCCAGGTGAATGGAGTGTTTTTTTCGGGTCAAGATTTCATTTTGAAACACCATTTAACTCATTCTTGTCATGTTCTTGTATTACTTTTTCCTTATTTTACTTTTCTAGTTAAATTCAGCATGGTTTGTAGGATTCACCTTTATTTTATCTTGTTTTTTTACTAATCTTGAGGATTCCCAACTCTGAATACTATCTTATCATCTTGGATGGTTGTGGTCACAGTTTTGATCTGTTAAGAGGGGTGTGAGTTGAGTTTTCCAGAATTTTGATGGTATATTTGTAACTATTTCTCTTGATTTTTTTGTAATTTATTACTGATATAAAGATATGAAAAAAGATGGTAGAGGATTTTTTGATAGCCTTATGATGATTAGGATTGAAGGAATATACTGGAGGTCCAGTATGTTATTATTTATGGGAGTTTTTAGTGATTTTATCACAGAGTTATGGTGTCCTAGAATTGGATATTTAAATCTCTAGATTACTACACTGATCTTTGTTAGCATTGAATTCATTAAGTCTATCCTATTTTTTATCTATCACCTATTTCTTAACATATTTTTCCTTGTCAAGAATAATTGACATTGTAAAGATTTTTTCTCTCTTAGAAGAGTATGTTTCACTTGCACGTATTGTAACACTTAAAAAAATATAATTCTTTCTTTCACACAAGCACCTAAAATTGAAATTAAATAAAATTGGATTTTTATTTTATACTGATATCCCATTGGTATATTTATTTCTATTGTTGGAAATTTTGAAGGTAGTGTTGTTGGAATCAGGAGATAAATAGATTTCCTATGTGAATCACTGCAGTGACAACGGATGTTGGAAGATCATGGATGGATGATTGAGGAGTATGAGATACATCTTGGGTTCCCTTTTTTAAACTGTTTGAGTTTCTATATCATATGTACATCTTTAATTACTTCTTGAGTTTCTTCTTTTTCTATGTTTTTTTACTATAAATTGGTGAAGTACTTCTTTACTACATAATTATTACTGAATTAGGTTTATGTCGAAAGACCATGGATGGATTCTAGAGGAGTATAAAAAATAGCTTTGTCCTTCCAGTATGGTGGTGGATCAGGATGCACATGAGACTATACCAAAAATGATTCTATTTCTATTCAAAGTTAAATGTGCTTCTAACTAGATCTATAGGTTACTAGATAGCATGGATGGGTCACTGTCATGGTTGGGGCACTAGAGTTGGAGCTGACTAGATTGCATGGATGTGTCACTAACATGGATGGGTCATCTGGAGGGGGTGGTGGATCATATTAGGGGATCCAATGTGAGTGGAATGGATTGGGGGATCCACCATGGGGAGTCCAGTGTTTTGAATAAAATATTTCATTATTAATATAATTAATTTTTTTTAAGTTTTAACATGTGTTAAAATCGTATTCGGTTTAATAATTAAAACCAAAGTATTATATACCATAAAATAATAAATATAATATGAAATTTTACTAGAAATAAAAATTTATAATCTTTATTCAAATTTTATTTATAAACAAATATATATTTTATGTTGGTAATATTACTACCAATAGATAAATTTTTCACCACAATATGTTTTTAAACACTTTAACCAGCATATATATTATCTGTTGGTATAAGTATAATTACAACAGAACTATTTTATCTATCATAAAAACTTTTAGTGTTATAATTTTTACAAACTATTTAGTGTTAAGGATAAATATTTTAATAAAATGGTTTACCAACAAAAAATAAACTTTTTCCAACAATTATGTCCCCTTTAAAAAAAGTGAAATATTTTGTAGTGGATTCCTTTTGGAATCATTCTCAAGATTTCCTTTGCTAGAAGCCACAAGTTTTCAAAGGCTCCACTAATCCTTAACATACTGAGTAATGGTTGAGCAAGATAGAACAAATTTTTTAGTTCTTGGAAACACCAGACGTGATCAAGGTAATGTGTGCCACCTTCATACTGGAATGACCAAGAAAGAGATGGTGGGACATGATGGTGACAATAAAAAAGAATGAGGGCTTAGAGTGGAAGGATTTGAAGGTCCTTTTTAATGAATAATTCTATCTAGAGTTAGTGGTGTTGTATAAGGATATGGAGTTTTTCAATATTGAGAAAGATCATAGAACCATGACTGAGTATTAAAATAGCTTTGTTGAGCAACAGTTGTTTTCTCTTGAGATTATATTTAAAGAAAGGATGAAGGCTCGATGCTTCAAGTTAAAACATCAATCAGATGTTTATTCTCAAGTTTTATTACTAAATATTCCCACATATTTTGAGGTGTTGGATAGGGTGATGATGGTTGAAATGGAACTTGATGTAAAGTTAGGGATGATGTTAGTTCTTTTCCCTCCCAGTGGTAGCATTGGTTCCTTCAAAATAAAACAGAAGAGTGATTATTCTCAAAGAAATCCAAGATGGAAGAGTCATTACAGACCTCCTACAGTGCCAAGAGTATGTTCTTGGACTTTCTATCATTGTGGAAAGCCAAAAAATTATAACAGGTTTCTTACTAAGGCGCCTAAGAACTGTAGCCCTTGCGGACATTTAGGGAACTCACAGAGATTCTGCCATCATTTATCTACTTCGTGTAGTGGAATAGGATCATCAGCTCCTCTTAAAACTGTGGGGAAACCAGATGCTTCATGTTAAAAAGGGTTCCATCCACAAGTATCAAGAATTAATCTTCTTCATGTAGTGGATGAGTCTCTAGGGGAAGCAAACACAAGTCCAGTGACCCTGAGAGGTACCATTACTGTAGAATCATCATTAGTGATTTCTCAATTTTATACAGGTGCATCTAATTCATTTATTTCAACCTTTATTATTAATCTTCTTAATCTTCGTATGGAGAAATTATCTTATAAAATGGATATTACTACACCCATTTGTATGAAGAGAGAGTAGGTTCTGTTTAGTCCCGCTTGTGTATTCTCTCTTTCAGATGTCAAGCTATCTTGGTGTTTTCTGGTTCTTAACATGAAATCTATTGACATCGTATTTGGGATGGATTGGCTCATTTTTAATAAATCCTAGATAGATTGTTATCTTTTATTGGTCTACATTACTACACCTATTGGTGTGTCTCTTGTCTTTCATGGATATTGGGACCCAAGGTCGACTAGAGCTGGACCATCTTATCTAGAGTTGGGGAAAGTTATATCAGTGTTTTATTTTGATCTAGAGCGGGAATTTCTGAGCAGTGATCTCCCTATAATCATTGTCGAGTTTCCCAACATGTTTCCTTTGGATGTATCTAGTCTCCACTGGTAAGTCAATTTGAGTTCTCCATTGACTTAATGCATAGTACTTAACTAGTTTCTTTTCCATCTTACTGCATGGAACCAGCAGAACTAAAAGATCAGAAGTATCAGTCATACGACCTTCTCAAGAAAGGATTTAGATACCCAAGTGTGTCACCATGGGTGGTGTCGGTTTTATCCCCTAATAAGGAAGATGTGTCTCATTTCCTATATGTTTATTATCAGAAACTCAATCGAGTCGTGATAATCAACAAGTATCCATTTCCGTGGATTGATGATCTATTTAATTAGCTTAAAGGTGAGAAGTGGTTTTCAAAGATCGATATTTGGTCTGGTCACCATCAGTTAAGGATAAAAGAATTTCACATTCAAAAAACCAACTTCTGGAGAAGGTACAGCCATTATGAGTACCATGTTATGCACTTTGTTCTGGAAAATGGTCATGTAGTTTTTATGGATTTTATGAAAAAGATCTTCTATGAGTATCTAGATACTTTTTAGTGGTATTCGGGAAAAAATACATGTTTACTCAAAATCTAAGAAGGAACACATGAATCATCTAAGAACAGTTCTAGGTCTTCTGGGAAGTCACTAACACTACGCTAAGCTCTCAAAATGTGATTTCTGGATTTGAGAATTAAAATTCTTGGGTAATGTGGTGTCTGAACAAGGTATAGCAGTTGATCCTGAAAAGGTGAAGGTTGTTATCGATTGGGAGAGACCACAAAACTTCTTTGAGATATAGAGCTTCTTAGTCTTAGCAGGATATTACCGCAGGTTTGTGAATGACTTATAGATGTTTTCTTCTCCAATGAATTCACTAACTTAGAAGGGAAGAAGTTTTCTTGGGATGATAAATATTAGAATTATATTTTTGAGCGGAAATATCTTTTGACTACAACACTGGTGTTGGCTCTTATAGAGGTTCTGTAGTGCTATGTGGTCTTTTATGATTCATCGATTTCAGTCTTTGGATGTGTTCTTATACATGGTGACCATGTACTTGATTATGTATCTATTCTGATTAGGCCACACAATAATGATCATACTTCCTATAATATTGAACTTGTAGTTGTGATTCACATGCATAAGAGTTGGTGGCATTACCTTTAAGTAAAAAATATTTATTGTGTTTTCAGACTACAAAATATTGATTTATATATTCCCTTAAAAAGATTTGAATCTTAACCAGAGGTGTTGGCTGGAATACCTGAATTTTTTTGACTTTGAAACCTCTAATACCATAGAGAAAGTTAATGTCATTGTAGCTTCATTAATTAGGAAAATTCTAACCGTGGTAGTGAAAGAATTTTCAGAAGAGTGGAATTTAATAGATCGCCCTTCACATTTTCATATCAGAGTTTAGGAGAAAGGCGATGGAGTTTCTTTATCCAGAATTCAATTATTATCCTCTCTTATCAAAATGATTATTCAAGATCAATAGCTTGATGATGAATTTTGTAGCATTAGGGACTCTCTTTATAGTGGGGAGACTATTTCCCAGGGGTCGTTCTCCAAATAGAGTGTTCTATGCTATCAGAATCGTTTTCTTGTGCCTTTAGTGGTAAGGAAGGAAGTAATGGTGTATAGTCATAATTACCAGTGATAACTTCACCTAGGAACCAAAAAAATTATCTATGGTATATGTTGGTCGTTCTGGTGGCCAGGGATGAGGCGATACATTGCTGATTTTTTCTCTAATTGCTATACAGGCCAACAGGTTAAGGGAGATCACCAGAAACCTTTGGGTTTTCTTCAGCCACTTCCAGTCCCTACTTGGAAATGGGATGATATCTCTATGGAATTATTGGATGGTTTTCCCCATACCTATATAAATAAGAATGTGATATGGGTTTTTATCAAAAAACTAACCAAGCCAGATCACTTTATACCCATTCATGATTAAACCAAAATTGAAAAGTTTGGAAGTCTCTATCTGAGATAGATTGTTCATTTTCATGGAATTCCATATTCTATAGTCTCAGATAGAGATCCATAGTTTACTTATCTCTTTGGGATAGGCCTTCAAAAGTCACTGTGACCTCAGGTCCATTCGATCATGGCCAATCATTCTCAGTCAGATGGCCAGACAGAGAGAGCTATACAGATTCCTAAGGATATGCTCTGTGCCTTTTTTTCGACTTTGACGTGGTATGAGGTAGTCACTTGGGGTAGTTTGATTTCTCTTATAATAATGATTACTAATCCAAAATAATGATGGATCATTTTGATTCCTTTTAAGTTTGGCCTTATAAATCTTTTTTCTGATGGTTAGAGATTAGTGAAAGTTCCTTAGTTGTAAAAATATTGGTGTAGGAGAGGATAGTTAATATTTAGATGATTAATCAGAGAATGTTGATAGTACATAGTCAATATATCTCTTATGATGATCGACACTGCCAAACACTGTAGTTTTCAGTTGGTGATCATGTGTTCTTGAAAGTTTCACCCTGGTTGGTTCATCAACAGATTGGGAGGAAAGAGAAGCTTGCTCATCATTTTGTGGTTACTTCTGAGGTTCTTGAGCTGATAGGGAAGTTTTCTTACCATTTATCACTTCCACCATAGGTGAATTTGATACAAAATGTATTTCATCTATTGAAACTAAAAAACTATCTCTCTAATCCATCTCATGTTTTGAGCTAGAGTAATCTTGATATTGAGCCTGATTTATCTTGGGTTGAGCGACCAGTTAGGGTAGTTGATTCTGAGACCAAGGTACTTTGTGGTAGGAAGACACATTTGGTTCATGTTCTATGTAATAATAGTTCTTATAATAATGATACATTGGAATGTGAGGCACTGATGGGAGATCAGTGGCCTTATATTTTTGGCATGGAAGCTTCTTCATAGGCATTCTGGGCATAGAAAGTTCTTAAAGTGGGTAGGTTGTAACAACCCGTTACCATTTTGAAATGTATGCCTTAAACTTTGTCTTAGTTTTTCCTTTTATTTTATGGTTTAGGGTAGATTGTTTATTATGGGGATACATATAATGGTGAAGTCAAATATTTTTTGGATTCTCAAATTCAAATCAACTTTTCATACAGACTTCTAGAGGATTACACATTGTGTAACGAGCCTACATGTCTTGTAATGGTCTTGTAAACAGGTCATGATCGGCTTCACACAATGATGGGTACACATCATGAGTTTTCACTACACGTAATGATGTAATTAATTATTAGTTTTTAATTTTAATTTTTAGAATTTAAGTTGAGGTGACGCATTTTTCGGCGGTTATGAAATTTATTGGGATTACACGTTGTGTAAAACCCAAATTGCATTTTTTAAAAATGCAGTGCGGAAGGTTATTTCTTTTCCCTCTACTCCAGAATCAACTTCCTTGACCTAAGTCATTACTCATGTGATCTTGAACCTATCCATCCATATCTAATCCTTTCATTTGGTAATGGATTGTCTTTATGCTTGCAATTTGTTTTACAGGTAAGTGATATATGACCTACGGTGTTTGATCTTACTTATAGGTTGATTTTAGAGTTATTTTTCACATTTTTTCTCACTGATCGGTCCCATTGAATATTTCGAGTTTCGGGGAGAGGTAGGTGGTTTCGTCCTGATTATCCAAATTGACTATTACTAAAGTTTCTTGATTTATTTCAATAACATATTTAAATTCAATCTCTCTCGTTTTATTTCAATTATATTGATAAAAAATGATTTCATTGAATTGCTTGATTTTGAATGGTTCTGGCATGAAAATTTGGAAAACTCTGATTTCCATTAAATTGGGGTGTGTTTATGGAAATTGGCTTATTTAAATTGTTCGATTTAAATTATGGACTTGATGGAAATGATTTAAATTAAAATTTTGAATTTAATTATGGAAAATCAATTTTGAAAAGGATGGTATTTTTTTTAATGGATTTCAAACTTGTGAAAATATATTAAAAAGACTCGATAAAAACCCAGTGGTCTTAACTTTTGAAAAGGTCATGTTTTTTATTAAAACTCATTTTAGTTTTAAATGGAAAAATTGGAATTTTTAAATGGAAGAATGGGATTTAATTTTATTTTAAGAAGTCTTAAAAGAAATTTCCCATTATGTAAGAGTACATGCAAGCATTCAGTAGTTGGTGAATTATTTGGATACACTCTATGCCATTACAACATTCTAAAACATACTCATGGCGGGTTACTTACCCGATTGGTGAGTGACGAGTCAACTCTATCTAGTGTTAGAGGGACATGAGTATACTTAATTTTTAGATCACTTATAGAGTTTGGAATCCTATATCTGGTTAATACTATCTTAACTACTTGGAAGATGACCATGTTTTTAGGTTTTTCCTTTATATATGTGGTATAAATGTATGTCTATTTTGTAAAACTGATTGACATGCCTTTTTAGGATTTATATAAACTATTTTATTTAACTGATTTATTTAATCCATTTTTTTTTGAAATATACCATCTCTTGTAGAGTAAATCATTTGCTTTAAAATTATTTTCTATCATTTTGAAACTATATATCATGTTTTGTTTAAATATGATCTTGAATTTCCAAACCTTTTTATTTTGAAAATTGAAAGCTTTTCTTTGGATTGAATATTTTTAGCATCTATTATGAAATCTTTATTATTATCTTACTCGTCATAGGCTCACGCCCTAATTTTCCATTCCTATGTTTTTAGAATTTATCCATCCAGGTTCAAGATGAGTGAAGGTATCCCTTGGATGTGGATCAATATGTTGAGCTTTGGACTTGTTGGTTGTGTCCTTATAGACTATGGGGATGTTTTCCATATTTTTGGTACTTGGATTGTAATAATTTGGTCTTATTTTATGCATTTTTCTGGTACTTAACTCTTGATGGAGTTTCTTTTATATACATATTGACTTTCTTGTTGTACTTCCACTACGTATTGTGGAAAAATTGTTCTCACTTGAACATTGTATGATTCCAGGTTCTAGCCACTGACCTTTCGGGATCAGGAATGCCCTTCAAGCTATGTCAGGGTCGGTTAAGTTATTGGGTTACCAGGTTACCCGATATGGTTCATGACATATACATATTAGATTATTTCGAAATATATCTTTTCATAAAAAGATCTCTACATATGAAAAAGGTGATGGAAATAGTGACTCATGGATGATGATATCTAAATACAGTACCACCCAGTGATGGAAAATATGGTATTCGATTCATTAACCTAAAAAGATCATGGATTTATACACAAAAACGGTACTGATAGGGATCTTGTGTTCAAATATTTAGAAAACATAGATATATAAATCAATAAGGTAGTGAAAAGATAGATCCTTTTTCAAATAGTTTTGAAACCATCTTTATTGGAAAATATAAATAGTTATAAGACTGATGATGAGAATTTTCAAAAGAAAATTAATGTTTTTAAGGATTGGATTTTAGAATAATTCATTTATGAAGATGGGGTTCTAAAATTTTTAAAGAGGTTATGTGTTACATATATACCTAATCTAAAAAAAGATTCATTAAATGATGATCTTAACCCTAATTTCACTACATAACCTGGTTACACTAAGATATATTGGAGATTAAAGGATAATATTTTGTGTGATAATATAAATTGTAAATTCTTAATTAAGTATCAATATTCATGGTTTTTTAACAGGTGAAGGTCTAGAAACGACAACAAAAATATCCATGCAACTTTTACCTATTTCTATATGAAAATTAGATGACATTACTATGGAATTTGTAACTTGATTATCAAAGTCACCAAGAATAAATGATATCATATGGGTTATTATTGATCATTTTATCAAATCAAAAAAAATTCATCTCTAAAAGAGAACATTTACTTCTTGAGAATATTTTATTACTATATTAATTATGTTTGAAGGCTTCATGGTGTACCTCTTCTAATTGTTTCTGATAATGATACAAGATTTAATTTGAAATTTCAGAAAATACTTCAAAAGTATCTTTATACTAATCATCATTGGAGTAGAACCTATCATCCTCACCTTGATAGATAGTACGAGATGACTATTCAGATATTAGAATACCTGTTATGGTCATTCTCGCATAGTGTTCATGGTTTCTGGGATCATTATTTACAATTCATATATTCCACTATAATAATAGATTAAATTCAAGCATTAAAATTTCATGTTAGGAATAATTACATGAAAATAGAAATCATGCTCCAACATATTGGGATAAAGTTGGTGAGAGAAATCTTTTAGTACCAAAATACATGGAGGAGACAATGGAGAAGGTAAATACTATTCAGAATCATGTCATAGAACCCAACATTTTTAAAAATAACAATTCTTATTACCAAAGGAAAGATTTTTAATTTCAATTGGGAGATCATGATTTATTAAAATTATCTCCATGGAATGGTACCATAAGTGTTCAATCAATAAGGTTTCCTTTAGACTTTTTTATTCCTTTATGTTTTTAAAATCACAAAGACCTTATCTTAAGAAAAATTATCTTTCCCTAAGGATTATTTTCTTAAGGAAAATTTACTTTCTATATGGAAAATTTTTATCCTTACCCTACTTTTCATTGTATAATTTTATGACCTCTCAAAACCAAACTCATTATATTACTAAGTCAAAAATTTGGATCCTTATTTAAAACTTTGGAATCTAATAATTTCTTAGATATATAGTCTTATGTTTTAATACTCTGAATTCATTGAAATTTAGACTCTGAATTCTCTGAAATTCAAACTTTGAATTCACTAAAATTCAGACTCCAAATTATCTAAAATTCGAACTCTTAATTTTTGAAATTCGGACTCTGAATTATCTAAAATTCATACTCTAAATTCTCTAAAATTCATAATACTAATTCCTCATAATTTAAATTCTAAATTCTTTTTAATTAAAACTCTAAATTCCTTAAAATTTATAATCTGAATTCTTTGACAAAATAAAATCTGGATATCCATGTTTCTAGAATTTATTGTTTATATGTTTAGACTCCAAATTCTATTTTCCCTTAGATTCTGTATATTCATATTTACTTAAGCTAATTCATTTCCTTACACATTTTTTTTAAGTATGAAATAATGTCGTACAATTTTTTTCTAACTAACCTTTGGTTGAGTGACATGTGTACATGTCCCTCTTAGATTCAAGGAAAAATATAACCATTGGAGGAGGGAAGCGACCATTGAATTTTTGCCTATAAATAGAATCCCATTTAAATGATCACATTATTATTCCAATATCATAGAGATTTCATTATGTGAATGTTATTTCTAGAGAGAGAAATACTCTCATGCCTTGTTTGTTTCATGAACATCTTTTTAAGCAACGAACTTCTTGTTCAGATTTCTTCGTGAGACTCTGATTATTGTTGAGTAAAACTAAGTGTTCCTGTGGATAGAAAGACAGAGGTTCCAACTACCTTAAAGTTTTAAGGATTATAGGGATATAAAGATAGACTATGATATTCATATCGAGGGATTACCATGATGTGGTTATGACAGACTTTCTTGAAAGCATAAATCAAGGAAAATCTATCCAAGGTTGTTGGATACCCTACTCTTTGGGTTAAAATATTTCCTACTTGTTACTTATTATTGTTTCAATTTTTATTTCCACTATATTTTGTTTAAGAAATATAGTATAACTTTCTTATACTTTATTGTACTTTTACTTACTCTAATAAATGAGATTTTATATTCTTTGAGGTAGAATATTTCTATATGAAATTTATTCTAAAGTTTCTTTTTCAGATTCATATTTATAGACCCTAACCAAGTTTGTTTAATGGTTAAGAACTAAAATAGGGTTTGAGAATTTACCTTGTTTAAATTTGTTAAACATAGAATTTCTTTTATGTTTAAAAATGGAAAGTTTTTTAAACCTAAAATTCTTCCCCATCTTGTAATTGAGCATCTACAAACACTATTTTGATCCTACAATTGGTATCAGAGTAGGTCTCTGAAATAATTATACTCATATATAAGTTTTCTTTCTCCAGTTTTCCTTGTTCTAAATTTTCTTGCTTAAATTTTATTGTTCAAGTTTTTCTTAATGATTATTATCTTTCTTATAAAGTTTTAATACTTGCAAGTTTTGTGGAAATTTATTTTCTTATAGAATGGTAGGTTTGAATATTGGTTCCATTGAAAACCTTATCCCTACAATACAACAAATATTTGATGGTAATGATTATGAGTATTAGATAGATAGGATGAAGACCTTTATCATTAACACTAGAGTACATAATTTTTTTACGCTCATTCGAGATTACAAAATTCTGGACAAGGAAGTTAGAACCTTCACCAACTAGGAGAAACAATAATATCACCTATATTACAAGGTTCCCTATACTTTTTTTTGTTCTATGACTAGGAATATATATACTCAAATATCTTCTTGTGAAGCTACCAATTGAATTTGGAAAAAACTTGAATTTACACATTTTGGAACTTCTAAAGTGATAGAAACTAGAAGAGCTATGTTAATATCTGAATATCATGGATTATTATTTCCTTATAGAGAACCTGTTTGTAAAGTACAACAAAGATTTATGACCACTGTCAACATTCTTAAATCTATGGGAGAGAAATTTATTGATGATGAAGTTCTTATATCTAAAATAATTGACTTTATACCTAATGAGTGGGAATCAAAAAGGAAAGATATTGATGAGAAACGAAAAGTATCTAACATTACTCTTGATGATTTATTTGGAACTCTTATTTAGCATGAAACAAGGATGATGAGAGATACTAATTTCAAAAAAATGGTAATAGAAGTGTATCTTTCACTACTACATATAAAATCAAGACTCTGGAAAGGGTAACTAAATCTAAATCTATGAAATTTGTTGTTATATTTGAATCAAGTGATATTGATCGTCCAAAAAATGAATTATCCAATCTTGCTTGAAGGATAAATAAGATTGTGGGAAAGAAATATTTTCATTACAAATATAGGAAGTATGATTGAAATGATAAGATATATTCTGACGTAACCTTTTATGAATTCAAAAGAGCTGGACATATCATACCTAATTTTCCTATTCTTAAGAGAAAATCTAGGAAGGAAAAGAATTATGAGATAAATAGAAAGAATTACTAAAAATCTAAGTGTAAGAAAGTCTTGAAAGAAAATGAAACTTGGAGTGCCAATGGTGGTGACTCTTTAGATGAATCTTCAGAATATGAATCTTTTGGTCAGAATAATATTGTTCTTATATCCAGTGTACCTATTGAAAGTCATTGTCTTATAGATAAGGTACACAATGATGAATCCTCAACCAATATTTCTTTTAAAACTAATTTTCGAAATGAAGAATATTATGAATCTTCAAATGGTGAATCTTACTCATCAGAAGATAATATCTTACCTTCATTTGAATAAGTTTCTAGAATTTTTAAACTTCTTGAAAATATAAATTGTAATATAAAAAAGAAGTTATAGAAATAAAATTCTAGAATTCATATTTTAACTAAAGAAGTATCATATCTTTCTAAAGATCTTAATTAGAAAACTTTTGATTTTGAAATAGTTTCTAAAAACCTTAAGGAAATTAATTTTGAGAGGGATAAACTTTCTAAGGATATTGAAAGTGTTGTTTCTAAGAAAATTATTTTATATGATAACTCATGTTCTAAAACTAATAACTTTGAGGATAAGAATTTAGTCATTAGACAAAAATATAAAAAAATTTCCTTAAATAAACTTTTATCAAATTTTACATTGGGAAGGAAATAATTTGATAAATACTCACAACTTCATCATCTAATTAATAGTTCTGGATTTGGTTGTACTCATTCGAAACTAGTTTTTAGTAATAATTATTTTGTTCCCCAAAGTTCTCCCTTTTACACAAAATGTAAATATGGTAGAAATTGGGAGAAAATTTTTTCTATAAATAAAATACAATCTTTATCTTTTCATAAACCTCATTTTTCTTAGAAAATGTGGATTCTTAAGATTTTACTTTCTAAAATTTATGGATCCAATAAAGTTTAGATTCCAGAAATCTAACTCTTTTATTTTTAGAAAAATAAATAAAGTAACAACAACAATAAATGGTACATGGATAGTGGATGTTCCCAATATATGACTGGTAAAAAAACTTCTTTGAAAAAATTATCAAGACAAAAGAAGAAAAATTAACTTTCAGAGAAAATGCTGAGGGATAAATTATTGGTATAGGTAACATTGTTCTTCTTGGAAAAACATTGATTTAAAATGATTTATTTGTTAAACATATTAAGAAAAACCTCATTATCATAATCCAATTATGTGATAAAGGTTACCTTGTGAATTTTAGGAATGATAAATGATTAGTACGCAATTCCAAAGAAGAGTTTATTCTTTCTTCTCATAGGCATGAGAATATTTATACACAAAACTTATATGTCCTTAGGATCCAAGATCTACCTTGCCTAAGTTTAATAGAAGATCAATATTTGTTATCGCATAGAATACTGGGACACTATAACTTTAGGAACCTATGAAAACTCCCAAATAAAATAATTGTTAAGGATCTACCGAAGTTTAGATTTGATTCTTAAAACGTTTGTGATTCTTGTCAATAAGGAAAGAAATATAAATCTAGTTTTAAATAAATTGGTGAAGTCTCAACTTCTGATACATTACAGTTAGTGCATATGGATCTTTTTTTTTCAACACAAACTGGAAGTATTGGAGGAAAATATTATGTATTTATTTTATTTAATGATTACACTATATTTAAATGGGTCTATTTTCTATCAAAGAAATATGAATATTCTTCTAATTTTAAAACCTTTAGAAACAATGTTAAAAATGAGAAAAACTTTCCATTGATAACTATTCATAGTGATCATGGAAGAGAATTTAAAAATTCATATTTTGATTCTTTTTATATTAAAAGGGATTACTCAATTCTTCTCAGCTCCAAGAACTCCTCAACAAAATGGTGTTATTGAAATAAGAAATCGAATTATTTAAAATATAACTCGAACCATGTTAAGTGAATATTATATTGCTAAACACTTTTTGGATAAAGTAGTTATTATTGATTGTTATACTATAAATCGATTTTTAATCATAAATTTTCTTAACAAAACACCTTATGAATTTTGGACTACTAGAAAACCTAGAATTTCATAATTTAAATAATTTGGTTACAAAGTATTAATTCAGAATAATAAATATAACTTACATAAATTAGTACCCAAATATGATGATGGAATTTTCTGAGGCTACTCCACAACTTATAAGGATTGTAAAGTTTTTAATAAAATTACTTGTACTATTGAAGAAACAGTGCATGTTAAATTTGATGAAACTGATCCTTTTTTTAAGATTCCTAACCTATATCCTCATATGTGTTTTAAATAACTGATTATCAACCCTTGATAGAAGATACATTATATAAGGAAAATGTTCAAGAAAATATTTCTAAAGCAGTTACCATAAAATATTTTATACCATATGTTTATGAACAGGTTTTACAAAACCTAAATCAGTTGTTTCTTAATAATCATCCTAGTGATAGTATCATTGGTAATGTAAATCAACCTGCAAGGACTAGAATTTCTTTAAGAAATTAAGTCTAAAATCTTACATTTCTTTCCCAGTTAGAACCAAATTGCACTGATGAATCTTTAGTTGATGATTACAGGATTAAATCCATGCAAGATGAGCTAAATGAATTTGAAAGGAAAAATGTCTATACCTTGGTTGAAAGACATAAGGAAACTTCTGTAATTGGAGTAAAATGGGTCTTCAGTAATAAATGTGATTAAAATGGGATCATATTAATAAATAAATCTAGATTATTTTCTAAAGTCTATAATCAACAAGAAGGAATATACTATTAAGAAACTTATGCTCTAGTATCCAGACTTCAATCTATTCGTATTTTACTTTCCTTTACAGCATTATATAATTTAAAACTTTTTCAAATGTATGTAATGTGTGATTTCATTAATGGATTTGTTCAAGAGGAAGTTTATGTTAAAAAACCTTCAAGATTTAAAGACACAAAAAATCCTGAACATGTTTTTAATCTTACAAGAGCTTTATATGTACTTAAATAATCCCCTAGAGCTTGGTATTATAGACTTACAGGATTTTTGTTACAAAACAATTATGTTAAGGGAATTGCGGATCCAACTCATTTTATAAAAAAAGTAAATAAAAATATTTCGATTGTAAAAATATATCTTGATGACATTATATTCAGATCAACTCAGAAATATTTAATTGATTCGTTTGAGAAACTCATGAAATCTAAGTTTTAAATGAGTATGTTGGGTGAGTTAACATTTTTACTTGGTTTTCAAATTTCTCAAAAACCAGAAGGAACTTATATTTCACAACATAATTATATGAAATATATTCTTAAAAAGAATTGATATGACAACACTAAAAGTATAATCACTCCAATCTGTACCTCAAATTCCTTTGATCTTAATGAAGATGGGAAACCAGTAGATCAACATCTTTTAGAGATATGGTAGGAAGTTTGTTATACTTAAAAAATATTCATCCAGATGTAATGTTTTTATTATTCTTATTTTAAATATATCAATATAATATAAAGGAATATCATTTAAAATTAGTGAACATAATTTTTCACTAATTAAAGGGAACCATCAATTTAGGACTTTTCTATACTTCTGAAAATGATTTTTTTTTTAAAATCTTTTCAGATGCTGATATTGGTGGATGTAGAATGGATAGAAAATTACATTAAGAAATTTTCATTTCATAGAAGATTCATTAGTTTATTGGTCATTCAAGAATCACCACTCAGAAACATGTTCCACTAATAAATTTGAAAATGTAGCAGTTGGAAGTTGTTGTGCTCAAGTGTTGTGGATGCAACACACACTCACAGACTATGGCATTATTTTTACCAAAACACATATACTATATGATAACACAAGTCCCATTTCTCTAAGAAGAAACCCTATACATCACTCTCAAGCAAAAAAACATATATATTAGGCATCACTTTCTTAAGGATCACAAACTCAAAAAAAGTTACTATTTTACAATTTACCAGAATGCAAGATCAACTTTCTGATATTTTTACAAAATCATTACCCTTTGATAGATTTTATTACATTAAACAAAAGTTAGTAATAATAACCGTAAGGTAATCTTCCCTGTTAACTTTTTTTGAAACTCATCTCCTTACATTAAAAAACTCATTTTTCTAGGGGGTTTATTTTCTTGTTAACCAAGTTTTTTTCTTAATCAATTTTTCGTAACCAATTTTTTTTCTTAATCAAATTTTTCAAAACCAATTTTTTTTAATCAAATATTTTGTAACAAATTTTTTTTCCTCTCTCAAAATTTTTTCAGAACTCAAATTTTTGGAACCTAAAATTTCCTTCACTTAATATAATTTTCCAGAATCTAAAGTTCTTCAAGAAAAATATTTTTCATTGTTGATAGTTTTTTAAGAAATCTGGTAGGTATGTTTTGTTAATTAAATTTTTTTAATTGAATATTTTACTTGTTGGTATTTTTATCTTCATATTAAGAAAACATTATTGGATTTACTTTCCTTAAATCTGATTTTTCTATATAACCTCAAAAGATTGGAATCTACCAAATCTTTATTTTCAATTCATCTCAACCACAAGATCATATCTAGCTTATTTAAACCATTGGATCATTTTAGGAAATCAAACTGTCGCTTTTATGCCTATATAAAGGCCCACATATTTCTTTTCCCAAATTAGTTTTCAAGTATTTCTGTTTCGAAGCTCTTCCCCTATTCTAATATCCCATTCTAGTTTTCTGAGTTTTCTTACACTTCAGATGTCACGGGAAGCTTCTCCGTAGAAATAGATGTCCTTAGTTAAGGAAATTAAGGATTGAAAAATTTATAAGTAAAGTTTGGTTGATCCAAAATTTTTTGAAAAGTATAATTTCTTGATTACCAAAAATATTAAGCTGAATAGATGGGAGAGTTTTTGTGTAGCCACAACAAAGACTCAAGATCCGGTTTACCCTGAATTTCTTATAGAGTTCAATGATACATTAAGTTTTTATGATGAAGTTGGAAGGGAGAATTTTTCATTGAAAAGATATAGGAAATAATATTCTTTTTATTTCAATATGTAAACAAATATTCTTGGAGTTCCGAATGAAGGTGATGCAATTTTCTGTACTCATAAGTTGTCAAATCAGTCAGGATGTTTTTCGAAGGAAAAGGCAATTGAGTGTCTATTACTGAAAGGAGTGAAATCCACAAAGATCAATCACTTTTCAACAAATTTCATGATTCTATAATTATGGGTACAATTTTTCCTCATTCAAAGAAAAGGAGGAAATGACACCTTAAGGAAAAGTGATATCTTTATTCTGTATTTTTTGGTTAACCTTAGAAAGTTAAACATGGTGAAGTACATTCTCCTAAAAATCACTAATATTAATAATATAACTCTAAAATCCCCAATAATCATGTATACATCCATTTTATCAAAGATTATACTACTTTTCTAAGAATCATTCAAAATTCTCTACAGTTCTAAACCAAGAACCTTTAAGATCTTATTTTTAAGTGATGCAACTTTGAGGAGGATGAAATTTGGTTTCAATACCAAGTTCAGATAATTTTATGATCTTTTTGAAAGTAAGATTGAAGATTTATATACGAAAGAGGAAGTAGCATAAAATTCCAAGAAATATCTGAAAAGGAGAAAAGAGAAGGAACCAGAAACCATAGAAAACCCTACACTTTCAGAAAGTCACTCAGCACCACAAAAACCCAAATAGAAAAAAAAACTTTTCCTGATGAAGTGCTAGAAAAATGGAGGGAATAGAATAAGAACAAGAAAAAAGGAGATCCAAGATTTGTATTAGATCTTGCTGAGTCAAAGGCCCTAAAAATTTAACATGCTGAAGAGCTTGAATGACAAGAAAGACTAAATAAGTTAAATAAGAAAATATTTAAAGTTGAGATTGTTCATGCACTTATCTAGGATACTGAGAAATCCTTTGAAAATATTTAGGTACCAGAATTATTTCTCCAAGAATTAGTACTAGTGGTGACTCTGAAAAATAAATTTTTAATTCTTGAACCTAAAGTGGAAGAAGAGATAGTTTAGGAAGAATAAGTAGAAGTAAAACAAGAATAAGAAGAAGAAGAGATTGATGATATGATAAAGAAAGTGGAATAATATCTTAAGAAGGAAATTCCTTATGAAAAGATTTAAATCCAAACTTCTTAGGTTGAGTAAAAAATATATTTCCTATGGAAAAGAGGATGATCGACATTAAGAGGTTAATAAACCTTTTGATTATGAGATTAGCAACAATGATTTCATCCAACCTGATGATGTTAACAAAGATTATAAGAAACAAATGGTTTATGAAGATAAAATAGTCCAACTTTCAGATAGTTAGAATGGGTCTCCAAGACCTTAAAAAACTATTTACAAAGTAGAAAAAGGAAAACAGGTGGTTGATGATACACCTTAGAAGGATGTGGTTGTCAAGAAGGATTTTGGAGGTTCATCCAAGAGAAAAGCTGAAGAGATAGACAAACAATATTCTCCTCCAAGGGAAGTAGATTATGAATCATCCTCCACAGATCAGGATTTTGTTGTAAAATCATTCAAGAAGTTAGTGAACACCATTCCTTTATTTCTAAATATTGATTCGAGATTCCAGTTTTTTTAACACTCTTTCAATAAAAAATTAGATTTAGTAAGCATGGTCATGCAGAAATTCATTAATCTTGGGGAATATTTCCAAACTTTCCTTATTGGATATGATTCTCAGAGGAGATCATGTAAGGAAATAAAAAATTTGTCTAAAATAACAACTAAAGACTTGATAATTCTTGATGACTTTAATGATTTAGTGAATGATTCTTTTGATAAGTTTGATGATACAATTAAAAATATTACAAAAAGTTTTACTGAGAAGATTAACCTTGAGAAAATAGTCCAAAAACAAGAGGATAAAGATCTGAATGGGTAGTTAAATTTATTTTCTTTAAATATGAAGAGAGAAAGGGAACCTAGGGAAGAGTTTGAAGAAAATTTCAACCATCAATAAGTAGTAGTAAAGTCTCAGTAATAAATCCTTAAGTCTCAAGATGAAAAAATCAGGGCTCTAGAATATAAAAATTAGCATCAGAAACAAATCCTCAAGTGGTTTAATGAAGACCATAAGGAGCTCAAGAAGTTAAAGGTTATCCTAAAGAAGATCATGCCGAAAGAAAAGACGGATGAATATTTTTTTTCCTCTCAATTCTGATCTTTTGTTGAATTTTACCCTATATCAATTTTTCCTATCATAATAAAAAACATTGTACCCTTCAATTGTTTTTTATATGTATAGCACTAATATTTCAGGTACTAATTTTTTCATTCTCTTTATTCCTTTTTTAAAATCACAAAGGGGGAGAAAAGTATAATCAAAATAATATTAATTATAGAGAAGATAATTCTATAAGTAATGGGGATTTTACTTAAAGGATATTTTCTTAAGAAAGAAAAAATAAATATCTCTAAGGAAGTCAAGAATACGATCCTTATGGATTTCAAAACCAAATGGGGATTTAGTTTTATTCACTATGGTTCATATGTAAAGGGTGAAAAAAATTTCTTTTAAAATTAATAAAGAAAATTCTTATTCCTTATATTCTTTTTCGAAAGGGTTATTTGTGCTTTCCAAAAAGGGGGAGATTGTTGAGTCAATAAGGTTTTCTTATGAATTTTTCATTTCTATATGTTTTGAAAATCACAAACACCTTATATTAAGTAAAATTTTCTTTCCATAAGGATTATTTTCTTAACAAAAAATTCCTTTCCCTAAGGAAAATCAGTATCCTTGCCCTAGTTTTCATTGTCTCATTTTATGACCTCTAAACACAAAACTCATTTTATTACTAAGTCAAAAATCTAGATCCTTATCTAAAAACTCATAATCTTATAATTTCTTGGATATATAGACTTCTATTTTTAGACTCCGAATTATTTAAAATTAAGAATCCAAAATTCTCTAAAATTTAGACTCTGGATTCTAGGGAATTAAGACTCCAAATTCTCTGAAATTTAGACTCTGAATTCTCTGAAATTCAGACTCTAGATTTTCTATAATTCAGGCTCCAAATTCTTTGAAATTTAGACTCTGAATTCTCTGAAATTAAGACTCCAAATTCCTTATAACTCAGACCTTGAATTCCTCCGAACTCAGACTTCAAATTCCTCATAATTCAGACTCCGAAATTCCTTAAAATTCAGACTCTGAATTCTTTGACAAAATAGAATCTTAATATCCATGCTGTTATAATCTGATGGTTTATATATTCATACATTGAATTCTATTTTCCCTTAGATTCCATATATTCATATTTACTTAATCTAATTTATTTTCCATACACATTTTTTTGTACGTATGAAACAATGTCGTACAATTTGTTTCTAACTAACTGTTGGTTGAGTGACATGTGTACAGGTCCCTCCAAGATTTAAGGAAAAATATGACAGTTGGAGGAGGGAGTCGACTGTTGAATTTTTTGCTACAAATAGAAGCTCATTTGAATGAGCTCATTATTATTCCATGTTCCTATAGATTTCATTATGTGAATGTGATTTATAGAGAGAGAAAGAATCTCATGCCTTGTGCATTTCATGAACATATTTTTCAGTCATGAACATCTTGTTCATCTTTCTTCATGCAACTCTGGTAGTTTCTTTGTAAAATAGAGGGATTCCAAGGATAGGAAGATAGATGTGATGACTACATTAATGTTTGAGGGCTTGTGGGGATAGCAAGACAGACTCTGATATTATTATTGAGGGATTACCTTAGAGTGGCTAAGAAAAACTTGTTTGAAAGTATAAATCAAGGTACCTTTATCCAAGTTTGTTGGATACCCTATTCTCTAGGTTAAAATATTTCCTACGTGTTACTTGTTATTGTTTCATGTTTTATTTCCATTGTATTTTGTTTAAGAAATAAAGTATAACTTTCTTATACTTTTTTGTGCTTTTACTTACAATGATAAATGGGATTATATACTCCTTAAGGTAGAATATTTCTCTAAGAAATTGTTTTTAAGTTTCTTTCCTAGATTCATATTTTCAAACCCTAATAAAGTCTGTTTTGCAGTTAATAACCAAAATAGGGTATGAGAATTTACCATTTTTAACTTTGTTAAAAATATAATTTATTTTCAGTATCAAAATGTAACGTTTTTTAAAACTAAAATTCACCCCCCCCCCCCTCTTGTAATTTAGCATCTACATACACTATTTTCATACTATAATAAGATTCATTTAGAAAGGAAAACTGATCCCCATGTACATTGGACATTTTCAGATTCTTGAAAGAATTTGTGCTTTGTCTTACCAATTGGCAATACCACCTTGCCTCTCAAAAAACATAATTTCTTTGATATAAGTTTATATAATAAGTACATTAAAAATCCAATAAATATGACCACCACTAATGAAATATAATGGGAACCTATTTTATCTTACTATCAAGATCCTATCAAGATTCTTGACACTCTAGAATAAGTGTTGAGGAATCGAATGACTTCATAGGGGAGGGTAAATTAAAGAAATCATGAGATAGAAGAGGTGCTTTGGGAACCTAAATAAGTTATTATTAAGAAAAAATCACATATTTTCAATAGGTGACATTATGAAAAATTTTAGGACCAAATTTTTTGAATGAGGGAAGAATGTAATGCCCTTGCTGCAATTATAGTCGGATTTTCTTTCTTGAGGAACGATAGCGCACTACACATAAATATATTCAAGAATGTGATTAAAAACTAAATTATAAAACTTTATAAATTTATTTTATTCAACTAATTTATTTTTTTAAATTATCATAATTAATTTATCTTAGGGTTAAATGTAATATTTTTTTAAAAGTTTTATTTTTCTTTGAATAGTTAAAAATAACAATTTTTTCAAAAGAAATATCTCCTTTCATTGATAAAAAACAATATTATTTTTAAATTGATCCTAAATTAATAAAATAAAACATTATTTATAAATAATCTAAATAATTATATATAAATAAACATTATACTTGATCTCAGAATAACAATACTTTTAGACTTTAAAGGAATTTTACAGAAAACTATTCCTCATCATGCATTTCAGGATTACAACAAAATGCATTTCTGTCAGTTATAGAGAATTAATTTGGTAAAATGGATTAAATATTTATAATCATAATAATTAATATTATTTAATAATTTTAACTTAATTGTTGTCCATAATTAATAGTATAAACAATTAAAAAATTGACCATGGAAAAATGGTAAATCTGGCTTACCTAGGTTACAAAAAAGTGACAATACCACCACTATTCATATTGATTCTTATTGTATGAATATATTTATTCCCTTTTCATATTAGTCTTGAAATATTAGTGTGTTTTTTAAACTTCACTTAGATAATTACCTATATAATATTTAAAATAAATTAAAATACAATGTCAATCGCTTGTTTTTAAATTTCTCATACATGTTAACATTGGGATAAAAATATGTTTTGAATGAATCATAAAAGTTATTTTGTGATTAATGGAATTATTTAAATGATTTTAATTAATTTATATATTTTTTTTATTATATAATAATCTTAAATTATTACACAATGCCAATATAGTATTTATTCAATTAATAAAAAAATAATTGATATTAAATTTATTAGAGTAATAAAATTTGAGTTAATTATTGTGTTCCATGAATTTTATATATAAATATTACATAATAGGGATATTTAAATGGTTTAGGATTGATTTAAACATCTATATTGATGTCATTAATGTCAAACTAAATGAATAGTTTCAAGAATTTTGTTAATGATATTGTAGGAAAAATATTATTTATTATTTTATTTAAATCATAAAAATATTTGACGGTGAAAATGACGGTTATATATAGTTGTAAATTTCATACCCATTCCATTTATAATACAATTATTACTATATAAGTAAACTTATAACCCATTAATATAGAAAAAATTGTTGTCGTGATTAAGGTCAAAGTAGGTTTACTAGAATACTAATATAAAAAGATAATCATTAAAATTATTTAAAAATTATTAAAAATCATTGGATAGTTTTTTTTAACACTAAACTTTTCAAATTTTAATATGAGTCACATTGGATCCATTTTTTCAAGAAACTGACTTAATAATATTTTAAAACATTGACAAAGTGCATATAAAAACCCTCCTCCTTATGTCATTTTTAAACATGATTTATTACATAAACATGCACTTAATAAAACTCAAAAGATCAAGAGGTCTAGTGTAATTGGGGATTAGTAACCTTGCATAACAACTTATATCATGAAATACACATCTTTATTGAAAACGTATTTTACATTCCCATAACATTCCTTCATACATAGCATTTCATGGGATAACCCGAGGATATACATAAGAAAAGGGTGAGATATAAAGCCCATTCAAGAAATAAACAAGGAATAACATGAAGAAAACAATACATGTTAGTAAATAGGCATATAAATGGATCATAAGAGAAACATGAATACAATGGCAAGATATATCATGATTATCATAACATGGAAATGTGGCAACAATATACAACATGATATTAGTAAGAGCCATGGTCCATTGCACGTGGATTATCATGAGTAAACCCTCAGTGCACATGAATTAGTATGAGTAAAATCAAATTGTACATGAATTATCAGGATTATACCATCATTTCACATGGTTTATCATGATATTAAACATTACCCAATGCATTGGAGTACTATCAGGGTGCACCCTTTATAAACATTTTATTTTCATGTATAAGTGGGCCACATAGATCATACAACATGGATTCATTAAACATCATAATTTATTCCATGAACAAGTTATGTGGAATACATACATATTATTCCCTAATAAATAAGTACATGAGCATAAATTTGATTTCCCTTGATAGAGAAATGTGTATGGTATTCACTATATTATGATTTTGGCATGGAAAATTATGGTGGAATTTCGGCAGCATAATGACATCAAATAGAAATTCATAAAATGGGTTGATGAGAGAGAAAGGGGTATATCATAATTTATTCCTGAAATTTACATTAACGGTAACATGGAACATAATATAACAATAAGTGAAATGGAATTTATATGCCTAACATAAAATAAATTCTTGAATGGAAATGAGAAGAGAGAAATCCCTTATAGAATTTTGGCATAGTAATGGGTGGGATTAAGGTATCATAGGGGAATTAGTGGGAGTGAAAGGAAGATACCATAATTTATACATCATATTAATAGAAACTATTTATATAATAACATATCCCAAATAAAGAAAATAGAAATTAAAGGCATGACATAAAAGAGGTGCTTGAAGAAAAAGGAGAGAGGGAGATCCCTTATAGAATTTATGCATAGTAACGGCTTAGATAAAGGTCCAAATGAGGGGGAATAAATGATCCCTAATTCACATAACATAAAAATTAAATTAGGTAATTTTTTATAAAAGGATGAAAAAAATAACCAATTGAAATTAAAAAGACTAATTTCAAACAAGGTTCCTGAATTGAAAGGAAGAGAGAAATGTGAGGATCCCTTACTTGGATGTGTGATCCAAAAGGCTTGGGAGAGGAATATTGGGAGCTTGAGGGCTCCTTGGGATAAATATAGTGGTCAAACTTGAAATATCTTGAGTGAAGATAAATGGGTGCTTCGGCGTGTTTATATAGGAAAGGTGGAGGAATTTATTATTATTTTAGTTCGGGACTATACACACTAAAATATGGAAAACAAAAAACTATCCCATCGTTTTTTCTGATTTATTATATAAAATGGGAGTGGTATACATTATTTTATAACACTAAGGTCCCAATATATTGAAATATTTCCCATTATTATGTTTATTTTAGTCACACTTTCGAGGAAATGATTTTAAAATCGTAAAATATTTTATATGTCTTGGAGGATTCACTAAGGATTTGTAAAAAAATCTAATAAACTTGAAATTAAATTATTTTAAAGTAAAAACATTTATTCTATATAATATTCCTTTTATATTCTTTTATTACATCACTTTTAGGTCATTATAATGTCATAAAACACATTATATATTTATACGGTATTTAATTTTTACCCAAAAATTCGACTATCTCAGAAAATTATGAAAAATAAATCATTGGATAACTTTGGTATCCAAATTACAAAAATAATATTAATTTTATCTAAATATTTTACTAAATATTTTACTTTTTACTTTTTAAAATAAAAACCAACATTTATAGAAAAACGACGGTTTTTGAGAAAACCTGTTTTCAAACATTAATAATATTTATATTTTACTTCATAAAAATTAGATGATAATTTATATTTAATAAAAATAATTTAACAATAATATTTTATTAAATATTATTTAATTAAAAACCCATTATTTCATCAAAATATATTTCTTAATTGAATTTTAATATTAACCAAAAATATTATTTCTTCATTAAAAATCTTTTGCAAAGTAGAAATAATAAAATGAAAGTATTTACAAAAATAATGCACATATTCATAATGATAGGGTCTTGTAACATATACGTTTATTACACCAGAATAATTCTTAAGAGTATGAAGTGTGATTTTTTGGATTTCATGGGGTCGTTCGGTGAACATGGTTTGGGTCTTGATCTCAATGAGCTTGAACTTCTCCCGTAAACAGTTTCGCTCAAGTTTAAGTTGTTAGATCTCAGCTTGGGATTGAACTAGGTCAAAGCCCAGAAATGATATATTCCTCATAATATCTAATAAATGGGATATATAGGTCATGATATTAGAAGTTGAGGTCATCACTTCCTTTGTCTGTGTCAAAAGGATTTGTTAAAACCCTATATTTATACTAGTCATGTGATCACTATTCAATAGTTATAATATCAACGGTAAGGATACTTAACAGATATTTAAATCCAATTTAATATAATAAAACAAAAGGACTGAATATGTTTCTATATAAATAAGATATTTAATAAAAATAAAGGGACTTTTATTCATAAATGCTCTGGTCATTACAGTACAAGTATGACACTCACATTAATTATGAAAGAGAAACTCCTCCCCAAACTACTTCACACTTCTTGAGAAATCTAAATTGAAAAAAACCCTATAAAAATGTCTCCCTGAAATCCATATCAAAATTCTAGGTGGTTTTCCTTACCAAAAGACAAAAATTAGTGTCCTTAAGAAGAAATACAAAAGATGTTTCTCCAAGAGAATGTAATCATTTTTACAACACTTTCAAATTTATTTATTCTTCTACATACACTAAATATATTGTACCTATACATAAATAATTAATATAGTATCATAAATATAAAATTCTTTTATTATTATTATATAACAACTATTTTACATCTCTTTTCCATCCTATGAAAATAAAAAAAATGTAGTTCGTGTGTACATACGGTTTGTCATCTCCATGTAGTGGTGTAATTAAATTTTCATCACCATGTTTCTTAGATGGTTAAAAATATGTAACTCATTTTTATATTTGAAATATATGAAATTATTATTATTTAGTGATTATAATATCATATCAAAATTCTAATCCTTCAACTCATTCAAAAAATGATAATGTTTCTCATATGTGAGTGTGGTTGACCACCTCTGGGAAGTATTGTGATTAATTTTTCATGTATATATATAAAGGATAATTAAAAATATGTATTAAGGAATATATATATATATATATATTATATTTATATCATGATTAACATAAATTATAATATTGGACCATGACTAAGATGTAGGGACTGAAACTGCCAAACTAAAACTTCCATGAAAAACGAAGTAGTTAACACCATTAAGCGAAGAATTTAATAAATAATTATTTATAAATGGGTATTTAAATGTTTTAATAGGATCATATATGATATTATAATTATGTATATTATTTATTTATACAATTATATAAATTTAAATTTATTATATAGGAGGATAAAAAAACATACAAATCATGTCAAGTTTAGCTAAGGGGTTATTTAACAACATAATCATTTTTGGAATTGTTTATGTATAAATATCTATTTGGGAAATTGTAATGTATTTATTTCCTAAACCATATATATTTTCTTCTCCAATTTTTATTTCTTAAAACTTTATGATTTCCTTTCACTTTCCTCTCTTAAGTACTCAAGATATTTAAAAAATATTTTTCAAGAAAATCGGCCATGTTTTTCTTTTGGTTGCAAATATTTTTATTAAATGTTCATATTTTCATTAAAATGTTTTCAATATTGATTTTACTAATCTCTAATGATTAATTAATGTTATTTTAACTCATTTTTTATTTTTATAAAAAAAATTAAAAGGAATATTCTTGTCACTTCTAAGTGAGACACCTTTTATTTAATGTGTGAAAGGAGTCTTTCTTTTAACATACATTGCATGATTACCATTTCTACCATCATGAATAATAATTTCGTTAAAAATTTCATTATAGGTTATCAATATTATTTTAATATATAATGTTTTCTTTAATATTTCTGAAATTTTTATATTTTTTAATAAGTGATTTCAAAATGAAAATTTTATTTTCCTCATGAAATTATACAATGATATTTTTAGAGAATATTCATTTATGCCAACATTTTTTGGTGAATATTATGATTTATTGGGGATGTACTCTTTTGATACCACTCTCCATATTACTTTGTATGGATTTTTATTATGTTATATTTATTAAATTGAGAATATATTAATATTTCATATTCTTTTTTAATATGATTTTTTATAGTGATTATGTTTCACCCTTTTCAAATCATGAATGTATTGGACTATGTAAGTGATGGGAGGGGATCTATATATCCCCTTTATTTATGGGTATGTCTCACAAGACAATGTAGTTTGTGTATTTGGTTTATTCCTTAACTCTTTATGTATGTTTTCTTGGAAAAAGGTCTTGATGGTACTATTATGATGTCCAATATTATGAATTATATCAATATAAAACTAGTTATTATTATACATATGGATATTTATGTTGTTATGTTATACATTGATTTATTTCCCTTTTATGGTACAGTTTTTATTCCATATTTTACTATTATTTATCTTATCCATATTATCTATGCTTTATTTATTTTATCTTCTATTTTATATTTTACCTTACTAAGTATTTATGCTCACCCTTTATTATGTTTTTCATTACCTAGATACTAAGAAGATATATATTAATGAAATAATATATTTACTATAAGAAATAATAATGTTACCAAAATAATAATTATATTTTATTTCACATTTTTAGATGTAATGTGAGAATCATGTATATATCATGTCTCCCAAGACCTCTAAACTTTTTTTTCCAGTAAGATACAATAAAATTTATTATATGCCAATATATTAAAATAACAACCTGATCAAGTCTAATTGAGTTAAGGTGTACCATTTAAAATTTTAATTGACCACCCACAGGAACTTTTACATGTCATGGTGGAAATAGTTTACATTTTTTTCCTCAATCAATTATAAACTATAAAGTCAAAAATAGTGTAAGTATGAGGATATTTCCAAAAATAAAACATGGTAGCCTCAAGATATTTTTGTCAACTTATTTTCAAATAATAAATTTTTTTAATTAAATTTGATTAAAATACACTAAATATAGGATATATAGGATTGAAAAAAACTAATAAATAGAATATGTGAAAGTTAAATTTAAAAGGTTTTCATAAAGGATGGCAACCACTTTCATGTTGAATTAATTGAATAAATTAGTTATATTGTTTTTCTAAATACCCATTCATATTTATGGTCAAATATATTTATTATATTAAATGTAATATAAATCTATTGATTGGAGAAGTAAATTAAATAAAGTGTAAAAAGTTCAATCATATAGGATAATGTAAAATTCAAACTACTATTAATAATATAATTTACATAACCATTTTAGAGATCCTACCCAAATATGATTTATTTCTAAAAATATAATTGATAATAAGATAAAGAATAAATCATAAAAGTGATTTATAATTAAAGAATCAAATTATGATTGAAACTAATAGAGTTTTTAAATATATCTCATTATATTATTGATCTCTCACTCCATATGGTACTATAAAATAATCACTTAGGATTGATCAACCATGGTATACTATTTAATCATAATAAGTGAATGATATAATTGAAATTATATTAATATTAAAATGAACATAATTGAATTAATGAAGGAACTAAAAAATTATGGTTTCTTGAATGAAAAAGATCATGATAAGACTTTAAAAACTAATGATACCCAAAACAAGAGCTAAATGTCACTCCCCTTTCTTTTATAATTAAATAACACCACCTATTTATAAATTAAGACTAAATCATGGTGTAATGATACACATTGTGTTGTGATGTGATATATCTATTATAAAAACTCCTATCTATTCTCCTCTACCTGCTTCAAATATGACATAAATATGTGTCTATTGTGGGAATAATATATGTTGTTGGAACAATGACTTATGTTTCTATATTTTTATTCAATTGGAATTTCATGTGAATATGGAATTTCAAAAATTGCCTATTTTGTTTTATAGGCTGTAGGAGTTATTAATTTTTTATAAATGAATATTAGATCAAATTTATTTTTAATCAGTTCTTTAGAGATTTGACTAAGTTATATTTCATAAGGATCATATAGAACTCAATAAGAGTCTTTAATATAAAATATAAAATAAATTTCAAAAGTAACCATGTTTCAATAAGGATGGAGGAGAGCATCATAAGGATGGATGTAATTTTTTTAAAGATCAATCACTATTTTATACGGATTTAAATGAATCTTGTAAGGATGGATGGACGTCATAATGATTATGTCATCTAATATTTGTAAGGATTAAGTTTATAAAAAATGTGATCTATATATTAAGGATTTTTAGTTTTATAAAGGACCACCTAGTCATCAAATGGATCATTATAAGTATGAACATCATAAGGATCATTGTAAGGATGAATTATATATGGCTAACCATCATTAAGATAAAATAAATAATTTGTATGGATCTTTACTTTATGAGATTTTATTGAGTGATGGTATCTCAAGGGAACTTCATACGATCATATGTTTTACTATATGAATGTTTCATTTCTATATAGGTAATATTGAACATCGATTATATAAATCCATGTCGATTACATTAGAAAATATATATCATAATTAATTATTAATATTCATTCAAATTTTATTATTGGAAACACATAATTTTAATGTATTTTTTGTTATAAATTTAGTTATAAAAGTATTATGATATTTCCAAATATTTAAATAATTAATATATAATTATTTTTTTGATATGGGAGATTAAAAAAACAATAATCCCTATGCTACAAATAATCCATGCATTTTAATTTTTGTAAGGGTGAAATGCTAATTAAATATCAAGTTTAAAATATCATATTCATTATGAATAAATAATTTTAGATTAATTAAGGAGCCTTGACATAATTTCAAACATATAATCAGAAATTATTTTTATATAGAATTAAATCTAGAATATAAATGGAAATATTTATGTTTGTTTACTTAAAGAAATAAGGTTTGGATGAATATTATTAAAGATCTAAAACTCAATATGATTGCATAATTAAGGTTTTGTTGTACTACTCTTAAGATCTAGATTAAAGAAGAAGAATAAGAGGTGTAGAGAAAAAAACCCTTGTTATTTTCGTGTTCATTTTTATTCTTAAATGATTTTATAAAAACCTATGTGTCGGTTTTTTTTGTAAAATGTTTACACAAATGGTTCATGAGACATCCAGAGGAGGGTGTGTTCCTAGAATCTATATTGAACACTTTAAAAACCTTTATAATTACTAATAGTATTATATATAAGTATATCAACATCATATCTATGTATGCACCTAGGAAAATCCCTTAATGGTGAACCTAGTAAAACTATATGTCCTTGAATTTATTTCCATTAATTGATTATTGAATTATTTTTTTCAAAATAAAATATATATTTACTATTCTTGAAAACACTAAATAGGGATCCAAAAAATTAAAAATAAAGTCACATCCTAATTCACCCAACCCCTCTTAGGATGTGTTGATCTATGGTTGTATAAAGTTATATCAAATCTAGGTTAATGATTAGAAATTTATCTTTCATGAGTCTATTATCATAGAAAACACAATGAATTATAATATAGTTCCATAATTTGATAGAGGAAACTACCACATATGGAAAAAAAATATGAGCTATCATTTAAGGTATTATAGAATTGAAGTATTATCTAAATACATTCAAGGAGAATAAATTGGTGAAATTTATCAATTATTACTGACAGATGGAGAAAGAAAGTTCTTAGGAATTGATACAAAAACCTTGAATTCATTATAAGTGGTTTAATTGAATTTAATATACATGAAGGTAGTGAGATGTAATATTAGAGAGGACATATGGGATAATCTAGCTAGTATCTATGAATGAGAATTTAAGTTTAAGGAAAAAATATTCAATTTATTCAAAATAAATTTGATGATTTGAAAATACACCCCAAATAAAATATTTATGGGTACTTCAACTGAATCATATAATTTTTTTGATCCATATGAGGACTTGGTAGGCATGAAAAAGATATTTGAATTGTGAAAATGTTTATGAGATTTATTCAACCTCTCTAAAATCCTAAAGTATCATCCCTATAGTAGAGAAACATGGTTGACTTTTCATTTAATGATCCATAAAGTGGCCTTGTGTCTTATGATATGTGTTTTAACTGTGTCAGAATATCAAATTATGTAAGAAATAAAATTAAATTCAAATTCATGGAAAAACATAATATAGATAAATTAGGTGATAAAGAGGAGTATGTTGACGATGATTTCCTTTCAATAGTGGAATGTAAGTTCAAAATTTTTAAATGACTGTTTATGTAGAAGATACCACTCTCTTTTTTTAGTGTTCTAAGGTTAGACACACCATAGAAAGATTTTCTACAATTTTTTATGATGACGAATAATAAATATAAACTTTTTAGATGAAAATAATATATTTTTTCTTGGGAATTGAATTTAAGGAATAAATTTCCCCTATAAAGAATATTCAAATAAAGATCCTTACAATCATGGAATAATTTGCTGATAAATACACACATAAGGAGAATGTGTTGACTTAAAATGAGATAAAGATAATGTTATGTAACAACCTCAAAACCAACACTTCCAAATTCCGTGATAAAAATAAAACCTCTAAATTTCTTACTTTGAAACAGATAAATGTAGCCCATTAATTATTTACATCAAAATAATAAAACATCAAAAATAAATATTATATTACCTACATTCCCAATGACCTTTTTGGATTATGGTTTGAGATAATTATGGAAAGCTCTTACAGATCCTGGAAAATTAAATAATTGGGTCATAAAAATCAACATTGCCACCCAATATACACATATTTTCTAATTTCATAATAGGTCATCAATATCTACCATGTGAAATAATTCCTGGAATAATTCATTAATCATAATTTCTCATAACCTGGGGAAAAGAAAACATAATAAGGGTGAGATCAGATGATCGGTAAGGGTACATATGGGAGATATCAATGATTACATAAGAATAAAATAATAATAAGTTTATAATAACTTAAAGATAATAGTTTAAAATTATAGCCTTTATGTCAAAGATATTAATCTTGATTCATGGAAAAAATCTTAGATTTTCATGAGACATGAATCAAAAAATAATCACAGATCATAATCCATGAGATCATTACATGGAATTGTTCAATTCATATAAGAATAAGATATCGTCTCCTTATTAGTTGAGGATGTTTTACAAGAAAATCATAGTGGTATGGGTACACTCACAAATAATCATAGCAGTCAAGTTTCATGCCCAACACCATCATAGAATACGTTGGGTCTTGAAAAAATTTCAACTGAAATTAGAATCATCTTTTTGATTTTGAAAAGGACGGAAAACAACTCGAATAAAGAGTTTAAGAAAAAATGTTTAAAGGAGAAAAATTTGAAAAGGAAAATTTTAGGTTGTGAAGCATAATCCATTCATGGGATACCACTCTATAAGGATATATTCTTTGTGAGATTAATGTGAACTAAATAGTTTGTAAAAGAAAGATGACAGTTCCAGTTCCCCGCACATGAAATCGTCTGCAGGAAGGAGGTGGAAATATTCGATCCAAACACAACATCCCCCATGAACTAAAATGGTTTGTGGGTCGGAAAAAATTGACATCTTCCCACAAAATAAAAAAATTCATTCTCGGGATCGAGGCGGTGATCTTTACTACCATATACAATGACCATGGGCCCTCGTTGACTAAGTCATCCACAATCTGGGTTTCTTCCATGGGATTATGCAAAAGAAGGATCGTGACCTCATCAAAGATGACTAAAAATTCCAATATCAAGTTCCTTGATTCTCTGTAAATAGAGATAAAGGGGAGTCAAGAATGGGAGATCAGTGATCGTTAATTAAGAATCATAAAATTGATGGATAGTAGGATGGAAGATCGGGATATCAATAGCTCCAAAAAACACAAACTCCTTCAACAATTCCACGCAGGTAAATCCCCATCGCATAGCATTAAGGAGGAAAAAAATAAAACCAATTGGAATTCCATAAATAAAATATCTACCTCGGTCATATCCCCTGCAAGGCGCAGAACCAATAACCCCCTTACAACCAGGTATCCAGTGTAGTAAAACCCTATGTGGGAGGAACCCTATTCCATGTAGAAAATCTCTACATGGGTGGAACTCGAGTCCGTGGGTAACACCTATATGTTTTAAAGAAATATTTCCTATAAATAAATTTTATTCAATAGCTTACATTGCACACAATACGGAGTTTAAACAAACAGTGAGACACCATTAATATAAAATTACTATTATAACCTAGCTTTTAGGTTTGCAGGAATAAATATTGCTAACTTATGAAAGTGTATGGTGACGTCATTCGCTACCAATTATTATATATTTCTATTTTTGTATTAATAAATTGATTTAATTACTATTATTAAATGAAATTAATGAAATATATATGTTAAATACTTAAAAAAATATTTTTACATTCATCCAATAGATATTTTTGTCATGTTGTATGAATAAACCCTAATTCATGTATAAAAACCTATATTTTTCAAAAGGGAGATTCTTCGCATTTTAATGGAGAACCCATTTTAAATTAAAATTTTTACACATTAATAATTTTTATAAAAAAACATAAACTTGTTCTTTTGAAAAGGGATATCAAAATTTACTTTGGATGAATTTCCAATATTTTATAGATAACTTTAAAGTTTTTATGAATAGTATAAATACACTAAAATTTAAGTGAAAACAACTTTTTTAATCAAAATATTTTGTATGGATAAATTATAATATTTAATTTTTATAAATTATAAATAGAATATATTTTTATCATTCAATATAATTTATTTCATTAGCATTAATTTTACATTGAATTTGTATATAAAAACACTTCAATCTAATGCAATGTTTTAACTTTTAAAAAGGTGTTCTCTCATTCCGACAACAGAATTCATATTAAATTAATTAATGAAAATTCTATGTTTTAATTTGAAAAAATTGATTGAATAATTGGAATCAAAAGGTCCAAATTATGTAAATAGATTTATTTTAATTTTTTGCCATTATGAATAGTAACTTCGATAATTTTTTTTAATATGGTAAATAGAGTAATTAAGGGTAATAATACTATTATAAAATAACCCTGAGATTTGTCTTAATATAATTATATTACTTTTTTTAGACCTAAATCATCCTTGGGTATAAATTGTATCCATTGAATCTACTATGATGGTATTAGGACGTTAATTTATTTTATTTAAAGAAAAGTTAAATATGACTCACTCATATTTTAATAAGAAAATCATTTCTTCTATATGTTTATACAGAAGATAAAATAGATTATAATTACTCAATTTAAATATAAAATGTTTTTCTTTATTATAGAAATTTATTTGTAATTTTTAGGAAATATATAATTATTTTAATGGCTTATAAATTAATGATGGATAATTTATTCAATTAATGAAAAATCAATAATATAGTTTTTATTAAAATAATAATATGCATTAAAGGACTCAAAAACATGACCAAATATTATTATTCGAGTATATCCCAACCATAATCATCCAAGGTTCATGTTATTGACCATTTGGATCCTTATATAATGGATTATGAAACTTATATTATTTTATTTAAAGTGATATTAAATTTTTCACCTTCATAATTTTATAAGTAAAACATTTTAAATATTGGATTTTCCAGAAGATAAATTCAACTTAAAATATTATTATTAAATATAATATATTTATCTACATCATAGTACTTTATTTTTAATTTTTATTCAACAAATAAATATATTAAATAATTACACAAAATTGATGTAGTGATTATTTATTTATAGAGATAACAAATAAATGTAAAAAATGTTTAAAAAATATAATATGGGATAATAAATATTTATAATTAATTTTATAGATTACATTTAACTCTTAATAATAAAATAAAATTGTTTTTTCAAAGTTAAATTCTTATCTTAATATTTTTTTAAATCAATGAATTTAGTGGTGTCAAAAATTAACACTATTGATTATTTATCAAAATAATGTATTATTAAATTTTTTAAAAATGATATAACATTTTTTAAAAATATATAATAATTATTATATGTTATAAAATTCTTTAATTGTTTTATTTATGGTCTATTTTACTTGAAATAAGTAAATATTTCTCCCTTTTGATATTAAATTATATCTTACCCTGGTTAAAAATTAAATAGAATAACCATGTGTTAATTAAAATGATAAGGTTTAAATTGATAAAAATACTTGTCAAAAAATTATTGGTTGATGACATTGAAACATTATATAATATTATCTTCAAATTTTGTTCATTTTTGAGGTTGTTTTATGTGGTTTTATATTTTTAAAAATTAATATTTTTGAGGTTTCCAAAAGTACTCCTCACCTCAATTATAAAAGGGCACATCCTCACTCACCTCTTCACTTAACTTTGATCCTTAAAGATTAGTCCAAACCTACCATTTGACCTTATCAACTTACCTATAAACATTCTACAGGTTATGGTCGTATTCAAAGACAAACTTTTGTGCTCTAAAATAATATTTAGAGGAAGTAGGACCAAGAAGCGGTAATCTCCTCTACCGATTCTTTCAAACTTATTTCTTATCCTACTTCCTATTCATGAGTTGTTTCATTATAAATTAGTAACTATCATATAACTTATATACTTATATGTTGTTATTAATATAAAACAACCATATATATATTCTATCAATCCAATGAAAAATGAAATCATCACGTGTGTGTACGTATGGCTTAGCATCTCCACGCTGTTGTGTAATCAGTTTTTTTTCACCACAACCATACTTGGATGGGTAAAATGATGGAAGTAATAAATATATATGATTATTATAAAAGTATATTTATTATGAAATATTATACACTATCCACTTCAATAACATTAAATAATTATGGGAATGATGTCATCGTTTGTGCATACATACGGCTTACCGTCTCCACGATGTGATGTGATTCATTCCACATGATATTCATTAACGAAAGATTATATAAATGTAAAAACTAAATAAATATGGTATATATTAGTTTAATATCATTTTTTAATTATATAACTATTACTTGATAAGGATAACCATAATTTATTCGACAGGACATGCATAAGAACATCAAGATGTAAATATCTGAATAACGAGTATTAATGAAATGTTAATAACAAATAGATGATAATAAGACAATATATGATAGCATAAAAATGATTATGATTCTGAAATAAGTAAATTAAATTATTTAAATCATTATACATGAGGTTCAGAAACATATAAAGTAAATTGGACATAAGGTAAGAGATAATTTATCAATCTCATTATTATCCAAGATTGTTTATATGTGAGTATTTACTAGGGTATATTTATCATCCACATCCATGTTTCCTAAATATGTAATATTATTCTTACTCTTATACAATTTTTTAAAGTTAATTTTACCCATTGGTAAATTTTTATTAAATGTTATGAAATGAATATTTTTCCGTTATTCGACATGAGTTACTTTTTGACTTTTCAGGCAAAAGTACAAGGAGAATGTTTTTTTAAATTATACGGCATGAACTGATTTTTATGTTTTCATAACACCTTATTTAAATGAATATTACTCTAAATTTTTTCAACTTTACTTTCAAATAATTTTTTTTCTTTTAAAATTGTGTGGCATTTTGAGAGAATAAGTTGTTTTTGAAGAGGAAAGGATATTTTCCTCAAGAATTAATTTCAAGTGTTTTATCAAAATTATTTTCTATATAAGATGACATTATTTAAATAGGGTTATGTTTATATCCCTATTATTACTATGATTTGATTGTTTTTATGATGGAATGTTTTTTATGAATCCATTTATTTTATATGGATTATGATGGAATGGTGTTTAAGAAACCCATTTTTGTTCCTTGGGTTATGCTATGATGAATGATTTATATTTTTTTGGACCACGTAAGAATGAATTAGTTATGAGATGGATGAGACCTATATCTCCCTCAAATGAATTGGGTAAATATTTATATCTCAAGAGATATACATGGCTAGAATGGGAAATGATCTTGGTTTAGTAATATAGGGGTGGAAAGAAGAGTGAACTTGATTCAGTAATGGACTTTGTCCGCTATTATAGTCATAGAAATGAGCCTTGAATAATGTGAAATGATTTTATATGATTTTGTGTATTCCAAAAAACATCATTTCTTATGTTATGAATTTTGGGATTATGTTCATTGATTCTTATGGACTTTTATCCCACAACATGATATCAGGATATTTCATATGCAGAATAAGACTTTAAAATGTTATGTTCTTATGTATTATGATTATGAAATGATAGATATTTCCCTTGTTTACCCTTACTGATCATCTGATCTCACCCTTTCTTATGTTTCTTTTACCCAGGTCATTAATAAGGGTATTAAGTAAGATATGTCAAAAAGTAGTCTAGTTATGAATAAATAAGTAGAACATAATGTAGATGTTTTATGAACTAGTTGTTTATGTTTACCAATTTCTAAAGACACTATACCTATACAGTACTATCATGGATTTATCATAATTTTTAATGAATATTCTTCAATTTTGAATTAATATCAATATATGTAAATTATGGGTTGTTATACCGCACAACACCATGCTATGTGTACGGAACTTGTTCCTGCATAGCAAAGTGCTACACACACTAAACCAAGGACCGCGTACCACCATGGTAAGAGGAAGGCCCCCTTAACCATGTATAATCCCACTATGTTGAATAATCCCCATGCCATATAAGAATATTCTATGTGTGACGAGATACCATAGGGAGTTCCACTTTCCATCACTGATAATTTCCTTTTTTCGCATCATCAGCCCCCATGGTGGCCCCTCCGCAAACCAGTATAACGGAATCAGTCCAAGGCCTCCTCCAAAACCATAAGATGTATATGATAAAATCATGGGGCACACCATTGTTCTCCTTTTATTTTACATACCCTTGGTCAGGGAAGTCATCATGGTTACTCCAGTAGTGAGTCAGACCCTCGGAATGACCTTGAGTTTATATTCCCATAGTAATGAGGGTTAAGACCTTGGGATACTAATGTGAACATCCATGTTCTAAGGATTAAGGGGAACTATTGGCCTTTCCCTTCAATGAGGGCCAAAGTTCAAAATTCTTCCCTTTCATTATATCCAATTTCAGCACACTCCCACTGAGTAAATCCCCAATCCTTTCTTGCATGAGGTGGTACTTGCACTCCTCTTTGCCTCCACCCAGGATATATTTATATAGATCGCCAAAAATTACTATATTGTATATAAAAATAAGAGAGGAAATTGAAAAACTCAAAGTCCCATATATCTCCCTTTGGGATCCAGTGCCATCTATCTGTATATGGAGTGGGGCATGCGATCTTCAGATCCACTTCATCCTTAAATTTATCACACCGATCATGACTCACATAAGCTTAGAGGTTGGTGGCATTCATGAAATCTTCATGGTCCAAAATAATGGGTCGTCTTAATAGATGTAATCCTTAATGTCAATTCAATTGGGTCACTTAAAAGGTGTAATCCCCAATCAAATACCCTAAAATGGGAAGCTCCCATGAATAAGCCCCAATCATGCCCCCTTAATGGGACTCCTCTAAAGTGTAAGTCCCAACTCATACTGAATTATGAGGTATTTGATTCCCAATTAACTAGGACATATATGAATCCTCTCTGAGGTCCAAACCCAACCTCAAAATCACCCCTATGTTCTCAAGGCCACAATCCTGGTAGGTTCATATCCACCCAGGAGACCATATCTCTTCTAGTAATCTCGAGCTATCCTGATGTAAGTCCCACCCTATCTTTACTATGTAACCTTTAACAGTGATATCCTTCCCTCATGATGATAAACTACATGGTTGGGTCATTTTCACATGACCTTAAAAGGTGATGTGTCCAATGAAGTGATAGCAAACTTTATAGGTTCTGATTCCACTCATGAGGATACGAAGGAAGCCTATTTTATGTGTTCGATCCCAACATCGAAACAACTCCCATTCCCATTGTATGATTATAAAATCCATAGAACCACCAAATATGGATTAAAACTAACATTGTATTAGTGAACAACTAAATAATCCTTGATCTGTTTGTAAAAGGGTAACATTGATGGGGAACATTAGATACATATAGATACATCCATTAATAGAGAGCCTTGGATATATAAAAATGATTCTGAACTCATGTGTAGTCAGGATTAAGTGTTGCTATAGGGGTAATCCATGGAAACATGATTGGGAATAAACTAAGTATTCATAAACATATGAACATAGCTTAAATCTATAAGAGATTCTCAAAATAGGTGCTATTTTCCCCCAAAAGGTTGAGAGGATCCTGAGTTCACATCCTCTCGACCAATGTGAGTTATTAAGTGTCTTCGGCCAAGTCAACCAACAAACACCTACCTTTGGAATTCAGGTCCATGAATCAGGGATGTGAGAGTCTTTGGGTGTTTTTGGATCAATGAACAAGCATGTTGGAGACTATTTTGAGATGTTATTCTTAACATCAGCAATTTTACCCCAGATAACCCCTTGCAATCAACCCACTCGAACATAAACCCGTAGTCATTGAAAATAAAAATGGTGAACCCAATATGAATGGTTGTACAAAAACTCAATCCCTATAAATGATCATCAAGAACAACATTTTCTTTAGAAACAAAAAGGGTGAATGCGATGTGAATCCTTAACCAAGGTGGTGGTCTTACCTTGTTGTGGGACCCTTCCATATCCAAAAAAGGAAGAGGTCAAAGAAAGACCATCCATTATGCATGCAGTCATGAGATGATAATTTGAAGGTGTGTTTTCTACAATTTTCACATATATTGAAAGAACTCTTCAGAGCTTCCTTCAATCCAATGGAATCCAAGAAGTTATCACAAACACACATGGTAACCAATGCATTGACTGAGTCCTCCTTGAAGAAAATGACTCTATATTCCACCCAGTATCTCCAAAGCTGGGATTCAACAAAACTAATTCATGAGTACCACCAAAACAGAACTCTCCCAAAACTAGAGATAGTAATATAGGCCCTCCAGTCAGTGAAATCCTATAAGCCACCCACCCAGCAGCGGCCATCTATCCATAATCAGGCATCTCCACTAGTCATATTTAATCATTTCAGGAGCATGTCCTCACAACATGACAACAATTATCTCTATTATCTTAGGGAGGTGGATGAATTCGTCACCAATGACCTCATCCCTTCTACATAGGGGTCCCTCTCAATGGTCCTTACCTAATGAAATTTCCACCAGCGCAATACAATCCAATATCCACACTCTGAGGAGAAAACAACTCCAAGGGTCTCTATAGAAGGTTGATCAAAATAGGTCCATTGGGCCACCCTCCAATGGCAACAAACAAATCACCAGGAATAGGTCATCACCAAGTTTCATAATTAATATATCCACCATGTAAATATGGAATTGAACTATGAACAGATGTATATTCATGCTCCCTCTTCTGAAGTCCACCATGAAAATATGGTGGCAAATAACGAGCAAGCACAAATTCTAGCTACTGCTCACCAAACCTACCACGCAAGTGTAGAGGAAAATTGTAGGAAGATGATAATAATTGCAAACACACATCAATCCCATCACCCAAATAGGGTAGAAAACTAAAGGAATGAATATATCCTTATTAAGGAAAATAAATATCATCAGTCAAATATAGTAGAAATCAAATATAAGAAGAGTCAAATTAATGTGGATGCAAATCAAACCCATCAGAAAAATTCAACAGGAAACAAATAGGCTTAGATTCATCCTTGAAAATATGAATCCCATTAGTAAAATATTATGGAAACTAGAGAGAATAGCTGGCATATCCTAGCTATAAATCAGGGGCAGACTCTTTCTCAACCCCGATAAAAGAGAGTCGCCAGTACCCACTGTAAAAACATGGAGTATCAGAGCAGGCATGAAGTCCTACTCCAACATTGGAATAGGATTACATACTTGTTACAGTTATAGACATATCTCAACAAATCCTGGAAATGATGGAGGATCCTACATCAATTCCCAACCACATCTTCTAGACATGTACAGATATAATCACATCTGTAGTAATAGTATGAAGTGAGTCCCACAACACCATCTTCATAAGGGGGTGACTCATCCACAAGACAATATGGTCACTTCGGAGTAAACATGCATCATTTCTCTAATCCAATAGGTTCTTCAACCATATTGCATGATAAATTGGTGACCGAATCGGGGAAAAATACATGTTCCAATTGGGGGACACTGATCACCTATGGTGGACATTCCAGGATAGACATATATCCCAACCAAAACTCAAGATTCTTGTCAGCACATCCCAGCTGCATCACAGGGGAAACTCGAATAGAAACCCAAATATGAAGGTTGTTACCAACAATAGACATCCCCATCCACCTGCAACAGAAATACCAAAAATGAAATGCACCAAAGTCAACTAGAAAATGAAGAGCACATTCATGGTCCTGCTCTGCTAGAAGCTGGAGTTCTTGATTCCAAAAAATACTTATCAGTATTGGATTAGGATCCTATCAATATATTATTAAATTATAGAAGTGGTTATAGCATTTGCGAAGGTCCTCCCCCCAACATTGTTACCAGCAGATCCGGAGGTCCTTCTCATAGCACGTACCACAAAGGCTTACTTCTTGTGAAAGAAATGATTGATCATAAGAGCCTATATCTTGATGAGTGTCATGAAATCCCTCCTCATATCCAAAATAATTAATACAAAGGAGTTAAACCCCTTTCTTTCCTCCACCTCGATGGTCCTTCATAGGGAATACGCTAAAACAAATATCCTTGCACTCAGACATGAAGTTGTGATGGTAGTCCTCACCATGATGGCATTCATTGTAAAGGCCCTCGTTGTAAGGAAATAATGAAACAAGAAGGTCCTACCATTATTTAATTACATCCAGAAGGCCCTTTCTAGGATACACACCATAGACACTCTTCATGTGGACAAACACCAAGCTACGATGGTATCCCCAACCATTACGGCACATACTGTGAACGTCCTCCCCACAGTCATATTTCACACTGGCAAGAAGGTTCTCCCATTGACAATTCAAGCATGATGAAGCCATTGTATTTTGAGGAACTTGGAAATATAGGGTTAAACTAGAAAATACCTTGTAAATAACAAGTTTCATTCTTTATCAACCAGAATAATGTTCAGGCCCACGCTCATCCTCTAAGCCACCCCCACACCATTTTCATATCGATGAGACCCTTATGATCCCCACTACTTGTGATGAGATAAACAGGATGTTTATAGAGTGGGGAGATAAATTAGATGAATCTATGGTGGAAGAACTAATGAATATGTTTCTTGTGAGAATACAGTTAGCCAAAGTTGACATGCCAGTTATGTTTTGGCCCACAGCCACTTCTCAATTCGACATACCGAGGGAATTGTCAGAGGAATGCATAGATAAATTTTTCTTCAATCTCTGGAAAACCGCTGCCCCCTAAAAGAAAATTTCTTACCCAATGATGGGAATGCAGACTATTTAAAAATATGGGAAGATTTTCACCATCAAATCGGCCAAGAATCCCTTTTATCTTTGTAATACATAACTTTCATCGTCTAATTGGTAGTGTCATGTATCACATTCATATATAGGGATAGGGAGAACATAGAGCTTCAAATTCTACCCCACAACCCATCCAGTAGAACCAATTAGAAATGAAATCTTGCAATTTCATTATCCCAAGATGGTTACCCAATGAAGTCTGAGTTTCAAAAAGGTAGTATGCTCGACATGAACTGTCCTTGAGTAAGTCTCAAAAGCATTATTCCCGAAGAGATAAATCCATTTAAAAACTCTTAAATTAGGTGACCAAGAACATTAAAAAGTCTTTTAATTTAAGGGAATCTAATAACCAAGCACACATAATGTCCTCAGAAGAAAATAAGTCATGTGTACACCCAATGCCATATCCAGCTCACACCTGAATAAGAATACATGAGATCGAGAAAGTGTAAATGGTAGCAGCACTTTCTACGATACGGGATGATCCCGAGCCCATAGGGTTAGGGGTATTTTTAACACAAAATGCCCCCATAAGACTAATAAATTTGGGCCAAGGAATCATAACAAGATAATGTAAGCAATCCCAACACATAGGGTTGGGTGTATTTTTAGCTCAACCACCCGCCCAGTAGACATCAGTATTTTTCCAATTGGGGTGGATGAAAAGTAAAGTGGTCAACCATTCAATCCTATATAATTATTCATTTCCCCCATAAGGTAATCATAAATAAAGGTCACATAAATATTCTTTATAGGTTACCCTTCACCTAGAAACTATAATAGGACCCCAGAATAGAAGGAGAAGATCCAACAAAGAATGAAAAGATCTCTCATACCATTTGAAATTTGGTATTTTTACCACAAGGAATTATGAATCATTGAACATGGTGGAAATAAATCCTATGACCTCACCAAAAATGATTCAAATGAAGAAGATAAAGGAGAGGATGGTTCCACCCAGAATCCGATTCACACCAAACTTAGAGGTGTGCATACCTGAATCTAGAGGGTCACCCTAAATTTGGGAACTCTCTCTTCCAATACCTCATTACCACTTTGAGATTTTATAATAATAAAAATAACAAAAATATGGTCAAATATGAATTTCATCCTCCTCCTGATGGGAATGAGACCCTCACGCTCGAGGAAATATTCGCTCAGTAAGAGGAAGAAAAAAAGAGTTGAGATGAATCAAAACTGAGCTGCTCCAAGGAACATGTCCTATGGAATATTCTCCTTAGGTTCCTCCAGCATAGCCTTAATGTAAACTTCTAGCAGGTGTACCTCATTTGAAAGGTTTTATCTCATCAAGTGATGTAAGGCCAAGATATTAATCTAATACATCACCAGGACCATCGTTCTACCTAAATCTGATCCTAAAAGGTTATCAAGATTCCCCCCCCCCCACCCCATTAAGGAAATAAATAGAATAGGTTCAAGAAAATACACAAAGGATACCCCTGTTCAAGTATCTACCTCAAATACTAGTAGCATTGACACGACCAATTTCCCCCCTGTTCCACCCACCCATGATAAGCTTCAACGGGACGCACATTAAGGTCTCATTAATTACATCAAGTCACTAAAAGTTCGATTAGAATTCACTAAAGGATGGAAGTCTCTGATATAATAGGAATGGAAGCCTTACTCTGACTGGGTGAGTAACATTCCTCCGTCCCCAAATTTTGGGAACCCCATGTTCCCAATATTCATTGACTAAGGTGACCTGCAACAACATCTGATGCATTATACATCCTATTATGATCTCATTATAGGAACCCCAGAATAGGAATAAGTAGTGAAACAAATATAATTTCTTTAAAATTTGCAAAGATCAGCCTTTATATGGTACACCAGTTTTCTAGCTCAGTCAATAACAGGGTGGGAGGATATCTGGATATAATTCATTTTCCAATTCAGTTCTACAATGTTGAAGACAATAGTTAGTGACCTTATAAACTACAAAAAATAAGATAATGGGTGAGTCTCAGACTTTATTTCCAGATGTAAAGGGTTGAAATACTCCTTGAACCGGCCACTCCCCTAGGATGAGATTCTAACTATATACATCGATAACCTCCACATCGAGATGTGAACACCACTAATCCCAGTGAAATACACAATTGGGTTTTGATATTTCTTTTCTATTTCCAAAATAATAGAATATTCAGTACAAAAAACTAATATCTAGTCTTGGGAAACACTATTTCCACTAAAAAATGGTGAGAAGAGTTGAAGATACTTTTGTTATACTTAATCCACCCCCTACACTAGTGTTAGATCTGAGGCCTACACCAAATCTTGCAAGACCCCCTGGACGTCAACAGAAACCTCTACATCGATAAGATAAGTATAGGGGATGCAGGATAAATCAATTAAAGTTATAGATAAATAAAATTTACTCTTTTTTATATGATTAAGTTTGTGACTATTTTAAAGAAGCCAAGAACTAAAATCTAATTAAACTATCAAATCCAAAAAAGTGTTGACGAAGTGGGTCTTAATGACCAGCCAGATTATTATCCCTTCCACCAGATACTGGGACACACTATCAAGGAGTGGTTAGTATTTAAAAACCTCCAACATAAGATGGTAGATTATAGTCAAGTAAAATTTGGACCACTGCCAGCACAAGTGGAATATGTGTCCACTACTGCCCCTGATGAGGGAGATGAGTGGAAAGATGTTTCCAGTAAGAGAGAGAGAAAGTTTGATAGTTGGATGACTTGAAAGAAAATAAACTAAACTCATGGAATTCTTCAATCAGAGTTCAAGCAACAAACTTTACACCCATTTACTCTTACTGCAACATAGCTGATATTCTAAACACCACATCCCTCTAGAAGCTGACCATAAAGGGAACATTCAGATAAGAAATTCAAAGAGGAATTATAGGAATATGAACTCACGTCAAGGCCAAAATTATCCTTGAACCTTTCAGATTTTATTCCATCAGAACTGAAAGAATGCACACCACCAGAAGCAACCGATCAGGTAGGGTGATCATCAGAAGAGGAGTTGATTTTTAGCTCTATTAATTCTATTCACTTAATGGATCCCCTATCTAATGATGAATATTGATTTGAACATGAGTACCCCGTGTATAATCTGTGAATCAGAGGAAAAGGTCGTAGAAGCTAGGGATACCAAGGAATACATGACCATGGTAGAAATCGAGCTTATGGAGACACACCTGTTAAAATTGTCAATGTTGTGGAAACTTGGGGAAGAACACTTCATCAGACCCAATGGGAGAAAGAAAATTCAACAAAACTGGCTAGATTCCACTCTGACTCAATCATTCTAGAGTACACATCAGAAGAAGAACAGGTGTCTAATTTCCCTCAACACATGGGAAGACCTGCATGACCCAACATGCAAAGAATGAAAACCCGTAAAACTCATATCCTAGAAGACGGTCCATCTTAATCTAATTCTAAATTCCCTAAAATTCTTGTGAAAAAGCATCCCCACACTGGTAAGTGGTGGCCTTTAGACCATAGGTATGATATTATGAAGCAATTGACCTCAATACCCACCAAAATATCAATCTTAGAAGCTCTAAGTTTGTCAAGTAACATAAGAGAAGCGCTCATAGAGGCTCTACTAAGCCCCTAAGAGTTTGAAACCAAAGAATTCATCACTGAAGTCTATTAGACAAAAACTGATAATGTAGAATGTCACGGATTTATCTCATTCATGAATCAAGATGAATATTCCATTATCCAAGGACATCTAAATCTTGTGTATGTGCCTAAAAAGATAAACAGTGTTGATATCTAAAAAGTATTTGTTGACAATGGATCTAGAGTTAATCTCATTCTAGTGATAATACTTCATCGGTTGGGATGTAATGAGGAAAATCTATTAAATTATTTTATAACTCTCGAAGTCTATAAAAACCGAGTAGAATCCATTGGGTCAAATTAAGCTCAAGACCCAATTTGGAGACCTTTAAATTAACTCATAATTTCTAGTCATATGAAAAAACACGGCCATCAATGTCTTACTTGGAAGGCCCTAGTTGCATCAATATGAAACGGTTCCCTCCTCATACCATCAGTAGATCAAATATTGCATTAATAGAAAAATCGGTAAATTATGAGCTGATAAGGCCCCGTTCAAATCCTATGACTCGTGTTATATTGATGCAAGGTTCTATGAAGGGGAAGTGACTCAACCCCTGATTGATGGTATTGATTGGTTCACTACCCCGAATGGTCTGGAAATGATCCCAATAGACCCCTTTAAATATCTTGGGGAAGAATACATATTGTCTATCAATCAGGTTTGGTGGATGAGTCCAAGTATAGATACATGTTCAATAGTCTTCATGATTGCAGTCATGGCCCCCAAATCTAGCAACATGGAGGATTATTCTAAAACCAAATATGGGGATGAACACTTGGATTAAAATTCCCTCAAACCATAATTAGAGCTCCAGATAATCCTTGACTCACCCACCAAGGTAGTAAAAGAGGAAAAAACTCTTTTTCCTTGATCCATCCTCACTAGAACATCCCCTGCTATTAGTCAGGTTAGAACAAGTCACTTAATCCTATGAATGTTAAGATATTGACTCTTCTCTTAAATATGGAGATCTTATCTCAAAAAAGTTTTCCCCATAAGAAGAATAATAATAAGAATAAGAATAATAAAATAAGGAGGATGAAGGGGAATATGATCTTAGGGATTTCCCACCATCATTTGAGATGGTATCTTTAGCACCATTCATGAATTCAAAGAAATCAATCTAGGAATGGAAGAAGATCCACGACCCTCCATGATTTGTGTAGCCATGTATTCCAATGAGAAAGAGGTGTAAACCTCATTCATAAGGAAGCATTGAGTTGTTTTTTCCTATAACAACATAGAAATTTTAGGCATCAATCATGGAGTGGCTAATCATCACCTATACCATCCAAAATATTATCGGGGTTATAAACAGGCATCCAAAAGGAATCACAAGACACATGCTACCAAAATAGTGCCTAAGGTTGATAAGATAAACAGAGCGAACTTCATTAAGAAATTTTTATATCCCATATGGCTGGAAAACATTGTCCCCATAAAAAATAAAAACAGACAAATCAGAGTCTGCATCAATTTTAGAGATCTTAATTGGCATTGTTCGAAAGATGATTTCCTAGCCCTGATCAAGTAATTTTTGATTGAAGTAACTACTGGATACTAGTCTCTCTCTTTCATGGATGACTATTCAAGATACAACCAACTGAATGGCTCATGAAGAAGAATAACCCACCACTTTTAGGTCCCCCCAAGGAGTATTTTTATATATGATAGTGCCCTTTGGATTAAATAATGTTGTTTCCACATATCAATGTTCCATGCATCGTATCTTCAAGCCTTTCCTAGGGAAGTTTTTCAAATGTTATGTTGATGGACTGGTGGTTAAATTGAAAAAATTCTCAGACCACCTTTCTTATCTTGAAATCATCTTCAACAAACTATGACAACACAGTGTGAAAATGAACCCATAAAAATGTGCCTTTGGTGTTACCTCATGGAAGTTACTTGGATTTTTCGTACACCGTCATGGAATCGATGTCAACCCCAAGAAGAAAAATTCTATCCTTGACATGTCATCACCATGTAACCATATTGAGTTAAGAGAAATATAAGGAAACTTGGCCTACATTGACATTTAATTTCCAAAATTGCAAGAAAATGTTTCCATTTACCATGTTGATGAATAAAGGGATTGAATATTAGTAAACTCATGTTTTTCAAGAAGCATTCAGAAATCTCGAGAAATATCTCTTAATCCCACCAGTTCTAATGCCTCATAACGAAGGAAGACCACTAATCTTGTATGTGACCTCCATGGAGTGATCCATAGGCACCATCCTTGTAAAAAAATGATTCCATCAGTGAAAATAGCCTTTGCTATCTCATCCAAACCATTATCGATGTTAAGAATCATAACTCAGATTTCAAGAAAAGTTGTTTGGAACTAATCTTTACTGTCTAGAAATTGATGCATTACCTACAGCATCAGGAGGTCCACTTGGTCTCATGTAGTAACCCACTCAAGACCATTCTCAACCGTCCAATGCTGACTAGACATTTATCAAAGTGGGAGTCCATATTGAAACAATTTGAAATATATTTCATGTCTCGTAAATCCCTCAAATGTCGGGCATTAACAAATTTCTTGGTAGATCACCCCTCGGAAGAAATGACTTCACTAGAAGCTAAAATAGCCAATGAAAAGGTTTTATCAGTAAATAAATATCCCAAAATATATGATATGCATTTTGACAGTGCATCTAGAATCCTGAGAGAGAAAAGGATGGAAGACCCCAAGCTCAATAAAGTGGGTTTGGGAGTTATAATCATATCTCTAGAAAAGGTGGTTCTTCCTTAATCCTTCATGTTGTTGGAGGGATTCACAAAAAAATAAAGCATAATATCAAGCTCTCATTATAGGGATAGATCTGACACTTCAAGTACAAGTAAAACACTTAAAGGTAAAAGGTGATTCGGAATTGGCCATCAATCAATTAAATGGTGATTATGTCATCAAAAAGGTAGAACTAATCCCTTTGTTTGATCATGTTCAAGGACTGATGGTGGAATTCCCCTTATATATGACACTAAAATATATACCCTGGTTGTAAAATTCCCCAGTCATTACATTAGAAAATGCATCCACAGCTCTGGATAATCCATACTTGGATGAAATGGTCATCAACATTGCGCATCACCGGATGGTTTCTCTATTAATTTAGGTCGACATAGAATAAATCAATGATATCAGCTCTATACATGAACTGTATGGTCCTACCACTAGCTGGATGACTCCCATTGTGAATTATCTCTAAAAGGGAGAACTCCCCCATCATAGAGACAGAAGGGATAAAATCTAAAGACGAGTAGTTAATTTTGTTCTATATGATGTCACAAACCAACAAAAAATCATGTTAAATGGGGCCATAATGGGATCCTTCATAGGTTCATTGATGGAGAAGAGACTGTTTCTATCATGAAAGAAGTACACAATGGAGCCTCTGGTTCACATTAATCAGGATCCAAGATTTCCCATAAAATCTAAATCCATGGATACTACTGGAATATTGTGACACAAGACTGCACTAGATTCACCAAGAAGTTTCATTCCTACCATGTCCATGCTAATTTCATCCACCATCCCCAAGAGTTACTTCACACAGCCAAGTACCTTTGGCCATTTTCCATATGTGGGATGGATGTTGTGGGAAAATATCCTCCTGCTACGGATAAGAAATTAAAGTATATCCTCATAGTGACCAACTTCATTTCCAAATGGGTGGAAATTATACTCCTCAAATAATTCGGGTAAATAAACATTTTTATCTTTGTAAAAGCCAACATAATCATCAGATTCAGTGTCCCTCACACTATACTAATGGAAAAGGACATCAGCTTCTATTCTGATGAGTTGGATAAATTATATCAAGAATATATTATCAAGACTAACCATTCATCCATCTATCATGTAGAGGCTACTAGATAGATAGAGGCTTTCAAAAATACCCTATCCAACATACTCTAAAAGATGGTGGGTAAGGATAAGAAGTTTTGGCTGGACAAGATCCTCCATGCTTTGTGGTCCAACCGGCCCACGACCCGTACCACTACCCAAGCAACCCCGTATTCATTGGTTAATGGGATAGAGGCGGTCCTACTAATTAAAGTTCAAATGTCCTCACTCTGTATTTCCATCTATGATCAATTATCCACATATGAGTAATCCCAAAAGCAATTGGATGAAATGGAATGAATCGATGAAAAGAGATTTCATACCCTACACTATTTGGAAGTTCACCAAAATAGGATTGCATAATCCTTTAACAAAAAAGTTTTCCTCCAGTCTTTCCTTGAAGGAAAAATGGTGTTGGTACTTAGAAATACAATGATACTAAAAAAAACCTCAAAAATTGGAACCAAAACGTGAAGGACTGTATGTAATACATAAGTTCTACTCTAATGGACCATATTCATTAATTGCAATGTATGGGAAGCTCATTACATCCCCTAGAAATGGAATGTTCCTGAATAAATATTTCATGTAAGAAAGGTGAAACATGTTGATCACAAGACATTAAACTGCAAGATGATAAGTCCTTATTGTATGACATTAAACTGAATAGTGCCAATGTCCTAACCATGTGACATTAAACTATATGGAATTATTCTCTAGAATATGACGTGAAACTATGATTACATCATCATGGTTGTATGACAAAAAACTATGAATATGGTCCAAACTCTATGACTATAAACTAAGAGTTATCATCCTAATCACAAGATGTTAAACTACAAGATACAATATGTCCATCCCTTTATGTCAGGTGACTAAGTTCATTACCTCAATTCATTAAACTGCATGGCATCTATATTCCAACTACAAGATGTTAAACTTTATCGAGATCATTATTCAAATCAATGATCTCTCTCACATGAGACAGATTTGTTTTTTAGAAAGATGAAATGTCCCTATTCTTACATGAGAATCAGATCCTCATATGAACTCTCTTTCTCCAGAACTATGTGTGTCTTTATTATCATTCCAACAAGATACATAGTGATGCCAAGACTCTATGTCCTAGTCTCATCCATGAGTAACAGAAAAAATTCCCTCCTCTATGTATCAGTTAGACTTGCATGGAGAGTCCCTATCAGAACTATGTACATCTTGATTCATACCCTCTCAGGATACTTAGCGATGCAATAATGTCATATCTTGGGCCCATCCACCATCATCAGCAAAAAAAAGTGCCCCCCCTCTTTCATATAGGCCAAACCGATTAAGGAAGTTTAGTTTCCATGAAATATGTGTTGCTTGATTCATATCCACATGGGATATATAGCGACGCCCGAAGGTCGTATCTCGGGCCCAGCCACAGATCCATTCAACCTTCTATCCCCTTATCTTAAGTTTCCATCTGGATTGTGTGGTGTGGAATAGGTCCCCTTGGATCATCATTCATGATATCTTATATCATCCACACTATCCACCTCCCATTTGAACATTTATACTCTCACCATCCTCACAATATGATGTTAAAATATGTCACAAACATCATTTTTGCACAATGATAAACTACGCAGCACTATTACGGTGCCCTCACTAGAAGGACATCATGCCATGCATTGGCCATCCACTATGTTGTGTTCAAAAAAATCCCCTCCTCCCTATGTGTGTACCATATCTTTACAAGGATCCCTCAAGAACTATGTATGGATTTATTCTCATTCTAAAAAGATATATAGATATATATAGACCCTATATCCTAGTCCTAGGCACAAAACAATGAAAATAAAACTATCTATGTATACAGCTTTATGCAGGAGATCATGAGTTCGAGTCCCCTATTCACGGATCCATCAAAGAAACAGAAAACCCCCTATGTATGAGTCAGATCTATGTAGGGTATTTCATAGTTCATGGCCAATCTAGGTTGAGATATTTATTATGTTCATGTACATCCCTCTTTCATTCATCAAACTCTATACCTTGAGGAATTTCGGGTCTTCATAATCCTCCATGGACATTGGAAATGGATGGTATGTGTCCTAAGTACACCTCTATTTTACTATGAAAAATATACTCATTTATATTTTCATATATTTCCCATAAAAACAAAATTCATATCAACCAGAGACATATTCATCCTCAGGAGAGGCTTTTACTACATCTGTACACCCCAATGGATATCATGCCTTGTATCATTCCTCTTGATCCAAGGGTCCCCAAATGCAATGTTTACAATAGCCTTCCCCCTTACGCCCAAATAATGTCAAAATATCCCAGCTGAATTTTCTTCTAATCATTCATGGTTTCTATGGAAATTCATCCCCGCAACATGACACTAAATTGTGCTACCATCTTCCTAACCACACAACATTAAACTCCATGTCCAAAGACCTAATTGCGTGACATTAAACTACATGATACTAATAACTATGTGTGGATTTATTTTTATTTATACAGGATACATAGTGATGCCTAGATATTTTTATCGTGGTTCAACCACCCTCAAAATAAAAAATTCCCCCTCCCGATGCACGGTTCATACCTTCATGGGAAAACTTCAAAGAAATTTGTACGACCTGACTCCTCCCCTCACAGGATACATGGGGACACCCAAATATCATATTTTGGGTCTATCCATTAGACATGAATTTACCCACTTTTACTATGTATGGGGCATACCTACACAAGGAAATCTAGACACAACAAGTGTGTTTCCCCCATGTTTCTCTACATGAAATATATCTGCATAGGGGACTCTAATGTGACATTTTCCTCACTAATGAGTTCATACCCTCAAAATAAAAAATTCCCCCACCCCCTTTCATGAGCAATATTTTCATGGGATAATATAATATGTGAAATTTTCTTACCATAATATATTAAATTTCATGGCCAATGTTTTCTCCCTATGCCAAGGTCGGTCTCACATTGGGAACCTCTGTACACCTGTGTAGGGTGAAATGTCTCCGTTATTTTCACTAGGAAATTATGACATAAAATCCCCCCCCCCATTCATGTTCAAGATCCCTCTTTTCACAAACCACACTCTATATCTGTAAAGGTCTAAATCACCATAACCTTCCCTAACTTTTAGATATGGAGGGTCAATGTCCTGATTCCACCTCTTCTTGACTATAAATAATATTCCCTGATGGTTCTGCATAATTTTCCAACAAAACAAAGGACTATAAAATAGAGAAAAATTCTTCCTCAATAAAGGCTTTTCATACCTCTGTAATCCCTATGAAGTTTATGTCCCATACCAATCCTTGCATTCAGAACCCCCCCCCCCCACACACACACACACACATTATAGTTTGCACCACTTTCCTCACTTCATGCCTGAAGATGGTAGAACATTTATTTTCATATTACCATGAAAATGGAGAATATTTTACCCCATTCATCATAATATAGTGTTAAATCTTTAAATTCTTGGTAGTAAGACACTAAACTACACCACTAATGTCCTAGTTTCATGATGTTAAACTACACCATGCTTTAACCCTCCTTTACACAAGACAAATTTGTGTAGGTATGGCCTCTCATTCAGGTTTTAAAATTAAAATGGATTCACCTATACGTTTCTGACACAACATATTTAACAAGTCAATCCTTGTGTTCTTGATAAATTCAAAGTCCCATAAAACCACCTGGCCATCGGAAATGGACTGTCAGTGTCTTAAGGATGCCTCTAATTAACTATTTATAATATTCCCCAGTTGGTTGTCCATATGATTCCCACAAAAATAAATTCCAATCAACCAGAGACAAATTCATTCTCAAGAGAGGCTTTTCGAACCCTATACGACATCCTCATCAACATCATGTTAGAAAACATTCTTATGATTACCCCTCGTATACTTTCCCCATATCATGTTTCAGATTTATAAATCATAAAACCGGTTCAAGAAGAGTCCCTCACTTGTGTTTGGAAAATTTTATGGTATTCGGAATTAATAACCCACATTTGGGCCCTTTCCCCGCAATTCATGGTCAAATATTTTTGTCCTAAAACATTAGTAATGATATACTGATGTGTAAGACTTTAAACTTCCTATGGAAAGATATTTTAAACTCTCCAGGTTGAACCCTAAAAAGATAACTATGGGTAAAAGTCGTGTATCATCTCTCTAAACCTACACTTTTTTTAGTTTAGGAAAAATATAGATCAGTCAAGAATTAAAAAGACACGAATATTTTTAGACCAAAAACCCGTAAAGTGTAGCCTAAGAAAGATCCAAGTTAAACCCACAAAGCATGTATCATAATAAGGTTAGAAAAAATTAAAGTTGTAATAAAAAAAATACAAATATTGTGAGGTCGAAAACCCACAAAGGGAAACCTAAGCAAGATCCAAGTTATACCCACAAATCCCACATCATAATAGGATTAGGAAAAAATTAGGGTTGTAATAGAAAAAAGACACAAATATTTTAGAGTCTTTCATGTGACCCTAGAAATATTAAATTTATACTCGGTGAGTCCTTTGGCCTAGGAAAAAATTAGAGCATGCTTTGATCATTTCAATTTAATTACTTCATATCATGATATAAATCAATATATACTGGAGATTATTATTTAAGGAGAAGATAAAGTACAAATTATGGGAGAGAAAAATGATTTTGTACCATTAAGTAAGAATAGGAGAACATCTACAATCTAGTTTTTCTACTTGATGTCAAAAAATGTAGGTATGGGAAGAGGATGACACATATAGTTACAACGCAACACAAATTGCTCTTACTAGCAGATCGGTGACTGCCTGACGTGGTCTATTAAGGGTTTCTTCCAAAGTATTCCTCTTTTCATCTTCGTCTTCAACTTATTAATGCATTTGTTTAACAATAGCCCTGAGATATCTCCATTTCTATTTAATAGCCTCAAAACTGGAACTTTTTTATGACAGTTGTTCCTTAATCCTGGCCAGAAGAACCTCTCACTCCCTTAGCTCTTCAATCTGAGCAACCACATGGCCATAAGAAATGGCTTCATTAACCAGTGGAGGGTGGAACTCAGTGTTAATATCCTATAAGGTATCTTTAAGACGATGAGAGGCATTGATCTAAGATAGCTCCCATTTTCACTTAGCTAGGTATTCCCAAGCTATTACATTTTGGTACGCAGGAAGGTGGAGGTGTTGTAGTTAAAACCACCTGATCCTAAGTCAATGAACAGTCTTATAAGGCTGTCCTTTTCATTATAAAACTTTTATAGGGGGGTTTTGTGATGATAGTTCATATTTGATCCCATTCTCATCTTCACACGACATGGTACTCCCAAACATCATCATGACTTCAACTCTACTCCTCCACCACCATAGGTATATAATTTGGAAGTGTAAGCACAGTATATGGAGTAGTTATGAGTTGATTCACCCAAGTAGAAGTATATTCCACCTCTATAGATGGTTCACCCTCTGAAGAAAATAGTATGGGGTTGGGTGTGATATCAGAAAGGTCTGGTGATGTTCCTCTAGGACCAACCTCAGTAGGAACACTGATAATGTTAGTTAAAGATACAGGGTCTGAATCACTCTGTATGGATATAGGGTGTGTGGATGAAGTCCCTCATAATTAATATGATAGAAAATAGAATGCCTCTTTATAGTAGGAAAGGAGGGAGGGGTAAAACTGGCCCAGGCTTGGAAGCTACCAACGGTATTTTCACTCATCGAACTAACCTTGCCAATATTCTGTTAGGGTAGCAAGCCACCCATAGTTGATAATGATCCAATGATAATTAAGTTAAGGCCACTAAGGTGGTAATAAAAACTTTAATGCTATATTACTCTCATATCATCATCATCGATAATTATATAATTATTAATGGAAGATATTACCTCTTATCTTGACTAACTGGGAGAAGTTTTACCTTCTATAGGCATCCAAATTTTCTAGGAAACCTATAAGGGGTACACGGTTTGCAAATGGTTACTCTGTATAAGAGAGTGGTTAATATTATGTATTGTAGGGAAATTATGTAGTATCGTTCTTCTGAAGAACATGTCTCATCATCTACTACTACTTTTTAGGCATAGGGTGATGCATAAAGGCAATGTGAGAGAAATCACTCAACAATTTGATCATGTTGTTGAAACCCAGAGATTTGGGACGAACAACATCAATATTGAGTAGATCTAGGTGGAAGTTAGAATTAGTAATTGTTTCATTATGCCAATACTTATAATAGAGTAAATTATCTTTCATCCAACTATAGAAAAATTGACATGGCCCACTAAGATGAGGTAGAGGCCTTACTTCCTATATTTTCCCCAATAACTCATAAATTCGGGCAATAGTGGGGATGGATAAATTGATTGGTTTTCCCTCTCCCAATGTAGCCACCATCATTAAGGTGAAAACTTTACACCAGTGTACACATCGTGTGAATAGAAAATCCATTTTTTCAGGAACATGGAAAATAAACCCACTAATCAAAGTTCAGACGATATGTCTAAATGAATCTTGTAACCCCATGTGGTATATCAACCTGCCTTGAGGTTAACGCAGCATGAGCCTAGAATATATTGTGATTGTTGAGTTGTATGTATCCCACTATGGTGGAATTTTAGATTCATACCATTAACCTGAAACAATATCCATGTTTAATCTTCAAATGAAATAAGGGAACGAGAATTGAGGGGAATACCAAGCAATCTCTTTACCATGGTCAACAAATATATCACCAGGGGAGGTATTAATCAATGTTCCCCTAGGTATTGGATTGAAATAAGAATGATTCATATATATTATTGAGGATAAGAAGTCCCCTTATCTGATATATATCCCACAAATTAATTTCAACTTCACCATGATATAGGTAGAAGGTATTGGTGCTCGAACACCACCAACTGATTAATTCAGGAAGCATCTCACCCTGTAAATAAATTATGGATTGAGAAACCATACTTCTTAGTACAAATTTATATGTTCCAATTTATTGGGGAATTCCAAGCAGTTTTGATGAACCTAGAACACCCAAGCCCACTCATCAGAAACACACCTTCCATACCATAGATCCCATTTAAAGCTCCACCCTCCATTGGTATCACCCCGTGAAAGGTTGAAAATAGATGGAAGGATAACTTATTTCAAGGATGTATCATGGCTATGACGATTAGTTTGCATTCACATGTATCCACTCAACACAAACACGTCCTTTCATCCTAAGTCAGATGTGATCTCCCCCATAAAAAAACATTTACTTGATCACACCCTTGAGACTTCTCAAGATGAACTGTAGGAATGTTCTGGTCAACTGATGGTAGAGGATCATCACCTTGGATCTGAAAGTTATAAAATGGATGTCGAATGGATAGTGGGTAGGATATAAGTTATATAGAAATAAGATATTTCATAATTCTATCCTGAGTTATTACATGAGAATATTTATTATACTCAACATTCTCGACCATATACACCCTCCTTATGGTCACATTCATAAAAGAAATAATTAGATCCATTTGGTGTGTATGCTTCAAATTTCCATGTAAAAGGTTATCCTAACAAAAATTGATGAAGGGAAAAATACTAGGAACTAATAATGTATGAAGGGATCATACACAAACCAATAGTTCATGGAAGATCTTGAGGCTCTGACTTTTGAATCATTGTACAACGAATCAATGGTTTGTCAAACGAGCAAGCTGTGCATCGATCTCCGCTATGAAGAAGGTCAAACTCACTGTTTTCCAATGAAATTTTTCAGTTCGTGAATGCAAATAATGTAGTTAGCAGAAGAAAGGTAGCTGAGAGGATCCGAGGGAGAATCAAATGCAACAAGAAATGTGGTAAATGAAAAATGACCTATTCCCCTAAATATAGGTGTCTTCCCCTTCTACAGGTCCACCCTCATACTAAAAATCGGTTCAAGTTAGGACTACTTTATACATCTGAATAGCCTCCTCTTCGTCTCGATCAAAGACCATTATGATGGGGGGAATTTTTTGGGTTATAAAAACTTTTCAGGGGAAATTTTAATATTCTTGTTGATTTGGAAAAGTAAGTAAAACAAATCAAATTAATTGTTAAATAAAAAAATTAAAGGAGAAAAAATGGAAAAGGAATAAGTCATGCCACGGAGTATAATACATTTGTTGACTGCCGCTCTCCATATAAATTTGTAACACGAGACTCCGAAGAACTAAAAAGTTCATAGGAAAAAGATGGTGGTTCCATTTCCCTTCACACAAAATAATCTACGACAAGGTGGTAGAAATATCTTCCCCACACATGACATCCCTCATGAACCACAATGGTTCATGAATACGGAGAAACTGATGGATTCCAATGAATCAAACAAAGTTGTTCACATGATTGAGGTGGTGATCCCCACCTCTGTAGACAATGATGCCATTCCTCCACTAACTGAGTCATTTGTGGGCCAAGTTTCTTCCATGGGATTCTGCAAAAGAAGGATTTCAGCTTCATCATAGAAGATCGGCTATGGTGGTATCTATTTCATCACTTCTCTATAAATATAGCTTGAGGGGCTTTGAGAATGTTCAATCGGTGATCAAAAATCAATAATCATAAAATTGATTGATCATAGGATGGAAGATCAGGAGATAGATATATACAAAAAAGACAGAATCCTTCAATGTTTCCACTTAGGTAAAGCTCGACCAAATAGAATTAAGGAGGAAAAAAACTAAAACCAATTGGTAGTCTACGTACTAAAAAACCTCCATGGGAATTTATCCCACAAGGAACATAACCAATGACCCCCTTACAACCTTAAGACCCACATAGAAAAATCATACCCAAGAGCAACCCTCCTCCTTTTAGAAAATCACTACGCAATTGGAACTTGAGTCTACATAGCACCACGCTACACAGAGGGAACTCAGTCCCACATAGTAAAGTGCTATGTGAACTAAACCTAGGATTGCATACCACTATAGTACATGGACAACCCCCTTTCCCATGTATCAACCCACTACATGGAAAATCCCCATCCCACATAAGAATATGCAACATATAATGGGATACCCTAGGGAATTACACTTTCCAACTTCGATCATTCCATTTTGTTACATCATCAGTCTCCATGTTTTCCCACCCACAAACTAGTATAAGGCATCATAGCAAGGCCTCCTACAAAGACACTGGACATCTATGATAAAATCATGAGACACACTACCATGTCCTTTTGAGTTTACATTCCCATGGTAAGCATATTATTGAAAATTACTTCAGTAGTATGGCAGACCCCCTGAATGACCATGAGTTTACATTCCCATAGTAATGAGGGTTCTAACCTCGGTATACTGACATGAACATCCTCATTTTAAGGATTAAGGGGGAATTCTTTCCTTTCCATTCTATGAGGTCCAATGTTTAATTTTCTTATCATTTCCCTAGAACCAATTGCAAGGCACTCCCATAGAGGTAAGCCACAAGCCTTTCATACAGTATGTGGCACCTGCTCTCCACTTTACCATTGATTGGGATATTTTCATATAGATCACCAAATATGACTATACAGGATATGAAACTAATAGAAGAAATGATCACATTCAAAGTCCCATCTCTCTCCCTTTGGGCTCTAGTACCATCTATCAACAGATGAAGTGGGGTGTGTGATCTTCAGATCCACTCCATCCACTTGTTTCTCATACCGAGCATGACTCCCATGGTCTTAGAGATTAGCCTTGATCATGAAATTCACATGGTCCTAAAGAATGGTTCTTATATATAAATATAATCCCTAATTTAAATTCAAGTGGGCCTCCTAGAAGATATAAGCACCGATCAAATCCCTTCAAATGCGCATCTACCATGTGTAAACCCCAATCATGCACCCTTAATGGGCCTCCTCTAAAGTATAAGTCTTGAATCCTACATAACTAAGAAGGATTTGATTTCCAACTAACTAGGAGATGTAAGAAGCCTCTCTGAGGTCCAAACCCAACCCCTAAATCACCTTAATGTTCTTCGATCCACATTCCCAGTAGGGGCATATACTCCCAGGAGACTATATCTCTTCTGGGTATCTCAGGTTGTCCTAGCATAAGTACAACACAATATTTACCAGGAAACCTTTCACATGCATTTCCTTGCAGCATGACATTAAACTGCATGGTCAGGACCTTGTTTCATGACCTTAAAATGTGATGTGTCTACTGAAGTGACACCAAACTATGTGGGTTTTTATTCCTCTCATGAATATACATAGTAATCTCATATTATGGGTTCGATCCCGACATCAAAATAGATCATATTCCCCTTGAATGATGATAAACTCAAGAGAACCATACCATATGGCTTAAAACCAGTGTTGTCTTAGTGAATGAAAAAATAATCCAAAAATATCTTCATAAAATGGTAATATTGATGGAGAACCTAGGATACATATAGATCCTTCCATCGATGGAGAACCTCATATCCATATAGATAATTCTGAACCCATGTATAATCATGATCAACTACTATTATAGGGGTAATATATGGACACATACTAAGAAATGAACCAAGGATTCATGAATATATGAACATAGATTAAATCTATAAGTGGGTCCTAAAATAGGTGACAGTTCCCCCAAAAAGGGTGATATGAGCCTAAGTTCGCATCCTCTCGACCAATGTTAGTTCTTAAGTGTCATTGGAAAAATCATCCAACCAACATCTTCATTTTTAACAAAGGTCCATGAATCATGGATGTGAGAGCTGTAAGATATTTCTGGATCTACAAACAATATCGTTAAAGACCATTCAGAGATGTTATTCTCAACATCAGTAATTGCACACCAAATAAACCATTTCAATCAACCCACTTGGAAATAAACCCATAGTCATCTAAAACAAAAAATTTAAACCCAATGTGAGTGGTTGAAAAAAACTCAATACCTTTAATTGATCACTAAGAACAACATTTTCATCAGAAAAAGTGAAAAAATTCCCTTACTGAATTAGGTTCACTCCCTATTCTAGTCATGTTTATCTCAGGATATATAAATGATTACACAATGAATTGGAGGGAGATATAGGTACTAAACATCAAATAATGAAAAAAATACATATATGTTCCACAATAACATAAATCATTCATCACATTATAACCCATGAAAATAAATGGGTTCAATAAACACTTCATCATAGCATAACTCATTGAAAATAAACATGTTTTATATATATTATTCTATCATAAACACAAACCAACTAGTGGAAGAGTAAGGATGGTTTCCTTGAATCATTTTCTATGTAAATCATAAGTGACATAAAATAATGTTATCTTAGATTGAAAACTAATTTTAATGATCACTTGAAATAATTCTCGAGTGAAATACCCCTTCTATTTTGAGATTATTTTTTAAAATTCAAAAAATTACAAGAGAAAATTTTTAATTGAAAATAACCTTGTAATATTGTAATGTAAGCATAAAATAATTAAGGTTTTGTCATGGTAGAAAAATCTAATCATTCTGTAAAATATAAATAAACATTCCTTTCATATTTTTCAGAAAATACAAAAATAACCTTATTTAGAAAACATAAAAAAATATTCCTTTAAAAATATTTTTAAAAAAGTCAAACATTAGTAAAAATGATATTAAAAAATTGTAGGATAATAGAAAAAATATTTTTGACAATATTTATAGAAAACATGGACAAGGAATAGAATTATTCCCCAGCAGATACTTAAAGATAAACAATCCCAAATAATGATGAGATTGTGAAATAAACTCATCACTTTGGAAAAACTTTCATTATAACCCCACAAAGGAAATAAAATAAAAATATATGTAAATCCTCATAAAATTATTAATACTTATCATAAAATTAATTCATGGGAATTATATACACTACTCAAAATAATCAAGTTGTGAATATAGGATGTGTCCCATAGAAATAAAATTGAGACGAAACTTTATTACCTCTCATATTTCTTTTCTTCATTCACATTCAAACATCCCATATACTAAAAATTGATATATTATACATGCATTACATAAATTTATTCATATATAAGATTCCATTTATGATTTATTTATAACATCTTATCACTCATTTATTAATAATTTGTTATTAAAATCATTATTATGTGTGATAACTACTAAATTTTCCAAGAATATTTAAGTTTTATAGTCTTAGTGCTTACAATTTGATAATAGTCTGATAATTTCCAGAATATTAATTATTGAATAAAAATAATATATATTAATTATATACATATTTATAATCATTCATAAAAAGTAGACATAAAAATGAATTATACTTTTCATGGAGATGATAGGTCATATGTACACATGAATATTGTTTCCATTTTTCATCTGATAGAATGAAAGAAAGGAAAAAATAATACACCATTAAAGAAAAATTATTATATTATATGTATAATTTATATTCATAAAAACCATACATACTACCATCCATGTGAAATTAAAATGATTAATGAATCACATTGCATCATGTAGATGGTAGTCCTTACGTACCCATGAGCTACATTATCATTTCCCTAAATATTGGATGATAAGAAGGTAGACATTATATTATCATCCTATAAGTATAATTATATCATAAATACCATATATAATATTTTATCCCATCATAATACCCATCTTAAAAATTTGGTAATGAAAAATGGATTGTATCAATGTGGGTAGACGGTAAGTCGTATGTACGCCTGAGTGATACGGTCACTTCTTATTGGTTGGGAAAGAGGGTGTATAATGGTGTTTTCAAAATCATAATAACATTTTATCATATTTAGGAAACTTATTATATTATTTTATATTGAATATCATATATTTATAGAAGCTAAATAATAGTATAAAAAGAAAGTGATCGGTTTGAGCAATTACGTCTTCTTCAAAATGGCTACTTTAAATCTCCTCTAATGGGCTCTAGGGTTGGTTGTTTGTGAAAACAAAAACCTCTATAATGTGTATAGGGACGTTTCTACAAAAATTTATCATATTTTTATTGATAAATAAGGCTTAATGTGGGGTAATTAAGTGATGGAAGAGGTTTCCTATTAAAATTGAAGTGAGCGATACTTTTTTAATTTCTCAACATATTAATTTTTAATAAACTAAATCTAAATAACAATACCTTAAAATAGAATGGGATTCTAATATAAGGAGGTATAGGGTTCTAACCCCATAAAAATAAATTTTATGCAAGTTTATGTGTAATTTTAAACCTTATCATTTTGTGTAACCCTTAGTTAACCTATTTTAGTTTTAACTACGGTAACAATTGTTCAACATTGAAAGGATATAATTTTTAATTATAATTTGTAAATTAAAAATAAAAATTTTATTTTATGACATTATAGACCATAATTTATCCCATTTTTTGTTAATTAATATTTTTTAGAATTTTTAAATAATTTAATAAAATGTTATTTTCATAAAATAGAATTATTGATCATTTTGATACGATTAATTACTTTGACTTTAATAACATCAATAATTCACATAGGATAAGAACCAACTCTTTTAAAATATCCTCAAATTTTAATTTTCATATATAAAATTCATGGATAACCTTAATTATCTCAAATTATGATATTTTCAATACCATTTATTTTATTTATACATTAATTAAATAATTATTATGTGTAAGTATTTAAGGTAATTACTTAATTCCTAAAAATTATAAATAAATTTCCCAAATGTCTATAATTCCCTTAGGAAAAAAATTACTATTAATATTAGTTCATAAATAATTTTTTTCCCTATGTGAACACATAAATGATATTTAGAACTAAGAGAGTGACATTTTGTCACTTCCAATGGTATAAATAATTTATAGGTAATTTTCAGGGAAGAGTGTCCATTAATTGACTTAATTTCAAAACATACGTATTAAGTTTCAGATTTAATTCATACAATAATAATTAGAATGAACACTTATGGCCTTATCACTTAGTTTTAACCATGATCAACCTGATTTAACCAATACCAAGGTGATAACAATTACTATGGTTACTATTCATATTGACAGAAAATAAAAGGTACTTATTTACTATATTTGAAACTCCTGAATAAAAAAATGAAATTAATTTTATAAAATAAAAATACATAAGTGAAATATTTTAATTTAAAATTAAATCATAAAAATGCAAGAAAAAAAGTTTTTCATAAAAATTTCATTTTTATGTATACATTTTTTTATACCAATTTAAACTATGAAATTTATTCTAATGAAAATTATTATTTTAATAATAATATAATATAAATAATTTTACTTTTAAACTATTTAAAAATAAAATGTATATTTTCAACTGGTTAAAATAGAAATATGGTTTTCAATAAATAATGGTATTTTTTGCGGGAGATTAAATATTTTTTAAAAAATATAAAAAATTTACCCTAAGCTAATTTTGATATGATGATTTCAAAATTGATTTTATTTTTATAAAATAGAATATATATATATATAAATGTATATATATATTCTCCATAATTTAATTATAATTATTTCGCAATAAAAAAATCATTTTTAATAATACATATTTCTGAAGCATAAAATAACATTACTGAAAATTGAGTACTTATTTCATTATAATTAATCAATCAATTTGTAATAATTTGGTCCTTCATATATTTCATAAGTTAGTTAATACTATTCATGATAATTAATTAAATGGATAGTTTATTAAGGCCACCTAATATTTTAATAATGTTACGTTGTTTTTTTAAACTCGGTGTTGAATGCAACACAAGCTATTAAAGAAATAAAATTATTTAAAGAGAAATATTACATAAAAATAATAGTATATTACATTCTCCCCCCCCCCCCCACCACCACAGTTAATAAATTATATCCTCACAATTTTTTCTCAATAATCAATGGTTTTTTTCACTGAAAAATTCCTTTGTGGAAACCCGAATCGCAATAAGGGATAATAAAACTTCTTTTTCTAAAGAGATAATGGGTAGTATGAAGTTTTTCTAGGTTTAAAAATACTAGGTTTTCAAATCAGAGAACATTACTGGGATGTGAAGTAATTTCCAGAGGTCCTTGATCACAAAAAAAGTGAATGATCATTAGAAAGTTAACAATCACAAAATTGTTAACCAAATATGTGGAAATGACCATCAATTCATTGAAATTAAAGGATATAGGACAATACTTTTATCTTATGATCCTTTTAAGATAATTGAGGAATTAATTTTATACCTAGTATTTGAACTTGAGTAAATATATTTACTTGAAAATTAGAGTTTCATACTCTAATCCATTTCCACTACAATCTCATATTTTTTTCAAAACGATGGGTATTGAAGATAAATTTTTTCCATGTGTGAAGTACTAAAATAAACCAATAATAGATCTCATAATCCACAAAATAATAACAATATATTCATCATATCTTTAGGAATTAACAAAAAACAAAATTGAAAGAATATGATATGGTTATTCCTAAAAGAATAAGCCTTTATATGAATAAAACTACTTTAATCTCCAAAATTCAATAATAATACCAAAAATATCTCATATATCATTCAATAAATCAAAATTCATAAAATTACATGAAATATTTCATATGATTATTGAAAACCAAAAATAATAAGGATTTGATCACTTAGTCTTCCAATATAAAGTTAGTATTTATCTTCCAAAACTTACATGCCCTGATCATATAATCTACAAGATAGTCTAACCATTTACATAAATAACCAAAATCACCATAAATAAAGAATAATATATGTATACAAAAGAAAATACATCATTTATTCCTAAAATAAATTTTTTTTAATATTCTAGTTACCTTAATCATATAGGATTCCCTAAGTAATGAACATCTTCTGAAATAACATTAATCACTAAATCAGTTTCCAATCCTATAGGTTTATATATGATTACACAAATGTTCCCATAGTTAACATAACCTTTATCCATTATATTTTTCAAATAATGGAATACAATTTTATCCTTTCAAGTACATCACATAAGGTATTGGTAGGTGATTCACCAAGGTCTTCCTTCAATTGTGGGTTCAAGCCTCATAGCCCTGTCAGATTTGACTATTTTTCACTCAGCCTATGGGTTGTCCCTTTTTCTGAAACATTATTAATAATATTATAATAAAATTTCTAAAAATGTAATAAACATAATAAACACAACCTTATTATATCCAAAATTAAATAATATTTTTAAACTCAAAGGATATCTCATACATTTTATTTTGAATCCCAAAAAAATAACTAATAACCCATAATTACCACAAAATCAAAGATCTTATAAAAACTAAAGCTTATACATAACATCAAATATCAATCTAGAAAATGAAAAGAGTATAATTACTAAAATTATATTTTCACAAGATAAACTTATGTCTTATATATACTTCAATCTCAATAAAATCTTATTCCAAAAATATCATTAGTCACCTTAAAATTTCAGCCCTTAAAACCTCAAAAATAGGTGTCTATGACTCTGAACTTCTAATAAACCTAAAATTTTTATTCTCGTGATGATGTATGTATCTTTTAATATAACCTCGGATTGAAACACCCTAATCTCCAAAATTATCCCAACCCTTCTCTCATATAGACTCTAACAGCCCTGACACCTGCACTTATAGATTTGGTTCTAAAAATAAAAACCTTGCATTTCTTGCATTAAAACCAATAAATATGGCCTAATTTTTTCCATAAATAACATACAATTTCAAAAGGAATTATTAGATCTCCTGCATTCCCAAATAAATTATAGGTTTATGGTATTAATGAATTAGAAAAAACTCTTTCATAAAATAGTAAATTAAACAATTGGTTTATAAAAATCAACATTATCTCCCACTATAACAAGGTTTTTTTATTTCAAAATTGGTCATAAACATCATCCATCTGAAATCCATCTATAAATAATTCATTTAACATCCTTTTACATAACTTAGGGGAAATAAAATATAATAAGTGTGATCTTAGATTCTCAGCAATGGTAAACAAGGGGGATATCTATGATTAAATAAGAATAACAAGAGAATAATCATCTAAGAACATGAAAATAACATTTGATAATTATACCCTGTATATAAAATATAATAATATTGAGTCATGGAATAAATCTTGGAGGTTTATAAGACATCAATCATAGATGAATCAAAGAACATAATTCATGAAATAATAACATTTAATTTTTAAATTAATTTATGTATAGAAAATCATTCCTTATTAGTCAAGGATTTTTTACAAGAATATCATAGTTGTATGATTTCACTCACCAAACATCATTGTAGTCAAGGTTTACTCCCATGTCCATCATAGCAGATAAATGTTCCTACGAAATTGGGTTTAGTCCCCATTCTAGGCCTATCTATATCATTAGATATAAATCATTATCCCATGAATTAAAGAGAGATATAGGTCCCACCCATTTCATAATTATATCAATACATATGTGTTCCAAAAGAATATAAATCATTCATCATATCATAACCCATGAAAATAAATGGTTTTCATAAACACTTCATCATAGAATTACACATGGAAAAGGAAAAAGATTCATAAATATCATTACATCATAAATACAAACCAACTGTAGAAAGAGTAAGGATATTATCCTTGAATCATATACCCAGTAAAGAATAAGTAACATCAAATAATGTTATCTTATATGGAAAATTATTTTTAAATATCACTTGAAATAATTTTTGAGAATAATATCCTTTCCATTTTGAGATCATTTTTTTAAAGCCAAGAAATTATAAAAGAAAAAATATTCACTAAAAAGAAACCTAAAATATTGTAAATGAAGATTAAAATTACTAAGTCATCCTAAATACAAGTAATTCATCTTATTCTATGTAATTTAGAAAAAAAACCTTCCATATTATTTTTCAAAAATGACATGGAGAACCTCAGTTAAAAAATGACAAGAAGATTCCTTTCAAACAGCTTCGTAAAAAATGCAAACATAGGTAAAAAAATATTTTAAAAAATTATTGAATAATATTAAAAAAAATAGAAAAAATAGAAAAAATGTGAAAGGATATAAATATTCCCCCTTGGAGAAATAAACATAAACAGTCCCAAATAATGATGATATTGTGAAATCAACCCTTACCCCTTTGGAAACATTTAAATCGTAACCCATTGAAGGAAATAAACATAAATGTATATGTAAATCCTTATAAAATTCATAATATTTATCATAAAATTAATTCATGGTCATTATATACACCACTCAAAATAAATGAGTGGTAAATATGGCATGTATCCCAAAGAAATAAAAGTGAGATAAAAATCTCTTACATCAATTCTTTCCTTTCTTTGTTAAAGTTCAAACCTATTGTATAGTAAATAAGTATTTATTATATATATATTCTATAACCATATTAATATATATCCTACCATGTATGATTTATTTATAACATCTTATCATCCATTTATTAAAAATTTATTATTAAAATCACTGCTCAAGTGGATAACTGCTTATTTTTTCATTCATGTTTCAGTTCTACGGTCTCTATCCTTATACTTTGATCATGGTCCCGTCATTTCTAGGATTTTAATAATTGTATAAAAATAATATAAATTCATTATATAAATATTTATAATCATTTATAAAAATTATATATAGATGTAAGAGCTAGAAATTTTAAAGTAATGACATTGTATTTGAGAGCAAGCATGACACGCAACACCAAGTGTAGAAGGGAATATAACATCCAAAGACATTATAATATATTGACTCTTTTTAATAAACATAATTTATTCTATAAATTTAAATGCACACAATACTAATATTATCTTCTATTACACATAATAAAATATTTTTTACATTCATCCAATATATTTTAAAGGAATAATATAAGAAAAAATCCAATTTTAAGCAAAGAAATTGTATTTTTTTTCTAAAAGATAGTTTTTCCGCATTTTAATTGCAAACTTATTTTAAAAATAATTTTTGAAAATTTTATAAATTTTATATGACAAAATAATCTCCATTTATTAAATTTTCATTTCAATATAATATTAGGGTGAACTTTTGTAATTTTTCTATGAAGTTTCTTTTTTTATGAAAAGCGAAAATTATTGAATATTAACTAAGAATTGACTTTTCTTCCAAATAATTTATAGTGATAAATTTTGTTTCTAATTTATTTTAAAGTATAATATCATCAATTTTACATATATTGATTCAATTTAGGTAATTGGGATAAATTTTATATTGAATTTTGATATAAAAACTTATCAATCTTTTGGACATTTTAACTTTAATAACTTGTTGTTTTTTCCCATCTGTGGGATTATTTTTAAATTAATTTCTTTCACTTCTATTACTAGAATTTATAAAAACGTATTAAATATTTTTAATAATAATAATTAAAATTTTATATTTATTTCAAATTATCTTTTTAACAAAAATATTAATGAAAATAATTAAAATTGATTACATCGATTACGGTAAAAATGGGTTTACTTAGTGGTTAAAATATAATCCTAAGGAGAAAAATGACCTATAAATTTGTCCAAAACCAATTTTATTGACATATTTATACTATATATATAATTTTATATAATATGTTTTAGTATTGGAGTCACACAATGTTAGGGAGACCTCTCAATATTATTTACCTTTTTTATATTTACAAGAATGTCACTCTTCCTCCGCTATAAAAATGCACTAACCCACTCACTTATACAAACCTATAAAGCAATTTGGATCAACAAAAACCTTCCCAAATAATCTCCCAACATCTCTAAACTCATAATATAAGCTTCACTTTGGTCACAAATCCAACCAATTAATTCTTTTGGTATAAACCAAAAAGAGTTACCCGAAGAAGAGGTAAAGTTCTTCAACGAGCTCTTTTGATTTATTTCTTTCTCCATAAATTCATTTATTCTAATATTTTGTTTATATAATAACCTAATTATCCTAAATATACTGATACGTGTTTATCTTGAGATCATAACATATACATTCAAATACTTATATCAAATGGGATACGCAATCATCGTTTGTTTATACAGTAGACTACCACATCGTGAACCGATGTCGTTCATTCTTCCATAACCACCTTACAAGGTTTTAAATAATGATGAATTTATAGTTTATATATATTATATATTATATTTATAATTTTATTATGATTCCTCAATTATTTTATAACACATACCTTATTTCATCCCATTTTTTGAGAATATGATAACATTATTTGTGGTTGTGTGGACTACCACCTCCTCAAAGCGATGTGATTCTTTAATGCTTTATATGGTGTGTATTAAGGATGGGTTTAATAAAATTATGTGATATATATGACATAAAAATGATAAAATAATTATAATATACACATATATATATATATCATTTAATGTTATTTCTTTCAATATGATAGGAAAATGAAAACAATGTTCATGTGTATGTACGACCTACCATCTCCATGAATGGTGTATTCCATTTCATATCAATAAATATTAAGGATTAATATAAACATGTGTATACTGAAAATATATTCTATTTATTTTATCATTATAATATCCATTACATAATTACCTTTATGTTAGTATAATATATCATTTTCTTTATTACCCTATCACACACTCAAAAAGTAATGAGGTTGTTCATGGACGTGTAGACCACTGCCTCCTCAAAATGATGTGATTCCCTTTTCACCACAATAATTATATATAAAAGTATATATTATTAAATAATATGGTATTAATTATATAATAATAATTATATAAAGATAAATGTTACTTTCCTTATTTCCATAATGATTATTGAGAAATGGAAACGTCCTTCATGCATACATAAGGCATACCGTCACCTTGATTGTAATGTTAGTTTATTTTTCATAACAATATTCCATAAATGGTTTTGAAAGTATAATTGATGTATAAATATTATAATTATTTCATGATTATTATTCTTAATATGTTTTAATAATAACCCCTTTGACCATAGTCCAGCTACCAAAGTCAATTTTGACACATAAATTGAATATGGTCAAAACATATGACTTGAACTTAATTGGATAGTTAGTTGTATATAACTTGTTAATAAGTGAAATAAAAGTAATAATTAACTGGAAAAATTTTATAAAATAAGTATCAATTATCATAAGTTTATTATTCAGGAATATAGATACAAACATGACAAGTCAGACTCAAGGTAGGGGATTTCATATCAATTTATATTCTATTAAGACTTGTTTATTATTATGCACTGATTCTCTTTGATGTGGTGTATATAACACACCTTTTTTATTTAATATCATGATTCACTCATAATTCTTGGTATTTTATGTTTCAATTTTAATTATTCCATCCAAGCAGTTTTGACTTCAAATTTACAAAGTCATAAAAGTTATCTTTTCAATCTCACTTTATTTTTGTGATTGTTAACTTTATCTTGAAGCAATCATTTAATTATGATACTTTTTTATTGTAAATTATATTTATATTAAATATCCATATTATTTGGTAATGGATATTATTATTTCATAAAACTTATACCATTTTTACATACAGTGTTTACTTTGAGTGTTATTTGATAAATTGGGGAAATATTGATAAATTTATATCTTTTATTCAATATGAATATTTTTTAAGTCGAATTATTTATGAATTAAATAAATTATTGGATATATGAGAAATTATTTGGATATTCCTTAAATAGGTTTGTTACAAGTTATGTCAATCCCCTTGATGAATTGGTAGTCTCATTAGATGAATCAATTTCTTAAATCATAATAGTTTAAAATGTCTTGAGATTAGATCTTGACTGTAAAGTGGTTCATGTTCAAGATACATGACATAAAATATTTAATAATTTCCTTCATTTATCTACATATGGATGAATTTAATTTTTAGTCGATTGATTAAATGGAATATGTTTTCATTTATCTACCTTTCTAAACTGTTTTTCCTTATTCAGTTATTTAAATGGCATGTATGTTCATTTATTTACCATTAAATTTTGATTATTAATTAATTATTCATGATATCTTCTGTTTTACTTAAACTTTACTAATCATTTGATTTCACCCTTATTTTTTTCCATTACCTAATAATACATAAATTTTCTTATGACATATATGAAAGAATATTATAAAGGGAATAAATTTATTATTTTGTTTTAAACTATAATAGGAGAATCATGTATGTAATTTGGTTTTCCAAAATTGATAAAATTTTAAGTCCTTTGGGATTTGAATCCTATATCTATACCAATATAATAAAGTAAGGCCCCAGCTCTGGGTTATTGGGTTTAGAGTCTCTACAGTTGGTATCAGTGAAATTTTAGTAGAAACCTTAGAAAATGGATTTATGAAAACATTGATTAGAGAACAAAACCCAATTATATAACTCTAGGGTAATTATAGAATAACATCACAAAGAAACCATATTTATTATTGTGATATTATATACGCAAAAAAATAAATTTACATTAATAATTTTATTATTTTTGTGATTATAAATTAAGTTTAGAAATTATATGATCTAATATAATCTATTTAGTCATTTAGAAATAGAACCTAGTATAAGGAATATGAATATCACCAATTAATGTGATCCAAATAATAATAAGGATTGTGTCTTTTATGATCTTAAGTTAATCTTTCTAAGGGAATTGGTCTCCCAAACTTTATCATCATGTGAGGTCATAGTATCATGTGCAAACTAAATAGATAAATATTTATATAAGTATTATGGATTTTGGAGGGAAGCATGAGAACAAGAGTATAAATAGGAAAAAGATGGATAAAGGAAAGAAGAGAAATAATTATTTTCAAACCTATGATAATTTTAGAAAGAAACACCCTAGTACTTTCTTAAAGGGAATGAGAGTTTGTCATAAATATGGAAAAAGGTGAAGTCTATCACATATATTGAAACACTTGGCCCAAGTACCAGCCAAGTTATCAATTATGGATGCTTTGAATCTGTCAAAAGTTCTTCAGGAAGCACTCATTAAGGCTTTGTCAAGTCCTCAGGAGTTTGAAACTGAAATTGTTGCAGCAGAAGTCTATCACATAGAGAATAATCCTACAGAAAGACATGAAATAATATCCTTTACTGATGACGATGAAGATGATGTTGTGCATGGACATATTAGACCATTGTACTTGTCTAGAAAAGTCAATGGCGTGGATGTTCGAAGAGTTTTCATTGACAATGGTTCAGGAGTCAACCTCATTCTCATTCGTACACTTCGTCGATTAGGCCTCACAGAATCTGATTTATCTCCCTCCACTATGATGCTACAGGGATATGATAAAAATGAAAAAGAACCACTGGGTGAAGTTACACTCAGAACTTAGTTTGGAGATCTTGTGTCCAATTCAGATTTCATGGTTGTTGATCAAGACTCAGCCTTCAACATTTTTCTTGGAAGACCCTGGTTACATCAACATGTGGCTATCCCATCTTCATAACATCAATGTCACAAATTTTGTTTCGATGGTCAAGTTGGGACGTTGTATGGTGATAAGGCCCCATCCAAGACATGTGAGTCTCAATACATTGAGGCAGAATTCTATCACATGAAGCAAAGGGAGAAATCCATAACAAAGGAGATTACCAAAGTTAATGCTCCATATGGTTTGGAAAAAATTCCAATAAATCCATTTACACCTGTGAGTATAGATTGTGTGTTTCCTATCAGTCAAATTGACAAGATAGAACCAAATCAAAATACACTTATAGAAAGATCCATAATGTCAATTACGGAAATCAAGCCAGACAACATGGGAGAAATTGGTAATCTACCAAGCAGTGATGAAAGCACAAATGGGGACATCTTCATTTCATCTGCTGAAATCCAACAAGTCTATGCTTCGCCAATTAGGCCAGAAGAAGTTATAGCAACATCAAAGGTGAACAATGATGTCGATTCTCAATCCATCATTTTCTCTTTATTACCTAAAAAAGACCCTTCATCGTCAATTGGGTCAGAAATGGAAGCTTCTTCTTCCAGATATGCAAATTTTGACATCTCTTCTGATCATGAAAATTCTTCCTTATAACACATGATGAAGAAGAAGAGGAAGAAATAACACATGATGGAGAACAAGAGGAAGAAATAACACATGATGAAGAAGAAGGGGAAGATCTTAGAGATGCTCCTCCAGCATTTGAAGAGGGTATCTCTACCACTATGGATGAACTCAGAGAAATAAATCTGGGTACAAAGGAAGATCCACGCCCCCACTTTAATCAGTGTGGCCATGACCCTTGAAGAGCAAGAGATGTATATTTTTTTCTAAAGCGAAATAGATATATTTTTGCTTGGAACTATACAGAAATTCCTAGGCTTGATCCTAATGTTGCTACTCCTCATTTGGGTTTACCAGAAGAACATCGAGGATTTAAGTAAGTTGCGAGAAGAACACACCCAACTTATGCTTCTAAAATTGAAGCTGAAGTGGATAAGCTTATCAAAGCTAACTTCGTCAGAGAAGTTCAGTATCTCAAGTGGTTGGCTAATATTGTCCCTGTAAAGAATAAGAACGGACAAATTAGAGTTTTCATTGATTTCAGAGATCTTAATCGGAATTGTCCTAAGGATGATTTCCCAGTTCCGATTACAAAAATTCTAATTGATACAACAGCTGGATATGAAGAAATTTCCTTCATGGATGGATATTCTGGATATAATCAGATTCGAATAGCCCCAATAGATGAGGAATTCATAGCCTTCAGAGCCCCTCAGGGTGTGTTTTGTTACTGGGTAATGCCCTTTGGCTTAAAGAATGCAGGTGCAACATATCAGCGTGCCATGCATCGTATCTTCAACCCCTTCTTAGGGAAATTAGTTGAATTCTATATAGACGATTTGGTGATTAAATCCAAACAATGTTCTAATCACTTGGATGATTTATAAGTCATATTCTGCAAGCTTCGACAACATAATTTGAAGATAAACCCCTTAAAATGTTCTTTTGGGGTAACCTCAGGAAAATTTCTCAGCTTTGTTGTACGCCATCGTGGTATTGAAGTCGATACGGAGAAGACCAAGTCAATCATTGGTATGTCACCTCCTTAAAATTTGAAAGAATTAAGAGGACTTCAAGGACACTTATTCTATATTAGGAATTTCATCGCCAATTTGGCAGGAAAAAGTTTACCCTTTACCAAATTGATGAATAAGGGAGTCACTTACCAGTGGACTGAATAATGTCAAGAAGCATTCGATATTCTCAAGAAATACCTCTTGATTCCACTGGTACTCATGACACCTGTTGAAGTAAGACCACTTATCCTCTACGTGACAGCTCTAGAGCAATCATTGGGTGCCTTTCTTGCTCAAAAGAATGATGCTGGGAATGAAAACAGCCTCTACTATCTCAGTCCAACTATGCTTGAAGCATAAACCCGGTATTCAAGTATTGAGAAGTGCTTCCTGGCATTAATATTTGCAGTTCAAAAATTGAGACATTACCTGCAACAACACGAGGTCCAATTGGTATCTCGCAATAACCCGCTCAAATTCATCCTTAGTCGTCCAATGCTTACAGGACGTCTAGCAAGGTGGGAAGTTATTTTGCAGCAATTCGACATTCAGTATGTGTCTCAAAAGGTGATAAAGGTCCAAGCTCTGGATGATTTCCTGGATGAACACCCTTCAGTGGAAGACACATCTTCAGATATTGAACTCCCTGATGAGGAAGTCTTCTCTATTCAAGAAAGTCCTCAAGCATGGGAAATGTATTTTGATGGTGCTTCCAGAAGTCCAACAGGGAAGAAAATGGAAAATCCTAAATTCAACAAAGTTGGCTTAGAAATTGTACTCATTTCTCTAGAAAAGGCAGTGTTACCTTATTCCTTCTTATTGTGGGAAGTTGGTACCAATAATGAAGCCAAATACCAATCTCTTATCACAATCTTGGAATTAGCGCTTCAAGCACAAGTGAATCACTTAAAGGTGAAGGGTGATTCATACCTGGTAATCAAACAAGTCAATGGATATTATGCCATCAGAAAAGAACAACTAATCCCTTTGTATGATTACGTCAGTGAGTTAATGGCGGAATTCCCTTTGGAACCGACATTTTCTTATGTCCCAAGATCACAAAATGCTCAAGCTGATGCATTGGCTAATATAGCCACAGCTCTGGCAGATCCAAATCGGGATGAGACAACCATCAGTATTGCCCACCGTCATGCAATTTCACCGTATGTTCGAATTGTAATAGAGGAAATTAATGAAATTAGTCCCATTCCTGAACCGTATGGTCATACTATAGGATGGAGGTCACCTATCAGGGAATACCTTCAAAATGGAACACTTCCATTTGATAGAGCTGAGAAAGAACAAATCTGGTGACATGTGGTCAATTTTACTCTTTATGATAGCCCAGATCACCTAGAGAAAATTCTCTACAAACATAGTTTTGATGGAGTTCTCTTCAGATGCATTGATGGTGAAGAGACAATGGATGTCATGAAAGAAGTGCATATAGGAGTATGTGGTGCCCACCAGTCTGGACATAGACTATCTGATCAGGTTTGATGGCTTGGATACTTTTGGCCTTCAATGATACGAGATTGTGTCAATAACACAAAGAAGTGTCATTCATTCCAAGAACATGCCAACTTCATTCATGAGCCTCCAGAGTTGCTTCATACAGCTAAATACTCATGGCCATTTTCCACATGGGGAATGGATGTGGTGGGACCTTACCCTTCGGCTACAGCTAAGCAGTTTAAGTATATTCTTACTGTTACTGACTTCTTTTCCAAATGGGCAGAGGAAATACCTCTCAAGGAAGTCAGTTCTAAATGCATTGTTAGCTTCATCAAGTCTAACATCATTACCAGATTTGGTGTCCCTCATACCATATTGACGGACAACGGCACCAATTTCTGTTCATCCTAGGTGAAGAAATTGTATCAAGAATACAACATCAAATCCAACCATTCATCTCGGTATCATGCAGCGGCCAACGGCCAGATAGAAGCCTTTAACAAGACTCTTTCAAATATACTACAAAAGATGGTGGATAAAGATAAGAGGTCATGGCCTGATAAACTCTTTCATGCTTTATGGGATTATCGGACTACCACCTGCATTGCAACTCGGTCAACTCCATATTCATTGGTATATGGAATGGAATCTGTCTTGCCCATTAAAGTTCAACTACTCTCGCTCAGAGTTACCATTTGTGATCAATCATCTACAGATGAACAATCTCAAAACTGATTGCATGAATTGGAACGGTTAGATGAGAAAAGATTGTGCACTTTGCACCACTTGGAAGTCTATCAGAATCGAATAGCTTGAGCTTTTAACAAAAAAGTTCGTCTTCATTCATTCAATCAGGGAGAATTGGTATTAGTTCTCAGAACTCTAATGATACCAGGAAAGAAACCTCCCAAGCTTGATCCAAAATAGGAAGGACCTTATTCAATACATAGGGTCTACTCCAATGGAGCTTGTTCATTAATATCAATGGATGGAGAACTCATCACTACTCCAACCAATGACATATTTTTGAAGAAGTATTTTGTATAAACTGCAAAAAGTGTATTTTTTCCCTGCAACATGACACTAAACTATGCGGCACCAGTTCATCCTTGCTATATGACGTTAAACTATATGGCAACGGTCCATACATATGACCTTAAACTATTTGTACTTTCGTCCCACACGACGTTAAACTGTGAAAAATCCATCGTCCTAACTACATGACGCTAAACTGTACAGAAAGTCCCTTCATACATCCTACATGACGTTAAACTGTGTATTTTGTCCCCGCGACATGACACTAAACTGTGCGGCACCATTTTGTCCTTGCTATATGACGTTAAACTACACGGCAACGGTCCATATATATGACCTTAAACTATTTGTACTTTTGTCCCACACGATGTTAAACTGTGGGTAAAAAAGTTCCCTAAATGGTCCAGTATGACCTTAAACTGCAACTAGGTCTTGTATGACCTTAAACTGCATCATCAACGGTCCATGCATATAACCCTAAACTGTTTGCAAGTCCCTTACGTCCAGCAAGACGTTAAATTGTGATGTCCTAAATACATGACGCTAAACTGTATAAAAGTCCCTTACGTCCGGAAAGACGTTGAACTACATAATCATCAAAGGTCTTGTATGACCTTAAACTACACCACCGTCCAGCATGACATTAAACTGCACCATCCACGGTCTATGCATATGACCTTAAACTATTCTCACTTTCGTCCAACATGACGCTAAACTGTATCGTCCCTTTTTCATCCAACATGACGTTAAAATGTGGAAAAATCCCCAATGCGTCCAACAAGACGTTAAAATGGTGAACTCTTTTGTCCTCACTGCATGACATTAAACTGCACAGTCCCCCCCTTTCGTCCAACATGACGTTAAACTCTATTTTCCCCATCATCCTAACTACATGATTCTAAACTGTACAGAATGTTCGTGATACGTCCTACATGACATTAAACTGTATTTTGTCCCTGCTACATGACACTAAACTGTGCAGCACCAATAGTCCTAACTGCAAGACTTTAAACTGCATAGTCCCTTCATACGTCATACATGACGTTAAACTGTGTATTGTTAAGGTTGTTGCTACCTATTGTTTCTCACACTGAGGATGACTCACATGAGCTTAGAGAAAACCTCAACCATAATATTTTCTCTGGGATGCTAACCATGTTTTAAGTCCCAACATCATTTTTTTAGGTCGTTGTCCCCAAGAACAACTTGATGATTAATTCATTCTTTAATTGAACTACACATACTTTGATCCTTGCCTTCTAGGCTGGGTATGTAGGAAACCTCCCAAGGCTCAATCCCAAAACCAATCTCTTCACATCGGTTCACCTCCATCTCATACGATGTTGATTCGTGAAACCTCCCCTAGAATCAATATCTTTGCATTGGTTCACATTCGTCCTTGTTATACGACGTTAAACTATACAACACTTTTGTCCAGTATGACAATAAACTACAATATTCTTTGATACCATCACCTAAGAGGGAACCATTATTTACATTTATTTTTCAATCATGTTTCATCTCAAAGACAACATGCATACATGGCAACACCCAAACCTTTTATCTTGGTTTAAACCATCATTGTACTAAAGTCCCCTTTCACCCTTCATATGTACGAACCAAATTTTTACAAAGGGTATTTCTAGAACTACGTGGGCTTGATTCCCATCCTTATGGGATACGTAGGAACGTTCGAGTGTCCCTCGAATACAGCCCCAAGTCTTTGGGCCTAACCCCAAATTCCACTTTCAGTCCCTTGGCTGAAAAGTCCCCATGAAAACACACACTGTGTATTTCTTACAATGGTCCAAGCTCTATGACCCTAAACTAAGATCTCTAATCCTTTTGTCCCACACGACATTAAACTGTAGTTTAAGAACTATGTATGGATTGATTCTCATTCTTATGGGATACATAGTGAAGTCCAACATTTCAATTCAAGACACAGCCACAACATGATTATGGTTAGCATTGATCTGTGTATCTCTATATACATTGAACAATACCCATCTTTATGTGTCATAATCCTAACCTTAAATATTTTCAGATCCTCATAACCCTTTTCATGACTTCTAGTCACAAAAATGTCAAACTTCTAAGAGTTCTTTTGCTTGACGATGCAGCACGTGCCCATAGGTGGCCTTGCATAAACAGTCTACATAAGAGACTTGTTAGCCAAAAGATACTATTATTTGACTATGCAACCAATTCCCTTAGGTGGCCCTGCATAATTCAACCCCCTAACGGGTTTTTCGGATAGTGGTAACTTCATTCTTGGGAAGAATGCATCTTTTGTCCTTATTTGTATTAAATAACAGTATGTAGGGATCCGCAAAAATAGCCATCCTTAACATATTTTCCCCATATCCTTTTTCATGATCTGAAAGTATTCAAGTCTATGGTTTATATTCTCCTTCCCTACGTTTGGGTCAGACCTTCGTAGGAGTGATATTCATCCAGTTCTTTGATTATCTTGTTTGGAAATATCTTCTCCATATTCAAGTACCTCATTCCATACAGCAAACTCTATACTTTGGAAGATTAGAATCTCCATAAACTTTCACTGGATTTCATCACTAGGAAAGTAAATTTCTGAGAATTCTTTTGCCTGACTATGCAGCATGTTCCCATAGGTGGCCTTGCATAAAAAGTCTACATAACAGACTTGTTAGCCAAAAGATACTATTTTATTTAACTATACATCCAATGCCCTTAGGTGGCTCTGCATAATTCAACCCCCTAACGGGTTTGTTAAATAATGGTAACTTCATTCTTGGGAACTACTTCTTCTAATTCCTTTTATCTCTTTTTCATATCATTCCTCAGATTTAAATATTCTTAAGTCATATCTTACATATTTTCCCTCATACTTGAGTATGGTACTATGTTTTCAAAAGAGTTTCCAAAGAATTGGGTCAATTCTAATCCATTTCAGTCAAATCTATTTCGACCTTAAACATTAGCCTTTGAATGTCCGGCATGCATGACTTTAAACTGCCCACAAAAGATAGGGGAATTCTGAATAAATGTCAAGTTCCCATCACACTAAACAAACATTTTTTTATGATTTAGGTAACATTGAGCAATTAAAAGTTTTGAAGTTTGTAAGCTTATTTACATTAATACTAGTAAAAAATCAAACTATGCTTACTAGTCCCATTGGCTTAGGTAAAATCTAAAGCATGTAGTAAAAGAGAATGCAGGTACAAATGAGTGAAGGTGAATGTGTTTTTCATTGATACAAAACAGTTATAAGGACATCCACAGACTGGAGTCTCTTCTCTTTTTCAAGAATTACAATAGGATTTCAAAATAACACTTCATTTGATTTACGGAATCCCAAGCTTCATCAGCAACCACCTGGAATTCATTCATTCAACTGGATACAATAAGAGATGTAGTGATACCAGCTCTTTTTGGAACAATTGTAAAAGGATGTTCTTGAGTGTGGTTGGAGAAAATTTTCTGATGATCAAATAGTGACTCTGTTTCTGTCCAAGAGACTTGGAATATGGATACATGGATTTGAGAATGGAGAATTGGAAGTAAAGATCCATTTGGAGAGAGTACTCTTTTCAGATATTGCTCTAATACCATTTTTGTCTTCTCTCCACCAATGGGAAATGGAAAACATTTCAGCCCATGGGTTTTCCATTTTCATATCTGCAAGGAAATGACATGGAGGAAGAATTTGAAAGTTCACACCATTGTTGTTTCCCTTAATGCACAGCATAACCGAAATAAAGGAGTAGCAGTGCAGCTCCATTTCAGGTGTATAGTTCTTTGCATCTGGAAAATTGACTCCTTGCAGATGACCATGACCATATAGAGGCAGGTAGATGCTCTGTGGGAAATTAAGATGATATTTCTTTTAGTACATAGCCAAATCTAGGAGAGTGTTGTCGCAGATATCATAGTAATCATGGCCAATGATGTTCATCATGTCATCAATCTGCTTGCTAGCCAGTTCATCAGACATTTTAATTCCCTTAGGAGCCATTGAATCTGCACAAAAGTTGAATAAATTAAACTCTTAAATGGGTATATTTTTCATAAAATTTGTGAAAGAATTCGAAAAAATGGCTAAGGCATTAAGGCGCACAATTCTAAACATGACGCGTAAGTATTTGTGTGTCGCGCTAGTTTTTGACGCGCAAGTATAAACCGCGCAAGTACAAATACCTTTACAGTAGCGCGACATCAAGGAAAACACTAGAAAACAGAGCAACCTACACGGCTAAGGTGACCTGCACGGTGAGAGCTCGAAGGTATGAAGTCCGGAAATCCGGATGCTTGTACGGAAGTGAGGCCCTCTATTTATAGACGTGGCCATGACCCTATGCGCCGTACCCTGCGTGATTAAGGGCTGTATCCCTACGCGATGCGCACTTGTGCGCCGCCCTCTTCGCCATCAAGACTTGTGCACCACCTTTTCCTTTGGATGTCTTTGATTTCCTCATAGTAAAATCCTCATTTCTTTTGAATCCAACTCTGAGGGGGGGCTTTTGTTGATGCTCCTTTCGTCACAGAATCTAAAGATCAGAAAAGGGGAATATCTGAGCTCAAAGTGATTCAACCTTTGAAGAAAATATCAAAAATCGACAAAGGCATGAACAAGGGATCAAAAGCACCTGTACCGCGCAAGTTATATCACTATCGTGCAAGTCCACTTGTGAGGCACCTTATGGTCGTGCAAGTGACTTGCGTGACCTAAGTGATAACCGCCCAGTAACCGCCCGGGATCTTCTCCTGCCTATAAATAGACCCTGTGGGGCCCCCATTCAGGGAGGATTTGTTTCCAGAAACTCATATTTGAGCTCTCGGTGCCCTAGTCTCTTCTCAAAGCTTATGGAACACTTCTAAGGTAGTTTCTTACCTAGAACGGAAGATCTAAAGAGGGGGAGAAAGGCCTAAGTGTTGAAACTCATCAACACTTGCACGCCTGAGTGGCCATCCCTTAAGGGAAAAGGGACACACTTGCGCGTCGCCTTACTCCTTCATTATATCTTGTGTGCCCCTCTTCTGGAAGAACCTCAAGAGGATTATAAAGGCTTTAATGAAGAGTCGCTCAAGTATTACCCTTCTGGTTAACTGTCGCGCAAGTACACCATGTGTCGCGCAGGCATACATGCGCGACCAGGACCTGCACGACCAGGACTTTCACACCCATGCAGTACCTGCGCACCTACCAGGACTTGCACACCCCTGCCTTTTTGGGTGACTTTCTTGCCCATTTCACCCCTCTTAAGCCATTACCCCTTTTCTATTCAAGATTCAGTCTTCAAGACACTCTTCAAATCCATTTATGGCATGATTTCTTGATTTTACTTCTTTATCTGAAAGGAATTCTGTGGAATATCTCTCAAAACCTAGTGATTTACATATCTTTATGTCACTAAAAATTGATAGTTCATTCATTCAACCTCATCCTTTAAGATGAGAGAATCTTTAACCTGGGTCTCCTTTTCAGGAATAATCCCCAGTCATAAGTCTTCAAATCTGGGCATCCTCTTAGGAGTAAGCCCCAGATCCCTTAACCTGGGCTTCCTTTTTAGGAGTAAGCCACAGTTCCCTAATTTGGGCATTCTCCTTAGGAATAAGCCCCAAACCTTAATCCTTAACCTGGGCCTCATTTTCAGGAATAAGCCCCAAGTTAGAGTATTCAAACTCTCCATGAAGCACATATACCTTTATGGACCCTGTTCTTGGATTTATTCCCTAAAGTAAATCCTAACCTTCATTTATCTGGGCAGTCATACATACATAATCCCCACATTATTTCTTATGATTGCATCTTTCATGGCACAATTGTCTATTTTTTTACCAATACCTCTTGTTTCTCACACCGATCATGACTCACGTGAGCTTATAGTGTAAAAGTAATTGTGACATCCTTCTTTGAGCCATCAATTATAAACATCATACTCCCTTACTCGAACTACGTGGGTTCTGATACCTTTTATAAACAAAGGATATGTAGTTAGCCCATCTGCGGGTTCGATCCCAACTCTAAAATAATCCATGTCCTTCTGAATTACAATAAACTTCAAGTGCCCCACTGAGTGGCTTTAAAACCAGCATGGTCATCATAATGACTGAGAGACTTCTGTATAAATGTGTCGAAGGGTACCATTGACCAAGAATCTCTAACAAATACAGATGATTCTCTATCGATGAAGAACCTCAAATACATACAAAAGATCCTCTAAATTTCCTACATATCGATCATTGATTGTCAGATTTAAAGGAAAACTCATTTTATATTTGGTAATGTAATAAGGATTCAGGAACATAACTTAAATCTATAAAGAGAGTCCTGGAGTAGATAATAATTCCCCTAAAAAGGTGTGATGAGTCTGACCTCCCATCCTCTCAACCAATGCAAATTCTTAAGCCTAATCAGTCCACAAACTAATGAGCACATACCTTTGGAAAGTAGGTCTGAATGGATGTGGAATAATTGGATGTTTCTGGTTCTACGAACAAACCCGTTAGAAACCGATCGGAATGTTTGAACCTCCCATCAAGACGGTCATCCCTGGATTCCGAGGGAAACAAAAATGGTGAACTCGACATGAATCCTTAACCAAATTAAAAATGATGCTTTACCTATTTGTTAGGCCCCTATTTAAACTCAATGAGAGGGACAACAAGATAGTCAATAACATATGTGCTCATCCAAAAGATGTAGTAGCTGAATTTATCTTGATTACGTCTGTTATATCAAACAGGAACTCTTTTCCAAGATATTCTGCATTTCCATAATGGCTGCTCTCAAATTCACACCTGTGAATACTGCTGCTGCAAATGCCACTGCTACTACTCTTGCTGGATCATTGTCCACTCTTAGGACGATATCACCTACTCAGCATCTTCAACGCTGGGTATCAAACGCACTGGTTAAGGAGTACCATCAACACGGTACCATCCCAACTCTGGAGGCTGACCGACAAGCCCTCCATGTAAACAACTCACATCGGTCGTCCGGACAACGACGACCAGTGATCAAGAAGCAGGCGGTGCTGACTACCGTCTCCAACCGTTTCGGATCATTATCCCTAGAACGCAATCACCATTCACTCCCTTATTCTGGGGAGGTGAATGATCAGGTCCCTCAGGACCTTAAATTAAACAGACATAAGTCTTTCCTGAGGGCTCCCACCAACAATCGCTGCCAGACTCGTGCAGAAGTGCGACCTCAACATGATGAGGGTACCGACTCCAGGCATTCGGCTCAGGTTCCTAGAACCTGAGAAAGCAAGACAAACCACCCGAGGTGGAATCCGGTCAACAGTGAGCAGGTTCTCATCTCTGCCATCTCCGGAGAAGTCCACCAACCTAACTTGGTGGCAAGAAATGAGCAGGAACATACACCTGCCCGTTTTAATTCCGCTGTCCAGCAGACTCGTCTGGCAGCATCACGCCAATCCCACCAGGCAATTCCGGCGAAGTACTATAGGCAGGAACATACACCAGTTTATACACCATCAGCTTGTCAGCAGGCTCGTCTGAATACATATGATGGATCTCGTCAACCACGTTTGGCTAAGTGTAATCAGCAGGCACATACACCTGCTAGTATTAATCAAGCCTACCAACAGTCTCGCTTGGTAGCATTCGGAGAAGTTAGTCAGAAATCCCCGAAAACAAATAGGAGGCAGACTCAACTCTCTGCCCCCACACTTGAGTATTGTCAGGATTCACTGACAGGAAAAGGAGGACACGAGCAGGCACATACACCTGCTCCAAGCCCGGAATGGACGTATATTCCTGTTCCGATAGATGAAGTCACCAAGCATATTCTATCAATGGTAAAAGAGCATAAGCAAATCCCTGTCCATATTCTGGATGCCTGCCAGGATATTATAACAACTTTAGTGGCATCTCAGGGAAAGACACATAAATCTATCCCTACCATTGGAGTGATACATCAAAAATTCACTCCGTAACAGACACACACATCTGTTCCAGTCCAAGAGGGTTATGGGGAATACTCCCCCATATCATACGGACGACCAAGTCAGGCACATACACCTGATTTGAGAGGAGATCATCAGCCTAACCTGGCCATCTTTCCTGATCAGGCACATACACCTGCTCAGAGTAGCCACTTTCGTCAACAAGTGGTTTCCAAGGCGAGTAAGAAGGCGTCTAAGAAAAAGACCCACCCAATACAGTCAGGAGATCAAGTTCCAATCTATAACAATTCCTTGCTCGATGCTAGAGTTCTTGAAGCCCTCAGACAATTATCTGTTGGAATTCAAGATTCTACTCCCTCTGTTCCCAATAGTGGGAACATTAATTCTGAAGGTCTTCAAAAGAAAGTTCCTCATGAAGGCCTGCTTCATCACAATTTAGTCGATCTCAAAGTTTCATCTTCAGATGAGAGCCACAGGAACCCTCTGTGTGGTCAGAAGACCAAGGAGCAAGAGATCTCATCTTTTGTTGTAACCCATTATAGTGTTCCTCCCCATGATGATGAATTTCGCTGTGAAAGTCCTCTCCGCAGTAGTGATGCACATTACCAGGAAAATGCTCCAGTGGACAATGTAGTGCCGAGAAAGCCCTCTTATCTTGAGGAACTTGAAAATGTGAAACCAGTCATGTCTGAAGCTTCACCGCTATCAAGTGAAATACTTTCTCAATCAGAAGATAGCCTAGGGTGCAGGTCATTCTCTGAACCACCCCTAAGTCATGTATCTTCTAGTTTGATCAATGATTTCTCTACAAATCCTGTTGAATCCAATGAAGTAACAAGGAAACACCAACTCTGGTCAAATCAGGTAGAATAATCTTCATCAAATGATAAAGAGGAAATTCTGAACATGAGATAACAACTGGCGAAAGGTGAGGTGCCAGTTATGTTTTGGCCTCTGGCTGAATCTCAGTATAATATTCCAAAAATGTTGACGGAAGATGAAATCCATGATATTCGTCTCAATATATGGAAAACTCTTTGTCAGTTGAAAAAGAAAGTATTATCTTATGATGAATATGAAAATCATCTTAAGATAATATAAGGGTTACAATGTAAGATTGACTTGGCGTCTCTATCAGTCTCTCGATATCCGAAGGCTGAAAAGCAGTAGAGAGCCCTTCAACGTTTATTCTTTGGTGCACTAAGAAGATTGCGTCAGTTAATTTCCAATGCCCCATCTGGTATTCGTATCAGAGGATGGGGTGTTCATGGAGAACTGCATTTCACGATGCTCTCCAGTCAGCAAATCCCACCGAAAATGGTCTCATGCAATGTTATTGCCCATGGCCGGCCACAATCAATGGGATTTTTTTGTAATCAAAAGCTTTCCCAAGAATAGGCTTCAACTAGTTCCTCTCAAAATAAAGAATACAGAGAACAAGTTGTTGAATTACTCTTGAATCAAGCAAACGAGAATATTGAACATGCCTCTCTTTTGGAGAAATCACGTCACCAAATGACAGAAGTGTCGGAAATCATCCAATGGTCTTTTGAACCAGGTGATAAAAGTGGATACAGATTAATGCATCCAGCTAATTTCTGGACTAAGGTTCGCAAGATCAGGAGGACTTTCAAGAAAGTCTCAGACATAGCATGTCAAGAACCACCCCAGCTTGCCAGACTGGGGACTCTTTTAAACCAACCCCCGGAATCAACAAATAGGTTCCAAGGAGTTGATCAAGAACAGCAGGAACAGCCCCAGTCAACTGGACTGGGGACTTTTTCAAATCATCAATCCCCTCCTTAGAGAAAGTCAGTCTTTTCTCGATTAGGGAAGAAACCTCAAGATGAATGAAGAGCCAAATTATCATGAGATTCCCTCCAAATTACGGTTCATCAAGAAGTTCCTGAGGGATTGAATCAACAAAAGGAAATGTCTCATCAAAGACATGGAAGAATACAATATCACAGAAATGTTGATAGAAGGGATGCAATGAGTTATGCATTGATTAATGTCATCAATGCCATTGTTGCTAATCAACCAGATGAGGCTCACTCAGGGGACTCAGATGAAGAGGTTCCTGCTCAAGAATATGTACACACCAACACAAATGAAGAAGGTGTGCGTACACGAATTCAAAGGATTACTCAGAACTTAAGTAATCCTTCGAGTAACCCACTTCCCCCTCTCCGAAAAGGATCCAACAAAGGGAAGGGAAAGAACCAGGTTACATATCCTTCCTCTGGAGAAGGTCAATCTCTCTCACTAGAGCATAGGTTTGCACAACAGGAGGAAGAAATTAAGGAATTAAGAAGGTTTAATGAAGAACTACTTCAGAGTAGTCTTCTTCTTAACCATGCTGGAGTCAGTCATCCAAATAAATTTGTTGCAGCTACTGAGATGGATCAAGAATATCCTCCTCTATCAGTACACCCTCACAGGTCTAATCCTATGGGACAAGTGCAACAACAGTTGGCAGTGCTACCATCAGTTGCAGCACCAATCGCCACATCTGTCCAAGCTCCAGTCATTGCACCTACTCAAGTCCAAGTTTAACTGGATGTTTCTCAAAAGTTAATAACTACTATTGAGTCATTAACAGCTCGGTTAGAAACTATGGAAGGGAAGCGTGCGCAAGTTCAATCAGAAAAGAAAGTTTACCCTGAATGGGTAGATTCAATTTCTCCTCCATCCAGTTTTGGGAACCCTGTATTCCCTATTTTCAATGGATCAGGCAATCCAGAACAACATTTGACGCATTACGTGTCTTGTTGCGATCCTATGATGGGAACTCCAGAGCATCAAGAAGCAGTAAAACTCAGATGCTTCATGCGAACCTTGCAAGGACCAGATTTTGTTTGGTCTACAAGCTTGCAATCCCGGTCAATTACCAGATGGGAGGATCTTCGCCAAAAATTCCTCCTTCATTTTAGCTCAACTTTTCCAAAGACAACAGTTTTTGATCTTGCAAACTGTAAGAAAAGGGAGAATGAAAGGGTCTCTGATTTCATTGCTCGATGGAAGGTATTAACATATTCCTTGAGTTTAGCACTCCCTCAAGAAGAATTGTTGCCAATCTATGTGGAAAATCTGCGTGACAAATTACGCACGCCATTAATCCCTGTGAAATACACAGGAGGGTTTCGAGACCTTACTTCAATCGCTCAGCAAATTGAAGATTCCCTTATACAGGCTAAGGCTAAATCTCGTGTAATTCCATCAGCTCCAGGAAGGAGAATGGGTAAAGCAGAAACTACTATAGTTATGCTTAAACAAGAACTTGTGCCTATTTTGACCTCAAAACCTTCATCTTCTCGAAGGGCTCCACCTTCTGAGAGCCAAGAACAAAGGCCTTTTCATCTAGACGATCAAAAAGATCCAAGACAAAAACAATTTGAGGATTTGAAGAGCAAAACATACTCTTTCTGAAATGAACAAGTTCCTGGTTATTTCATTTCGGCTCTGGAAAACAATTTGGTTCAATTTCCAATACCCAAGAAGCCAAACAAGAAAGGAGATGAAGATCGTCCTAATTATTTCCCTTTTCATCAAATGTTAGGGCATCCCATCCAGGAGTGTTTTGTCTTCAAATACCTCCTGCAAAAGATGGTCGACTCGGGATAGGTCACATTGAAAGGCTCCTCAGCTCAGGTAGCATGTGTCACTACTACAGTTCCAGTGGAGGAAGATGAATGGCAGGAAGTCAAAAGAAAAAATGCACAAAAGTATGATGATTTGATGGTCAGAAACGCAATTAATCGAACTCATTCTATTTTGCGACCACAATTAAGGAAACCAATTGTGTCTTCTGCCATGAATGTTGCGGCAAAACCCTCTTCATCAGAGGGAAAGTCCTCAAAGAAACGGCATGATTCAAAGAAAGAAAAAAATTAGAAGATGATGAGTATGTGTCAAAGCCTAAGTTGTCTTTGACTTTGGCGGACTTCATGTCATCTACTTCAAAGCCACGGGCACCGCCCCACCAAACGGCATAGCCTAAACAGGCTAGTCAGGCAGAGTCTTCATCAGATGAAGAGTTAATCTTTGGTTCTATTAATATGATTCAATTAACAGATCCATATGCCAGTCGCAATTTCGATTTTAATGAGCCTGAATTCCCTGTATCAAACAGAGAAATCAGAGGAAGTTCTAGGGGCTCAGGATACAGGGGAAGACGTGGATCTTTCCGAAGCCACTATTCCAATTCTACACCTGTTAGAACTGTGTACGCAGTAGAAACTCGTGGTAGATCCCTTCAGCGAGCTCAGCAAGAACAAGCAAGTTCTTCTACCAAGAGCAAATTCAGTCCTGGCACAGTTATTTTGGAAGACCGGTTGAAGGTTCTATTTTCTTCCTCTCAGCAAGTAACTGGATCTAATCGGTCTAATCTTCCAAAACCAAGAATATTGCCAACTCCTATACAAGATGCATCAACTTCCAAAGCATCTTATTCCAAGGTACCTGATATACCACATATTCTTATTGGGAAACGTAGACCTCTGGATCAAAAGTATGATATATTGAAACACTTGGCCCAAGTACCATCCAAGTTATCAATTCTGGATGCTTTGAATCTATCAAAAGATCTTCGGAAAGCACCCATCGAGGATTTGTCAAGTCCTCAGGAGTTTGAAACTGAAATTGCTGCAGCTGAAGTCTATCACATAGAGAATAATCCTGCAGAATGCCATGAAATAATATCCTTTACTGATGAAGATGAAGATGATGTTGTGCATGGACATATTAGACCATTGTACTTGTAGGGAAAAGTCAATGGCGTGGATTTTTAAAGAGTTTTCATTGACAATGGTTCATGAGTCAACCACATGCCCATTCGTACACTTCGTCGATTAGGCCTCACAGAATCTGATTTATCTCCCTCCACTATGATGCCACAGGGATATGATAAAAATGAACAAGAACCACTGGGTGAAGTTACACTCAGAACTCAGTTTGGAGATCTTGTATCCAATTCAGATTTCATGGTTGTTGATCAAGACTCAGCCTTCAACATTTTTCTTGGAAGACCCTGGTTACATCAACATGCGGTTATCCCTTCTTCATACCATAAATGTCTCAAATATTGTTTCGATGGTCAAGTTGGGATGTTGTATGGTGATAAGGCCCCATTCAAGACATGTGAGTCTCAATACATTGAGGCAGAATTCTATCACATGAAGCAAAGGGAGAAATCCATAACAAAGGATATTACCAAAGTTAATGCTCCATATGGTTTGGAAAAAATTCCAGTAAATCCATTTACACATGTGAGTACAGATTATGTGTTGCCTATCAGTCAAATTGACAAGATAGACCCAAATCAAAATACTCTTATGGAAAGATCCATAATGTCAATTACTGCAATCGATCCAGACAACATGGGAGAAATTGGTAATCTACCAAGCAGTGATGAAATCACAAATGGTGACGTCTTCATTTCATCTGTTGAAATCCAATAAGTCTATGCTTCACCAATTAGAACAGAAGAAGTTATATCAACATCAAAGGTGAATAATGATGTCGATTCTCAATCCATCATTTACTATTTATTACCTAAAGAAGACCCTTCATCATCAAACGGGTCAGAAATGGAAGCTTCTTCTTCAAGATATGCAAATTTTGACATCTCTTCTGATCATGAAAATTCTGCTTTTTCATCTACTATGCAAGTAGACACGGAAGAAATAACACATGATGAAGGAGAAGAGGAATATCTCAGAGATTCTCCTCCAACATTTGAAGAGGGTATCTCTACCACTGTGGATGAACTCAGATAAATAAATCTGGGTACAAAGGAAGATCCACGCCCCACTTTAATCAGTGCGTCCATGACCCTTGAAGAGCAAGAGATGTATATTTCTTTTCTAAAGCGAAATAGATATATTTTTGCTTGGAACTATACAAAATTTTCCGGACTTGATCCTGATGTTTCTACTCATCATTTGGGTTTACCAGAAGAACATCGAGGATTTAAGAAAGCCGCAAGAAGAACACACCCAACTTATGCTTCTAAAATTGAAGCTGAAGTGGATAATATTATCAAAGATAACTTCGTCAGAGAAGTTCAGTATCCCAAGTGGTTGGCTAATATTGTCCCTGTAAAAAAGAATAATGGAAAAATTAGAGTTTTCATTGATTTCAGAGATCTTAATCGGCATTGTCCTAAGGATGATTTCCCAGTTCCGATTACAGAACTTCTAATTGAGGCAACAGCTGTCTATGAAGCACTTTCCTTCATGGATGGATATTCTGGATATAATCAGATCTTAATGGCCCCATAAGATGAGGAATTCATATCCTTCAGAGCCCCTCAGGGTGTGTTTTGTTACCGGGTAATGCCCTTTGGCTTAAAGAATGCAGGTGAAACATATCAGCGCTCCATGCATCGTATCTTCAAACCCTTCTTAGGGAAATTTGTTGAATGCTATGTAGACGATTTGGTGATTAAATCAAAAAAAGATTCTAATCACTTGGATGATTTGGAAGTCATATTCTACAAGCTTCGACAACATAATTTGAAGATGAACCCCTTAAAATGTGCTTTTGGGGAAACCTCAGGAAAATTTATCAGCTTTGTTGTACGCCATCATGGTAATGAAGTCGATCCTGAGAAGACAAAGTCAATCCTTGGTATGTCACCTCCTCAAAATTTGAAAGAATTAAGAGGACTTCAAGGACACTTAGCCTATATTCGTCGTTTCATCGCCAATTTGGTAGGAAAAAGTTTACCCTTTACCAAATTGATGAAGAAGGGAGTCACTTACCAGTGGAATGAAGAACGTCAAGAAGCATTCGATATTCTCAAGAAATACCTCTTGAGTCCACCGGTACTCATGCCACCTGTTTAAGGAAGACCACTTATCCTCTACGTGACAGCTCTAGAGTGATCATTGGGTGCCTTTCTTGCTCAAAAGAATGATGCTGGGAATGAAAATAGCATCTACTATCTCAGTCGAACTATGCTTGAAGCAGAAACCTGGTATTCAAGTATTGAGAAGTGCTTCCTGGCATTAATCTTTGCAGTTCAGAAATCGAGACATTACCTGCAACATCACGAGGTCCAATTGGTATCTCGCAATAACCTGCTCAAATTCATCCTTATTCGTCCAATGATTACAGGACGTCTATCAAGGTGGGCAGTTATTTTGCAGCAATTCGACATTCAGTATGTGTCTCAAAAGGTGATAAAGGGCCAAGCTCTGGCTGATTTCCTGGATGAACACCCTTCAGTGGAAGACACATCTTCAGATATTGAACTCCCTGATAAGGAAGTCTTCTTTATTCAAGAAAGTCCTCAAGCATGGGAAATGTATTTTGATGGTGCTTCCAGAAGTCCAACAGGGAAGAAAATGGAAAATCCTAAATTCAAAAAAGTCGGCTTAGGAATTGTAATCATTTCTCCAGAAAAGGTAGTGATACCTTATTCCTTCTTATTGTGGGAAGGTGGTACCAATAATGAAGCCAAATACCAAGCTCTTATAACAGGATTGGAATTAGCGCTTCAAGCACAAGTGAATCACTTAAAGGTGAATGGCGATTCAGACCTGGTAATCAAACAAGTCAATGGGGATTATGCCATCAGAAAAGAATAACCAATACCTTTGTATGATTACGTCAGAGACTTAATGGAGGAATTCCCTTTGGAACCGATATTTTCTTATGTCCCAAGATCACAACATGCTTAAGCTGATGCATTGGCTAATATAGCCACAGCTCTGGAAGATCCAAATCGGGACGAGACAACCATCAGTAATGCCCACCGTCGTGCAATTTCACCTTATGTTCAAATCAAAACAGAGGAAATTAATTAAATTAGTCCCATTCCTGAATCGTATGGTCATACTACAGGATGGAGGTCACCTATCAGGGAATACCTTCAAAATGGAACACTTCCACCTGATAGAGCCGAGAAAGAACAAATCTGGCGACGTGTGGTCAATTTTACTCTTTATGATAGCCCAGATCACCTAGAGAAAATTCTCTAAAAACGTAGTTTTAATGGAGTTATCTTCAAATGCATTGATGGTGAATAGACAATGGCTATCATGAAAGAAGTGCACGCAAGAGTCTGTGGTGCCCACCAGTCTGGACATAGACTATCTGATCAGGTTCGAAGGCTTGGATACTTTTGGCCTTCAATGATACGAGATTGTGTCGATTTCACAAAGAAGTGTCATTCATGCCAAGTACATGCCAACTTCATTCATCAGCCTCCAGAGTTGCTTCATACAGCTAAATACTCATGTCCATTTGCCATATAGGGAATGGATGTGGTGGGACCATACCCTTAAGCTACTACTAAGCAGTTTAAGTATATTCTTACTGCTACTGACTTCTTTTCCAAATGGGCAGAGGCAATACCTCTCAAGGAAGTCAGTTCTAAATGCATTGTTAGCTTCATCAAGTCTAACATTATTACCAGATTTGGTGTCCCTCATACCATATTGACGGACAATGGCACCAATTTCTGTTCATCCGAGGTGAAGAAACTGTATCAAGAATACAACATCAAATCCAACCATTCATCTCGGTATCATGCAGTGGCCAACGGCTAGATAGAATACTTTAACAAGACTCTTTCAAATATACTACAAAAGATGGTGGATAAAGATAATAGGTCATGGCCTGATAAACTCTTTCATGCTTTATGGGCTTATCGGACTACCACCCGCACTGCAACTCGGTCAACTCCATATTCATTGGTATATGGAACGGAAGCCGTCTTTCCCATTGAAGTTCAACTACCCTCGCTCAGAGTTTCCATCTGTGATCAATCATATACAGATGAACAATCTCAAAAATTATTGGATGAATTAGGATGGTTAGATGAGAAGACATTGTGCACTTTTCACCACTTGGAAGTCTATCAGAATCGAATAGCACGAGCTTTTAACAAAAAAGTTTGTCTTCATTCATTCACTCAGGGAGAATTAGTATTAGTTCTCAAAACTCCAATGATACCAGGAAAGAAACCTCCCAATCTTGAGCCAAAATGGGAAGGACCTTATTCAATACATAGGGTCTACTCCAATGGAGCTTATTCATTAATCTCAATGGATGGAGAACTCATCACTACTCCAACCAATGACAGATTTTTGAAGAAGTATTTTGTATAAACTGAAAAAAGTGTATTTTTTCCCTGCAACATGACACTAAACTATGCGGAACCAGTTCGTCCTTGCTATATGACGTTAAACTACACATCAACGGTCCATACATATGACCTTACACTATTTTTACTTTCACCCCACATGACGTTAAACTATGAAAAATCCATCGTCCTAACTACATGACGCTAAACTATACAAAAAGTCCCTTTATACGTCCTACATGACGTTAAACTGTGTATTTTTTCCCTGAAACATGACACTAAACTGTGCGGCACCAGTTCGTCCTTTCTATATGACGTTAAACTACACGGCAATGGTGCATAAAAATAACCTTAAACTATTTGTACTTTCGTCCCACACGACGTTAAACTGTGGGGGAAAAAAGTTCCCTAAATGGTCCAGTATGACCTTAAACTGCAACTAGGTCCTGTATGACCTTAAACTGCATCATCAACGGTCCATGCATATAACCCTAAACTGTTTGCAAGTCCCTTACGTCCAGCAAGACATTAAATTGTGACGTCCTAACTACATGATGCTAAACTGTATAAAAGTCCCTTACGTCCGGAAAGACGTTAAACTACATAATCATCAAAGGTCCTGTATGACCTTAAGCTACACCACCGTCCAGCATGACATTAAACTGCACCGTCCACGGTCTATGCATATGACCTTAAACTACTCGCACTTTCATCCAACATGAATCTAAACTGTATCGTCCCTTTTTCGTCCAACATGACTTTAAACTGTGGAAAAAAATCCCCAATGTGTCCAACATGATGTTAAAATGGTGCAATCTTTTGTCCTCACTGCATGACATTAAACTGCATAGTCTCCCCCTTTCGTCCAACATGACGTTAAACTCTATTGTCCCCATCGACCTAACTACATGATGCTAAACTGTATAGAAAGTTCATGATACGTCCTACATGACATTAAACTGTATTTTGTCCCTGCTACATGACACTAAACTGTGCAGCACCAATAGTCCTAACTGCAAGACTTTAAACTGCATAGTCCCTTTATACGTCCTACATGACGTTAAACTGTGTATCGTTAAGGTTGTTTCTACCTCTTGTTTCTCACACCGATGATTACTCACGTGAGCTTAGAGCAAACCTCAACCATAATATTTTCTCTGGGCTGCTAACCATGTGTAATTCCCAACATCATTTTTTTTAGTTCGTTGTCCCCAAGAACAACTTGATCATTAATTCATTCTTTAATTGAACTACACAGACTTTGATCCTTGACTTCTAGGTTAGGTATGTAGGCAACCTCACAAGGTTCAAGCCCAAAACCAATCTCTTCACATCGGTTCACCTCCATCTTATATGATGTTGATTTGTGAAACCGCCCCTAGAATCAATATCTTTACATTGGTTCACATTCGTCCTTGTTATACGACGTTAAACTATACAACACTTTTGTCCAGTATGACAATAAACTACAATATTCTTTGATACCCTCACCTAAGAGGGAACCATTATTTACATTGATTTTTCAATCATGTTTCATCTAAATGACTACATGCATACATGGCAACGCCCAAACCTTTTATCTTGGGTTAAACCATCATTGTACTAAAGTCCCCTTTAACCCTTCATATGTACGAACCAAATTTGTACAAAGGGTATTTCTAGAACTATGTGGGCTTCATTCCAATCCTTATGGGATACATAGGAACGTTCGAGTGTCCCTTGAATCCAGCCCCAAGTCTTTGGGCGTAACCCCAAATTCCACTTTTAGTCCCTTGGCTGAAAAGTCCCCATGAAAACACACACTGTGTATTTCTTACAATGGTCCAAGCTCTATGACCCTAAACTAAGATCTCTAATCCTTTTGTCCCACATGACGTTAAACTGTAGTTTAAGAACTACGTATGGCTTGATTCTCATCCTTATGGGATACGTAGTGAAGTCCAACATTTCAATTTAGGACCCAGCCACAACATGATTAGGGTTAGCATTGATATGTGTATCTCTGTATACATTGAACAATACCCATATTTATGTGTCATAATCCTAACCTAAAATATTTCCAGATCCTCATAACCCTTTTCATGACTTCTAGTCACAAAAATGTCAAACTTCTGAGAGTTATTTTTCCTGACTATGCAGCACGTGCCCATAGGTGACCTTGCATAAACAGTATACATAACAGACTTGTTAGCCAAAAGATACTATTATTTGACTATGCAGCCAATTCCCTTAGGTGGCCCTACATAATTCAACCCCCTAACGGGTTTTTCGGATAGTGGTAACTTCATTCTTGGGAAGAATGCCTCTTTTGTCCTTATTTGTCTTAAATAACAGTATGTATGGATCCTCAAAAATAGTCATCCTTAATATATTTGTCCCATATCCTTTTTCATGATCTGAAAGTATTCAAGTCTATGGTTTATATTCTCCTTCCCTATGTTTGGGTCAGACCTTCGTAGGAGTGATATTAATCCAGTTCTTTGATTATCTTGTTTGGAAATATCTTCTCCATATTCAAGTACCTCCTTCCATACAGCAAACTCTATACTTTGGAAGATTTTAATCTCCATAAAATTTCACTGGCTTTCAGCACTAGGAATGTAAATTTCTGAGAATTCTTTTTCCTGACTATGCAGCACGTGCCCATAAGTGGCCTTGCATAAATAGTCTACATAACAAACTTGTTAGCCAAAAGATACTATTTTATTTAACTATGCATCAAATTCCCTTAGGTGGCCCTGCATAATTCAACCCCCTAACGGGTTTGTTTAATAATGATACCTTCATTCTTGGGAACTGCTTCTTCTAATTCCTTTTAGCTCTTTTTCATATCATTCCTCAGATTCAAATATTCTTAAGTCATAGCTTACATATTTTCCCTCATACTTGAGTATGGTACTATGTTTTTAGATGAGTTTTCAAGTAATTGATTCAATTCTAATCCATTTCGGTCAAAGCTATTTCGACCTTAAACATTAGCCTTTGTATGTCCAACGTGCATGACTTTAAATTTCCCATAAAAGATAGGGGAACTCAGAATAAAAGTCAAGTTCCCAGCTCACTAAACATACATTTTTGTATGATTTAGGTAACATTGAGCAATTAAAAGGTTTAAAGTTTGTAGGGTTATTTACATTAATCCTAGTAAAAAATCAAACTATTCTTACTAGGCCCATTAGCTTAGGAAAAATCTAAAGCATGTAGTAAAAGAGAATGTAGGTACAAATGAGTGAAGGTGAAAGTTTTTTTCATTGATACATAAGAGTTATAAGGACATCCACAGACTGGAGTCTCTTCTCTTTTTCAAGAATTACAAGAGTCTTTCAATATAACACTTCATTTTATTTACGGCATCCCGAGCTTCATCAGCAACCACCTAGAATTAATTCATTCAACTGGATACAATAAGAGATGCAGTGATACTAGCTCTTTATGGAATAATTGTAAAAGGATGTTCTTGAGTGTGGTTGGAGAAAATTTTCTGCTGATCAAACAGTGAATTTGTTTCTGTCCAAGAGACTTGGAAGATGGATACATGGATTTGAGAATGGAGCATTGGAAGTAAAGATCCATTTAGAGAGAGTACTCTTTTCAGATATTGCTCTAATACCATGTTTTTATTCTCTCCACCAATCGGCAGTGGAAAACATTTCAGCCCATGGGTTTTCTATTTTCATATCTGCAAGGAAATGACATGGAGGAAGAATTTGAAAGTTCACACCATTGTTGTTGCCCTTAATGCACAGAATAACTGAAATGAAGGAGTAGAAATGCAGCTGAATTTCAGGTGTATAGTTCTTTGCATCTGGAACATTGACTCCTTGCAGATGACCATGACCATATTGAGGCAGGTAGATGCTCTATGGAAAATTAAGATGATATTTATTCAAGTACATAGCCAAATCTGGGAGATTTTTGTCGCAGATATCAGAGTAATCATGGCCAATGATATTCATCATGTCATCAATCCGCTTTCTAGCCAGTTCATCAGACGTTTTAATTCCCTTAGGAGCCATTAAATCTGCACAAAAGTTGAATAAATTAAACTCTTAAATGGGTTTATTTTTCATAAAATTTGTGAAAGAATTCGAAAAAATGGTTAAGGCATTAAGGTGCGCAAGTCTAAACATGACGCGCAAGTATTCATGTGTCGCGCTAGTTTTTTACGTGCAAGTATAAACCACGCAAGTAAAAATACCTTTACAGTAGCGCGACATCAAGGAAAACACTGGAAAACAGAGCAACCTGCACGGCTAAGGTGACCTGCACGGTGAGAGCTCGAAGGTATGAATTCCGGAAATCCGGATGCTTGAACGGAAGTGAGTCCCTCTATTTATAGACATGGTCGGGACCTTGTGTGTCGTACCCTGTTCGATCAAGGGCCGTATCCCTGCGCGATACGCACTTGCGCGCCGCCCTCTGTGCCATCAAGACTTGCGCGCCACCTTTTCCTTTGGATGTATTCGATTTCCTCAGAGTCAAATCCTCATTTCTTTCAGATCCAACTCTGAGGGGGTACTTTTGTTGATGCTCCTTTCATCACAGAATCTAAAGATCGGAAAAGTGGAATATCTGAGATCAAAGTGATTCAACCTTTGAAGAAAATATCAAAAATCGACAAAGTCATGAACAAGGGATCAAAAGCACTTATGCCGTGCAAGTTATATCATTGTCGCGCAAGTCCACTTGCGCGATGCCTTATGGTCGCGCAAGTGACTTGCGCGACCTAAGTGATAACCGCCTGGTAACCGCCCGGGGTCTTCTCCTGCCTATAAATAGACCCTGTGGGCCCCCCATTCAGGGAGGATTTTTTTCCAGAAACCCATATTTGAGCTCCTGACGCCCTAGTCTCTTCTCAAAGCATCCGGAACACTTCTAAGGTAATTTATTACCTAGAACAGAAGATCTAAAGAGGGGGACAAAGGCCTAAGTGTTGAAACACATCAACACTTGTGCGCCTGAGTGGCCAGCCCTTAAGGGAAAAGGGCCACACTTGCGCGCTTCCTTACTCCTTCATTATATCTTGCGCACCCCTCTTCTGGAAGAACCTCAAGAGGATTCTAAAGACTTTAATAAAGAGTCGCTCAAGTATTACCCTTCTGGTTAACTGTCGTGCAAGTACACCATGTGTCGCGCAGGCATACCTGCGCGACCCGGACCTGCGCGACCAGGACTTGTGCACCCACGCAGTACCTGCGCGCCTGCCAGGACTTGCGCGCCCCTACCTTTTTGGGTGCCTTTCTTTCCCATTTCACCCATCTTAATCCATTACACCTTTCCTATTCAAGATTCAGTCTTCAAGACACTCTTCAAATCCATTTATGTCATGATTTCTTGATTTTACTTCCTTATCTGAAAGGAATTCTGTGGAATATCTCTCAAAACCTAGTGATTTACATATCTTTATGTCACTAAAAAGTGATAGTTCATTCATTCATCCTCATCCTTTAAGATGAGAGAATCTTTAACCTGGGTCTCCTTTTCAGTAATAATCCACAGTCATAAGTCTTCAAATCTGGGCATCCTCTTAGGAGTAAGCCCCAGATCCCTTAACCTGGGCTTCCTTTTTAGGAGTAAGCCCCAGTTCCCTAATTTGGGCATTATCCTCAGGAATAAGACCCAAACCTTAATCCTTAACCTGGGCCTCATTTTCAGGAATAAGACCCAAGTTAGAGTATTCAAAATCTCCATGAAGCACATATACCTTTATGGACCCTGTTCTTGGATTTCTTCCCTAAATTAAATCCTAACCTTCATTTATCTGGGCAGTCATATATACATAAGCCCCACATTATTTCTTATGATTGCATCTTTCATGGCACAATTGTCTATTTTTTTACCAATACCTCTTTTTTCTCACACCGAGCATGACTCATGTGAGCTTAGAGTGTAAAAGTAATTGTGACATCCTTCTTTGAGCCATCAATCATAAACATCATACTCCCTTACTCGAACTACGTGGGTTCTGATTCCTTTTATAAAAAAAGGATACGTAGGTAGCCCATTTGCGGGTTTGATCCCAACTCTAAAATAATCCATGTCCTTCTGAATGACAATAAACTTCAAGTGCCCCACTGAGTGGCTTTAAAACTAGCATGGTCATCATAATGACCAAGAGACTTCTGTATAAATGTGTCGAAGGGTACCATTGACCAAGAATCTCTAACAAATACAGATGATTCTCTATCGATGAAGAACCTCGAATATATACAAAAGATTCTCTAAATTTCCTACATATCGATCATTGATTGTCAGATTTAAAGGAAAACTCATTTTATATTTGGTAATGTAATAAGGATTCATGAACATAACTTAAATCTATAAAGAGAGTCCCGAAGTAGATAATAATTCCCCTAAAAAAGGTGTGATGAGTCCGACCCCCCATACTCTCGACCAATGAAAATTCCTAAGCCTCATCAGTCCACAAACTAATGAGCACCTACCTTTGGAAAGTAGGTCTGAATGGATGTGGAATCATTGGATGTTTCCGGTTCTACGAACAAACCCGTTAGAAACCGATTGGAATGTTTGAACCTCCCATCAAGGTGGTCATCCCCGGATTCCGAGGGAAACAAAGTTGTTGAAGACCCATGCCTAGATTATCTTGAGAATTCCAATCGAGAGTCGGTAGAGGACCCATACCCTTCAAAGCTAGAAGGTTCCAATCAAGAGTCGGTAGATGAACCATTCCCTTATAAGACAGTACGATTCCACTATGATAGTAGATGGAGGACCCATTCCCTTCCCAGCATGAGGGTTCCACTTCGATGTTAGATGACTCATTCCCAGCCCATCTGGAGGGTTCCACTCTAGTCATCGAGGACCCATTCCCAGTTGTGCTGGAGGGTTCCACTCAGAAGTTAGTAAAGGAACCATGCCCTATGCCAACAGGAGGGTTCCAATTTAAGAGTTTATAGAGGACCCATGCACATCCCAGTCAGAGGGTTCCACATTAAAATCAATTGAGGACCCATTCCCATCCTAGATGGAGGGTTCCACTTGGGATTCATCTGATGATCTTGTATGATCACTTTCATCATCAAACCTCACAGAACAAAGCTTTGTGTCTGGAATATTCCACAACATATCTCAAAATCCAAAACTGAGGGAACCATCATGTTATACATAGAAAAACACTTAGGATTGAATACTCACGGACTAAAATCTATGTTCAAATGAAGGAGATACTGAAGCTTGAATTTTCCTTAGAAGGTTCCAAGGGGCACACGGCATTCGAGGGTACCCACACGGTGTGTGGTCCCACTTATTCACCTAGTCATTTCCCTAAAGTCATGTGGATCACTAACTGTCTTGGATTACATGGTGTGTGGGGTATATAAATGTTGTTCTAATGCCACTTAGGGTCCCACCCATTACTTGCTGGTGTTAATGTATTTTACCCATGCCTATGTAATTCAGTACATAATCATGTGCTTGTAAGTGTAATCTCACATGGGGTCCTACCCATATGCTTTGCTACATGGTTTTTCAACCTAGGGGTGAGGTATGTAGTTTATAGGAGGGATACATGTCATTCCATCCTTATATATTTTCAAAACCATAAATGTCACAGCTAGGGCCCGACACATTGTGTGTTCATCAAACTACCCATCATATAGTCAAGATTTTTCTAAATTCACAAATCCATTTTCCACATGCTAAAATATAGACTTATACTTAAATTTTGGAATCAATTCCACATGTTTTTTGTGTATCTAGCATTACTAAATGGATTTCATCACTTGAGTGGCTAAAAACTCAAATTTGGATGGTTTCAGGCAACCTCGTATGCACTACATGTCCTGATTCATTCATCCACTCAAGATCTAGCCTCCAATCATTGAAAAACATCCAGAACATAAAAAATCTCAAATCTATCCTTTTTCATCAATACATGCCTAGTTCTCCATTTCTTCAAGATTTTAGGGGTCTGATCGGACTTGGTACTCCCCGGAAACGTCAAATGAGGACCGTGAGGTATTACTGGTGAAGAACACAAAGCATATGAATGGAAAAAGGAAAAAGAAAAAAAATTAACCATCAGGGGCCAAGAATTATTGTAAAATGATCAAGAATATGGATATTTATGTTAGAAAATAAGAATAACCAATTTAAAATATTACATAGGAGCATTCCATGGATCTGTAATTGGAACATATCAATAGAAGGGATTGATCTACACAATCAATATAATCAAAATGGTATAAACTACAAATTGAAATGTTGTACCTAGATATTGTATCATTATTCATCGAAGAACATGTTTTCCAATTATTCAGGGAAGTCTTTGCATTCAATTCATCTCGATCTTCTCCAATCTGAAGTATCATCATCATCCAAGGTGATATGCCAACGGAACGAGGATGGAAAATATCTCAACAGATCCCAGGATTATGAGGCTAACCCTAGGAAAATATCCATAGTAGTATACTTATATATATTTCAGTTAGCTTAAATAAATCAATTAATAAAATTAATTAATTAATTAATCCACTAAATGTACCACCAATGTTAGAGATGTCCAAATGACCCATACCAATCTTTTTTAAGTCACACATATAGTAAACACATTCCGAACTCAATCATGGTCTAAAATTTATGATCTGATATCACTTTTAAAAGTTTTCATGTTTTATTTAAGAACTATGTTCATGTAATATAAAATATATTTACTATTCTTAAAAAATTAATTCTAGGAACATTGGGCCTCGAAATCACATGTTGTTACAGTGCTAAAACCAGAAAATATATATAAAAAAATTTCAATGCATTATAGGGAAAAATGGGTATTTATATAATTCCATCCTTTAATATTTTGGTCCTTGAAAAGAAAAACTAAACAAACAACTCAGGATATTGAGCATGCATTTGGCTCTCTCACTCCCATGAACTCTCTTTCACATTCTTGTGCTAACACAACATGTGAACAAATGGATGGCTCATCCACGTAGGGTCCTATCTTTTCAATCATCGATCTCCACCAAGTACTTTAGAAAGATGGATCTATACTCAATGTCCAGCTCTCCCCAGTCGATGATGTTCATGGGGTCATGTACGTACCTCCTCATCTACTATATGTGGGAGATGTTATGCACCTTCTCTAGTTGTGGGGGCAGGTAAAGGTAGTAAGAAACCTCATTATCCCTCTTCAAAATCTCAAACATCCTAATGAATATAGAGGATAGATTTTCACCCCAAAAGAATCTATGAAATCCTCATTATGGGGAGAATTTTAGGAAAATGTGGCCTCATTACTCAAACTCCAAGGGCCTATTATGGTGATCTGCGTAATATTCCTACCAGCTTTGTGCCATCCTCATCCGATCATGGATGGACTGGACCTTCTCTGTCACCACCTGCACCATCTCTAGTCCCAAAATATATGTCTCACCGATCTTTATCTAGTACAACAGTGACCTAAAGGGTATCCCAAACAAGGCATCAAAATATTTCATGTCGATGTTAGAGTGTTAGATGTTGTTTTACACAACCTCTAATAGGGTCAATTTATCCTCCCAACTCTGACTGAAGTCTAACATGAAAGAATCAGCATACTCTCCAACACATAGATAGCAGGCTCAACCTTCCCATATGTCTTAGGGTGAAAGGTTGTACTAATCCTCATTTGGGTTATGAATTCCTCTTTTAGGCCTCTCCATAATCAAGTCATAAAATAAATGTCATTATTGGACACAATTTTCAAGGACACCCCGTGAAGGAGAATGATCTCGTGCACATACAACTACCCCAAAAAATACACTAAACTCTGTTTCCTAATAGAAAATAAGTGTGCCTACTTCATGAGTCATTAAAATATCACCCATATGGCATCATGTACCTTCTCTATGCATGGAAACCCTATCACAAAGTCTGTGGATATGTCATCCAATTTTCACTTTGAGGTCTTAAGGGGATCCCATAAACCTGCTGGAACATAGTTTTAGCTACACATACTAACAGGTGAGGTACTGAGAGACAAACTCAGCTATGCACTGTCTAATTCTAGACCACCAAAATTACCACTCAATTTCTATGCACATATTCCCCAAAATGGGATGTACAACTTGGGGAGAAGTGTGGAACTCTCGCATCACCCCTCCCTCATTGTGACTCGAACCTCCATCTGTACCTGGAAAAAGATGATGGGATTCTCTCCTTCATAATATACATCTGGTGTATCATCTATGGATATATGGTCTTTCAATGCCTCATAGTAAATGTATATCAGTTGGGACTCTCTCATATGCTCAAGAAGCGGAGGAGTTAACATCATTGACTAAACAAAAGATGTACCCTCCTACTCCACCAAGGTTAGCTACAAGGAAGGAAATTGCTCTAAAGCCTCCTGCACCAAGTGGGCCCAGTACATCCTACTAAGGGAATTTTCTACTCCATTTCAATTTCCTAGATTATAGACTATTATGAAGTCATAGTCCGGTAGGAACTCCAATCAGTTTCATTATCTTGGGTTTAAGTCTCTCTATGTGATGATGCACATGAAACTCTGATGGTCTGAGTAAACCACAAAGAGCTCCCCTAGAAGGAAGTGGCTCTAAATCCTAGGGTATAATACTACCACTTCCAGATCTAGGTTGTGAGTCATGTATTTCTACTTGTGGGGACTCAACTGCCTCGACCCGTATGCGATATAGCCTTTTACGGTATCAACTCGCAACCAAATCCAGATCCTAAGGCATTGCAATAAATTACATACTACATGCCCTCCTATGGTAGTTTGAACATAAGAGAACCCTCCAGTCCTAGTCTCAACACCTCAAATTCCCTCTAGCACTACTTAGACCAAGTAAATGACTATCCTTTCCACATCAGGATGGTCAATGAGAATGAAATTCTGGATAATTCAACCACAACCCTCCTATAGTACCCCACCAAGACAAGAAATTTGTATACATCTAACACGCTCTTGGGTGGATCTCAAGAAATAACCACATCAAGCTTCACTGGGTCAATATCTAAACCATGATTAGAAATAAAATTCTATATAAAGTGAACCTCATGAATCCAAAACTATCACTTTAAGAGTTTCCCATAAAGATGGTGCTCTCGAAGAAAATCTATAACCATACTCTAGTGTTCCACATGATCCTCCTATGATGTAGAGTAGATGAGTATGTAATTAATTAATATGACCAAAAAAATGTTCCATGTATGGATAGAATATATAGTTCATAAAATCCATAAACATGGTGGGGTCATTTGTCACACCAAATGGCATCACTAGAAACTCATGGTGTCCGTAGCAACATCAGAATGCTATCTTTGGAATATCAACCTCATGAACCCTCCACTGGTGGTATTTATACTTGATATATGTCTTCAATAACCATATTGTTCCTTGAAACTGGTCAAAGTGGTCATCAATCCTTGAAGAGGGGTACTTGTTCTATATCATTTCCTAGTTAATGTGATGAAAATCCATGCAAAGATGCAAGCCCTCATCTGTATTTTTTAGGAACAACATTGGAGTTGCCTAGGGGGACACACTTAGCTAGATGAAACCATTTTCTTGAAGGTATTTTAACTATAACTATAGCTCTAGAGTATTGTTAGGGGATATTGGAGAAGTATCATGATGCTAGTCGATACAAAACATCATCTTCTGCCTTGGAGGTAGTCCCAGAACATCATCAAGGAAGACTTCCATATAATCCTCCATAACTAAAGAAACCTAGATGCCTAAAGATCCTTCTCCACTAGGGGATATAATTTATAACTGATGGGTGTTGGGTTACAGCCTCCTGATCACAAAACCCACTCATCTCGCCAGGTGATATATCTCTCCCATAAAGGTGAATCTCATCCCAATAGTGCAAAGGCATCTGAATCATCTGTGGTGATAGTTAATCTAGGATCGGGCCATGGAAAACCAATCCATACCCAAGATAACACCATAGGGTTCAATATTGATGACCAAAAGGTCCCTTTTGAACCACTATCCACCAAGTTATAGCTTTCACTTCCATTAGATAGAAGATACATGAGAAGTGCTCCATGTAGGAACCTCAAGATGAAGATTTTGGGCTAGAGCCTCAATTGGGAGCTCCATCTCTCTCACCAAGAGGATATAGATGAAGTAATGACTAGAAAATGTGTCTAAAATACTGAATAAAGGTTATAAAAAACACATATCTTACCTCTAATCATCTTGTGCACTATGGGGTTATAGGACTCTAAAGCCTGCAACTATTCGCGGCCCCGACCAGCAGGTCCCTAAGCCTGACATGGGATGCCTGGTGGAATTGGTGGAATAATATCATATATTCTTACACCACCCATATCTCATATTGAACTTATACTAGACCTACCTCCCTGAGGACCACCATTACCTCACTGAGGAGATCCTTGATCATGATGCTACCTCTCTAATGGTGATTTGTCAGCTACATGCCTCTTATCCTCAGCACGTCTAGTTAAAAAGTCATGTGCTATGTGATATGTATCAATAAAAGTGTAACATTGACCCTCTCTATAATTTCCTAGAACTATGTGACGTTATTGTACCACACGACCATACTCCTGAGTCTGATTGAAAAACGATCTCTTGTGTCGATATCCCACTGACTGGAGCCAACTAGATGTTGCATATGACTTATCTTGGTGATTCCCACTACCATTTTCAGCTATCTATCATCCATCTGATAGAAATATCTATTTCACTAGTTCCCAATCCAACACCCTATCATAGGTGGTAATGACTAAGGTCACCATATTGGCATGAATCTCTCTATAGAGTCCCTTCTCAGACTTTCATGCTTTGAAGTATCCATCGTAGATCATGGAATGGTATTGACATGTAAGGTTTTAAAACCTTGATGTATACCCATCCACAATCATTCCACCCTGATAAAATTTTATAAGATCTTGTATTCAAATTGAGCGCAAACAGGAGGGGTGTTACTCCTCACAGAACAACTCATAAAAGTCAAGCCATGAGAAAGTAGACTCATTGTGCATCTGAGTAACAAGGATCCACCAGTGCCCAACTTCTCCAAGGAAAAGGATATCCTCTAGTGAAACCACCTGATCTATTAATGTCTATATGATCCTGAAGATATGGACCATTGAAACTAGTCAATCCTCTAATTCCTAAGGATCTAGATCACCATGATACCTCAGCGACCTCTAGTGCTAGAACCCATGGAACACACTAAGCTTCGGCATATCCTTATAATACTCAACTGGTATGATCTTCTACTTGATATATGGAGTTACTACTACCTGACCACCTAGAGGGAGAAACTCATAGAATGGACCCTAAACCAAGGCCTCATCACTCATTAGATCATCATCATGATCCGGAACTGGAATCCTAGATGGTTGTCCTTATAGAGGAATCCTGAAAGTTATCAAGATCTTCCATGATCAGATGAGAATATATAAATAAATATTAATAATGGAGAGATGACTCAATAAGGATAGTGAAAGACTCAGTCCTATATGATTCATGTACCACAAATCCCTATAACCAATGTATCAGTATGTCGAGCCGACAAGTAGATAGGCCAGGTCCTGGTGAATTGATATATCAGCTGCCCACACCATCACGGGGTTCTTTAGACATATATATGCACTCTAGACACTCAAAAATTGCTTCCCTAATCCCAACCAAATCCTTATAAGGGGACTACTCCAAACAATTTCCAAAGGAATGAACTAATAAAATACCAATATATCATGACCTGACCTGAGCTAATGATCAATCTAAAACTACCCCAAACCCACCTACAAAGGACAGGGGCTAGAGACCAAAATCCAAGGCATAACTAACATAGGGAGGCCTTTTCCTAAGTACTTTTATGCACACACCTGACAACATTAATGTAGAAGTGTTGAAGAATAATAAAAAAAATATGAAATAGCTAGAAAGTAAACCAAGAATGAAAAAATTCTAGGGTTTACAATAGTATTATAGTGAAAATTGAAATGTAAAGGGGTAAAATACATTCCCAACCAAAAAAAATTCCCAACCTGATAAAACTCGAAAAATTAAAATACTGAGAGAGACCAAATCCTCATCTCCAGGTTGTGACCACCATACATGGTCCAATGTACCAAGTATCCCTACGATCATCTAAAATCACTTCTGACATGTTTGTAGTTTTAGTAAGACACAATATGTGTTATAAAATAAAATGTAGGGGTGAGTATATACATACCCAATAGGATTCCCCAAAATCTGAAGGGGATCAGTAAAAAATACAACAAGAATAAAAAGACAATAGATAAAGCACAGGATGAAATATATATTGAAAGAGAATATCTCAAAACAAACCAAGAGAGATAAACCTCATACAAACACAGGTGGATCAACATTTATGATGTGTAGATGGACTACAAATCGAGTCTTTTCCATTTATAGAAGGGTAGTAGACTCATCCAACTATGAAAACTAAACATAGAAATCATGTGGCTTACCCAGTGCATCTTTGTAACCCATGTAAGGAGAGTATCTAAATAAAAATTCATGGATACATATTTTTATATATATATATATATATGAATATTCCCAACCAAAAGAAACCCAGATGAGAGAGAAAGGGGATCCCCATCTCATAGCTCAGACTAGGAAGAAGTTTCGCCAAAAGTTTCAAAAGTCCATCAATGATTCCCAGCACCTCACATGCCTTCCCATAAGTAATTTTCCAAGTCAATACATGCATCATTGTTATGAAAAACTATTAGGGGACACATTATCTATGTAGAGGACCCATTCCCTGACACAATATAAGGTTTCCACTTAGTGGTGGAGGACTCATGCCCAGCCCAACTAAAGGGTTCCACTCTAGAAGTCGGTAGAGGAACCATGCACAACCCAACTATATGGTTCCAATATAGAATTTTTTGAGGACCCGTACCTAGCCCATCTAGAATTTTATACTCTAGAATTCATCAAGGACCCATTTCAAGCCTAGCTGGAGGGTTCCCCCCGAGAGTCAGTAGAGGACACATGCCCTGATACAATAGGAGGGTTCCACTCTGATAGTCGATAGAGGACCCAATCCCTTCCCAGTATAAGGGTTCTACTATAGTGGTAACATCTTTTATTTCCCATGTATTATTTTGGTATATTATATGAATTATTTTTTAGATTAAGCACTAAGACGGCGTGCGATTCCGAGGCCCAATGTGCCCGAAATAAATTTTTGAAATATATTAAATATATTAATTCGCACATGCCCTCTATTTTAATGGAGAATTGGAATAACTCCAAAATGGGAGCTCGGATCAGAAATCCAAGGGCACTGTTGAGTTCATAATGCTAGTTTTACCCAATGCGTGACATAACCTTTATCTGCGTGGGCCACATGTGAAAAAGTAATCATGTGTGTAATTAAATGATTAATTTATTTTGTTTAGTTTTTGATGAAGTGGTTGATTCTACTTTAAATGGATGGTTACAAAAATCCATTAGTGTTGGTCACTAAAATGCTAGAGATTTCAGACAACTGTTGGAGATATTTTCTAGAAGACAATGACAGATCAGAGTTTTGATCATAGATTGTTGCACCAATAGAGTCCATTGATCTCTTAGACAATAGAAATGCAACCACTCTTCATCAAAAATCAATCCAAACTCAATTTATGTCATTTTTTATTTGAAATTCATTCCTATTCTTTATTTTTATGACGAACACCAATCAATCAATGAATTAGTTGATCATTGGTTTGGTATTCTTGTGAGGTGGGTTAGATTAAGAGGGTTTTGTGAGAATTTAATCATGAATATTTGTTGATTATTCACTATTATTATCATGAAAATAATAAAGATCAATAGTAACATCGATCAGGTTCTATTCCTCTTATTTGTTCTTTTTCTTTTCTCCCCCAGTTCTTTATTTGTCGTAGGTGTTCCTCATTTGGACTGTGGTTCGACATATCCTGATCAATAAATCATTGTACATCCATTTCTTGGTGAAATGATTCAATATAATAGATTTGGGATTGGCATGACACAAATGAGGTGAGACGGTGGTAGCTGCAATGATCGAATGACGTAGATACCCTATTTTCATGTTCATTGGCACGGAATGAAGAACAATGAGGAATCTTGATTTCCAAGTGGATCAAAGGCCCGAAACTTGTTTTTTGGAAGTGGAATGACTCAAAGAAACTCAATATATGATTTTTTGGTGAAATTATTATTGAATAAAAGGTATTAGTAATGGTTGGTATGCATGGAAGAAAATTTGGATTTCTATAAAAATACATGTCACACGACATGCAAGTCAGATCAACACATCGTGTGGGCCCTCCTAGCTGTGGCGCTAGGGTTCTGGATAGATTTAAGGACCACACAGTTTGTGAACCCTATCACATGGAAAGTGACCCCTTCTATGTGACTCATCATGTACACCATGAAGTACACCGAAATGGGAAAATGTATGCACACAAATGGCACGATTTGTTCCTGTGCACAGACACGACTTGGTGTGCACGGGTCGGTACATGGACATGACCTCAGTGCATGGACATGAACAGGTGACACAGTCAAGAAACCATGTGTATATACACATTATGTACTCTATCTACACATCATGTATATAAATACTAAATTCCATGTGAGGCTTTTCCACATGGGTGGGCATAGGGATAGCTAGACACAATGTGTATACCCTAGTACACGTCGTGTACTCCATTAAAGAGTGATTATGGATTATTTTAGACCATTATATTTGGATTATGTTCCCTTGGTCCTTTTCCTTTAGGGTATAGTGTGACATTATATCCATATCACAAGATCATGATCCCCTCTAAAGTTTGAGTCTCAGATAGAGTTATAGTGTCTCTCTGTGAGGCTGGAGTGGGATCCTCTATCACCTTTGTTCCCTATGTGGGGTTTTTGTAATTATTCTAACCTCTATAAGAAGGGTTTTTATCCACCATCTAGTAATTTGTATTAGTAGGGTTTTTGGAATCATTTTCATATGATCCCCTACATAGCGGGTTGATCAAGATTGGTTTTGTGGTTATCTCCAGCAGTTCTAGGCTTGACCCCATATCTTTGTATCAAATTCTTCTTAGAGTAGAGAAATTTCATTTGGGGGGTCCCAATTATATATACCTCTTCGTTGAGTGTCTATAAGGATTGAATTTCTCATTAATTGGGATCTCTTAGGATAATCATTGCTTCGAGAAGAATCTAGTGGCTGGTAGTTGGTTATGAACGCCTGGTAACGTGTTGTCTTTCTTGAGTATATTTGGGTGTTTATATTATAAATTTATTTCTCTATCTTGTATTGAGATGAATATAATTGGTGATTTGTGTTTATTTTTTCTGGGGTGTCTTATTGATTATTGTTATACTCACCCCTTCATGGTCTTTTCTCACATGTTTTGTATCTTATGCAGACAATGGCCCTTTTGATGGTGTCCTAGGAGCGCAGATAATAGGTGGAGAAAAACTAGATCTTTTTAGAACAAGGTGGTAAATAATATCTTTTATTTGACTTAGTCATAACCCTTTGAGTAGGTTGGACTCTTTAAAATTTTTTATTGGGCTTGTATTTGGCCCCTTTTCTACTTTCAGTACTTTACTATCATACTATGTTGTGGGATCTTAGATGTATGCATTCATTGTTTTAGTTTTTTTATATTTAAATATTGTGTGGGATTGGAGATGTATGCATGTGTATATGTAATTTAGGCTAATGACTCCCATTTGTCGGATATGCCTACTCATCGCTGGTCTCTATCCCATGGCCTATTAGAGGCAGACTTGGTGTAGTCATGGGTTGTACCTCAGTAGGTAGAGTCATGAAAGAGTGGTATCATAGTGGTCAGTTCTACCTTAGGATCGGAGTAAGTGAGTTTGGTTTCAGTAAATAGTGTTTAGTGTTTCCAGTTCATCTTTCGATCATGGAACTTCAGTGTTGGTACGGCAGCCGATGTATCAATACACTAGGACTCTTATTACCTACCTTTTGACTCGTTACATGTAAACACTGTTTATAGGGGGAAAATTGTTACATTAATCATATAAAAATGGTTTTTTTCAATTTCCTTCTTGATTAAACTCCCTAGATATACTATTTTTATTATGGGACATATTTTTTAAATTTTAGGATGCCTCCACGTAGATAGCCATCCAGGATTCCACTGCATGATCATGAGTATGATCTTATTACTGATAAGGCATCGGTACAAGGGAATATACCAGAGATAGAACCTCCTTGTGGTTTACTATCTATACCACCACCTATTGAGTAGCAGCTAGAGCTAGCAGTACTAGCTAAGGATGCACACTAGTTGATTGTGTTACATGAGTTTTAGAGTTAGAGGACTCCAAGGTTTCAGGGTGAGCCAAACCCCCAGGTGGATGAGGACTAGATAGAAGAAATCACTCACATTTTAATCATTGGGAGTAAATTGATAGATTAGATGTAAATCATCATGGTGAGTCTTCTTCGATTCTCTAAAGGTGATGGTGGAGCTTGGTGACTCAGTCACACAATGATATACCTATCTATTAGTTATACATTGAGCGTCTCTTCAGTGATGAGTTCTATCCAGCCATGTTGTGATTGGTACACATACAGGAGATTCTCTACTACAACAGGGAAATATGATTGTGGAAGAGTATTTAGTGAGGTTTTCTGATCTCTCTCATTACTCCTTGGATATTGTGTGGGACCAGTTCTTTAGAGCTTAGATCTTTGAGCAGGTATTATTCCAAGTCATCAGGTAATCAGTGCTATCACTTTTCATTTCCACTTATGTTGGAGTGCTTGAGGGAGCCTTATTGGTGAAGATATTTCTGGAAGAGAAGAAGCCAGTAATGTGAGATAGTAATGGGAACCAGACAGCTGTAAACTTTTAGGAAACCATCCAATGGAAGTTACAGGGATCCAAGTGTGTCAAACGCTTTAGGAGACAATCCTAGGACTCAAAAATAACAGTACAAAGCTCTCAGGGTATATTAAATCATCCCAACAACAAGGTGGTGTTTCTCCTACGATGTTCGGGGACATATGGATCAGGATTGTTTGACCCATAAAATAGCTAATCATGATACAGTCAAGGGAATGTCGATACAGAGGTATAGGCAGGATCTGTTGGAACCATGTGTGTAGCGGAAGCCCCAAAAAGGTGGGTCTTTTAAAACAATCCCCCTGACGTTCGACATGAACTTGTCGACGTCGGTGAAGAGCAGACCAGTCAAAGCTGAGGACCATGTGTGAAGGGTTTTAAGCACAAAAATTAAACCATAAAATACCTAGTATAAATTCAAATTTTTTCATGACGTATGCTCCTCGTTGGTGATCGTTTCTCAAAGATTCTAAAGTTTAATTCATCTAGATCATCCAAAAATGTTTCAAGAAATATGGAGTGTTTATTGTCGTAATCTGGGTGCTAGAGAGGAATTGCGATGACACCTTCGATTCTCCAATGATCACCTCATCGCTCTGCTAGCGATGCCTGAAAGAGTTATTGATCCAAAGTCCTTGTATCCAGATCCTCTCTCTCTAGAATAGGGGATAGAGGATAGGAGAGCGAAGCCCCATGTATAGTACTTGGAAAAAGCCCCCCCCCCCCACTTCTATTTATAGTGGTTAATTAAAATACTTGGTATCACCTCACCGGCCCCAAATACTCAACGCACTATCAACGACATTTTTTGACTACTAAACTGAGTCATAAATATTATTATCATTTACTTGTAATATATAAAAATATATTATTCGATAATAATTGAGTCATTAACTCAACTTGCCACTCCCATAAATATTAATTAAATATTGAATAATTTAATATTCGTCAATTAATATTTTTCTTGTATTTACTAAAACTCATAAATACATTTAATAAATAAATTCAATACTCATTATTCTAAACTTGAATAATATGGATTTATTTATTGTATTGGTGATCGTTTAACTTTGGACAAATCCCAGACCCTTATGATAGGGCCCACTATATACAAAACTCATATTCATCAGAATAGAGAAGATTCTTGAATATGATATTATGTGTGGCCCTTTAGGACCTTATCTCAATAGTAGTGAATAGTATTCACAGACAAAGAGCGGGATCTAGCAACCCATCATGTCCCCTGAAGAGATAAGGATTGTCACATCAGTGACAACCAACCTAAGAACACGCACTGTGTAATATAATCTCTTTTTCAGTAATATCTCATAAAGCAGGACGCACTCTCATGCCATCACTCTTCTCTTGCTTTATTGTTTGTTGATGTAACTAGATGGATTTATCCTCGACTACAATGGCCATGGTCCTATAAAGGTATTGTCATCCATATAAACATGTCCTAAGATATATTACTTCCATAACTTGGAAACGATAAATATTTTCTTGACCATTCAACCAATTCCATGCCCCTAATGATCCACCCAACACAAAATACCTCACCACGACTTCATTGTTATGCTTTGTGTCTTGTATCAAAGTACGCAATCAAATAACATACATTGGTAATGATATCATTTTAGGAGACTATTACACATGATTGTAGATAGGAACATCCAATGACACCCAAAACATGTGGAGTTCCTATTGGAAGGTCAGTCCTCCTGATCTCACTACTGGAGATCAACAAGTGCGATCTTCATGAGAAGAAGTTTCAATGCTTATGATCCCCCAGCACCTGCTAGTCAAACTTCTACTATGTCCAATTTGTAAGATATATCTAGACCATAGAACATATATTTAAGATTAGTTTCATGGTATCTAAAGGTTATCATTATAGCTTGGGAACTGCTATAACCTTTCGATATGACAATTAATCTTTGGACATTACCATTTCAATAGTGGACACAGAAAATTCTACACTATAATAGTAAGATGACATTATGTATAGATAACTATATACACGACATGATAATCAAAAGCATTGAATAGTTGGGTCTAGGGAACCCACTATTTCAACAGGATCGGGGTGATCAATAGGGTGGAGGACGTGGAAGAGGGGATAGCAGTGCAGTGGGAGGTGGTTAAAGGTTTGATTTGTTACCACCATCACCCCCAAGTGGTTCACACCAAGCTCAAGGAGTTAGTGGGTTGGGATGACTCAAGTTGCAAGCTATAGAGGAATATAACCCTGAGGTTATAGGGATGATATGAGGTATGATATATGTCATTTTTAATTTAGTTACAGTATTGATAGACATAAGTACTATCCATTTCTTTCTTTCCACTTATCTGGTTCAAGACTTAAAATTTTCAGTTGAGCCATTGGCTCGACCCTTATGGTTAGAGACTCTGACAGGTGGTGACTTTACGATTGCACACTTGTGTTGACACTGCAATCTGACGCTTGTGGTGAGAGTTTTGTATGGGATCTATTCATTGAAGTATTGAGGCTTTATGATATTATCTTAGGTATGGAATGGCTATCATCGTTCATTACTAGATTTACTATTTTAGGTGGAGGATCCGGTGTGTCTGCTATTAAAGAATGAGTTTTTTCTTTGTGGGTAAAAATGAAACCTTGGAAGAGTAGGGTGAGCTTAGGCATAGGAGAGTGCATTTAATTAATCACTAGTTTACTAGAATGAATCTTGGAATAGTGGATGCTTTAGGATATTTGTTTACTACAGTGGTGGTAGAGTATAAGGACATGTTTTTTAAAGATGTACCAGGTAACCGCCACCCCCTTAATTTTTTTTAATATTATTTTTTTTAAACCGTGACCTTCTTTATAGGTCACCTTTGATCATTTTTTTTCTTGACTTTCAAAAGGAGGTTTCTTCCTTTTTTTATAAACTTGACTCACTTGGGCCATCTCCCCTTTTTAAAAAAATTTCCTAAACCTATATAGGTTTAGTAAAATAATATTATTATTATAATATTGAAATATTATTATAACCAAATTATTATTATAATAGAACTATTATTATTACAATGAAATTATTATAATAATAATTATTATGAAAACTCACGGGAAAACATTATTCTGGTGGAACAAGGGATTTGGATAAATGAAATTGAGGTTCATAGATCTAAAACCTCATATGTATTAACTAGTGTTATATTCAAACTAAATACTTTAGATGACTGCGGAATGGTCATCCGATGTCGGATTAACACACGGTCTGTGGTGTTGGGACCATATCGACGCCCTCTTCATAAATTAATGAAAATTAAATTTTTATTGGCTTAAAATTTACATGCATCCCTCTGAAACCACTTATTGGAACTAGGCATGCAGTGGAAGCCCCAAATAGGTGGGTTTTTTAAAAAAATTCCACCGACGTTCGACGTCAACTTGTCAATGTCGGCGAAGAGCATCTCGATCAAAGCCTAGGACCACGCGTGACCGGTTTTAATCAAAAAAATTAAAACATAAAATACTTAGTTTAAATTCAAAGCTGTGCATGATGTTTTCTCATCATTGGTGATCACTACTCGAAGAATCTGAAGTCAAATTCCTCTAGATCATCCACACACACTTCAAGAAATATGCAGGAGCACCATTCGTTGTAATCTGTGTGCTAGCACGGAATTGCGATGACACTTTCGACACTCCAATGATCACTGCATCGCTTCGCTAGCGATGCCTAAAAGAGTACTCAATCCAAAGTCCTTTGATCAAGAGCCTCTCTCTCTAGAACATGGGAGAGAGGATAGGAGATATAAGCCCCATGAATAGTACTTGCCAAAATCCCCTCCTCTTCTATTTATAGTGGTTAATTAAAATACCTAGTATCGCCTCACAGGCCCCGAATACATAACGCACTATAAATGACATTTTATGACTACTAAACTGAGTCATAAATTTTATTATCATTTACTTGTAATATACCAAAATATATTATGCGATAATATTTGATTCATTAACTCGACTCATCACTCCCATAAATATTAATTGAACATTTAATAATTTAATATTCATCAATTAATATTTTTCATGTATTTATTAAAACTCATAAATACATTAAATAAATAAATTCAATACTAATTATTCTAAACTTGAATAATATAAATTTATTTATTGTATAGGTGATCGTTTAACTTTGGACAAATACTGAACTCCTGTAGTGAGGCCCACTATGTCCAAAACTCATATTCAACTGAATAGAGTAGATTATTGAATATGCTACTGTTTCTGACCCTCTAGGCCCTTATCTTGACAATAGTGAATAGTATTCATAGACAAAGAGTGGGATCTTGAAACCGATCATGGCTCCTGAAGAGATAAGGATTGTCACATCAGTGACAACCAACCTACGAATACGCACTGTGTAATATAATCTCTTTGTCAGTAATATCTCATAAAGTAGGAAACACTCTTGTGTCATCACCCATCTCTTACTTTATTGTTTGTTGATGTAACTGGATGGATTTATCCTCAAATACAATGGTCATGGTCTTATAAAGGTACTTCTATACGTATCAACATGGCCTGAGATATATTACTTCCATTTTTCGGAAGTGACAAATCTTTTCTTTACCATTCAACCAATGACATACCACTAATTATGCACCCAACACAAACTATCTCTCCATGACCTCATTGTTATGGTTTTCATCTTGCATAAAAGTACGCAATCAAATGACATACATTGGTAATGATCTCAAGTGAGGAGATTATTACACATGATCGTAGATAGGAACGTCCAATGACACCTAAAACATGTGGAGATCTTATTGGCAGGTTAATCCCCGTGATCTCACTACTGGAGATCACCAAGTGCGATCTTCATGAGAAGAAGTTTCAATGTTTATGATTCCCCAGCACCTGCTAGTCAAACATCTACTGTGTCCAATCAGTAAGATATATCAAGACCATATAACCTATATTTAATATTAGTGTCATGGTATCTCAAGTTTCTCATTATAGATTGGGAACTACTATAACCTTTCAATACAACAATTAATATTTAGACATTATCATTTCAATAGTGGATGCAAAAAATTCTACACTATAATGGTAAGATGACATCATGTATAGCTAATTGTATACCCGATATGGTAATCAAAAGCACTGAATAGTTGGTTCTAGGGAACCCACTATTTCAACACTCCCACTTTCACTAGAGACAACTTGCTAACCAAACTCGTTAGCTACTCACATGATGAACATCAGGTTTCTGCTGAGTAATGGATTTAGCAACTGGTCTTGCCACTGTTCTGCAGCTTGGAAATTCTGCTATAGTGACCTCATCTCCTTGAGAAAAACTTCTCAAGAGATGGTATCCCAAGTATATCCCTTTTTTCCACTATCATAACGTGACATATTATCTAGTAATAATATCATAATTTACATTATGATAATACTTTTCTCACTTGGTTCGATTCCAAGAACTGGAACAAATTTTTGCATTTATTTGCTTCTTTTATCCCTTAAAAGATGAAATGTACTCAGTCTTTATAGGTATGGATTCCACCAGCTTTTATGAGCTTGTCTCACTCATAATATTTTATCCTAAATGTGATAGTAGATCACATTGATCTATAGAAGACTAGTTTTTATCCTCGAAAACTAGTATCCTTCCTTCTCCACTTACTAGGTATGTATCTTTGGTACTTCCAAAGTACAATTAGATAGTTTTGATTGCATACCTTTTAGTAGTCCTGGATATAAATGATATATTCCCAATATACCTTGGAAATATCAGTTCTTTTACATATCTTGACATGCATGATTGATCCATCACTCCAACGTATGGATTTCAACTCACCACATTTATCTCTTCCCATGTCATGGACAGGTCAACATGGAGAGATTATGCCATGTGACATGGGCAACAATTCATCTCTTGAATTGTTCCAACATGTATTTTTCAATACAATATCACTATTTATATGATTGACTAGGACCAAGAAACCTATAGATCTACCTTATTAGATCATATTCCCTAGAACTTAGGTTGCTACTGTAAGTCAATCATTAGAGAATAAATTTTATCTTTGTCTTAACTAACTGTAAGACCAATGTCTATTTTCCATAAGTTGTCGAACATATTTTTCTTGGAAAACATTGTTGCTCCCACTAACCTATTGTAGACACATGGAAAAAATTTGTTGCAAATTTATATTCTATGATCTTGTTACTTACTTTAATCCTAAACTGGATTTCAGTAACTTTCAACCTTTATTATCATTTTGTTATGTGACCATCCCTTTGTGGTTGCGTCATATAGACACCATCCACGATTGGTGGTGATGACATCCAATGATAAATAATTTGATCATAGATATTATCTATGATAAGTAAAATTATAAAAGATTTAAGCATGATGACTTGGTCAAACCAATCAAGCCTTATTGGTACTGCACTTGTACCATCCATGTATCAACTCACTTGAATACCCACCGCAGTATTCAAAATAATAATCCCCTTTGCACTTTGATACATGGAATCCATTAATTGAATTTTAGTTTCTCTTATCAATTTTAGATAATTTCTATATATGTCTTACTTGTAGGAAATATTATTCACATTGAATAATAGATCACCAACCGTGGTGAATAAAAACCAACACCATGGTTTTATCCTTCACATGCAGTATGTGTCTCTGGAACATACTTTTTTTCACATACACTTATGGAACTAGTTCCTTTCCCAACTATTTGTGCATCTTAAGCATTGACTAAACACAAGTCAAGATAGCTCCCACTATCTCTAATAAATATGTGAACCCTTATATAGAAGTGTAGTCTTTTTCTTTACTACCTAATCTTTTATCTTAGGGATTTACGTAACATCCTAAAAACTGTTAGGATTATTACACTAAATGCACAATGTGTTTGTCTTAATGCAAGTTTGTTTATTTTTGAACAAAATATTTCCATCCAAACACATTTACTTATAACATAATGGATTTATATCATACTATGACTTGTATTATATCCATTTTCTATTATAGTTGGAAAAATGTTGTGGGATATTTCCATTATTTGAAAAGAATTTCATAAAATATAATGTAAGTTTCTTCTAGTTCCAAAATTGATATTACTTACATCAATACTTTGATGTATAAAATGTGCATTTAGGAATTACTCAATGCTACATTTTGTTGATCAATGTTGATATTTAAGACTTCATCATCAATCCTCCTCATTAACTTCAATGTCATGATGTCAATAAGTTAATTTGTGTTTAGGAATTGCTTCATGCTACATTATCATGATTGATGAACGCTTGGTCGATATATTCTTCAGTATCCCAACCTGAAGAAAATCATATCTCCAGACAATGCATATACTTCACTTTGTAATTCCTTAATTTCTTTAAAGAATCTTATGAATTATATATTCTTATAGCTTATACTTGGAATAGTTCACACTTAATTGTTGAACTATTTCCAAAAGCTTTGTGACATACCTCTATTTCTAAAGGATCCTTTTTCCAAACTAAAGACATCGATAATACCAAAAGTATTTAGTTGTGCAGAGCCTAAATACCTCACATGGTATATTTATGATTTCCACTTTTAGTATTACTTAGAAAAGAATTTTATTGTCATAATTGGGTATAAGTCTTATATTTATATTCATTACTAATTGCCTATGATTAATTTATTACTGAACTGGTGATTAAGTTTACCAAAAACATCATTCATTCCAGAACCTTAAAGAATGTCTCCATGCATCCTTTTACACAAGAGATTAATGTTTATGATTATACTCAAAATAGTTCAACACAAATTTTTCACTTGGAAATTAAATCGTGTACTTCTCACCATTGGCCTAGGAATCACCCTTTCAAAGCCACTTGGAGGATACACCCGACTTCTACTAATGTCTCTATACTTACTTGGTAATTGTATTTAAATACACATATATAAGAATCATATAGTATTAAATACACAAGTAGTAAAAGGAAACATTAAATTGATTAATATGCCTGATGTATAAGTGACAACTTTCTTCTTTATGTTAACTTATTGATTTTAAACTTCCATAGTATTATTTTATAAGATGTAATGAAAATAACCTTTGTTAATACCTCATTAATTGAAGGATGTTGTGAATGATCCATTGGAATTAAAGTCCTTTGAACTTTTCACATTTTCTTTCAATTTATTCTCCATAAGAATTAAAACTTAACTGACTTTTATTCTTATTCACCTGGTGAACCTTACCTTAATTGGTAATGGAGCATTTACTCATTACTTGTTCATTTTATTACTTAAAATGAAACTTGAGTAAAAAGATGAAATGATATGAGAAAGGGATCTATTTAAATATCATGATCAATATTTCAATTTACATATTCCATTGTAAACTTCGACTTATTCATATCATTACTTTTCTTTCTCCTTGTAAACATCTTAGAGATGAGACTTCATGTTTTATCATCCATGTCCCGGTGTAGCGACCGTAACTAACCCCAGAAGTTTATGAAAGCATAATGATATAACTATCATATTCTTTGTACATTAGTCTCTTGTAAGAAATTTTCTCCCTCACTTATTGAGATAGTTTAATAGTGTTGGGGACACTGACACCTTGAGTTTCCTATATCATAGTACTATGCACACACTCCTGTACTCTTCATGGATACTCATGTCAGTGTGGACATTTACTTTTCCCATTATGATATTTCAATTTTAATCTTGTGGTATAACTTGCCATTTTTTCTACAAAAATGAATTTCAGTAGATTAGTTCCTTTTATCTAAATTACCAGTTTAGACATTTTTTGATTAATTACTTAAATAATTTAATGTCTCCCACTATTTTATTGGATTCTAGGAACTCTCTATGCTAGAATTGGAATAATCTTTTGTTAGATTATTCTAGCGGAAAGGATCCTAGAACCACCCCTCATAGCCTACAAGTTATGGCTATGCCACTACTTAGAGGGTTCTATGTGGGCTATTGGTTGGCCGACCACTTTAACTTGCAGATTCTTGATCTGTTGAGTGAAGTCCCAGATTCTTAAAATCAAACTTGATTTACTCAATGCTTGATCTAAAATTACAACAAGCTAGGTATGATTATTTATTTGTTGCAACTTTAATTAAGTCAACCCATAATTCTTATAAGGACTCCCTGATAGTAAGAGGAACCCTCAGTTATGGTATGACTGGCACCTCAAATAGTTGTTTTTGTCTAAACTTGAATGACGGAAGGTGGTTATGAATTAATATATATTTTGAGGTTTTTATTATTTTTAATGTGATGAATGAAATAATTTTCTATTTTTATAAGCACGTACTATGTGATCGCACTCACAACTGACCGTGCAACAAAATGAAATTTCAACGTGTCACATGTTCATTTTATCTTGCATGCTTGTTTATTATTTTATTATGTGATCACACAATAAATTACACATACACAGAAATAATAAACCATGAAAAAATAAAATGAACACATGATCATGAGTCGGTGCTATTGGCCGATCCGTTGAGTGAATAACAGACCAACCTAAAACCCTAGTGGTAAGTACCTTTAGTCTTGTGGCTTGTAACTTGAATAGCATTGTCTGCTCATCCAACGCATCCAACTCCTTTCTGGTGTGTTGCCGTCACTTGGCATGAATTGCGTTAAGCCTCGTCTTATCATTATACAACATTACTCACACACAAGCAAGGGGATCTCAGGGTATAAAATATTACAAGTCATAAAATGGGTACTCAGACCCTTATACATATAATCACCCTTGAGACGACATGAAAATCGTCTTCTATTTAATTAAAATAATTATTACAAAACAACGTGTAATAATTAAATAAATAATTAAATTAAACATCAAGCACCAGACATGTATTGGTTGATCTCCATCTCATGATCAGTCATATACACATTAAACTCATGTATATTAAATTAATGCAGAATAAAATTAAACATGCGTTAAAATAAATTCTGAGGGCATTATTTATTGAATTAAAATTTCACTCTAATTTTAACTCAAAAAATATTGTCATTTGGTCCCATTTTATAAATTTAATTTTAAAAAAATAAAAAAAAATAATTAATTAATTAATTTAATTAATCTCCCCCTTAAATTAATCATGTCGCATCTAAATATTAATAACCAAAAATTAAAATTTAATTAATTTAATTATCAAATGTAACTAAATTAATTATTTTAATTAATTTTTAATTAAATCAATTCACCCCGGACCATTAAACTTTGTGAAGGGCCTATGCGGGTCAGGTTGAACCTGTACAGGCCCAGTCCATGTAGTTACAACCCCGTGCAGGGTCATTCTGGGACGGTCTGGTCTGCCCAAACCCGTTTGGAGTTGGGCCGACCAGCCCGGACTTGTTATGGGGCAGATAAAATTACTTGCCCACTAAGAGGACAGGGCGGTGCCCAGAACGGCGCAGGTCCATAGAGAATCAAGCTAGCCGGGAATGGCCGAGAAGTCCACCACGGCGAGAACTCGTTGAGGGAGTTTGCGTGTGCATGTGTCTTCAATCAAGGAGGTGTCGGAGAGCACCTGTGCGGAGCAATTGGATAGAGGAGAGGGACTGGTGGCCCTGGAGGGTTGCACTAGTGGAGGGAGGCAGCCCAGTGGGTCTATCTGCGGCCGACAGGGGCACCAACTAGAGGCGGTCTAGCGAGGTAGTGCGGGGAACCAGTGTAGCAGGTCTGGGAGAGGGTTGGCTAGATTGCGGTGCATCTGTCGTTGCAGCGCGGGAGGAGACGGCGGGACATAGGGGGGCGGACGCCACCGGTCTGTTGTGCACTGCTCTACGTAGCTGGATGCAGCGTGGTCATAGTAGGGAGCTTCCTGCAGAGGGGATAACGTCGAGATTCTGGTTGGGAGCACATGCAGCGGGGTGCGAGGTATGTGCGTCGTGGCTTCGCAGGGAAGAACAAGTGTGGGAGTTGGGGTGTAGTGGCCTGCCTAGCATCAGATACTATTATGGGAGGTGGTGCCTACGACTGTTGTTGCATGATAGAGGAGGCTTCGGTATGTGGCCTTGGTGCTGTGCCATGGGAAAAGGGAGGAGGCCCACAGACATCAGCTGGGTGCGGAAGGCAGCTCCAGCAGGGAGGCCAAGCGTGGGGTTGCATGTTGCGGTGGCCTGCAGGGAGCCAAGTGCAGGTGGCTCTGGGGTGGCTGGAGTCACCAGTTGTAGCGCCTGGTGTGGGAGGATAAGGCGGGTTTCCTGCTGGCACACTGCTTCCGCGGGGAGGGGGAAGGATGTGGCCCTCTTTAGGACGTTGCGTGATGAACATGGGGGGCCGATCACCCTCACCGTGTTTCCTCTTTTTTTCATGACCTGCATATACAGGTCGGCGCCACCCCCTTAATTTTTTTTAATTTTATTTTTTTTAAACCATGACCTACTTTATAGGTCACCTTTGATCCTTTTTTTCTTGACTTGATAAAGGAGGTTTCTTCCTTTTCTTTATAAACTTGACCTACTTGGGTCATCTCCCATTTTAAAAAAATTCCTAAACCTATATAGGTTTATGAAAGTAATATTATTATTATTATATTATTATATTATTATAATCAAATTATTATAATAATCAAATTATTATTATAATAGAACTATTATTATTACAATGAAATTATTATAATAATAATTATTATGAAAACTCACCGGAAAACACTATTCTGGTGGAACAAGGGATTTGGATAAATGAAATTGAGGTTCATAGATCTAAAACCTCATATGTATTAACTGGTGTTTTATCCAAACTAAAAAAATCAGATGACCACAGAATTGTCATCCGGTGTCGTATTAACACACGGTCTGCGGTGTGGGACCATATCGATGCCCTCTTCATAAATTAATTCAAATTTAATTTTTCTTGGCATAAAATCGACATGCATCTCTCTGATACCACTTATTGGAATCGGGCATGAAGCGGAAGCCCCAAAAAGGTGGGCTTTTTAGAACATTTCCACCAATGTTCGATGTCAACTTGTCGACTTCGGCGAAGAGCATCCCGATCAAATCTGAGGACCACGCGTGAAAGGTTTTAATCACAAAAATTAAAACGTAAAATAACTAGTTTAAATTCGAAGACACGCACGATTTTTGCTCATCGTTGGCGATCGCTGCTCGAAGAATCTGAATCCAAATTCCTCTAGATCATCCACACATGCTTCAAGAAACCCACAGGAGCAATGTTCATCGTAATCTGTATGCTAGTGTGGAATTGCGATGATGATTTCGACACTCCAACGATCACAGCATCGCTTTGCTAACGATGCCTGAAAGAGTTCTCAATCCAATATCATTGGATATAGAGCCTCTCTCTCTAGAACAAGGGAGAGAGGATAGAAGATACATCTCCCATGAATATTACTTGGAAAAATCCCATCCTCTTCTATTTATAGTGGTTAATTAAAATAACTGGTATCGCCTCACAGGCCCCGAATACTTATTGCACTATCAACAACGTTTTATGACTACTAAACTGAGTCATAAATTTTATTATCATTTACTTGTAATATACAAAAATATATTATGTGATAATAATTGAGTAATTTACTTGACTCATCGCTCCCATAAATATTAATTCAACATTGAATAATTTAATATTCGTCAATTAATATATTTCATGTATTTACTAAAACTCATAAATACATTTAATAAATAAATTCAATACTCATTATTCTAAACTTGAATAATATCAATTTATTTATTATATTGGTGATCGTTTAACTTTGGAAAAATCCAAGACCCCTGGGGTGGGTCCCACTATGTCCAAAACTCTTATTCAACTGAATAGAGAAGATTCTTGAATACGCTATTATTTGTGACCCTCTAGGCCCTTATCTCGATGGTAGTGAATAGTATTCATAGACAAAGAGCGGGATCTAGAAACCCATCATGGACCCTGAAGAGATAAGGATTGTCACATCGGTGACATCCAACCTATGAACATGCACTGTGTAATGTATTATATTTGTCAATAATATCTCATAAAGCAGGACACACTCTCGTGTCATCACCCTTCTCTTGCTTTATTGTTTGTTGATGTAACTAGATGGATTTATCCTTGACTACAATGTCCATGGTCTTAAAAAGGTACTGCCATCCATATCAACAGGGTCTGAGATATATTACTTCCATAACTCAGAAGTGACAAATCTTTTCTTGACCATTCAACCAATTCCATTCCACTAATGATGCACCCAACACAAACTACCTCTCCACAACTTCATTGTTATGGTTTTCATCTTACATCAAAGTATGAAATCAAATGACATGCATTGGTACTGATTTAAAGTTAGGAGAATATTACACATGATCGTAGATAAGAACATCCAATGACACCCAAAACATGTGGAGTTCCTATTGGCGGGTCATTCCTCATGATCTCACTACTGCAGATCACCAAGTGAGATCTTTATGAGAAGAAGTTCCAATACTTATGATCCCCTAGCACCTCCTATTCAAACATCTACTTTGTTCAATTAGTAAGATATATTTAGACCATAGAACATATATTTAATATTAGTTTCATTGTATCTCAAGGTTCACATTATAGCTTGGGAATTGCTATAACCTTTCGATATGATAATTAATCATTGAACATTACCATTTCAATAGTGGACGCAGAAAAGTATACACTATAATGGTAAGATGACATCATGTATAGCTAATTGTATACACGATATGATAATCAAAAGAACTGAATATTTGGGTCTAGGTAACCCACTATTTCAACAGGATTAGGGTGATCAACAGGGTGCCATATGTGGAAGAGGGGATAGCAGTGCAGTAAAAGGTGGTCAAAGGTTTGATCTGTTACCCCCATCACCCCCAAGTGGTTCACACCAAGCTCAAGGAGTTGGTGGGATAGGATGATTCAAGTTGAAAGCTATGGAGGCATATGACCCTAATGTTATAGGGATGATATGAGGTATGATCTATGTATTTTCTAATTTATTTACAGTATTGATAGGCATAATTACTATCAATTTCTTTCTTTCTACTTATCTCGTTCAAGACTTAGAAATTCTAGTTGAGCCATTTGATCAACCCTTACGGTTAGAGACTCTGACAGGTTGTGACTTTTCCATTGCACACTTGTGATGACAGTGCAATCTGATGCTTGTGGTGAGAGTTTTGTATGGGATCTATTCATTGAAGTAATGAGGCCTTATGATATTATCTTTGGTATGGACTGGTTATCATCTTTCATTACTAGATTAACTATTTTAGGTGGAGGAGGCGGTGTGTCTGCTATGACAGAATGAGTTTTTTCTTTGTGGGTAAAAATGAAACCTTGGAAGAGTAGGGTGAGCTCATACATAGAAGAGTGCATCTAATTAATCACTAGTTAACTAGAATGAATCTTGGAATAGTGGATTCTTTATGATATCTGTTTCCTACGGTGGAGGTAGAGTATAAGGACATCTTTCCTAAAGATGTACCAGGTTTACCTCCCCATCTAGAGATAGACTTATGAATCGACTTTCATCCTAGGATGGCACTGATATCTACTACATCATATCATATGTCTCTCATAGAGATTTTAGATTTGAGGATACAGTTGGTGTACTTGAAGTATAAGGGATTTTTGAGACCCGTCATTTCCCCCTGGGCAGCCCCATTGTTGTTTTCCAAGACTGTGGATGGAAGCTTGAGGTTATCTATGGATTACCAATGCTTGAATCAGGTGACTGTGCAGAGTAAGTATATACTACCAAGGACTAATCACTTCTTTGATCAGTTGAGAGGGTTATGATGGTTCTCGATGATTGACCTAAAATCATGCTTTCATTAGCTTCGAGTATAGGATGAGGTTATATTAAAGATTAAATTCTGATTTCATTATGGTAACTATGAGTACTTTGTGATACCGTTTGGCATGATGAATGCCTCAGTAGTGTTCATGGGACTCATGAACCAGATCTTCCAGTCCTTCCTAGACTAGTCCATGGTAGTCTTCATCGACGACATACTAGTGTATTCAGCATCTAAAAAGGAGAATGAAAGACACTTGAGGATATCCCTTAACACACTCTGAGAGCACCATATTTACAGGAATCTCTCGAAGGGTCAGTTTTGGATTCGAGAGGTCCACTTTCTGGGACACATCATCTCATAGGCTAGAGTAGCAGTGGATCCCACAAATGTTGAGGCAGTTCTTTCTTGGGAGTCACCAAGAGTGTTACCATGGTGTAGAGTTTCTTTAGGTTAGAAGGGCAGTGTCGAATGTTTTACCTAACTTCTCTAGAGTTTCATCACCCTTGATAGCTTTGACTCGGAATGGAAAACATTTTGTGTGGACATAAAAGTTCCATTGGTTCTTTTAGGAGCTGAGATGGAGGTTAAATAGTGCTCACACCAATAGAGTTCCATATGAGGGTGTTGAGTATATAGTTTTCTGTGATGCATCCTCATAATTGGTTTTTTATTGATGCAGAGTCAGGTAGTTATTACCTATGGTTCCTTCCAGTTGAGACCACATTAGAAGAACAACGCAACCCATTATCTTGAGTTATCAGTGGTAGTCTTCGCTTTAAAAATGTGGTGACACTACCAGATGGGTGATAAGTTTATCATCTACTCAGACCACAAGAGTCTAGAGTATATATTCTCATATAAAGATATTAACATGAGACATATTCAATGGATATAGTTCCTCTAGGAATATGACTTTGATAATGTTTATACTCCTGGGAATGGGAATGTGGTGGAAGATACTCTAAGCAAGAGAACTTTTTATCAGTTATTAGCTAAGGTGTTAGATTAGTTATCCTCCTTATAGTTTTCCTTTGTGGACCAGGATGGTACTTCATATATTTAGTAGATGGTTATTACCCCACTGCTTTTACATCATATCAAGGATTCTCAGTGAGGAGATAACTATTTTCAGAACTTAATTACTCATATAACCACTGGATATACTCCTGATGGATATTATTAAGGTGGGGAGCATTTCATCCGTTTTCATATAGAGGATGATGGTACCTTTGATGTTGTAGGAGGAGGTGATGTAGGATTTTCATACATCCCCTTTAACAGTACATATAGATATGGAAAATATATACCAAGACATTTGAAGTCAGTTCTGGTGGACAATTATGAAGGAGGGAGTTTCAGAGTTCATATCTCGATGTCTTACTTGTCAGTAAGTAAATTTTGGGCACCAATTTTCCTCATTTTTAGCTCAACCCATTTAGGTTCTAGAGTGGAAGTCTGATGGGATATCCATGTACTTAATAATGGGATTTCAACATACATCCAGGGGAAATGATTCTATCTAGGAGATTATAGACCAACTCACCAAATCATCCCAATTCCTAGCTATTCAAAAGCAAATTTTAGTAGAGATCTTGGGATGCCTCTATGTGTAGGAGGTAGTCCGACTATATAGAGTTCCCTAAGGGATGGTTTTTGACCGTGATGCTTTCATCACATCTCAGTTATTAAGAGGATTGAAAGAATCCTTAAAGAATCAGTTTCTCTTGAACATGGAATTGCATCCCCAGATTGATGTCCATAAAGAGGAGACCATCCAGGTCTTGGAGGACATGTTGGAATTTGTCCATAGATGGGAGGATCACCTACCCTTGGTGGAGTTATCATAAAAGAACAGCTACAATTCCACCAATAGTATGGCACCATTCAAACATTTGTATGGGAGATCATACAGGTCACCACTTTGTTGGACTGATCAAGGGGATTTAGTTATCCTGGGCCCAGAGTTGGTGTGAGCTACTATGTAAAAAGTGCAGATCATCCAAGATCATATGAGGAATGAACAAAGCTTTCAGAATTATTATACAGACTGATGATGAAGACCTCTAGAGTTTGAGGAGGGAAACCATGTATTCCTAAGAGTCTCACATCCACATGGGTTGAGGATATTTAGACATGGTGGCAAGTTAACTTTGAGATTCATTTTTCCCTTCCAAATATTGTGCAAAGTTGGTGAGGTGGTGTACTACTTAGCTCTATTGTCGTAGTTGGACTGAGTACACAATGTCTTCAATATTTCGTAGCATAGGAGGTAAGTGCATGACCCATCACACATTATCAACTAGGGAGATTTGGACATTGAATATGGAGAAACCTTTGCATAGTACCCAGTGGTGATCAACAATCGATAGGAGAGGATTCTTTGTATATGTTTGATTCCCCTTTTGTTTTCCTAGTGGCAGCATGGGAGTCTTCAGGAGAGAACCTAGGAGTGGAAGACACAGTTGAGAGCCCAACATCCTCATATTTTAGAGTAGGTTTTTCACTTTTGGTGAATAAAATCTCTAAGGTGTGGAGAATTTAACATTTTTATTTTTTCATATATTATTTTCAGATATGATATAGATTATTTTCGAGACCAGGTGCTGAAACGGCATGAAATTATGAGGGCTGGTGTGCCTGAAATAAATATTTAAAATATATTGAATAAATTAATTATTAAACAAGTACAGTTTTCCAAAAAAAATGGAATAACTCCCAAAAAGGATCCCAAATTATAAATCTAATGGAACCGTTGAGTTTAGAATGCAGGTTTTACCCTAAGTGCGGCATAACCTTTGTCAATGCGGACCGCATGTGAAAAATTTATCATTGTAGTAATTAATTGAAATAAATTAAATAAATAATTTATTTTGTTTAGTTTTTTATGAAATGAGTGTTTCTTATTTATATTTATGGTTATATAAATTCTTTGGGGTTGGAAACTCAAACCCTGGAGATTTCAGACAACCATTGGAGATCTTTTCTAGTGAATGATGAAGAATCATAGTTTGGATGGTAGATCATTACACTAACAGAGTTCATAGATCATGTCGATGATGACAGTACAACCATTATTAATAAAAGATCGATCCAAAATTGAGGTAGGATGTTTTCTGTTTGAATTTCATACTCGTCCTTGATTTCAATGATGAATGTGAATTAATAAATGAATATGTTAATCCATGGTTTGGTCATCTTGCAGGATTGGTTTGATTAATTGGGTTTTGGGGGAATTTATTTATGATTATTTTTTTATTATTTATTTTTATTCTCATTGATTTGAATCAAAATTGACATGAACATTGATTTAGGTTCCTTCCTCTTATTTTTTTCTGCTTTTATCCCCTGGCTCTCTGTTCATCACGAGAATTCTTTTTTTGGGACTTAGTTCGACATATCCCAATCAATAGATTGTTTCACACCCATTTATTGTATAAACTATCTGATATCTTAGATTCGGTATTAGCACAACATGAAAAAGGTGTGATGGTGGTAGAAGTAGTGGATTGGATGATGTAGTTACCCTATTTTCATCTTCTTTAGTGTGCTATGAATAGCGATGAGGAAACCTATTTTCTAAGAGGATTGAAGGCTCAAAACTTATTTTTCAAAAGTGGTATGACTTGATGATGATCGATCTACAATTTTTTTGTTGAAATAATCATTGAATAAAATGTTAGAGAAATTTACTAGATGCGCAGAAGAAGATCTGGTTTTTTAAAAAACTCATCATTACATGGCATGTAAGTTATATATACATGATGTGTGGGGCCCCCATGATACGGTGCTATGTTTTCAACCAGAGTTAAGGATCACATGGAACGTGACCCCTTTCACATAGAATATGGCCCCTATCACATGGCATGTGACCTCTATCAAATGGCATGTGACCCCTTCTTTGTGACATGGTGTGTACTTCAGAAAGTACACAAAAACGGGAAAATGTACATAAACTGATGGCACATCATGTACTTGTAAATGGACACAGCTTTGCATACATGGGTCGGTATATGGACATGGACTTAGTACATGTACATGGCCAAGAAACCAAGTTTCTCTACACACTGTGTATATGGATACTACATGTCTGGTGAGGATTTTCCATATAGGTAGGCATAGGGATTGTTGGATACACCATGTATACTTTGGTACACACTATTTACTCCCTTCAAGAGTGCTTGTCGCTCCTCATTTTATTAATTTTTGACCATTATAGGTTTAGTGTGTTCTCTTTTTCCTTTCCCTTGAGGGTAAAATGCGACATTACATTCACATCACAAGATCATGATCCCCTCTAGAGGTCGAGTCTCAAATAGAGTGTTGACATCCCTCCCTGAGACCGGAGTGTGGTCCTCTATCACATTTGTTCCCTGGGTGGGGTTTATGGAATCATAATGACCTCCCTAATAAGGGTTTTTATAATCTTTCTAGAAATCCATATCGATATGTTTTGTGGAATCTTTATCATATTATCCCCTATGTAGCGGGTTGATCCTGATTGGGTTCATGGTTTCCCCCAATGGTTCTGGGAATGACCCCCTATCTATGTATCAGAATATTCATAGACCATTGAGCTTTCATTGAGTAAGGCCCAAGGAGCTAGACCTCTTCATTGAGTGTTTATTATGATATCATGGCTCATGGAGTGGGTTATCCTTTGAAAAGCTTTGCTTTGGAAAGAATCCTTTGGATGGAAGTTGGTTATGACCACCTAGTGGCGTGGTATCTTTCTTGAGTCTATATGGTTGTTTCTGTTATAAATTGATTTTTTTAATCTTGTAATGAGATGAATATACTTGGTGATTTGTGTTTAGTGTTTTTGGGGTGTTCTAATGAGTATTGTTATACTCACCCCAGCATGGGATTTCCCACACATGTCATGTCTTATACAGACGATAGCTCTTTTGACGATGTTCGGGGAGGACAGGGAGTGGGTGGAGAATAGTTGGGGATTTTTAGATTGAGGTGGTTACTAGGAGCTTGAATTTGACTTAGTTCTCACACTTGGATTAGGTTGGGAACTTTACATTTTTTTTGTTCTTGTATTTGGATGATTTTTCTGATTTTAGTACTTTTTTTTAGACTCTATTATGGGATCTTATATGTATTCATGCATTGTTTTATTTGTTTTATATTTTATCATTCTATGGGATTGGAGGCATGTGTGTGTGTGTAGGTACTTTAGGATAATGCCTCCCATTTGTGGGATGTTACTACTTGGTGTTGGTCTCCAACCCATGGCCTATTGGAGGTGTTCTTGGGGTAGTCATGGGTCAGACCTCGAATGGTAGAGATGTGATAATGGTGGTAGAGGACCGATGCTCAGCCCAGCTAGAGGGTTCCACTCTAGTAATTAGATACCCATGCCCAACCCAACTGGAGGGTTCCACTCAAAAGTAGATGGAGGACTCAGTCCCTATACCAATAAGAGGGTTCCACTATAAGATTCTATAAAGGAGTAATGTACATTCTAGGTAAAGGGTTCCACTATAAAATACATTGAGGAATCATTCCCATCCCATCTAAATCGTTCTACTCAGGATGCCTCTGGTGATCCTATGTGATCACTACTTTCTTTGACCATCGCCTAACCAAGAGTTGGTACTTTAACACTCCACATAATATCTCATAATCTAAAACCAAGGGAACAATCATGTTTTAAATGGAAAAACACTCAGGATATGTTACTTGTGGGCCAAAACCTGAGTTCAAATGAAGGATATATGGAAGCTTAAATTTTTCATAAAAGGATACTAGGGGACCCACATGATGTCTAGTACCACTCCTTAACCTGGTCGTGTACCTAAAGGTACACGACTCACCAACCATGTAGGATTACACAGTGTGTGGGGTATATACAAAGTTTTCCCACGCTACTCGGGGTCCCACCCATGTGTTGGGTGGTGTCATTGTATTTTACCTTGTGTATGTGTACTTAGGTAAGAGGTTGGGTGCCAAGTCATGTACTCTCACATGGGGTTCCACCCATGTGATTTGCCACATGGATCATTAACCTGGGGATGATTTAAAAGTCATGTAGGAGGGTTTCATGTCACCTCATCCATATAGTTTTTCAAAAGCCTAGCCACTGCAACCAAGGCCCGACACACCATGTGTTCTTCGAACTACACGACATGTAGTTAGGATTTTTCTAGATTCATAGATCAATTTTATACATTATGGATCTAGAAATATTCTTTAATTTCCACCTTGATTTTGTGTGTGATTTTTGAATCTAGAATCGGTTAGTGGATTTTGGCCCTTCGGTGGCCAAAAACTCAAATCTGGTTGGTTTTGTGTGAACCCGTACGCACCGTACATCCCTATTCCTTATGTTGTTTAAGATTCATCCTTAAATCATTGAAAAACATCCACAACCCATAAAATTATTATATCTGACCTTGTTTCATCGATCCATCCCTGATTCTCATTTTTTCAATGATTCTTGGGGTCTGATCGGGCTCAGTATTTCCCAGCAACGTCGAATCGGGATAGTTGGGTCCTACCGGTGAAGAACAGAAGAAATCAATGGGAAAAGGCATGATAAAAAATGTTTAACCATCATTTATCAAAAAAATAGAAAATGATCAAGAATGGTGATATCTGGGTAAGAAAACAAGAATAACCAAATTAAATCATTACATATGATCATTCCAAGGATCCACAATTGGCACGGATCAATAGAATGGATTGATCTTCTTAATCAATTTAATAAAAAGGTCATAAACCGAAAATTTAAAGGTCTTACCTTGATATTGGACAATTATTCATTGACTAACATGTTTTCCAATGATTTATAGAAGTCATTGTGTTCACTACATCCTAATTTACTCTGATCTGCAATTTCCTCATCATCTGTGGTGATTCGCTAATGGGAGGAAGGAAAATATCTCAACAGATCCTTGGATTATGAGGATAACCTTTGGAAAATATCCATGGTTGTATACTTAAATAAATTTCAATAAGGTTTAATAAATAAATTCATTCATTCATTCATTCATTCATTCATTGAACGTATCACCAATGTGTGAGATGTCTGACCTATTTTAAGTCGTGCTTATGGTAAACAAGTCATTCCAGACTCGAAAATGGTCTCATATTTATAATCCTAGATCTATTTTAAGAGTTATCATGTTTTCATTAAAAAATTCATGCATGTGATATAAAATATATTTACTATTTTTATAAAATTAATTCTATGATTGCATTGCCTCGGAATCCAACTCTATCTAGGTTCTTAAAATGGGAAATATATATAAAAATATTTCAATGTTTTACAGGGAAAAAACTAGTTCTCTATAGAGAATTTTACACCCTAAAATTCTAAAATAAGAACATTTTATTTGTTAGCATGTATGACATGCAACACCAAGCACAGAAGATAGTATAACATCCCATTACTTTATGATATATTGACTATTTTCAATAAAATTATTTATTCTATAAATTTCAATGCACGCAACACTAAAATTAGATTTGGTTACATGTGACATAAATTTTCTCTTGATCTATCTAGAACATTATGGTTGGATTCAGTTACAAGCAAAAATGAATTTCTTCAATGGCCTCCATTACACACAAGACCAAGTAATACAGTATACTATAAATATTATTATTATTTAAAATGAAAATTATCACCTAGTAAGTGAATTAGAGGTTATGAATACGATTAAATAAATTATTAAAATATATTTTTGAATTCCTTAGTTACTAATTAAATATAAATGATTATAAAAACCAAATTTAATATATAGGAAATGTTTTATAAAGACTATTTTTATGTTTCCAAATGCATTGTATTAATAAATTAAATTAATTACTTTAATTGAAAGATATTAATGATATTTATATATTATATATTAAATAAAATATTTTTACATTCATCTAATATATTTCATATGTATAAGATAAGAACAAATAAAATTTTAAGCATAAAAAGCGGTATTTTTTCTAAAAGGTATCTTTGCCGCCTTTTAATGGAAGACTTGTTTAAAAACTAAATTTTGGTAATTTTATAAATTTTATATGAAAAAATAAACTATATTGTTTAAATTGGAATGTAAAAATTATATTAGGGTTAACTTTTGGTATTTTTCTATGAAGTTTCATTTTTTGATGAAAATTGAAAAACACTGAATATCAATCGAAAATTGACTATTCATAAAAATAATTTATAGAATTAAATTATATTTTTAAGGGATTTTTAAGTGTAATTATTTAAATGTCACATTTATTGATCCAATTTACATAATTTCAACCAATTTTATATTGAATTTGGATATAAAATCATTTCCAACTTTTGAACATTTTCACTTTAAAAACTCATTGTTTTGTCTTGTCTCTCAGATTATATTTAAATTAATTTATGTCACTTATGTGATTGGAATTTGATAAAATTGATTAAATATTTTAAATATTAATAATTTATAATTTCTATTAATGTAGACATTATTTTTTACCAAAAATATTAGTGAAAACAATTAAAATAAATTACAATGATTAAGGTAAAAATTAGTTTACTTAGTGGTTAAACTTCAATCGTAAGGGAACAAATGACTTAGAAACTTGTAAAAAAACCCATTGTATATCCATATTTAGACCATATCCCAATTGGAGATAATTTTTTCATTATTTAAAGAACATTTTTTAAGGTATTCCTCCCAATAGTGTTTACCTTTTTATATTTACAAGAATGACACTCCTCCTCCACTATGAAAAGGTATTCCCCACCCCTCACCTTTCACTTCTACACACCTCTAAAACCATTTGGCTCGACCAAAATCCACCAAAACTATCTCCCATATTTCCTACCCTCATCCTAGAAGCCACAATGTTGTAATAAATCCAACAAAGTATGGATTTTGGCATAAAACAAAAGGATCTACCCAAAGAAGAGGTAACATTGTTCAACGATCTCTTTAGTTTTATTTATTTCTCCACCCCTTAAATTCATATTATATATTGTTTATATAATATCCTCAGTATCATTGATATACTATGATTTTTTTATCTTAATGTTATAACCTACACCTTCACACACTTCCATAAAATCAAATATGCAATCATTATTTGTGTGTTTGGCGGACTACCACCTTGCAAACCGATTCCATTCATTCTTCCATTTCCATATTTCAAGGTTGGAAAAAATAATGCTAGATTTAGAGTTTATATATGGTATATATAATATTTTTAATTTATTCATACTTGTGGACTTATTTTATAACACATACCTTCATTCTTTCCATTTTTTGAGAATATGGTAACATTGTTTGTGGATGTGTGGACTACTACCTCCTCAAAGCGATGTTATTCATTCAGGATTTTCATGGAATATATTAAAGATGGGTTTAATAAAAATATTTCATATATATGAAGTAAAAAAATGATAATATAATTATAATATATGTATATATATATCATTTACTTTTCCTTCTTTCGATATGACAATAAAATGGAAACAACATTCATGCGTGCATACAGACCACCATCTCCATGAACGTTGTATTCCATTTCCAATTACTAAATATTAGGGATTAATATAAATACTTATATAATGAAAATATATGATATATATGACATAATTATTATATTAACGACCTAATTCCCATTCTAGTAATATAATATATCATTTTATTTATTACCCTTTCACACATTGAAAAGGTGATAACGTCGTTCATGGATGTGTGGACTACTACCTCCTCGAAGCGATATGATTTCATTTTCATCATAATGATTTTATATAGAATTATATATGATTAAATAATATGGTTTTTGTTATATAATTATCATTATATAAATATACATGTTTCTTTCTTTCTTTCCATAATGGTCATTGAAATATGGAGATGTTACTCATGCATATATATGGCATACCATCTTCATGATCCTAACGTTAGTTCATATTTCATAATCATATTCCATGATTAGTTTGAAAATTATAATTGATTTATAAATATGTTAATTATTTCATGATTATTATTTAGGATTTTTTTAAATAATGACCCCTTTGACCATAGTCTAGCTACCAAAGTCCTTTTTTACACATATATCAAATATGGTCAAAACATATGACTTAAACTTAATTAGATAAGTAGTTGTATAAAACATGTTAATCAGTGAAATAAAAGTAACAATAAACGTAGTAAATGTTCTCAAATAAGTAAATAATTAACATAAGTTTATTATTAATTAATATAGAGACATGTGTGACAAGTCAGAATCAAGGTAATGGATTTCGTCTAAATTTACATTCAATTGATACTTATTTGTTATTATAAACCAATAAAATTTTATGTGGTGTATATACTACCCTTTTTTTTAAATATCACGATTCACTCATACTTAATGGTATTTTATGTTTCAATTTGAATTATCTCATCCAAGGTGTTATGACCTGAAAATTACCAAGTGGAAAAAGTTATCTTTACAATCTCACTTTCTTTTTGTATTGTTATCTTTTTCTTGAAACAATAAATAACTTATGATATTTTTTATTGTATATTAAATTTATATTAGATATCCATATTATAGTATAATGAATATGATTATTTCCTAAACTATGTACCAATTTTACATACATTGTTTACTTTGAATGTTATTTGAAAAATTGGGAAAATGTTTATAAATCCATATCTTGTACTCAATATAGATATTGTATCAGACACATTATTTATAAATTAAATTGATTATTCAATATATGAGAAATTTTTTGGACATGAATGACATAGTTTGGGGACCAGTTAATTCAATCCCCTCAACCCATTAGTAGTCTCATGAGAATAATCAGTTGGCCAAAAAAATAGTTTAAACTATCTTGATATTAGATCTTGATGGTATAGTGGTTTATGTGCTAGATACATGGTGTACAATATTTAAGCATTGCCTTCATTCAGTATATAGTTATTATTATCTAGAATATTTTGAATATGATAAAATCTATAGATACATTTCATTTTTAGTTTATTGATTAAATGGAATTTGTTTTTACTTATCTATATTTTTATATTGTTTATTCCTTATTCAGTTATTTAAATGGAATGTGTTTTTAGATATTTCCATTTCCATATTGATTATTCATTTTTGGTTCATGATAGATTCCATTGTACTTAACCCTTGCTCATTATTTGAGCTCACCCTTAATTTTTTCCATTCCCCAAGAATCCATGAAGTTTTCTATGATAGATATTCCATAATATTCTATAGGTAATAAAGTTATTATCGAAAAAAATATATTTTAATTTTTGTAGTGAATTCTATTACGAGACTCAAGTATCTATCTAGTTTACCAAGAATACTAGATTATTCAGTCCGATGTGATGTTATTTCCATGTATCTAATGCCAATGTAAATATATTACAACACAGGCTCTAGGATTTTTGGGGTTGGGTCATTACAACAACAAAAATGAATTACACCGCTCATGGATTCGGTAGGTCATACGTACACATAAAAGTTGTTTCAATTTTTTATCTGATGGAATAAAATAAAGTTAAATAATAATACACATTCTAAGAATCATTATTATGTTATATATATCATTTATATTCTTTAAATACATCCATATTACCAATCATTTTAAATATAAATGGAAAATGAATCACATCACATCGTGGAGATGGTAGTCCATACACGCGCACGAGCGAGGTTATCGTTTCCCAAAATATTGGATAATAAGAAGGAAGACATGATATTATTATTATAGAAGTATAGTTATATCATATATAATAATTAATCCCATAATAATACCCATCCATAAAATATGGTGATGAAAAATAAATTGTATCTCTCTGTGTAGATGTTTTTATGTATGTATGTACGAGCGATACTATCACTTTATATTTTTATTTTTATTTAAGGGAATCCCCATGAGTGGAATTTTCAAACCCTCCACCCCAAAAACCCCCATACCTAGAAAGTTATAACTCTGGAGAGATCCCCAATCATAAAGGCTCTGTTTCTAGCCGATATGGTAGAGCACCCCACGGGGTGACAGTCCGATCTGTAATGGTTCAACACGGTAATCCATCAACTAGGTGGGTTAAGTGCTTCTTATTTTATTGTAAAGATGGTGTATATTGGTGTTTTATTAATAATAATAAAATTTCAGAATTTTTAGGACACTGAATTTATTATTTTATGATGAATATAACAGATTTATGGGAGGTAAATAATAGTAGAAAAATAAATTGATCGGTTAGAGGGATTACCTCTTCTTCGAAACAACTCATTTAAATATCCAATAAAGGGCTCTAGGGTTAGCCTTTTGGGAAAAACAGAACCTCTATAATGTGTATAGGGAATTTTATAAGATAATTTGGAAGAGTTTCTTCGATTTAGAAGTCTCAATGTGGTGTAACGAAGTGAGGGAAGAGGTGTCTACTTAGAATTGAAGTGAGGGACACTTTTAGAATTTCTCAAAATATAAATTTTTAATAAATTAAATCCTAATAAAAATACCTTTAAATGAAAAGTTATTCTAATTTAAAGTGGGATAGGGTTCCAATACCATCAACCATTAAATTTTATACAAGTTTTTTTTAATTTTAAACCATATCATTTTTATTAATCCTTATTTAACCTATTTTAATTTTAACTATGGTAATAATTTTTTCAATATTAAAAGGTTGTAATTTTTACTTATAAGATGTCAATTAGACTGTAAATGGAAAATTAATGATACTTTAGACCATAACTTATCATTTTTGTCCTTATCTAATATTTTTATTATTTTTAAATAATTTAGAAAACTATTATTTTCATAAAATATCATTATTGTTAAATTTGATACTATTCATTACATTTAATTTAATGTCATCAATAAAACCCTAAAAAATAGAACTAATTATTTTTAAATATCCCCAAAATTTCATGTTCATATAGAAAATTCATGTATGACCTTAATTATATAAAATTATAATACTCTTAATATTTTTAATATCATTTATTTTATTTTTCTATTAATTAAATAATTATTGCATCAATATTAAGTTAATTATTGAATTATTAAAAATTATAAATAAATTACCAAAATTACTATAATTTCTTTAAGCCTAAAATTAATATTATATTTCATTGATATCTAATTTTTGTTTCAATTTGAACATAAAAATGATATTTCAAACTAAGAGAGTGACATTTTGCCACTTCCTTTGGTTTAAAATATATATACATCATTTTAATGGAAAAGTGTCTATTAAATGACTGAATTTATAACCTATAGTGTTATGTAATTATTATTTTCCATCAATAATAATTATTACGAATAATTATGGCCTTATTAGTTATTTTTAACCTAGATTAACCTGATTTACCCTTTATTGAGGTGGTAAAACTTACTAAGGTTACTATTCATATTGACTAAAATAAAAGGGTAAAAATTACTAAATCTTTAAATCATGAATCTAAATATTAAATCTAACTTTTAAAATTAAACTTAAATAAGTGTAATAATTTAATTTAAAATTATACCAAAAAAACGAAATGAAAAACAGTTTTTCCAAAAAATTCCTTTTTTAAGTATAAAAATGTTTTTAAGCTAAGTTAAACTATTAAATTGATTTTAATAAACATAATTGGTTTATTAATAATATAATATAAATAATTTTAATTTTTAATCATTTTAAAATAAAAAAACTTTTCAATTGTTTGAAAAAAAATACAGTTTTTAATAAAAATTAGTATTTTTCACCAGAAAATAAAACTTTTTAGAAAAATCAGAAGAATTTACACAAAGATAAATTTGATAAGTTGATTTAAAAAATGATATTTTTTATGAAATAAAATTTATATACATTTTAGAGTTTAATTTTAATATTTTCTCAATAAGAAACATTTTTGAAGAAAATGTATTGCTGAAGCATAAAATAAAATTATAGAAAATTGAGTACTTATTTAATAAGAATTAATAAATAAATATTTATTGAGTATGCACTTTATATATTTCATAATTATATTAATACTATTCATAAATAGTAATTTAATAGCTATGTTATGATGGTTACATAATATTTTAATAATGTTTTATCATTAGTTTAAACTCATTGTTGTGTGCAATGATAGCTATCGAATAAATCAAAATATTTAAAGAGAAATATTACATAAAAATAACAATGTGTCACATGTTGTGACATAAATAGTTTATAATTAAAAAAGAAGAAAATAATTATTAGGATTTGGCCCATTAATCTCAAATTTTTACTGGAAGGATCTCTTGAAGAGTTTCATATTTAACGAAATAAGAATAAAAAATATGGTGTTTTGATAAAGGAATCCTAGAAATATATAGATTGCCTTGAAGCTAAAATTCATCAAATAAAGGAATTATTATAATATCAAATTTTTACATCACATAAGTGTGGGATAATTTATTCACTAAAGACTAAAAAAGGAAGAATAGATTAAGTACATTAATGATCTAAATACTTTTATAATGGGAAAAGAAATAAGAATTGATTAAATGTGTTAATAAGTTGTTATATTGAAAGGTATGTTAAAAAATTAATTAAATTAAATTAAATCCAATTAGATCCTATTGTTTGGTAGGTTTTCTAATGTAGAACTTTTAGATCAAGTAAAATAATGATTAAATATTTTTTAGAGTATCTCGGATGAATAGATTACTAAGTGTATGAAAAAAATTGGTATTGGATATAAGGAAAATACTTAAAAGGTTTATATATAATCTATGGTGAAAAAGTAAATTCCTCAATATCAATTATCTTAAAGAAGAATGTTTTTATATGGTATTTTTTGAAATTCTAACATTGTATATGAAAACATTGATTGAAGTAAATGAAAAGCTGGAAGTGATTACCATGAAAGGAAAAGGAAAATTAATAAAAGGTATCCTAATAATATTACATTTAGAATTAAATTCTCTTCATTATAAGAATACGTTGAAAATAATAGTACCAACCACACTAGATAACAAGAGAAATTAAACTCTAAAATTCAAATAAAATTTGGTCTAACATAGAAAAAAATAAGGATGAAATAGAATGAGATTCTAGAATAACATCTACTCAATGAAACTAAAAATGATATAACTTGAATCCTTGATAGTCGATGCTCAATCCAGATGACTTAAAAAAATATTCTAAATAATTTAAAGGATTAAATTGAAGGAGAATTATTTATTTGAAATGATGGAGAATTTAAAATAAAAGCACATGGAAACAAATATCTATCATTATAAGTGCTCATGAACATATAAGTAATCTCGGTGAATTAATTGAGAAAAAATATCCTAAGTGTGAGTTGGCATTGTGATTTTGGTCTCGATATTTCATTCAATCTTAATGGATGTTTGATCAAACCTAAGTATATAAACTATCTCATGAAATTATATTGTATTAATGGAAATTTTTATCAATTTGAAATTAAATAAACTATATTTTTTCCCTCTATGTAAGAATAAAATAATATAGATCATCGAAGGATTGATTTTATTCTCTAAAAAATAATGGATAATGGATCCATGAATAAGGTATAATTGGAATCATTAATTTCAAGTGGGATAAAGAGAGGATATATGATTCATGCATGTGGGGTAAGCCATTAAATTTCCCTTTCTAATAAAATAAATATAAAGTATCCAACCTGTTTGATCTTGTCCACACTGAGAATTATGGCCCCATGAATTTATCAGTCACATATAAAAAAAATATATCAATTAGTTTTTATTTCATTTTAGTAGAATGGTATGTCTGATGTTCATGATAATAAATTTAGGGGATAAATTGCATGAATAGATATAGAAGGAAAGTGGAGAATAAAAGAGGTCACAAAATCAAAACATTAAAATTATATAATGGGACTAGATACATATCCATTGAATTTGAAAACTATATTGAAAAACATTACCACAAAGCATTTGGTGTCCTCCGTTGGGACACCATAGTAAAATAGTGTTATTAAAAAATATAATAAGAGAGTGAATAACATGGATCATACACTTATTATTTAGAATAGTGCATAAATGTCCAACAAGAAAGAGGAAGTAAAAGTTTTTCTATACATTCTAATTTGGTAACTGTCTATCCATGGAGAAGATCGAACTCCTTATGATATGTGGCATGGGATAATGCTATCAATAAAGAACTTCCATGATTTTTAAAGTATATATTATTTACAAACAATTAAGGTAATCAAGGAATATACAATCATGAAACCGATACAATTGTGTTTTTAGAATACTAAATAAAGAGAAACTTTTGCAAATTCATCAACAAAGGGGTGCATCAAATTGGTTAATACAATTAAGGTAAGGTTATCGAGGAAAGAGAATGAAAGAAAATTAGAAGATCATTTATATATAAGTTATGATAAAATGGGATAAAATCGATACAAACATATAAATTATATAAAGTCGTACAAAGGAAGGATATTCATATGTTGAATCTGAGGAGGAACTAGCAATTGAATAAAATGAGCCAGTTTCTAAGAGATAAAGAAAGTGGGTGATGGTTTTTTCCTCCAATATCATTAGAGATAAAACTGTACCAACTTAGACCTAAAGGATGATATCATTATCCATGCTTATATATTATCTATTATAAAACATCCATCATTCAAAGAATCCGTAATAGAATAATCATCGGTGAGAGAAATAAATGTTGAGCTCTAATAAATTGATAAAAATTTGACTTGGGATCTTATGGAGAGACCTAAATACCACAATATGATTGGAACAAAGTGGGTATTTCATAATAAAATAGATGAATATTTAATTTATTTTGAAAAAAAAATTTACTATTATGGAAAGTCTATCCACAAATTAAAGTAGTCAATATAATAGTCTTTTGAATTAGTAGATTAGCTTGAGTTAATGAGGTTATTATTGGTCATGTAAATAAAAATAGGCTATAGAATGTTTTTTATGGAGATAAGTGTATAATTTTTAAATGTTTTTTAATGAGGATGTGGACATAGTGTAATCCATGGGTTTTTTATTGGAATTTATCTAAATAAATTTTATAGATTGACTAAATAATTTTACCATTTATAATAGGATCCTTGTGCCTAGTATGCTCAGCTTAAAACGTACCTAAAGAAGAAATATTTTGGATAATTTTCCTTTGATCATAATTTATATGTGAAATTTTTAGATGAAGGAAAATTTATGGTACTAGTATATGTGGATTACATTTTCTTTGTAGAATTTTCAACTTGTTAATGAAATCATATAGCCTTAGAGACAAAGTTAATTGATCTTTTCTTAGAGACATGTTTGAAATCTTAGCTATAAAAAAAGTCTTAAAGGAGAAAAACTCCTATGATTTTTAATATCAAAGAGGAAGAATAGTTATAGGGTGTATAATATAATCTTTTAATGACAATTAATTGGAAACAAAATACAAAGGGGATAAATGTTTGAATTAAGGATTTTTTTTTGGATTTTTTTTTAATTAAAATTTGATGTGCATTTGGAATTTAAGATGCTGATATGATTTACCAACTAAAAATTATTTTTTATTAAATAAAATAACATGATGACAAAAAACCACTAGTTCAAGGGGGAAATGGTGAAGCTCAAGAGCATCACATGGAACAATCATCTTACAATAAAAAGGAAGAGACACTAGACCTATGTCATTAATCAGTATACCAGATGGAATCCTTTTTTTAGATAAGGCATCCGCTGAAAAAATCCCTTCTCTCTAGGTATGCCTGACATTCACCCCATTGCGGACAATGATCTAGTAGTTCCTAATAATATATGTCATCTCCCTTGTTGTATTGGTATCTTATTTAATTAAATGAATAAGAATAGCTAAATAGGACTTGACTTTTTCAACATGAAGATTAAAGAGTTTTCACAAATGAATACTCATGGCCATTTCTCTAACTTTCTCACTAATGGAGTTCCCTAAACCATAGAAGGAAATAAATCCAAGTTGAATTGAACCTTTTTTTTTTGAATCATCACACCACCCCTCATCACCATGTTAGTACATGATCCTTCCACATTCAATTTTAGCCCAAAATTAGGGGGCTTCCATCTGATCCATCTACCTTGAATTTCATTTCCCATTTAAATGTTCCTGAAATCCTTGGAAGAATCCTTCTCAGAGTGATAGAATGTGTTCCTCCCTTGATGCTACCTCCCAGCTCCACTATTAGCAGTTTCACTCTAACATGAAAAAATATATAAGAGTGTCTTAAACCTTCACATGCCTTGTTCCTTGATTCCTAAAGTGTCTAGTAGATAGTTGAAAAAAATCAAACCACAGACCTTGACCTCCACACCTTGTTGATAAACTAACTCGAACCAATAATCTAGGACCTCCTATATGGATTCACCACCATTGGTAATGTTTATCCCTTTTCCCATTAAGTTCCACATCCCTCTCATCCATTCTATTTGAAAAAATAAAATCCATAAAGATTCAGATTTAGGTCTGATACTGCAATGGTAGTGACAGGCCCAAATGAAACCTTTCTTCTGCACATTTTCATCTATAAGAAGTGTCTGGTTCCTTATACGTCAAACCAAAAAAATCATCTTATTGGGAATGTCTTTGTACCAGAGTATTGGATCCCATTCATCTGCACCAGTACTATCACGTATTATTTTACTAAAGTCGTGACTATTAAAACTGCCTGAGGAAAATCCCTGGAAGAGGCACTAGTCTGGTTCATCCAACAACCTGATATTATCATAAAGTTCCTTATGGTTCTGGGTGATAATTTCATCAAGTAATTCTAGAAAGTTACTATATTATTTGAATGAAATTTTCTGTGTTGTCCACATAGGGAAAGAAAGTAATTTCCACACCCATTTCAACATCAAAAATTTGATATCCCCTAGACCCACCTCCCAGTGTACATTGTCCTAAAGACACTCAAACTGTTCCTTCATACACCTCTCTAGCCCTGAGAGTCGCCTTGTACTATCTCTCCAATTTCTTAAGTCATTTCCATAACGGTTCCCAATAAACCTCTCCCATAGTGATCTTCCTTCAAGAATTTCCCAAGACATCTAGGCCTGCATGGATTCCCTCACACTATGAAGGCCAATTCCACCTCCCTCGATAAGTCTTGCAAGACGGTTCCATAAATCCCAATGAAATCATCCATTTTGATTCGCATCCCACAAAAACATTTTTCTATATATTCTCCATTTTGTTAATGGTTCCCTTCGGTGTCTAGATGATGGAGAAAACATGAATTGTGATGGAAGTGAGAACACTATTGATCAAGATAATACACCCTCCAAATGAGAGAATGTGATTTTCCAATTAGATATTCTGTCAGCAATCCTATTGATAATATCATCAAACAAATACTATTTTACCCTTACATTTGAGATGGGAGATCCAAGATATATCATTGGAATAGATCTCTTATAGATACCTAGAATATTCTAAATAGAATTCTTATATCATTCTGAACATTTTTGAATATGTAAATACTACTTTTCCTCTGATTGATACATTTACAACTAATTCTACCATAGATATCCATGATTTCCATGAGGCCTATAAAATATCTTTTCCTACCATTGATAAAGAATAATAATTCATCTTCAAACATCAAGTGTGAAATAATACTGCTCCCAAATTTTGTTTTGAAGGGCATGATTCTTACCTCCACTAATCTTCCTTGCATATTTCTTGAAAGAGCCTCCTAATCCATAGTAAAAAATATTCAGTGACAAGGGGTCGCCTTTCCTCACACCACATACTAATTTGAAGAATCAAAATATTTTACCTAAAAGAGAGATTGAGATCCATGGTGAATCATAACACCGAAAGCACAGATTCCAAAACCACTCCTGGAAGCCCAATCTCTGCATTACCTTAATAATGAATACCCATTCCATTTTATCATAGGCTTTTTCCATGTCTATCTTTATGATCACATTAGACCCAATTGTTTTCTTGTTAATATCCTCTACCATTTATTGAGTGATTCCAACAGCCCCTTGTATACTTCTCTCTTTTATGAACCCATGTTGTTCCGTGGAAATAAGTCTAGGAATAATGTTGTTGAGTCTCTTATTAATTATAATTGATAGAATTTTATATGAGGGGTTACATAGTAAGATCATCCTAAACATTCAAATGGATATGGGATCTTTAACTTTTGGAATGAGGACAACCCTGGAGGCACAAACATACCTATTAAGTGCACCACCTCAGAAAAATTATTATACCAAATCTTTTACTTTCCCTTTGACAATATCCCAATTAGAAACATAGAAATCTCCTAGGAACCCATCCGAGACTGGGGAGCTCTCCTGATTCATGCTAAACATGGCTTCTTTGATCTCATGAACCTCTAGAATATAAATCATAAAGAAAAAATATCTATATTCCATAATCCTTGGGATGAAATTCATAAGCACCTCTTCACCATAACTCTTTTCAATACTTTACTCATCATTTCCTTTTTCTACTTCTAGAATATTTTCAAATAATTAAAAGGAAATATTCCTGACCACTTCAAAATCAGTTTTGAAGGTTCCATAATCCTATTTTAAATTGATCCTTTTACTCACCCTCTTTTCTTTTACGCACACCATAAAATATGGAATGTTTTTATCACCTTGTTTTATCTATAAGGAACATGATTTTTTCATACACACTCTTTCAATATATAGGATCTTCTCAGAAAGTAGGTATTGATTCTCATTCAAGGAGACAAAAATATCATCATCCCATATATCTTCAAGCCTATCTTCCATTCACCCAATATCTTTATTTAATTTATCCAAACAAAATTTTTGATATTTTTTATCCTTGATCCACTTATGAATATATTTTTTTCAACCTCTGAATACTTTTTTAGAGGCCAATCCAATAATTTTTTCCCTCCGGTCAATCCCATGATCCCTTGATCATCCACAATAAATCTTCCTTCTCATGCCAGCAGCTGGAATAAAAGAAACTAGGGGGATTCTTATATTCTTTCTTTAGAGAAACCAGAAGTGGATCATGGACGGAGATATCCCTGATATGACTCATTATACAAGATGGAGTATTTCCTAATTTATTTCTAATATTCTGTATTAAATCATAAGTTCCCATTTCATAAATTTTATTTATTATCAATGTGCTAATATGTTTTTCATGTAGAAATTGGTGATGATTCGAGGGTTATTATGGGTTAAATTCTCGAGATATATTTTCATGGTTTTTTCACAAAACATTCAGAAAAACAATAGTTGAAGGGTAATAAGACATTTTATACCACATTTTATGGATTTTAGATGTCCTTTTTGATTTAGAAATGTCTTGGTCAATTTAGAGGTAACCTATTAACTGCGTAAAGGTATCTTAAACATCTAGTAGTTTTTTAAAGGTATCGCTAAATTATAGTATCCATATAAAATTAACTAGAGTAGACCTAGATAAATGTAACCAATTTATAACTACATAAAGGTAAGCCTTGAATTATATTTCCCATTTAAAGGTAAAATGTTTTGGAATTGTTTCATGTAGAGAAAATTTAGGAAATTTTAGAGCTGTGTAAATGTACATTCCATGATATGTAAATGTGATCCCAAGGTTCTACAACTAATTTATGGGTAAAAAAAATATTTTGGGTTTTTTAAGTGTTATTTTAATTATTTAATGATTTATCCGAAGTCTATGTAAGTGTCATACCATACATAGATGAATTTTAAAGACTCTTCAGACCAAAATATATAGAGACCACCTCATAGGAAGCTATGAAAAAATTAGGTCCACATAATTATGGATGTTTCTATGGTTTTATGACGGGGTGTTTTAGATTCAAGTTCCACATGTGAGAAATGATAAGATATACCACACCGTAGTCCATTCATGGTGACTTGTTTGAGAAAAATTCTAATTGATAATATCAGATGCCTGACTGTAATCCTTTAAGACTCAACAATTGAGAATGAAAATTTGTTTTTAATCATAAGTATTTAGATAATATGACTTCATAATAATACTTTTATAAGGATTTTATGACTTCAAATAAGATTTCATGATTTTTATTGATCGTATGAATTTGAAGATAATCATATTCCTTCAAGTGAAAATAACATCAACACTTGGAAATTTTTTTATTTTTCTAAGAGACACAAAATTTCTAGGATCACCTCTATGCCACATGTTTGAGGACCACATTTTAATTGAGAAATAATTCATGCATGTAGATAATTCAAAAAAAGATTAAATATATGATATCATTTGAGTAGATTATGAAAAGATATTTCAAATATTGTGTGATTTAAATAAATGAGACATCAGGTGATTTAAAATAGGAACAATCTTGTGAATTAATTACCTTAGAAAAAGAATGAAATCCTGGTGAGATTTATGGAATATTAAAGATGACATAATATCAAGTAATAAATGAAATGATATTCATGAAATATGTTTTGAATATAAGACTATAGGTAATATAGAATAAATATATAGATAATCTCTATGAGAACTCACAAGAACTGTGTTTGAATTATAATATCTAATAAAACATTGGTATCAAGTATAGTGAAGGAATTTGGAGTTAAGAGATATACAATCTGGAAGAAATTTTATGTCCCTGAGTATTTCATGACTAAGGAGGAACCATATTGCTCAAGATCTATGGATAGTTTCAGGATTATCAATCCTAATCAAGATTATTAACTGGTGAAGATCATTAAAAACTATACATTTCTACATTATCTGATCTAATATGTTCAAATAGGAAGACTATTATCTTCTTATGTTATACAAAATGTGAATGATAAGTAGGTATTTTGACTTGGGAATCAAAACAGGTGAGAATCTATGACTAGGTATTATAACCAGTTTTAAGTAAAGATGGGTTATTGGGGTGGATAACTAGTTTCTACCATCGAGAATTATAATTTGGGTGTCTATCTAATTATAGTAGAGTAGTTATTCTTAGGGTTCATAACCAATAAATTTTTAGTAACAAATTTCAAATAGATTAGAATCTATTATGGGGAGTCTGACCAATATATAAAGGAGTATTCCTTTCAAACAAACCACATAAATTATTATTCTCCTATGCTCTCTATTTTCCAATGTAATCAGGTGAGGATAAGATTAATAAGAAAGAGAGGATATATGATTTAAATTGGATTAAAGGATGAATTAAAAGGTGGAATTCATAAAAGTGCATACCAATGATTCACCCCTACTCCCTCAGCAGTACCAAACCAATCCTTGGTATTTATAAGATTTTATTTTGAATATTTATTCAACAATTTGACTATGTCAGATATAATATAGATCATATGGTTCTCCATAAAACTCATATTGATAAAATGTAAAAACACATTGAATAAGTATCCATATTTCCATAAGGATATAGGAGAAGTTTGAAATGATGAATTTGATAATCATATTAATCAATTGAAATTTATTAAGAATGGATATAGAGTTCATAATTATAGATGGGCCTTGTAATAATGATTTTCTGAAATCATAAATATTATATGTTCTTTATAAGGATTGTTTTTATCTAAAATTGGGATTATATAATGAAAGTGAACAATCAATGTATTGTAACACTGAGAGGGGGAGGGGTGAATCAGTGATACTCTTTTTCATTTATGTTTCATTTAAATTGGAAAAACCTTCACCTCCTTTTAGATATTTCAATTCCCTACTGAAAACTAACTCAACACACATCCATAAGAACACAAAGATTTACAAGGTTCACTATTCAAAATTAATAGCTACATCCTTGGTATGGTTTGGAAATGATACAATACCATACAATACACTAAGAAGAAAATCCTTGGATTACAATGAGTAGGATATACCCTTACACTAGTGTAACACTATGAAAAAATCCCACTAGTGCGTGTGCACCATCTTAGAACAATAGTGTAATTTAATTGTTTTATAACAACTCATGTTACTTGTGATTTTTTTCAATTCACCAAATAAATTCAATTGTAAAAAAAATCTTCATTTCCTTACCCAGAAGAAAGGTAAGAACCACTTGGAATATGTAAAAGAATCTATTCGATTATCCTGAGTACGAGCTCCAAGTCTGATTCTTCTCGGTGCAATTTTATTTCAATTTAATACAATAGAATAGAATCAGAACCACTCTAATACATTCATACAATATTCAAGACAAATATAATCAGCACCAGTTAAAAAAAATGTATGCAATAATCAAGCCGAATAGAGTATATTTGAATCGGTACAACTTGACAAGCCAAATAGAATCGGCACAACCTCATAAGCTGAACAAGACCGAAACCACTTCATGAGCCAAACAGAATCAGCACAACTTCAAAACCTAAGTCAGATGGAACTTAGTATGATCCTTACTTAGCTCGAGAAACCCAATATAGAAATACCAAGTATGGAAATCTCTAAGCCGATTAATTCATCCAGATACAATGAACAATTTAGAACAAAATTCAATCTGAATACTCTTCACCTCTTATTATCTCTAGAAACCTGGAGCTTCTCTCTCTTCTTTCGTGAACAGTACTCATTGTTAGAAACTATTGAGTACCTCATCCTTTTATAGGTGACAATTGGTGGGAATCCAAAAAAAATTCCTGCTCACTCAAGTTTTCAACAATTTGAATTTCCCCTGAAATTATGGGATACATTTTTACTTCATAAAAGTTTCTCAAAGATTCTCGAATATTATCTAAAAGTCATCTCAATCTTCATCTCTTTCATTTGTATCACCATACCCATTTCTTATTCAAAAAATCCAAGACACATTTTCTTTTATAAAACCATAAATTTGGGTACTATTGTTGATTTTGATTGTTTCTATGTGCGATGGTCTTTAATTGGCACCATCACTTTTCTTTCACTTTCACCTATGAGTCCAATGAAAAACAAAGTCATTACCCTATCGGCACGACAAGCATCATCTCTTCACTTTATATTTCCATCAATAAGACTCTTTAGTCTTTTCCATCGGTGTGACTTTTACCTCTTATCCATCGGCACCACTCTTTCCTCTTCCATCGACACAACTCTTTCTTCTCTTCCTTATTTTTTATCGGCATGACTATTAATTTTCATTGGCACGACCATTAATTTTCCATCAGCACGACTCTTTCATTCTTTTCCATCAGCACAACTCTTTCCTTCTTTTCTATCTTTTCTATTGGCATGACTATTAATTTTTATCATCACAACCATTACTTTTCCATCGGCATGAATCTTTCCTTCTTTTCTATCGTCACCAGTCAGACTTCTTTTCAATCAATATGACATATTTTCCACTATGAGTCTAGTTCAAAACAAATTCATTACCCTGTCATCATGACATGCATCGGCACCACCATTCACTTTTCTTATATCATCATCACCATTCACTATTCTTCCATCGTCATCACCATTCACTCCTCTTCCATCATCACCACTATTCACTATTCTTCCATCATCATCACTATTCACTGCTCTTCCATCATCATCACTATCCACGGCTCTTCCACCATCATCACAATTCACTGGTCTTCCATCGTCATCACCATTCACTACTCTTCCATCATCATCATCATTCACTACTTTTACTTACCCTTATATTCCATCAAGCTTACATCATAAGTTCTAACACTTTACTTTTGATTTATGAGAATTTCAAAACATCAAAGCATCGTCGCATTTACATTGAAAAGTATCATAACCTTCTATTCATTCAAGTTTTTTTGTTTCCTTCTCATCCTAAGAAAAAAATTTCTAAATACATGAGTTTTTTCATCTTCAAAACACAACCCAAAACAATTTTTTCCATGTGGTCGATTCTCTCATTACATATAATGATCAATTACTCATTACAATGGACAGAGTGAGTGCAATTATTTTTCAAGTCCAATTCTTTTGAAACCATGGATCCAATTCTTTTAAAAACATGGATCCGATTCTTTTAAAAACAAAGGTCATTATGATTATTTTGAAATTAATACAATATTTCCTGAAAACAAAATGATTCAGAATACCTTTATTCATTCACAGCAAAGCTGATCACCCACAAAACTTCTTTCATTAAACCACTTTTAATCTGAATTCCCATTCATCATCTTTCTCAGCATCCTTTCTTTCTTCAACATACTTATCGATTTTTTCTCAGCGTACTGATCGATTGAAAGAAAATACAACCAAAATAAAACTTGGGCCTAACAATCTCCCACTTTTTATTTTTTTCAATACCCACTTCAATTAGATGAAACTTTTCTTTCTTTTTATTTACTTTATTCCTTTCTCTCTCCCCCTATTTCTTTAATTTCTCTGCCTTTCTCTTATCTCTCCCCCTTATTTGCAATCAAATTAAAAGGTTCTATCATGAAAATTTCCTCTCTTATTGAAAAATGATCTTCATTTCCAGAGGATGGTACTTTTTCTTTAATAAGGGTATCACATGATTTTCTAAACAAGGAACCTTTAACTAAACAACTCTAAGTCTACGTGGGAAAACCCGGTGAATAAAACAAGAGTTTATAATAAAGGTGATCAATGTTGAACTTAACAAAACTTTCATGTAATACCTTTTCCATACTTCTTTCAACATTCTCATGACTGGGGGAAAATCTTGAAGGAATTTTTCTAAGACAAAAGTAGCCTGCACCCATCATAGAAAACACAACAAAATATTCATATATTTAAAAACACAACTTATCAAAACAAACTTTTCATATCCTCAATACATTCTTTTTCAATAAAAGTAAAATACTTGTCAATTACATATTCTTTATTTACACTCCTTCAATTCCCTACATGTCACCACAAGTATACAAAGATATTGGGAATAAGGAGGAACCATTATTGTTTATTAGAAATGATAATCAGACTGAGAATCCTCTCTCAGTATTTCCTTCTTCTTCTTTATCTTGGATTTTTCATTAGATTTTCCTTCTTGCTTATTTTTATCCTTTTCAGGTTTTATAACATCTTTCTTATTATTTTTCAAATCTTCTAATGAGAATGAAAACTTTAGTTTATCTTTAGGAACATCCTTGTTACAATCAGTTTGTTCCATGTTGCCCATCCCAATATTTTTCTCTGGAAAGATAATTTAACAAGTTTTGATATCATTACCTTCTTAATCATATTCACCATCTGTTGATAAATTTTTGTTAGCATTTCTTATATCTTTAGAAGTTTTCTTCTTCCTCTCTTCTTTCTCTTTCGTTTTTGATTCCTCCAATTTCCTAGCTAGGTAAATGTGTTTAGGACAAACAACTAAGCACTCTTTATTTTGAAATTTAGAATATATATCTTTCTTGACTTCCAAAACATCTAGATTCTGAGAAATGTTAATAATATTTTATTGTTCCAGTAATAAAACAATACATCCATTCGCAAGGTGTCCCGGTTACTCACACCTTTCACAAATAGTTTCCAATTGTTGGAACCTATTTTCAATCTTTACTTCATTATTCTCAGATTTCTTCTTTTGAGATAATTGACTCCCCCTCAAACCATTCCTTCCATAACTTGTAGAATAACAGTAGTGTTGTTGGTTGAACCAACACATATTTTCTGTATTTGAAAATCCACCACAATACCAGCAATATCCATAAAAGGAGTATATGACTCTGAAACTTTGATACTATCTAGAACTATGAATGTGTTTCTCAACCACATTATTCTCTTTATTTTCTAATCCACCAAAATTTTTGTTATCAATAAAATTCTTCATTTTATTTTCTAAAATATCAGAACTAGAAGTATTAGAAAAATTTCCATATTTAGAATGTTTCAAAACATTTTTGGACTCAGGGTTCTTGGAGACTTCTGAATTATCATCCTTGTTGGTCTTGGATACATACATAACATTCCTAGATTTCTTCTTTTCAAAAACAATTTAATTCTTATTATTACCCTTTTAAGGTAACTTTTTTTATCCTTATCAGGCTTCTCATTTTTATAACATCCACTAATTTTAGTGATAGAGTTTTAGAAACTTGTACTTCTCAATTCAACTTTAGATAACTTTTGTTGGACAAGTCCAAGCTCTTCTTCCTTTTCTTTCAGCTTCACTTCTAGATTATTATTATGATTCATTTCTTAATAAAGATATTTATTCAAATCATCAATATATTTCTTCATATTCTCTTTCTCTTTGAAAAAATATCCTTGATTGCTTGTGGAGGATGATTCATCTTCCAAATTTTTATTTTTATTTTCAAACATTATGATCTTTCTCAAGAATTAATTCAATTATTCTTTAAAATACAGCTCAAGTTGAGTATCTTCTTCATTAGAACTACTAATTATGAATTCATCATCATTAATTGTTTCAATAAAAGTATTTTCCACAGATTTCTCAATTGAATTTTTGGATTTAGCTTCACTTTCTTCTTCTTCTTCTTTAGTACAACTACTTTCATTACTGGAAGAAATTTCCTCATTAACTATTGCAATGAACGTGTTGTCTTCACCATCATTTGTAACATTCTAACTGTCATATTACTTAGACAAAAAGATTCTCTTTTTGGATTTGGATAAACTCTTACCTTCATTCTTGGAATAGAATCTTTCTTCATCGCACTTTTTCTTCCAAGATCTTATTAGCCTTGTTTTTCATCATCACTTTCTTCTTCATCACTTTCTTCTTCATTTCCTCTTTGAGGATAATTGGAAACAAAATTCCCAATGGATCCACATCCAAAATAATTTTAGGGAAGTTTTTCTTTTATACCTTATTGTACCTATTTTCAAATTCTTAGAAAACAAGGACAAAATTGAATCAACATTTTTACATAACTTATTTTCATAGTAAGAATCTCCAGCATATTCTTCTTCAAGAATCTTATTTTATTTATAATAGGCCTTGAAAAAAAAATTATCTATCAAATTTATTTTTTCTTTTCATATAATTCTCCCTTCTCATTTCGTAAGTAATGAGAGTACTATGAAAATCATCAAGAGATAATGTTTTAGGATCTCTATCTTCAAATAAATAAACTTTTAAATCGAATTTGTTGGGTAGGATTCTCAAGATCTTTTCAACCATGGTAGAAACATCAAAATTTTCACCAAGACATCTGATAGTACTTACTATATCATTTACCCTCATAATGAAGTCTTCAATAGATTCATGATCATCCATCTTGAGATCTTCATACTCCAATTTCCATATTTGTAACTATGCCTTTTTCACTTTTGTATTGCCTTCATATATGTTTTTCAATTTATCCTATATACCTTTGGTTGTGGAAACACATTTTACTCTCTAGAATTCACTTTCAAAAAACTGATGAAAATATAGCATTTTCTCCCTTCCATCATTCTCAATATGTCTCTTATCAATAGGTGTAGGTGGAGTTTTATCATTAACGGGAAGAAACCCTATTGTTTTAGCTTCAAGAACATCATAATTGATAGAAATGAGATATGGAAAAATTCTATATTTCTTTATAAGATAATTCCTTCCATAAATGACCGGAATAACTTTATTATTCGCACAGTTCAAATTCTCCATCAGTAAAGAATAGTGAAAGGAACCTGCTCTGATACCACTTGAAATTTCCCAGCCAATGTATTGTATCACTGAGAGGGGAAAGGGTTTAATCAGTGATAGTATTTTTATTTTAGGTTTATTTTCAATTTAAACAACCTTAACCTCCAAGTAAATTCAATTCCCTACCGAAAACAACTCAACACACATCCATAGGAACACAATGATTTACAAGGTTCACTATTCAAAAATAAAAGCTACATACTTGGTATGGTTTGTAAATGATCCAATACAATAAAATCCACTGAGAAAAAAATACTTGGATTGCGATAAATAGGATATATCCCTACACTCATGTAGTACTATGAAATAATCCCACTAGTCCGTGTGAACCCTCTTAGCACAATAGGGTAAGAAATTTGTTTTGTAACAACTCATGTTACATGTGCTTCTTTTCAATTCAAAAAATGCATTCAATTGAAAAAAATTCTTATTTTCCTTGCCCAGAAGAAAGGTAAGAACCTCTTGGATGATGCAAAATAATCTGTCTGATTAGCCTGAGTATGATGCTCCCAATCTGATTCTTCTCAGACCAATTTTATTTATATTAAATACAATATAATTGAATCGGTACCACTCTAATACGTTCATACAATAGTCAAGACAAATATAATCATCACCACTTAAAAACATGTATGCAATAGGCAATCTGAATGGATTATATAAGAAATGGTACAATTAGACAAGCCGAACAGAATTGGCACAACCTCATAAGTCAAACAGGATTGACACCACTTTATGATCCAAATAGAATTGGAAAAACTTCAAAACCTGAGTCATATGGAACTAAATATGATCCTTCCTCAGTCTGAGAAACCGAATAGAGAAACACCCAGTATTGAAATCTTGAATCTGATTAATTCCTCCTGATACGATGAACACTTTAGAAAAAAAAAAGTTAAGTTAAATACTCTTCACCTTTTCTTATCTCTATAAACCCAGAGCTTATATTTCTTCTTTCATGAATAGTTCTCATTGTCAGAAAGTACAAAGTACCTCATCCTTTTATAGGTGATAATTGGTGGGAATCCAATGGTTTTTCCCACTCACTCAAATTTCTCAAAATTTGAATTTCCCCCTGAAATTAAGGGATACATTTTGACTTCGTCAAAGTTTCTCGATGCTTCTTGGATCTTCTCCGAGCTTCATCTCAATATTCATCTATTTAATTTATATTTCCATACCCAATTGTTATTCCATAAATCCAAAAACAAACTTTTAGAAAACCATAAATGTGGGTATGATTGTTGAGTACGATTGTTTCTAGGTACAATGGTCTTTAATCAGCATTATCGCTTTACTTTCACTTTCACCTATAAGTTTGATGAAAAACAAAGTCATTAACCTATTAGCATGACAGGCATCATATCTTCACTTTATTTTTTCCATCATTACAAATCTTTACTATTTTGCATCGGCATGACTCTTTCCTCTTTTCCATTGGCATGACTCTTTCCTCGTCCATTGGCATAACTCTTTCCTGTTTTCCTTCTTTTCCAACGGCGCAACTATTACTTTTAATCGGAAATACCATTAATTTTCCATCGACCTGACTCTTTCATTATTTTCCATCAGAACAATTCTTTCCTTCTTTTATATTTTTTCCATCACCACGATTATTACTTTTTATCGGCGCGACCATTACTTTTCCATCGACACGACACTTTCATTCTTTTCCATGAGCATGAATCTTTCCTCATTTTCCATTGTCACTAGTCTAGCTTATTTTCAATCAGTCTGGGCTCTTTTCCATTGTGAGTCCGATGTAAAACAAATTCATTACCCTATCATCAATACATGCATTAGCACCACTATTCACTTCTCTTCAATCATCATCACCAATCACTTCTCTTCCATGGTCATCACCATTCACCGCTCTTTCATCGTCATCACATTCATTATTCTTCCATTTTCATCATCATTCACTACTTTCGATCATCATCACCATCCACTACTCTTCCATTGTCATCACCATTCACTGCTCTTCCATTGTCATCAACATTCACTGCTCTTACATCATCATCACCATTCACTTCTTTTACATACCCCTTTCTTCCATAAAGCTTGCATCATAAGTTTTACCACTTTATTAATGATTTATGAGAATTAAAAAATAGAAAACCATCATCACATTTACATTGGAAAGTATCATAAATATCCATTCATTCAAGTTTCTTTCTTTCCTTCTCATCCTGAGAAAAAAATTTCTGAATACATGAGTCTGATTTTCTTTAAAACACAACCCAAAACAATTGCTTCCATGTGACTGATTCTCTCATTCCAGATAACGATCAATTCCTCATTACGATGGACAGAGTGAGTGCGATAATTTTTAAAGTCTAATTATTTTGAAACCATGGATCCGATTATTTTGAAAACATATATCCAATTCTTTTCAAAACAAAGTTCAAGTATGATTATTTTGAAACCAATACAATATTTCCTAAAAACAAAATGATTCAGAATAACTTTCTTATCTTTTAGAAAAACTGATCACCCACAAATATTCTTTCATTCTACCCCTTTTAATCCAAATTCCCATTCACCATCTTTCTCAACATCCTTTATTTATTCAACATACTGATTGCTTCTTTCTCAGCATACTGATCAATTAACAACAAATAAAATCAAAACACAACTTGGGCCTAACAAATAAGGAGGATTTCTAGTTTTCCAAAGTATTTCCAAATCATTGTAAGGATCATCATAAAGATTAACAGCAAAAGGATGAATTTTATATTAATGACTATCATCCAAATAAAATTAGTAATTCCTAAGTATTAATCCCTTTCAAGATTTAGTGTTATCAATATATCTCAAGGATACTTTATATAGATCCTTTTTTTGTTATATGAATGTTTCTTTGGGAATTTATCATACACACAAAAAAAATTACATCAAGAAATGTGGATTACATGGGAAAATATCATTCAAAATTAATGATTGATATTCAAAAAAATCATTTATGGTAACATTCTTTTTTAAATCATATCTTTTTGGAAATTAAAGAATAAATAATATAGGTTGTTTCTATGAATTTAAATGATGGATTTATTCCAATTTTATAGATTTTACAAACTAACACAATTATTCCACAAGCCTTTAACTATAAAAAATTATTACATGGATATTTTTTAAGGGTGTTATATCAATAAAATGTTGATTTTAAAATATACTATTATTTAGGAAGGAAGGATGGTGAATTGACTAAGGGATCTCAGCTTGAATTTAATAGAGGAATATTCCATGTGATTTATGGATATTTAAATTTCAAAAATGATGGGAAATATTTAAGTAATTTAATTCAATGAAATAAGGTTCAACCAATTATTCTTGAAGATCTAATACCATAGATGCGATGAGAAGTGAAGAGTGTCTCTATTGCTCTAAAAATCTAGATTGAAGATGAATAAGAAGAGAAATATAAGATAGATAATAACCTTGCTATTTTTTCATCTTTATTCATGAATGATGTTGTAGCAACAAGTATATTGAATTATATTGAAAAATCTTGAATCAGGAAGTGAGATAGAGATCAAGAAGATGTAGTGTGTCTGAGATTGGTAGTGAACCCTTCCCAAACCATTGTTATCAATGTAGTGGAATATATTTTATCCTAGTACATTGAATCCATCTCAATTTATACTCCTTTGTATATACTTTTTTATTAACCCATATAAAAATATTTTTCCTTACCTTAATTTCATGTATTAGATTACTACTTATTTTTAGGAAAAACCCATTAGATTTGTACTTATCTTGCTAAAAAGAGAGAAATGTGCTAAAATTAAAAAATAAATTCACACCCTACTTCATCCATTCCCTCTTATAGTGTGTCAGAATATGGTTTAATCATATCTATTATATTCAAATATTATATATTCTATGAATCACAACACAACACCTGAACATATTTATTATTATTTTGATATTATATCTCTTCATTCCATTTATTATGGTTTGAGGGGGGTCATAAATGTGGCGGGGGTTTTCTATGCTACTCAAAAAAATTATACCATCTTAATCCATGACATAAGGGAATATATCATGTCATTATAGTATTTATATCCTCCAATGGTATTCCTTATCAATGATATTGTGATGTTATGATTTTCATTATGATTCAAAGAAACTTATTTCTCATATCCCACTAATTTCTTATCCCACATTGACCTTTTTCATCATCCATTTCATTTTTCATAAGACTATATGGTTTTTAATCAATTAATGGATCTTGATTTGTATCCTTAAATAAAAATACTTAATTTTAACCTTGTAGAACCATTTTTCTACTTTATTATTTGGTTTTTTCCATAGATAATAAGATTAAATGGAACATTTTTTCCCTTAATTATTCCTACTTCAATTCTTATAGAAGCACGTTATTTTGTGGGATTAAGGGGATATATTGTAGTATAATTTATTATATGTCATCACTCTATTCATTATTTTAAATCCAATAGAATCACGATAATGATGGTTTTTATGAAATTTTTCTACAAATCATCAAAAATAATCCCAAAGTATTTCATCATCACCCATCAGATCTGTCCTTCTATAAATCATCAATACCTCAAAAAACTTAGTATTATTGAGTTAAATTATTAATGGAAAATATGACGAAAATATATACAAAAATTAGTGTTACTAATTATACATGTGATATTTTTTTTTGAGAATATGTTAATGATACAAATACTCATGACATTATAAATTAGGTTAATGTAAATTAAATTATTGAAAATTAATGATTATGATTTCTAGGATCCTTCAACATAAATGTATATATGAGTTATGTTTTCATAATACTAAAATATAAATGATGATATTTTTTTTATTTAAAATTAATTGTATTTATATTTTATTTGAAATTTAAATAAAATTTACCTAGTCCAAATAGAGATGACTTATATTTCATAATTTATAAGTCTTCTTATTACATATAAAGAAGGATGTACAATTGACCAAAATAAATATAATTCCCTATTATCTTTCTGGAAGGGGTGTTTTAACCTTTGTTTTTTGTTTCCTTTTTGTTGGGTGAACAATGCCAAAAAGTAATTGGGAGGATACTTATAATGGTTAAGTCAAGGATTTGTTGGAATTTTGAGACAAAACCTACAATTTTTGTTGTTTTCTGGGAAATTACACACCATGTAGTGGGAGTTCACACTATATAATGTCTTTTAGGAATAATTCATGAACTGAATACATGATGTGAGAGTTTTACACACCATTTAAGGGGTTTATGTTGTATAATGTAAAATATTAGGTTTTTAATAAAATGGTAATGGGTTTTTCGGTGTATATGATCTTTGTTGAATACACTACCTATAATGGGATTACACGCCACGTAATAGTCACAAATTGGGATTTTAGGGTGCTGCATGAGTGAGTTATTTATTAATTTTTGGCTTCCTTGATCTCAAACCTATATGTTCTCTCTATGTGATTTTGGGTGATTAACATCCTTCCATTTCACTTCATTCTGTAATTGGTCATCATTTTGGTTTGGTTTCTTCTCACTGGGTATGTAATCCTTTTTTTTCTTTGGATTTGGTTATTATTGTGGTTTTTTTAGTGGATGTGAATTGATATAGTGTTTTATATCAATCATTATTAATTTCTTGGCATGTGTGGCCTTTAAAAGGATGTTCTCTTTCTTTCTAATCATCATTGTCAAAGGAATCTAGGTTTCAACCATGTGAGCTAGGATTTTTATAACAATGGGTTAATTAGATGAATTTCATGTAATTCTTAAAAATAAATATTATTTATTTGGAAATGGATTTTTGAACTCCTAAGTGTATTTTCTTGGATTTGAAAACATTTTTTAAAATTTTGATAATGGTTTTGAAAATGTATTTGGAGAATTTCACATTGGGAACCTTGGGTGTCTTGGGAAAGAGACACGGGTAGCCTTAATGTGTGTTACAACAATAGGATGTAAATTTTTGTGATATCTACTGGTAGGACTCGATATCAGTTGGATCCAACATATGAAAATTTAATATTGTGATTGTCTAGTATGAATTGTCACATAGGCTATAGCCCAATATAACATGATTTTTCATTTCTAATTTATGATTATTTTTTTCACGGATTGTTGCTCATATATTTTTATATGATTTTTGTATCACATAGCTTCATATGATAAGTTATTTCATTGATATGTGTAAATATTGATGCATGGATATTCTTTTCTATTTTATCACTTCTAATTTCATATTTATAGTTTTATAATATGAAATTATTATATGAAAACCAAAGGAGAAAAGAAGAAAATGAATTAAAAATGAATATATGTTATGAAAATTCTTTGTAAAACTATTGTTTTTTAAAATATATAATTGTTTAATTATTAGAATTATACTTTGTATAAAAATTTTGGTGGTATCCTACTAGGATTTGTATCACACCCTACATGTTCCTTTAGTCATTTGTAGATGTTTTTTTCTATGATTTAGGTAAATGGAAAGGCATCTTGTATTATGTTGGTTTCTATTGTTGTTATTAATTTTAGTTCGGGTTGGTCTGGAGGTGACTGTTTGTCATGTGGGGTTTTGAATTATTTTTTAGTTTAGCTAGTTTGGGCTTGGATTATATATCTTTGTGGTATCTCATATGTTTCTTCTTTTTACTCTAGTTCTATGTCTTATTTTAATTATATTTTGGACATGTTTCTATTATCTTTTTTTACCTATATTACATGATGCTATTGTTCATGTGGATTGTCTAGTTGACCCTGGTTGGTTTGTCACAATTTGGTATCAAAGGGATTCTCATCTGAACATGTGTTAACACTGACTAAGTTTGGTTTTTTTCTAGGGTATAAGGGAGTTAAGACTATCATAGTTTGGATAGTAAGTGTGGAAAAGGGGACTATCCATCTCACTTCCTTGACTAAAATCAAATTACCATGTGTAGTTATGGACTTTTTCTATGTTTGAGGCTTGGAGTTTGAGGTCATTTGAATGAATTGTATGATAATTTTATTTAAATTGACTTGTTCCATTTTAAGTAATAATTTCAATGGTTTCTTTAAATTCTTAATGTTCTTACTATTTTTTATCAATACCTAAAGTTGTTCCTCTGGTTTTTGAATTTTCTCATGACTGATTGGTTTTTGTCTTTTATTTGATAATTCCTCAGATAAGAGTTCTTCAAAATCTAAAAGATGAAGCTTTAAGATATTTTCCATAGGTGAACCCTCCAATGGACCGTTCATTGGTAGAATATGTTATCCAAACTGTTCAGACTATGGGTGAAGTGGGTGTTGGGAACCTAGGATGCATGGTGGATCATGGCTATGAATTTATGAAGCAATATTAATTCGTCATTCATGCTGACAAAGGACCCAAGTAATCTGAGGAGTGTATTTATTAGATAGATATTATCTTAAACTTATTGAAGAATCTTGAAGACTCAATGGTGGATTTTTCACATATATTCTCAAGGTACTGGGAAGGATGTAGTGGGACTCTATTTTGAAAGCTAAGTTGCATGAGGGTCTTACCTGGGTTTCCTTAAAGAAAATATTCAAATTAATATTTTCCCTCATACATTGTGTGTAGTGAAGACCCATGAGTTTATAATCGTATATTATGGGGATCATACCTTTTTAGATTATTCTACCCATTTTTCTAATTTAGTGCATCTAGTACCAGAGATGATCACTAATGAGTACTTGAAGGCTTAGAGGTTTGAGTTATGAATGAGTCCATATTTTCTATTGATATTTATAATCATTTTAATTCTAAAATTTATGGAGGTAGTAGACAAGGTAGAATTGGATAAGGTAGAAATATCTTGGAAGATAGGCTTTGGTAGAGTTTTAGTTGATTCAGTGGTTCATTGGGATATATCTTCTAGCCAGAAAAGGGAGTGTAATAGTGGTTAGATTTCTGAAAGTCTAGTTTTAGGAAATTTGATAGGGAAGTAGCAGGTTTTCTTCTAACACTATGAGAGGATTGGTCATACCAAGCCTAACTGTATGAAATCTCATAGGAATTTTCATCTTTATGGATGATCGGGAAATCTGAAACGTTTATGTGAAAATATTTATCATCGAAGTAAGTTTGGATCCACATTCGCCAAGGTTTCATAGGTTTATACTGATTCTTCCATGGGTGGTGGGTTAAATCCCCAGGAAAAGGGGGTTGCTCATATTTCTAAGACCGAATGAATTTATGCAGTGGAGTATGTTATAGAGGAATCTAAAGCAAGGCTAACTACAGTTATAGGTACGGTGTTTATCTCATATTCTATAGTGATATATTTTTTTGATATAGGTGATACTAATTATTTCATATCATCAAATTTAGTTGACATTTTGGTATTGAATTTGGAACTTATTCCATTTTTTATCTTTCCACTCCTTTAGGAAAGATGTCTAAAAAAGGTTTTAGATTTCCTATGTGTCAGTGATGATAGCTGGCTATGAGGTAGTGTGGGACTTCTTATTGGTTTATCATGACATATTAGACTTGATTATTTTCATGGATTGGGTGATCAGTGTTAAGGCCCAAATAGAATTTTATCACTGACAATTTCATTTCCTATCTATCGATGTGGTCACTCTTATTTTCCAGGGTGAGTGGGACTCTAGATCGGGAAGGGAATGTCCTGTTGTTCATTATGTTGGGGTAATCTCATTCCAGTTGTTAGAGAAGTTACTTGATGAAATTTTCCCTTTTTTGAGTGGTAAACATCCTATAGTTGAGTGTGGATACCCCCAAAAACTTTAAAAATTATTTTTCTGGTTTACCTCAATTGAGTGAGGTTGATTTTACTGTAGACTTTCCCCTTGGTATGATTACCATTTTTATTTCATCTTTTTGTATGATCTTTATTGGGTTGGTGGAACTTAAGGTTCATCTTGAGGACCTAGAGGCTAAAGTATTTATTCGTCCAAGCATGTCACCATGGTCTTCACATGTCCTCTTTTCTAAGAATGAATATGGGATTGTCCTACTTTTTATTGATTATCAAAAGTTTAATTAGGTGACTGTTAAGAAAAAATATCCTTTTCCAAGGATTGATGGTATCCTTGATTATCTTATATGGGCTTGTTGGTTTTCTAAGATTGACCTGCTATCAGGGTATTAGCAGTGGAGATTTCGAGAAGAAGTTATACCTAAGACGGTGTTTAAGACTCAATATGGGAATTTTTTAGTTTTTGGTTATGCCATTCAGTCACACTAATTCTCCTATGGTTTTTATAGATTTTATGGACTAGATATTTCATCATTTCTTGGATAATTTTGTAGTTGTGTTCATGGATGATAATATTTTGTACTAAAAGATAGAGGAGGAGCACATAGACCATATGGATATCATTCTTCAAACGTTAAAAGAAAATAGTATGTATGGTAAGCTTTCCAGATGTTAGTTTTTGATTCAAGAAGTGAAGTTTTTGGGGTATGTGATATCTCATAGGGGAATCTTAGTATATCCTAAAAATATACAGGCAGTTATGTCTAGGGAGTATCCCAAAAATGTGTTTACAAACTGAAGATTCTTTGGTTTGGATAGTTACTATAGATAGTCTATTCATAACTTCTCCAATCTTGAATCTTTGATGATAGATTTAAACCATAAGGGTTTAAAGTTTAAAAGTAATAATAGGAGTTAGAGATAATTTGTGGATATAAATGTGAGGTTGACCTCAGTTCCAATTTTGATTCTTCTGGAATAGGGATCGTTTTATCATTTTCTTTTCAATGATTATGGTATGAGTTTGGGATGTGTCATGTTATAGGGGAAATAGATGATGGCTTATAGATCTCTCCATTTATTCCATCAGGAGAATAATTACCCTACCTATGATCTAGAGTCATCATCAGTTATACATGCACTCAAAATATGGCATCACTATCACTTTGGGGAGTAATTTATAGTATATTCTAATCATAAGAACCAAAAATAAATTTTTACTCAGGGGGTCTGAATTTGTGATTGATACATTGAAAGGATTATCTTCGGACATTTGATTTTGATATTTCTTATAACCTTTGGAAAGTTAATGTGGTTGTCGATGCATTGAGCATAAAACTATCGATAAAAACTAGGAAGGAGTCATTTAAGGAGTAATCTCTTATGAATTTGTTTATTGATACTGTCTTGGAAGTAGAAGAGGTTAGTGGATAGGTTTTATTATCTTTTATAAAATATGACTCACCTTTTTATGATTTATTTTGGCTTTAACATGTGACCAACACCAAGTTCCAATATTTTAGTGAAATCGTTTATGGTGGGGAGACCTCGGGTGAGTTGTATCAATCTCCCAGAGGAGGTTTTTGCTTCTATAGTAGGTTGGTTGTTCTGTTTTCCTTGAGGAGGGATCTGTTGGATAGTGGAAACCGTTCTTGTTGTTCTATGAACCATATAACTACCAAGATATATTTCAATTTTAGAGGTAGATATTGGTTTAATGGGATGAGAATATTTTGTGTATTTTGAATCGTGGTGTATTACTTGTCAGAGAATTAAGGGGAAATAAGAAAGACTTGTAGGGTTGTTGTAGCCCTTAGACATTATGCTATGAAAGTGGGATGATATTTCCATGTATTTCACCATTGTTTTTCCACAGACTCCTAATGGGATAGATTTTATTTGGGTGATCATTGATCAACATACTAAATTGGTTCATTTCTTACCTATCAAGGAGGTGATGAAAGTGGAACAAATTGGGTAATTATATGTCTAAGAGATTGTGGGACTTCATGGAGTTCTGTATATGATTGTATCTAATAGGTACTTGATTTTATCATCTAGGTTTTTTGATAGGTTTGAAAGAGGTGATGGGTTTCCATACTAAATTGAGCACAACTTATCATCCACAGAGGGATAGACATAGAGAGAGGATTATCCAGGTTCTAGAGGATAATCTTTAGGCTTGTGTTTTTGATTTTGGAGGATCTTGGGAAAATAATTTTATTTTTTAAATGTTTTAATATAACAATATTTATCAAGCTTTGATAAAGATTTAACCCTTAAAGTATTTGTATGGGCGACCATGTAAATATCCCTTGTACTGGGTAAAGTTGGGAGAGAATTCCCTGGTTAGACTAACTATTGTTCAGGAGATCATAGAGATAGTGAATTTGATCTGGAGATAATTGATCACGTCAGAGAGTTCTCAGAAATCCTATACATACCATTGTCATCAGCTTCTAGAGTGTTAGGTCAGTGATAAGGTATTTCTCATAGTTTCACCTCACTTTGGACATCATCAATGGGATAAGAAGGGTAAGATGGCACTAATGGTTATGGGACCCTTTTAGATCATTGGAATACTAGGGAGGGTAGCCTATCAATTGGACTTATAGTCTAACTTGACTTTTATCCATGACATGATTCATGTATCCTAGTCGAGGAGGTATATACTGTATCCTTCTCATGGGGTTATATGGGAGGATTTTGATCATGATTATGATACCACTTTGGTTGAGCATCCATTTCCAATTATGGATCACCAGGATATGGTACTGTATAGAAAAATGATCCCCCTAGTCTGGTTACTGTGGTAGTGCAGACACAATAGCCACAACACATGGGTGTGGGAATCATTTATGAGGAAATAGTGGCCTTATATTTTTATATATCTAGGGTCTTTAGGGATTTCTGGGGATAGAAAGTGTTTATGGTGGGGAGATGGTAACACCCTGTGACCTTTCAGACATGTTTGTTTTATCCTTTGTTTTTGGTTTCCTTCTTTGTTGGGTGAATAATGATGAAAAGGAATAAGGAGGATTCCTATAATGGTGAAATTAAGGATTTTTTGGAATTTTAATATTAAAACTATATTTTTTGCTATTATCTGGGAAATTAGACATTGTATAATAAGAGTACATACCATGTAATGCCTTCCAGGTAGAATCCATGAACTGGATACACAATATGAGAGTTTTACACACAATGTAATGGGTTAATGTCAGGTAATTGAAAATATTGGGTTTTCAATAAAAAGAAGATGGATTTTTTTTCTAAATGAGATTCATGGAATATACGATGTGTAATGGGATTACAATATAGGTAATATTCACGGATTGGGATTTTTGGGTGATGCATGAGGGGTTTATTATTCAATTCATTGTAATCCTCCCTTATCTTGAACTAAAAGCTCTCCTTAGGAAATTTTGGGTGATTCCCTTCCTTTTGGGTGCTTCATTCAAAAATTGATCAACATTGTGGTTGGGTTTCTTCTCTCTAGGTTTGGAATCCTTATGGTTTTTATTTATCTTTGGTTATGTAAATGGTTTTTATCGATAATATGATCATATAGTGTTTTATATTGATTCATTTTAGTTTCTTTGCATGCCTTGTCTTTTGAAGGTTGTTCTCTTGGTTTTTGGTCACTGTTGTTGAAGGTAGCTAGGTTTCTACCATGTTGAGGTAAGTTTTTCTATACAATGGGTTAATTTTATGAATTTCATGTCATTATTGATAAATATATTTTAGTTGTTCATTTATTTTTAGTAATAAGTTGTTTCATATGAATTATTGTAAAGGAAAATATTTTCAAAAAGGGTTCTTTCTTTAAAAATAGATTTGATTGATTTGGAAATGGTTTTTCAAACTCCAAATCTAATTATCTTAGATTTAAAAAAAATTACAAAATTTTTAGGATTGATTTGAAAATTTATTTCCACAATTTCACATTGGGAACCTTGGGTGCATCTATAAAGAGAAATGGGTAGACTTAGTGTGTGTGTTTCACCACTAGGAGGTAACTTTTTGTGATATTGACTAGTAGGACTCAATATCTCTTTGATCCAACATATGCCTTCTTAGGCTTGTGAGTTTCTAGTACTCATTTTCCCATAGGCTAGATCCTAATACGAGGTTCATTTTCATTTGTCATTTATGGTTATTTACCGCATGATTTTTTTATCATGGATGGGTTCTCACATATTTTTATATGAGGTTGTATCACATAACTTCACATGATAGGTTATTTCATGTATATGTGAACCTTTTAATGCATGGATATCCTTTTTTGTTTTATCACATCTACTTTTCATATTTCTAGTGTGAGAATATGAAAGTATTTTATTAAACCCAAATGATAAAAAAGGTAAAATGATGAATAACTAGATTTAATCTCTTAAAAATTTTTGTAAAACTACTGTGTTTTAAAAGATATAATTGTTGCATTCTTGATATTATACCTTGTGCAAAAACTGTTGTGGTATTCTATTAGGATTTCTCTCATGCCCTAATTGTGTGTTTGGGAATTTTTAGATGTTTTATTAAAGGATTAAAGTAAAGGGAAGAGCATATTATAGTATGATGTATTCTCTTTTTGTTGTTCCTTTCAATTTAGGTTGGTCTGGAGGTGACTGTTGTTCATGTGGGGTTTTTAATTACTTTATGGTTTACCCTATTTTGGGTTGTATTGTATGTCTTTGTGGTATCTAATCTGTTTCAACTTTGTACTCTAGTTGTATATATTGTTTTTACTATATTCAAGACCGGTTTCTCCTATCTTATTTTACATATATTATGTAACGGGGTGGTTTAGCTGGTATGTATAGTTTACCTAGGCTATTTCGTTGCAATTAAGCTATAAAAAAGTGCATCAAGTTACAAATGTGCTTTAAGCACAAGTAGTAGATCAATAATTATTTTTTATACGTAATATGTAAGGTTAAAACTATTTAATCCTAGTACTACTATGATAACTATTTTTTAGGATTAATTTATTATTAATTTTTAAATTACTTATAGGAAACACTAGATACGCATATGATAAATTATATCAATTGGTGTATATTTTTTTATGATTGGATATCATAAAAATCAATCATACATTATTATAGTTTAAATTACTAAAAAAATAATCTTTAAGATTTTATACACCTCTAGTTCTATTTTTTTATTACTTTATGAAAACATCTTCTTAGGATTAGTGTTAACCCAAAAATAAATTCCAACACATACATAAAACGATAACAAGAAAATAGGATACAAGCTTGATTTTCATACCCAAATTTAAAAAATTCAAACTAAAAATTCTGAATTCCATGACCATACCAAAAAAAATCATATTTCTGTGTTCAAATATCAAGAATTTGGAATCTTAGGATTTCCTCATAAATCCTGATGATGATATATCATTTCTCAAGATTACCGTATGTGCACCTCTCACAGTCATGTCAATCAAAAACAAACATTCCATATCCACTACACCACATGACTACTCTATTCCTCTAGGATGAAATCACCAATATGTCACCATAGATATCTCCACATTCAGCACTTCCTTGAAAAATATATCAGGATAGAATCCTAACTTCTAACCTAAAACTCCGATATAATCCCCTCTAGTGGACGCATAAATAGATATTCAATCCAGATAAAAAAGGAAAAAACTAGGAATGTCATTGAAGTCAACAATAAAATTGAAACCTCCCCACTAAAGATCTAGGACACCCAATCATGACCAATTATAAGAATCCAAAACTCTGCTTCAACTACACTACACTTACCAAATGATCAATTTTCACAATGTAAAACAAGATGTTCACTAGTAGACACCCTCAATAGAACTCACCAAATAGAAACCATATGAGTATATCATAATGGAAGAATCAAATAACAACACAATAGAATGAGATAAAATGGATGGATCAAAACATCGTAGAACATGAAGCTGAGGAAGATGAAAGAGTTTCATAACCATTTAGGAATAATCAAATGGAAAGATTAGATATGAGAAAACTAGAAACACTGAATAAAAGAGGGGTAAGAAATCTGATGAAAGAAGTAACACCAAGGCAACCACCTATACCATCCCAATCCCCCATAATGACTATTGTGCAAGAATATAACAGGGTTGAATTCGTTGTTTTGTTAATCAAATGGTAAAGGAAGTTTATAATGAGACATGGAACACCAAAAGAAGGGATCTCCATCATGGGACTCTGTCACCCAAAGCATCCACTACCACCACTATACACTCTTTCACTCCATATTAAGAATAAGTTCCAGAATTAAGGGTTGGTCTAATAAGGAAGAATGTAATTTTGATAATGACATTGAGTGTTACACAAAAAGTAATGAGTGAAGAGGACCACTGGTAAGAGAGAGGTAAAAAGGAAAGGATGAAATACCAAATCATGCTCAAAATTAAAGGAGTGTAGGAGACCACCAAGAATTCACAAAAATAAAGAAATAAAAGAGAGGACACAAAGATGATTCTATATAAGAGAGATGATTCTTACTAGTATGGATATCATTGTCCATTAGGGTTTCAAATAGAAACACTATGAATCGTGACTGTCTATAATGAAAGAGGGAAAGGGATACGAGAGATCCCGAGAGGGTGAGGGTCCATATCAAGAAATAAAATTATATAAAAACATTAATTTATGTATTTTATATTAATTATTAACATGTTTTTTCATTATTAGTGTGGTGAAATTGTATTGCACAAAATAGGGTATAAGGATACCATCCAAAAGAACTACACTCTTGGATATCTATAAATAGATATATGTGTGTGTATATGTAAATAAATTTCACTATTATAGTATATATTAGGTAAAAAATATTTTATTTTTCAATGTTTTTGAAGTGTTCACAACTGAAAACTGGCATTGAATGTGGCTATTATTTCTATAAATTTATCAAATATGGTATATTCCAAAAAAACTTGTATCAGTAGATATGTATTTTTTACATGTGTATTTTTTAATATATAATGTTTAATCTAAAATATTTATTGACTATTAATTTATTTATATATATTTTAGTATTATGGGGATATATAATGTAAAACATATTTAGAAGATAATATAAATTCATTTAGATATTAGTGGGATTATGTACATTGTTATAATGCTTCCAAACTCCTTGAAGAGGTTTTTTTCTATCACCTATTTAATTATTTTTCTTCTATAATTTCACTTTGAATTTTTTTTCATTATGAATGTTACATATTCAATGTCCATTTTAAGTGAGTTTTTTTATTTAGGGCATGTATTTTCTACATATTATATATGCTATGTATTTTTTATGATAATATATTTATTACTTATTTTCCATAGTACTAAGTTGGTTATTATTTAGTTCTATCATTTTATAGCTCCTTTAAAATATTGGAAGAAGTTTCAAATTTCAACTATTTCAATATTCTAATTTTAAGTTTATGTTTAAATATATCATCTGAACATATGATAACCAATTAAATTTTATTGAATGAGTAATCCAAAATTATAGTTTTTTAGGAAGGTATATTATACCCTAGTACCCAATGATTTTTTGTTTTAATTTTATATTGTAATATGAAATCTAAGATATAAAAGTGTGTAAGTAAGGGATATATATACACAATATCACTTCCCATGTAAATAATTCATCAGATAATATATTTGTAAAAAACAAATCATCTAACATATATTTAGAAAAATTATTTTTTCAATGCTATAATTATACACAACAATGATTTTCATGATTTATTTTAGGAGCATACATGTTGTGAACTACATTAATGAGGTATTTTTATGTATATGTCTCTTATTAGAATGGAGTTTTTCAAACATTGTGAATATAATGATATCTTGGTAAATGATCTTAGGGAGATTTGAAGAATTATGACAACATTAAAAGATTAATTTTATATTTAAAGAATAATTTTAAAATTAATTTGAATTTGTATTATCTAAAAATGTTTAAAAGTGTTTTATTAGAATTTTAACTCCTTTTAAGGTAAAAAAATGTGCCTCAAATTATCAAAACTAATCAAATGACATCAGATTGTTAGGACAATTTATGACTAAATTTAGTCTATTATCTAATATTCTTAAAATAATCAAAATATTATTTTTTAAATTTAGACTCTTAATTTATAAACTTTCATCAAAAGAATAAAATTGAAATATTTATCATGATTTACCATGAAAATATTTGACAACATTTTTTGATTACTTTTTGACTTGTATGAATAAGAAAATATCAATATGACTATTGATATTCCAAAAATAACTCAAAATGAATTTCATAGAATTACAACACCTATTTATTAAATTATAAAGGGTTTTTTATCAAAAAAAATGAAAAAAATAGATTATCTTATAAATTTAATAAAAACATTGTTGATTATGTTTTGATCTATAGAAAGGAAATGAACTTCAATCTGATCATTAATGTTCATATAATAACCAAAATTATATTTTCTTATTAGTAACTCTTCTAAGATACAAATTTCAAATAAGTAGTAAAATAAAAGAAATGATAAAATAAGATCATATTATAAATGAATTTTTGGGTAACAATATTCAATTATTATTTAAAATGTAGTAACAAATAATATATAAATTTTACATTTTATGAGTTTGAAATATTATAATATTTATTTTTAAAATTAAAACACTTTTTTAAGATATAAATGTTCATATAGTAATTAAAAATGAGAATATGAGAACATATTATTATTGAATTTATAAACAATTATTATCAATTTATTTGTGATAATTATGAACTAATATCACATCAATGTTGCATGAAATATGTTCGAATAATCAATGGATATTTTTTAAAATTAAAACTCTTGAATATTTTCAAACCATGTTTTAAATAATGAAAACTAAGAAAAAATTCAATATTACTGTGAAAATTTACACAATAGCCCATCAAGTTATTTATTACCTATAGAAATTAAAGTTCTATTTTTATGATTGGAGACATATTGGTTTAAATTTGGGAGGTTTACGTGTCTAGTGATATATATTGACTAATTTTGTCAACTTTATTATTAATAAATATATTTTTCATTACACATTATTTTCAACAGAAATTATTTCTAATATATATTATAAATATTATTGTCAATTAACATTAACAAGTTGATAAGTTCAGGATGTGTGTAATTCCATAATAAAATATTGAAGTGAAATATTATCAATTCACATTATCACTATCAAGACATATATATGATGATGAAATACGTTAAGAAAGATGAAAATTCACTAAATATTTAATTATTATTCAAAACCCTTGTTGAGGTAATTCATGAATCTCATGGTGATGCTAAAATAATTATTATCACATAAGAAGTATCCTTATAGTGAATTCTAGAGGATCATTTATGTGGCCTTATTTTTACATAGTTTTGCCACATCTTTTTAATTAATTTTTAATGATTTATTAAATAATTTTTCATTATTTACTAAACTATCACACTCTCATATTTTTATAATTAAATTTATCAAATAATCAATTTTTATAATTAATTATGTAAATTTTATCCTTTAAAATGATTAATTTAGTTTTACTAATATTTATAATCTTATAATTTTCCAATTTGTTTAGTTTTTTTAATCTTATCTCTTTTTAATAAACTGACATTATTATTAAACAATCATTTAATCATCTTAATTGTATTTATCAAACTTATTTTTTAATTTAATATTTTATTAATTAATTTAGATTAATTAAAATAAATAAACTTCATTAATTTATATTTTAATAATTCGGTTAGTTTATAATATATGTTAAGAATTTAAGCTTTAATCTAATTAAATAGTGTGTTTTTAATTTTATGTTTTCATATAGTTATTTAATTAATTATTTAATATTACTAAATATTTATTTAAATTTAATATTTTAATTATATGTATGCAGTTAAAATAATTTAGTCACTGACACTTTTATTTAGTCAATCAGTCTCACGTTTTCACTTGCACTGACTATTACTAGTACCCTGCTACTGACACATCTCTTTTCAACACACTGTTGTCCCTTTAATTAATTTATTTAACAAACTTTTACTTTAATCCTTTTAGCTTAATATTTTTATTTTAGAATAATGAATTACTAAAATTAAATTTGTTTAATATTGATTTAATTTTGTTAATTAATCGTATTATCTCAACTTAATTAATAATTCAGTTTTATTTTAGTTTCTTTTATTATGCCTTATTTTTAGCTTAATTTTTATTATTTAACTTTATATTTTTTATTTAATTTAACAAATAATTATTTTATTTTATTTATGATTTAATCCAGTTTAATTTTAATTGTATAACATCATTTTAATTTTAAAATTTAGTTTATATTTATTTTAGTTTTATTTAATGTTATTCTAAATTAATTTAAGTTTTGGTTTTATTAATTAAGTATTTATGTTACAGATCAATTTTTTAAGTCACCCTACTAACGGTTACACTGACGATGCCTCCACACAATTTTTTCAATGGTGCCATCGACGCCAGTTACACCCCTTTACTCCCTTCTGTTTTGGTCTTACTGTTGTAACCAAATCCCACATACTAACACTGTTCTGCCTTTAAACGGTGCCACCGACACTGTCAGTTATATTTTTCCAAATTGGTGCCACCTCAACTGCCTCACGGATAGTTTCTCATACCAGCATTGATGCCATCAATATTTTCCTAATGGTGTGGGTCTTCCATTATTCTACTGACATCGTCACTTAGCCACTGATCTTTTGCCTTCCATTTAATCCATTGGTGCTACCGATTCGTTCCACCTCCACTACTATTGCATCTTCGAAAGGTGCCACTGCTTCACCATTCCTTCGACACTGGTCCTCCCCCGTACATTGCTACTGCAACTCTCGCACCATCACTCAGCCATAGAAATCACTGTCTCATTTCTTCACGGTGCCCCTACAACATTGTTCTCACACCGGTTGATCTGCAATCCACCGCCATTTTCACAAACTATTCTGGATTTTTCACAAAATAACTAAACTTAATTCAAATCTAGATAAATCAAAACCCATGACCAATATCTAGACACTATGAATCAACTGAACTACCTTTCTCAGCACAAATCTGAAAAAGTCGTCGATGATCCAACAATGAGAATCGAGGAGGGTAGCCGTAGAGGAGGTTTCTGCCACTGAGTTAAAAATATCTGAGGAGGACCAGCCCAACCAAACCGCCAATGCACCATGAATATGAGGAGAAATTACCTAGAGCCATTGTTGCTAAAAGTTTGGGGCCGATGGTTTTGGAAAACCAGATCACCTCTCCCCATATGCTGGAAAAAGGAGATGGGGGGAGAAGAGATTAATTAAAAAATAATGATTAATTAATTTAAAAAATAACTAAATTAAAATAATATAAATAACTTTTAAATAAAAATAATTAAATAAATTTCATTAGATACCTTAATAAATTAAGTAATTATAATTTAATTTAACTTTCTAAATAAAATAATTATAATAATAAAATTAATAAATAAAATAAAAAATTAATTCAACTTAAATTATAATAATATTTTTTTTAAATGTAATAAAGATGAAATAATATTATTAATAAAATAAAACAACTTTAGTAAAAAATTAATCTAATAAATAAATTAATTATATTTAATTTTAATAATATTTAATTTTAATATTTTTTTATAAATTAATAACATTTAATAAAAATAGTTAGCTTTTAATTAAGATCTAAAAATATTAACTTAATCAATTAGAATAAATATTATTTATTAAATATCTCTAGTAGAATAAAATAATTATCAATTAATATAATAACATTTACCTTTTATATTAATGTCAACATTAATTATTAATTTTATTTTTTTACTATGCAGGTTCACACTAAATCCTTAAAAACATCCAGTTTCATTCAAATAACTCTTCGAGAGTTAGTTACAAGGTAAAAACTAATTTGATGTGTAGTTCGCGAAAAAACACACATGTACTGTGTAGTAGTGAAAGACAAGTTTAAGTCGGTGGAGGCTGTTGGTGATGAGCAGTAGATGGCAGAGATTCATAAAGTAGAGAAAGAAGCAAAAATAGGGGGAGGACATCATTCGAACACTTTTTAACAACTTCTCACCAACTGACGGAGTAGAGCGACCCTTGGAGAAATTCTTGGATAATGGTTCTTCAAGATCCAAGGACTAAGAGCAGCAGTAATTTGAGCTTAGAGAGGGAGATCTCTTCCTTTGTTCCTTTTCAAATTTTCTTTCTTTATAATCAAAAGATTTTAGTGTACCTAATAGATATGGTAGTTAACTAAATATTTTGGTTTGGGAAAATTTCTAGTTCTACTAGTTATATATTTTCTTCCTTATCATTTTTCATATTAATGAATCCATAATTGATTGGCGAGATCAATTCTGAATTCATTCATTTTCTTAATTCTTGGAGAATGGTTCTTCAAGATCCAAGGACTAGGAGCAGCAGTAATTTGAGCTTAGAGAGGGAGATCTCTTCCTTTGTTCCTTTTCAAATTTTCTTTCTTTATAATCAAAAGATTTTAGTTTACGTAATAGATATGGTAGTTAACTAAATCTTTTGGTTTGGGGAAATTTCTAGTTCTACTAGTTATATATTTTCTTCCTTATCATTTTTCATATTAATGAATCCATAATTGATTGGAGAGATCAATTCTGAATTCATTCATTTTATTCTTACCACTTAATTTCAATTTTAAATTCTACGATTGTTTGGTTTGAATGATCATGGATGCATTTTATAAATGTTTTAATTCATAAAACTTCAAAACTAATGACGAGTTTATTCTGTTGTCATTTTCACATTTTAATCTGGTAGTTGAACAATTTTGGAGTGACGAACTCTGAGAATGTTCAACCTGAGTGACTTATCTCATGGAAATGGAAGTAAGTTAGTCTCTCTCAGTGGTATTTCTTGCAATTAGTTCTATTAAAAGGAAATATTTTAAACCAGTAGAATAGATTTTTCCCTAGGTGTTTCATTTTGATTGTTTATTTATTAGCATTCTATATTTCTGTTACTTATTGTTTTCAATATACCTCCTACTTCATCATATTTTAGATCAAAAATAAAAAAAACAATGTTGTGTTAGTTAATTTCCTTAAAATATATTTAGAATATATATATATATATAAGTATAAAAACGGAAGTAAAACAAAACAAGTTTATCCCCACTACTGACAACAGCGGGTTATTTAGAGTTTTTTTTAGAAGAATAGTGGTCACAATTCCTTCCCTATGGGTTCAACCCTACTTTCCACTAGAGAATAGTTTATAGGAAAACATAAATTTTAAACTTTGACCGGCTTCAACGATGGTCATGTCAATCATTGTAATTATTGGATTGTTTAGATGGTTCTTGAAGAATTATTGTAATTATTCTCAAAAGATAATTTAATTATCTTTAAGCAAATTAAAATTAATCGTTGTTGGTTATTTCAAGTGATCCTTAAATGTTTCAGTGGATTTTGAAAATTAAATAACACATAGTGAGATTTAAGAAAATTTAAAAAGGACCTATTTAATATTGAAGATGATTTATCACTGATCATACAAGATTGAATTGAAAATAAATGAGGTAATAAAATATTTATAAAGATTTTTCATCATATTAAATTGAATATTTAATTTATTATATAATAATAAATTGGATTTCCATAGTAGTTAATAAAAAATCATGTAACCATGAAATGATTTCCACACTTTTTATATAAATATTGAGAAAATCCTTTATAAGAGTTAACTAAGAGTCATTGAGAATATGTAATCCGATTTTAGGGGTTTCATAATTTTGAACTAAGATAATTATAAGTCACATAAGTAATAATGAAGATTTAATGGTCTATATAATGCTTGATATTTTTATTTGTGATAGTGAGATTCAATGTTTTTAGATTATGTTTTTTGTAAAGGATTTTGGAAGAATGAGATTAAATTGTTTTAATATTTTTATTAATTCAATTTAATAAATATAAATTGAGATATATAGTGGATTTATATGAGATTTATCTTCTTATTATTTGAACAAAAATATAAATAAAATATAAGAAATTATCATAGAGATCGATGTGATGATATTTTAGAGATTTTAATAAATGTGTTGAATATAAAAATCAATATTTTATTAAGATAAAGGTCCTTAATTCATGTGAGATATTGAATATATATTTATAAATACTAAATAATTATATTTTTATTGTCCAAATAGAATTATTATTTTAGGGGAATGAAAATTATAGTCAACTAAATTTCTAAAGATATTATTTATGAGAATAAATTGGAAAGACTAGAGAAATATTTAAATGTGTTAGGTGTTAAAGTGAGAGGTAGTGAATCAATTTATAGAATATCATGAGAAAATTTTATAGTTACTTTTAAGATAGAGATTCAATGAGATACCAATGATCAATGACATTAGAGAAAAACTTGTAAACCTAACTAACTCTATAAAATTGTTTGAAGGTCAAATAAAATGTGTTCTTGAATCCATTATTTCATTTTGATGCTCCTGCATGACTTTGAAGAAATATTAAGTTGAATATTATAATTGTTGATATTTCTGAACCTTTTCCTTATAAAAGTAACTTAGTTTTTTGTGATTGATGACCATGAATTCATTGAAGTTTATTTTAATCACAAATAATAGTAACACCACATATTTAATAATAAGGAAGTAATTATTATAACATAAGTGAGATACTTGTATATACTCTTTAGATGTTAGAATCATTTTAAGGGTTTAAGGATCACATAAACCATGTTATAATCTAATTTATAAATGAACAGAAAGGATGTGGTCATCTAAACTAATATATTAATCTTGTAAAAAAATATTCTCATACTATTAATTATTTTATTATAGCATAATGTTCATGTGATTTGATTAGAATGAAGCATATTATTCATTAAAATAAGTATATAGGTTAAATTTATAAAAATAATTATTAAAAATTATTTAAAATTACCAAATTATCATTATTTCTTATGAATTTTCTTAGGGAACATCAATCACCCTCTAGGTTCTATATCTTTTTAGATATATCTCAATTTTGATCGTACCTCAAGTAAATTTAGATTAGTAGGTATTTTTTCACTAATTAGTTCCAAATTTTCATATAAGAATCTAGATGGGAGTATTATTCACTATGATGATGATCTGTATTAACAAAATTATAGATATTATTCATTCTAACAATATGAAATAAATTCCAAATTTTGGGTGAAATTATATTTTCTGAAATAAAAGGATTGCATGTTACCTTTTGTTTTTAGTTATGTATGTATTTGGGATTTCTAAGATTTCGTTTTTAACTTATCATAAGGATCCTAGGATTACTAATACTCTAAAGTAATTAATTTATCATTATAATAATAGTAGTCATTTAATTCTAAAATATATCTCAGAATATTTTCTAGAAGACTACAAAAGAAATCTAAGAGATTATTTAGAATATTTATGAGAAATATCTCATATAAAACAACCAAAAAATCAAATATATAGTGTCTTATTTAAAATTTTAAATATGTAAAATGATGAATATATTAATGATTTTTTCACAAGATCTATAAGTTATAAAGAAACATTCAATGGTTTATAGAAAATATATAGAATTAAATTGATTTCAAGAAGAAACAAATAATAAATCTTAACATTTTTTGTGATCAAGTCGCTCATTTAAACATAGTTATTTTATTCTATTTTCCTTTAATTATTTATATAATTTTATTTTATATGATATGGGGATGTCATGTATTTTAAAAAATAATATCTAAAGGAAAAAAATATTTATTTTAAAGCTATGAAAAATCATATACTTGAGATGATGGAACATTATTTTTCTTTTAATTCTAAAGAAGAAAAAAATAATCAAAAGCATGATGAAATAATATAAATTATTTTAAAAAACATCAAAAAAAATATAAAAAAATATAAGGGTTACAAAATTTAAAGTTATTTGAATGAAGTGTAATTGGAAAATTTATTACCTATTATCTAATAAAAGATTGGATAAGATTGAGGAGGAGGATTTTGTATAAAAAAAAGAAGAAAAATAATCTTCCCCAATAAGAATTATTTGTAAGTCACTAAATTCCAATAAAGGTATTAAATCATACAATTAAAGGAAATTAATTTCTAAAAGATGAAATGACACTTTTTAGTAAATAAAATAAATAAAATAATAATACAATTTATTTATATGAAATAAAATTCGAAGAAAACATAAGAAAACCTAAAATATTTTTTTATCAGGTTGAAAAAATTAGATATACTTTTAACAATAATAATTCAAGAAAATTTTCAAGCACTTGGGATTATGAAAAAAGATTCATTTTTTAAATGGATAATTCTAATTTTTAAGCATCTCATCATCAAAATAAAAAAAAATATTATAATGAGATCTAAAATCTAAAGATGGAGATTTTAAATTCTAAAAATAGTGAATATAAATTCTAAAGTAAATATGGTGGGTATGTTAAAGAACTCATAATTATAATTCTTCATGTTTCTATACAATATGTGATAAATTAAGGGATTGAATATGAGATTGAGATAAAGGATAATGGGTTGATGAAAACTTATTCTATTTTATATGATTTTTAAAACACATCAAAAATTTGATTGATAATTTCAAAAAATCTCTATCTATTTTTATACAATATTGTAAGGAAATAAAATGGTGAATTTAAGAAATAGATAAGTTATATTTTTTTCAATACTACCAAATACCTAAAAATTTATAAAATAATGGTCATTGATTATCTAGATATTTTATTATTCTAGAACATAATAAAATGTTTTTACCTAAATAATAATAAGGTATCAAGACAATTTATACTAATACTGTTGTTTGGAATATTAATTCATGAAAAATTAGGTCTAATAAAATTTTGAAAACCTTATTTAAAAATTAAAGGTGAGTTTATGAACCTTTATTAAATTTTTCTTCCCAAACTAGTTTCAATTTGAAACCTTTTATCCTATAAAAATCTATACATATTTAGTAGGGAAATTCTAGGATTGAAGAAAAAATTTATTATTGTGTACTATATTAGAATAAAACATATGATTTCTGGTATAATATTTATTTTCTAAAAAATAAGTTACTAATTGAGGGGAGATCAAGATATAAATATCAGGAATCCTAGTAAATTGAATCATGTTGTAAAGAATATATAAGATTCAAAATTAAACCAAAATATGATTGAATGTTTTAGGAGGACATGTGAATGATATAATTAGTCTATTCATGATATGGATGATTGTGAGTATATAATCATTAATAAATTTAAATATAATACAAATTTTATAATACCATAAAATTTGAAGAAGAACTTAGAAGTTGATAATTAATTCAACTCAATTGATGTACTTGATAGAATATATGATCCAGCATCACCTAAGAATATTATGACACGTGAATTTTTAAGAAGATCAATGGAAAAAATAATATTTAGGTAATAACATTTTTGGGAAGGGTATAAACATCAAGGTTAAATGAAATGTTTCTAATGTCTTCGATAAGTAATAATTATAGTGAATATAAAAAATCATACTAAAAATATATTTAAAAACATGATTCAATTATACAAAGGGGATTAAAAAGTCAATAACCTCTATAGTAATATTAAAGACATAATAGATAATGTTATTATTAAGTAAATTATATTGTAAAATTTATTTAATTAGTGAAAAGGTTTTGAAAGTGAAAGTATTATTAGATTAGTGAGAGAGGGGAATATACTATGCTAGAAATAGATATTATTTAATCATTATGAAAATATAAAAATAATTAGATAGAAATTTATGCAAATAAATGAAAAAAATTGGGTAGAATAAATTCAACTGGCATATAAAAAAAATACAATCAAGAAAAATATGAAAATTTACTACCCTAAAATGAAAAGTGTCTATGTTGTGTAAATAATCTCAACCACATCACCCTCTATGAGTAAATTATTGGAGAATTCACATTATTTCCTTTAATATTTTGATTATCTATGAAGGTAAATTTAAAAAAAATTATGTGATAAAAATTAACATGATAATGTGATAATGTTTTGTAAAAGTTGAATAGTTTTGATTTTTTTAGGGAGAAAATATTGAAATTATATATAATTGGTACTAATGTTGATACGGTGATAATAATTCACTTAAAAATTCATATAATATTATAAAACATTAAGGAATTTTAATATTTTGGTAAATTTGTTTTTATAGGTTCTATTCCGTGTGACATTGTTAAAAATATCCCTTTGAAAAATACAATTTTCCTATTTTTAGTAAATTACTCAAGTAAGATTTAAAGATGGATTTTACATGGATTATACATACTATAATACATAAATCTTGTGTTGAAATTAATAAGGGATTATAAGGCTTATTAAAATGGTAAAATTTAAACCAACGTCGATTAAAATTTCATTAATAATTAAATAAAAATATGCTTCTTTTGAAAATGGTATTTTAAGAAGAACTAGAAGGAACAGAATGTAACACCCCAATGTTTTAAAAATAAATGAAATGAATGAAATATTAAGAATCTATGAAAATAACTTTTTTAAGGTGATATTTATAAATTAGTTGTTAAAACATAATTTTTCCACTTTTATGTTTGAATTTTGAAAAACGGTTATCTACAATTGTGATCAGTGAGTTATTTGGAGTCTGATGGAACCAACTTTATTTTTGTTGAATAATAAAATACCCTTATGAATAGTAATATGAAACTAATTAATAGTAAATTTTATTATTATTTTATTTTATTAAGGATTTAAGATAATTACATCTTGATTAATTTTTCAGGGTGATATAAAATGAGTTATAGTTTTAAATTATTTATTTTTGAATAAATTGTAATTTTATTGAAAAATTAAATTAATGATGTTTATAAAATTATTTTTAAAAATGGAGTTCATTTTTTAATTCTACACGTTGAAAAATAGTTAGGGTGAATTTTTGGTATTTTTCTAAAATTCTTGATTTTTTTATGAATAGTGAAATAAGGTAAAATACTGTATATTCAAAGTATCAGTTAAATACACTATTCTTGAAATCATATATGATGTAATCCCACTTGTTTCAAACTCACATTCTATCTTTACTATTTTATAACAATAATGAAGAATATTCATAGTATTGGACAAAAATATTAAAATAATGATTAAAATAATGTAAAATCCATCCTCTCCTCCACTATAAATATCTCCCTCATTACCCTCTTCCTCTCACACCTCTCAAGACTTTATCATTGTATAATTTCTGCCAAATCCCCTCCCCAAGGCTCTTCCACATGTCCAAGACCTTCTGGTCTCACTAAAAGGTCAAACCAAAGGTCTTAAGGAGGATCTCAAGGAGAAGAGATCAAGAGGTAAGAATCCTCTTTCATTTTCATGTGTTTTCTTTCCAATTCCTTTCTTTTCTTATACTCTCTTCCCCTAGACTTATACAGGAGGTATGAAATCTCTATAATATTATATATTCTGTATTTTATCATGTTAATGTAAAAAATAATAATCTTTTTTCCTCTCCTCTTCCTCTTATTCTAAAAAAATAAAAACATCATCTGTGATGTGTCGTTTACCAAAATTGTGGGCGATGTGCTTTCAATTTCCATTAATTCCTTCAAATATGATAATAAAACCCTTTTAATTGATGAAAAATAATTTAAATTGTATTATTTAACCTATTTTATGTTTTATAATTAACTCTTATTCATGACATTAAATTGTATAATGAAACAAGTTTGTGATTATTGAGGAACCGCAAAAAAATGATCTAAACAAGTATCATTAATTTTTTATCTAATGATTCATCATTATATATGATAAAAATGATTTATGGTATAATTATATATTATATAAACACATAAATAAAATTTCATTCCACTTATAGAATTTCATTTTCATATGACAATAAAATCAAATACAAACCGACCATGAAAATCATATAAAGAACGCACCTGAAACAATGGAAGGAACAAAATACTAATAACTAAAGGGTAAAATGATGTTATAAAATGATCATATAAGGTGTTATAAATAATAAAATGTTTCTTTAAAATAATAATAACTCTATTTTAACTATTATACATTAGGTTTAAATTAGTTTTAAGTAATACAAACCCAAGGTAAGGGAATTCTTAACCCAATTTTTATTCTTTGGGTTAACATTCTACTTCATTAATTGTGTGGTTTTAAGATCATTTTTGTGATGAATTTTTATTTATATTATGTTTTATTATGTTTATTTATAATTTATACACATATTCCTTTCATTCAATTTATTATCATATCAAATATATATTATTTGTAAGTGAATTTTCTTTTAAAATCCTCTTTGAAACTTCTAATTTTACAAAATTCAAAGTGAATGTTTTTATGAAAGTATTATTGTTTGATGATTATGTTATGTTTTTTGGGAATTTTTTATTATTAATGGTCTTACCTATATCTCCCTCTAATGTGTTGGGTATTTCTAGGTTTTATGTTGGTCGTATGGTTACTCCAAGTGTAACTGCGATGGTTACACAATAAGGTAGTTGTGATGGTTACATTATAAGGTAGTAATGAGGGTTAAAAATATTAAGGTAGCCAAGAGGTTTACAAGATTATTGTAAGTAATGCCCCCAAGATACCTTTATGGTTATATTTATGTTCTTTATGTTTTTTGGAATATCATGGAAATCTCAAGTTTCACAAAGCAAGTATATATGGGTGACAAGAATGTCTTTTTTAAAATGATTTGATAAGTTTACAAGTATTCATGGACTAATGTTTTATTTTATTATTTTTATATCCATTAGTGAGATTTTTGTGATCATCCCAAGTTTTTAAATTATTTTCATAGGTTATAAGTATGTGTAAGACAAATAAGGAAACCAAGTTAAATGTTATGAATATTTTTCAAAGAAATCATGTTTTATTTGAAAATTCTTATATGTTGGAAGAAATGGATAATGTTTTTGTGATATCTAGTCTATATGAATGTGAAATGTTATATATGTATTATATCTCAATTCTCTAAAAATATAAACTTTAAAATATCCCCAATAATAAATAATGTTATTTCTTGACTAAAATTCAAGATTATGTAATGTAATAAGATCGGTTCCTCATACACAATCTGGATCTCATTTTGGAACTATGTTATGTTGAATTTATACAAATTAAAAATATTTTGTCCACAATTACCAATAATAAATTATGTGGCAGAATATTTATTTTTTGGATTATATCAATACATTTATTGATATTTTAATAAATTGTTAACATAGGAAGAAGATTTAAGAAAGTGGCATGGTCCACCAAAATATATTTAATATTATTTAAGTACAATATTTTTAACCCACATATGTGATTGATATAATCCATTGATATCCCTTCAGTAGTGGCTTGGATGAAAAATTCACCACTGTATTTTTTTATTAGTTTTGGGAGAGGTTATCAAAGAGTAACCTAATATGTGTTAGGGTTATAGGCCCTGATATGGACTCAATTCATGTCTTTGAAAAAAATACTCACTTAACTTAATCCAAGATATATAAATACCATTACAATGATGAAATTAGAAAAAATATCCATCAATTCCAAAACCCTATAAGAAATTCAGGTTGGGTGTTGTTAATAAATATCACAACCCAAACAAGTTCATGACTAAACTGGACAACCGATCCAGCTCATAGCATGTCCCTAAGGGCATTCTTAGTTCATACGAATTGAAGAAAAGTGCCTAAGCATGAACAAATAACTTTCTCAATGAATTTCCCTATAAAAATAAAAAATAAAAATGTAAAACTAGTGTAATCACCAATGGAATATATAGAATAAGGTTAGTATTCTAATAAAGAAGTGAATTATGCACCAAACCAAACTAGTAATCCCTGGTACTTGAAACGAAATATAGCCCATTTCCATGTGAACCATGTCACCACTGGACTCTTAAATCCCATAATAAAGGGTAACTCATGCCTCGATGAGATGATATATCATTACATGTTTTAAATAAAATAATATTTAGGTATTCCCAAATGTATGTGCAGGGTGTGAGAAAACAAGCCTCGTAGGATCCCACCAAAATTTTCCTATGCAGTCTTTATAAGATAAAACATTATTCTAATTTATTAAAAACAAAGGCATGAATTACATATCAATAGTTGTAACACCCAATGGTTTTTTATATTTTTCTCCTAAAATAAATTTTTTTTCTTTGATAGCTTGCGTTACATGCAACACCGAGATTAAACGAACCGTGATATACTATTGAAATATTACAATTTATTGTGATAGTTATTTCATATCCATTGTATAAATGGGTATTAAAATAGATAAATGAATTATTAAAAATTATTATTCACATATTTATAAAATTAATTTTTTTATTATCAATTGTTTAGAAATGAAAATAAAAGCATTTGAAGGTAAATAGTTATGTTTTTATAAAAACTAGCTTTTAAGCACATAATGTGTTTTTATTTAAATAAATTATACTAATATCTATTAATGAATTATTTTAATAAAATTTATAAAATTTATATTCAACCAAATTATTTAACATTCATCTAATAGTTTCTACTAGGAATAGAATAAGAATAAATCTTGTTTTATGCATAAAAATACATTTTACTAAAAAATATTTTCATTGCATTTTCCACGAAAATATAAAAATGAATTTCTAAAAATGATAGAAATTGAGTTTGATAAAAATTATTTCATATTTTGAATTATGAGGTTAATGTTTTTTAAATATATACCTTTTAATTTTAGCCATTATGAATAGTAAATGTTATAAATATTAGTCCCCTCGGTAAGGGTAAATATGGTAATTAAGGTTAAAAATAATATGATAAGGCATTAAAATATATTTAAAACCTACCTTATTTCTATTGTATGAGTTTATTTAGACCATCATAATCCAAAATTATAGGATATGAAAATTTGGTTCCATTTATATGTGACGATGACTTTGATATTATTTTATATAAAAATAAATTAAAAACCACTCTCTTTATTTTAATATCTCTAAAAATTTTTCATAAGGATAAAATATAATTATTTTGGTAATGTGTGGTTATTTAAAATATGAATTAGCTTTTTTTATCATGGTAATTTTTATAAAAAATAATGATTGAATAATTATGTTAAATGCTTATGCAATCACTACTGGAAATACAGGTTTTCCCAACAGTTCTGAACTGTTGGGAAAGGCTGTAGAACCGTTGGTATATGTTATACCAATAGTTCTACAAACCATAAGGAAGTAAGTCATTGGGAAAGATTTTCCCAACGGTTTATAGTGAACCGTTGGGATAGGTTGGAAAAAAATTAACCAATCCCAACGGTTGTGCCAAACCATTGGGATAGTTTTTCCCAACGATTTGGATTGAACCATTGGGAAAACCAAGCGTAGGGCTTCTTTCCCAATGGTTTCAAAACCATTGGGAAAGGATTTTTACCAATAGTTCATAGAACCATTGGTAAGAAAATACTCAAAGATTCTATGACAAAGGTTTGAAACCATTGGCATAGCCTATGCTGTGAAAATTGCACAGAAGCCTGCAATTTGCACAGCAGCTCTCATTTTGTGCAATTTGCACTGTATCATTCCCTCTCATTCTTAATCATTTCCAATTATTGTACCTGAAATTAACTAACACATACATATACAATTATTGTACCTGAAATAACCAACTAACACATACATATAGAGAACAAATTCATACACATTTAACATATAATTCATCCTGGAACTATACACATCCATAATTAAATCAGAATTCATAACGTAATTATAAACATATATAATTCACTTAGAATTCAATTTAAAATTTAGATGATAATTATATGTGGAATATGGAATTCAATTCATAATTTTATTGGTTTTTCGTATACCATATATTTTTACTAGAAATGATGTCCATTTTAAACCAAATACATACACTTAGAGTGATATCGGCCACACCATGCCTTATATTGAGGCGAGGTTAACTCGTACACGTCACAAATGACCCATGGATCGTTTTCCTAAAGTATCAACATATTCTAAAAGAGTTTGGTTGTTTTTCTGTATTTTAGTTGTTATTTTCACTTAAAATGAAGTGCTTTTTAAATAAAAGAGAGAAACTTTGAATGGTGTCGGCCACACCATGCCTCGGATTGAGGTGGGGTTGACTAGTAAACATCACAAATGACCCATGGATCGTTGTGCTAAAATATCAACACAATCAGAATCTGTTTGGTCAGTTTCCATATGTACTTAAAATGTTGTCCATTTTAAACATATGAGATATATTTTGGGTGTTCAAGTCCAAACCGCAACTTGGATTTAGGCACGGTTTACTCATACATGTAACATATGACCCATGGATCATTGTCCAAAAATTTCAATAGATTCCGAATGCATTTAGTCGGTTTTCTGTATGCCTGTTTTTCTTTTCACTTATAATCGTTTCCATTTTAAACAAAAGAGACATAGTTAGAGTGGTATCGGCCACACCGTGTCATGAATTTAGATGGGGTTGACTCGTACACATCTCAAATGACCCATGGATCATTTTCCTAAAGTATCAACACAATCCTAATGCGTTTGGTTAGTTTTCTATATGCCAGTTGATGGTTTTCCCTTAAAATGATGTCCTTTTGAAACAAAAGACCGACACTTTGAGTGGTGCCAGACACACCGCGTCTCAGATTGAGGTGGGGTTGATTCTTACATGTCACATATGACCCATGGATTGTTTTTCTAAAGTATCAACACAATCAGAATCAGTTTGGTCATTTTTTCATATATACTTAAAATGTTGTCCATTTTAAACAAAGGAGAGCCACTTAGAGTGATCCCGGACACACCGTGCCTCGGATTAAGGTGGGGTTGACTCTTACACATCACATATGACCCATGGATAGTTTTCCAAAAGCATCAACACATTTATAATGCGTTTGGTCTGTTTTTCGTATGTCAGTTGTTGTTTTCACTTAAAATGATGTCCATTATAAACAAAAGAGAGACAATATGAATGGTGTCGGCCACACCACACCTCAGATTGAGGCAGGTTTGACTGGTACACATCAACTATGACCCATGGATCATTTTTCTAAAGTATCGACATAATCAGAATCCATTTGGTCGGTTTTCTGTATGCTAGTTGTTGTTTTCACTTAAAATGAAGTCCATTTTAAACAAAAGAGATACACTTTGAGTGGTTTCAGCCACACCGCGCCTCGGATTGAGGCGAGGTTGACTCGTACATGTCACATATGACCCATGGCTCCTTCTCCTAAAGTATAAATGGAAACCAAATGCGTTTGGTCAGTTTTCTGTATGTACTTAAAATGTTGTCCATTTTAAACAAAAGAGAGACACTTAGAGTGGTCCCGACCACACCATGACTTGGATTGAGGCGCGGTTGACTCGTACATGTAACATAAGACCCATGGATCATTGTCCTAAAATTTCAACAGATTCTGAATGCATTTGGTTGGTTTTTCCTATGTTATTTGTTCTTTTCACTTATAATCTTGTCCATTTTAAACAAAAGAGACACAGTTAGAGTGGTACCATCCACACCGCATCTGGAGTTTAGACGAGGTTGACTCGTACACATCTCAAATGATCCATGGATCATTTTACTAAAGTATCATCACAATCTGAATGCAATTGGTGAGTTTTTCGTATGCCAGTTGATGTTTTCACTTAAAATGTTGTCCATTTTAAACAAAAGAGAGACACTTATAGTGGTGCTGGCCACACCGCGCCTCAGATTGAGGAAGGGTTGACTTTTACACGTCACATATGACCCATGGATCATTTTTCTAAAGCATCAACACATTTTGAATGTGTTTGGTCAGTTTTTCATATGTCACTTGTTGTTTTCACTTAAAATGAAGTCCATTTTAAACAAAAGAGAGACACTTTGAGTGTTGTCGGCCACACCGTGCCTTAGATTGAGGCGGGGTTGACTCGTACACATCACATATGACCCATATATCATTATGCTAAAGTATCGACACAATCAGAATCTGTTTGGTCAGTTTTCCATATGCTAGTTGTTCTTTTCACTTAAGATGAAGTCCATTTTAAACAAAAGAGAGACACTTTGAGTGTTGTTGGTCACAACACACCTCAGATTGAGGTGAGGTTTACTCTTACATGTTACATATGACTCATGGATTTTTATCCTAAAGTTTCAATGGAAACCGAATGTTTTTGGTTGGTTTTCCGTATGTACTTAAAGTGTTTTCCATTTTAAGCAAAAGAGAGAAACTTAGAGTGGTCCCAGCCACACAGTGACTTGGATTGAGGCACAGTTGACTCTTACATGTAACATATGACCCATGTATCATTGTCCTAAAATTTAAATAGATTCCAAATGCGTTTGGTCAGTTTTTTGTATGCCAGTTGTTCTTTTCACTTATAATCTTGTCCATTTTAAACAAAAGAGACACAGTTAGAGTGGTACCGTCCACACCATGTCTCATAGTTAGATAGGGTTGACTCAAACACATCTCAAATGACCCATGGATCCTTCCTAAAGTATAAACACAATTCTAATGCGTTTGGTCGGTTTTCTGTATGCCAGTTGATGTTTTTCACTTAAAATGATGTCCTTCTGAAACGAAAGACATACACTTTGAGTGGTACCAGCCACACTGCGTCTCAGATTGAGGTGGGGTTGATTTGTACACTTCACATATGACCCATGGATCATTGTTCTAAAGTATCAACACAATCAGAATCCGTTTGTTCAGTTTTCCTTATGTACTTAAAATGTTGTCCATTTTAAACAAAAGAGAGCCACTTAGAGTGATCCCAGCCACACCGTGCCTCAGATTGAGGTGGGGTTGACTCATATACGTCACATATGACACATGGATCGTTTTCCTAAAGCATAAACACATTTCAAATGTTTTTGGTCAGTTTTCCATATGTCAGTTGTTGTTTTCAATTAAAATGAAGTTCATTTTAAAGAAACGAGAGACACTATGAGTGGTGTCGGGTACACCATGCCTTGTATTGAGGCGGGGTTGACTCGTACATGTCACATGTGACCCATGGATCATTTTTATAAAATATCGACACAATCAGAATCCGTTTGGTTAGTTTTCTGTATGCTAGTTGTTATTTTCACTTAAAATGAAGTCCATTTTAAACAAAAGAGAGACACTTTGAGTGGTTTCGGCCACACCGCATCTCGGATTGAGGCAAGGTTGACTCGTACACATCACATATTACCCATGGATCATTATCCTAAAGTTTCAACGGAAACCTAATGTGTTTGGTTGGTTTTCCATATGTACTTAAAATGTTGTCCATTTTAAACAAAAGAGAGAAACTTAGAGTGGTCTTGGCCACAGCGCAACTTGGATAGAGGAACTGTTGACTAGTACACGTAACATATGACCCATGGATCGTTTTTCTAAAATTTCAACAGATTCTGAATGCTTTTGGTCGGTTTTTCATATTCCAGTTGTTCTTTTCACTTATAATCTTGTCCATTTTAAACAAAAGAGACACAGTTAGAGTGGTACTAGCCACACCACGTCTCAGATTTACACAGGGTTGACTTGTACACATCTCAAATGACCCATGGATCATTATCCTAAAGTATCAACACAATGAAAATATGTTTGGTTGGTTTTCCGTATGCCAGTTGACGTTTTTCACTTAAAATGATGTCCTTTTGAAACAAAAGACAGACACTTTGAGAGGTTCTGGCCACACCATGTCTTATATTGAGGCAGGGTTGATTCTTACACGTCACATATGACCAATGTATCATTATGCTAAAGTATCAACACAATCAGAATCTGTTTGGTCAGTTTTTCATTTTTAGTTAAAATGTTGTCCATTTTAAAAAAAAAAAAAGACCCTTAGAGTGATCACATCCACACTGTGCCTCGTATTGAGGCGGGGTTGACTCTTACATGTCACATATAACCCATGGATCTTTTTCCTAAATCCTAAACACATTTCAAATGCGTTTGGTCAGTTTTTCGTATGTCAGTTGTTGTTTTCACTTAAAATGATGTCCATTTTAAACAAAAGAGAGACACTATGAATGGTGTCCGCCACACCGCACCTCAGATTGATGCGGGGTTGACTCGTACACATCACATATGACCCATGGATCATTTTTCTAAAGTATCAACACAATCAAAATCCATTTGGTCGGTTTTCCGTATGCTAGTTGTTGTTTTCACTTAAAATAAAGTCCATTTTAAAAAAAAAAAAAGAGACACTTTGAGTGGTATCAGCCACACCGCGCCTCGGATTGAGGCGAGGTTGACTCGTACACGTCACATATGACCCATGGATCGTTATCCTAAAGTTTAAATGGAATCCAAATGCGTTTGTTCAGTTTTCCGTATGTACTTAAAATGTTGTCAATTTTAAACAAAAGAGAGACACTTAGAGTGGTCTCGGCCACACCGTGACTTGGATTGATACATGGTTGACTCGTACATGTAACATATGACCCATGGATCATTTTCCTAAAATTTCAATAGATTCTGAATGCGTTTGGTTGGTTTTTCGTATGCCAATTGTTCTTTCCACTAATAATCTTGTCCATTTTAAACAAATGAGACACAATTAGAGTGGTACCGGCCACACCGTGTCTCGGATTTAGTTGGGGTTGACTCGTACATGTCTCATATGACCCATAGATCATTTTCCTAAAATATCAACACAATATGAATTCATTTGGTCAGTTTTCTATATGCCAGTTGATGTTTTTCACTTAAAATAATGTCCTTTTGAAACAAAAGACATACACTTTGAGTGGTGTCGGCCACACCACATCTCAGATTGAGGCGGGGTTGATTTGTACACGTCACATATGACCAGTGGATCATTGTGCTAAAGTATCAACACAATTGAAAACCGTTTGGTCAGTTTTCTGTATGTACTTAAAATGTTGTCCATTTTAAACAAAAGAGAGCCACTTAGAGTGATCTCAGCCACACTGTGCCTCGGATTGAGGCAGGGTTGACTCATAAACATCACATATGACCCATGGATCGTTTTCCTAAAGCATCAACACATATCGAATGTGTTTGGTCAGTTTTTCGTATGTCTGTTATGGTTTTCACTTAAAATGATGTCCATTTTAAACAAAAGAGAGACACTATGAATGGTTTTGGCCATACCGCGCCTTGGATTGAGGCGTGGTTGACTCATACACGTCACATATGACACATGGATCGTTTTTCTAAAGTATTGACAAAATCAGAATCTGTTTGGTTGGTTTTCCGTATGCTAGTTGTTGTTTTCACTTAAAATGAAGTCCATTTTAAACAAAAGAGAGATACTTTGAGTGGAGTCGGCCACACCGCACCTCATATTGAGGCGAGGTTGACTCATACACGTCACATATGACCCATGGATCATTCTCCTAATGTTTCAATGGAAACTAAATGTGTTTGGTCGGTTTTCTGTATGTACTTAAAATGTTGTCCATTTTAAACAAAAGAGAGACACTTAGAGTGGTCTTGGCCACACCGCGACTTGGATTGAGGCGTGGTTGACTCGTACATGTAACATATGACCCATAGATCATTTTCCTAAAATTTCAATAGATTCTGAATGAATTTGGTCGGTTTTTCGTATGCCAGTTGTTCTTTTCACTTATAATCTTGTCCATTTTAAACGAAAGAGCCAGAGTTAGAGTGGTATCGGCCACACTACGTCTCAGGTTTTGACAGGGTTGACTCGTAAACGTCTCAAATGACCCATGGATCATTTTCCTAAAGTATCAGCACAATCCTAATGTGTTTGGTTGGTTTTTCGTATGTCAGTTGATGTTTTCACTTAAAATGATGTCCTTTTGAAACAAAAGCCAGATACTTTGAGTGGTGTCGGCCACTCCGCACCTTGTATTGAGGCACGGTTGACTCGTACACGTCAAATATGACCCATGGATCATTTTCCTAAAGTTTCAATGGAAACTGAATGCATTTGGTTGGTTTTCCATATGTACTTAAAATGTTTTCCATTTTAAACAAAAGAGAGACACTTAGATTGATCCCGGCCACATCGCAACTCAGATTGAGCCCGGGTTGGCTCGTACACATCACATATAACCCATGGATCGTTGTGATAAATTATCAACAGATTCCAAATGCGTTTGGTTGGTTTCCATATTCCGGTTGTTCTTTTCACTTATAACCCTGACCATTTTAAACAAAAGAGACACAGTTAGAGTTGTATGTTAGTTTTTTATTTACATTATTCAAATACACTATTTGACTATGAGTCTTTAAATTAATTTATTTATGAAAAAATTAAATTTAAAATGATAATATCAGAAAATAAATAGAAGATAAAACTTTTACTAAAAATCCTTGTGGAAATATTAAGGTAAACATGATTTATGAGAATCCTCATGTTTCTATTAGTGGAATGGTATTTACTTAAAATCTTGTGGAAATTTATATAGAATATTTTTATACCATTCTTAGTATGGATTGAATTTTCGTTTATCATGCTATGAAACATTTCAGAGCTAAAAATGTCATGCCCAATGAATATATACCTTTTATAACATACCAAGAATCTATGATATTGATTAGATGTGTAAATGTGATTTACATTGATTATCATGATGAAAATAAACAAAATATATACTATAGATTTTCTAATAGTAAATGAAATCAAGGAGGGTGGGGGATGTCTGGGGGGGCTGTCCGGTGGGTGTCCGGGGGCTGTCCGGGGACCAAGGAGGAGGGTGGGGGGCTGTGCGGGGGCTATCCGGGGGGTGTTCGGGGGGTTGTTCGGGGTCCAAGGAGGAGGGTGGGGGGATGTCTGGGGGGCTGTCCGGGGTGCTATATGGGGGTTGTCCGGGGGGGTCTGTCCGAAGTCCAGGGAGGAGGATGGGGGGACTATCTGGGGGCTATCCGGGGGGTGTCCGGGGTCCAAGGAGGATGGTGGGGGGTTGTCCAGGGTCCAGGAATGAGGGGGGTTGTCCAGGGAGTTCTCAAACACACAACCACTAAAAGACAACAACATCCATAAAAACAAACAATATATAAAAATAACTCAACTTCAATACTATAATAAGGGTCTAGATAAAACCAACAACTATAATAGATTAAACATCAAATCTCAGTAATATTAGTCAAAAATGTAACAGATAAATTTTTCCCACATCACCATCACTATCATCATCATCATCACCCTCATCCTCGTCCCCATCATCATCCTCGCCCTCCTCAGCGCCCTCCTCCTCGCCCTCGCCCTCCTCCTCTCCCTCTCCCTCCTCCTCTCTCTCCTCTTCTACATCAGACACCTCGCTATCATCATCGTTAATATGGACATCATCCTGACCACTACTAGAACTGCCACCTATTTCACCATATATAGAACGTATCGACGACATGTATTCATCAAAATCTGGGTTGGCCTCTGCTGGAAGTGTTGGATGTAGAACTTCAATAAATTTCATAAATGCATTGTTTTCCCTATCAGATTATTCTTCCATCTTTGTGGACCCTTTCTCAGCCTGTTCTGCATGTTCCCTAACTTTCTGCAGCTCAGTGTCACTACAACTCATACCTGTGGAGGGCCAATACCTCATCGGGGCTATCCTAGGTCGGCAGCGTACTCTGCGAGGATGCTCCTCTCCCAACACCTGATGTAAGTGATCAGTTGGCCCAAAATTGTCTGGTTCTTGGGCATCGAGGACCTCTAAATCAGCCTGTTACAAATACAAATATATTATTAAGTTACAAAATAGATATTAAAATATAAAATCAACATATTAAAACTTACAATCTGCTGCTGAGTCGCTTCGTTGATGGAACTTCCATCCTTTTTTTGTCTACTCGAGCAAAACAGTTTTTCATGAGGCACACTTCCTTCAATATTCTATATTTTCCTCTACAATGACATTGAAAACTAAATTTATTTGAAAACTTTAGCAAACGATTAAATAATTTAGGAAACAAAAGAAAATTTAAGTCGTAAATAAAACTTATAAACAATTGTCATACTTGCTTCCTCTCATGATCCGGCATCGTAGTGCATCCTAGTGTGTGGAGGTATTTTTTTGCATCAATGTTTTTTTATTTTTTCCAGATTATTCCTAAATAAAATTAGATAATGAAAAAGATAATATTAATGCAAAACATGAAATTTATTATTTAAATACCTCAAATGTAATTCATACCTAAAACTGGGTACTCGTCCAATGAGTAATCATCTGACGATACTGCTATATAGGACAATCATCCACGACTGGTACCGCCTCTAAATCAGTGCAAACTCTATCACACCAGCCAATATACAACTCATGCTTGTTGGCTCTCCAAAGCTATCCTAAATCCTTTAGACGTTCCAGTCATGCACCCTCACCATCGGGAAAATTAAATCAAAGCTGACATCAAAATATTAATTCATATAAATACAAAAATAATTCATGGAATTAAATATAACAATTTTTTTTACCAATATCTCTACCAAATCTCTATCCTTGACCTCATGTGGAAAATGTCTCCATGATAATGGGCTGACGGGAATGATATCGGAGTATTTGGAAAGCGTCGGCAAAAAACTCCGACATTGCTGCCCTGTTTTCTCAACCATTTGGTTGTCTTCATAGTAATCCACCATAACCTGTGTGCGGCGGTTTCACACCGAACGCATGCGTTTACACCACCACCACCGCCTCCTATCAGTATATGTATCTGTCATGAAAGAAAAACAAAATATTTTATCATAACATGTTATAATGAAAATAAATATTGCTATAAAAATTTGTTAGGGTTCTATAAATATACCTGCACCAGTCTGATCGCTGAGCGTCGTTGGATCCACAGAAACTAATTGAACACCCTGTGGTGGAATAAAAGTTGAAGATGATGGAATATAGAAGCTCGGAGAGACAAAAGTAGAAGGAAAAGAAGATGGGATAGTTGTATGACCGGATTCTGACTGGGGAGTGGGAATCATCATGGGATGTGAAAATGATGGGCCAAAAGATGCAAAAGGTAGCGAAAACATAGGATGCCTAAATATCCCGTGTGTCCCTAATGACACACCGTGATCAGAATGTGGGAAGGATGGCATGTCAGTGGGAGTGTTAGGGTCTAGTTGGGTACGCGTAGCTGCTCGTCCACCTCTGGTATGAACCCTCCTCGTACCACCGGCCTGAGTACTAGGACCAGTACTAGGCTCCTCATCGAATAATTTTCGACGTATAGGTGGATCCTACAAAAATGTTTACAAAAAAATTAATCACATGAAATTATATATTCTTTAAATATATATATTTTAAATAAATTACTCACTATAGGCACTAATGATGGAATGCCCATCTCTGCCATTCAACGATTGTTCTCCATCATTTTTTTCCTTTGTCTCTCTTTAATTGGCTCCATTTCCTACTTTTGAAAACAAATATGTAATTAATTAGAAAAAGGAAACTAATGTGTAAACCAAAAAACTAAATATATGAGAAAATAGGGGGATTCATTGGTAATTTAGCTATCAATTTTGTTAGAAAAGCTTGAATGGATTTAATAAATCATACAGGTTGTAATGTTCACCAAGTTAGAAATATTTTTTGACTAGGTTTGAATACAGTTCAGTTACAAATTAGAAAATGCAATTCAAATAAAACTACAACCAATAAACATTGAAAATTAATGGTCAAGTCAGCTAAAACATATTTTTGATCAATATTAAATCAATTTTAATATTACCAACCATAACAACCCAACTCGAGGTAAACCAAAATAATTGAGAACATGGATGAATGATTGTATATATTTTCAACCACAACTTCAGGTTCACAATCAACTCTGAAAATTGAGCTATTGGAGTCATCAAAAGAAATAAATGGATTGGTTCCAATGGCACTAGGGACAGTGTCAATTCCATCATCACCATCATCAAAAATATTTCTTGGAATTACTTCAACCATGACACCAAATTCAGGTCAAAGTTGGTCTTTGACATAAAAAAACTTGTTTAGCCATTGATGCCAACACATATGGTTCTTAGGTTTCAAGAGTGTGAGTCATATTAATTACTCGAAATCCACAATCATCAATAAATGTGCCTTGTCTCATCATCGAATCAAACCAATGGAATTTCATCATTGTGACTCACCCATGAGAGTAATAATCCAATATTATTATTTTCTCAACAACTCCATAATAACCCACATTTTCAAATCGCGGTCTACTATCTGATGAACTGGCATAACAATCTATTATAGCAGAAACCATAACACCATAATGTTGTGTTCTCATGTTATTTTCTCATTCCGTGACAATAAATTTGTACCCATTGATAACAATTGATTTGCAGTCACGAACCACGGTATTAGGACCAAAAGCCAAAGCTCTTATTTCCTCAGAGACAGAGTCAGCAGAAAAAGTCAATACCTACAATATAAATGAATATTAAACTTAATTAAATATTGATATAATTATTTTAAACAGTAATATTTTTACCTTCAATTTTAACCAAGTAGAAAACTCTTTGCTATGCAAAGTCTCTCTCCTTCTCAAATATAAAGAATGATGCTTCTTATTTATCATTGTTTTATGTTCCTTGTAGATAAAAAATATGAATATTTTAATAGATATATATGTAAGATATACATATTCAATTTAGTTACCTGATATAGTCATCGAACAAATCACAGTTGAACAAAATTGTGTGATGTGCCATCTCCCGCTCTTCATGGATTAATGTCTTCAATGTATATGATCCAGGAATTCCTTCTGTTTGAGGAAGTGATGGAAAACTGGGTTTAATTTTCTCATACTATTCTTCTTCATTTCTCATTGGTTTGTTCATTCTTGTAGTAAGATCATACAAATACATTGAGCAGAAATCCATACATTCTTGAGCCAAGTAACCGTTCATGATAGAACCTTTAGGATGATTTCTATTTCGGACATAAGACTTTAATGTGAACATATTTCTTCCAGTTGGATACATCCAACGAAAAGAAATAGGTCCTCCAAGAAGTATTTCAGTGGGAATATGGACAGTCAGATGCAGCATGCATGTGAAAAATGATGGAGGAAATATTTTCTCTAACTCACACAAAATTAATGGGGCATCTGTCAACATTTTTTGCAATAAAGAATTGGACAACTTATTATCACAAAGATCTCTAAAAAATGGCACAACTGAATAACAGTCACCCTTACATTATTGGAAAAAGGATGACGGATTGCTATTGGAAGCAACTCATGCAGTAGAATGTGATAATCATGAGTCTTCAAAGATTTTAGCTTCAACTCTATTTTGTTGACCTGTTTAGATATGTTTCTTGAATAGCCATCAGGAACTCTAATAGTCTCTATTACTTCCAGAAATTGTTTTTTTTTTGTAGGTTTCATCACATAAGAAGCACATGGAAGTTTCCATTTATTTTCACTGATATGCACAGGATGCAATTTTGGTCTAATGCCCCACTCCACCAAGTCATGCCGAGATCGTAAATCATCTTTTCTCTTCCCCTTGAAATTTAGAAGAAATGGAAGCAACATTTCTAATATATTCTTTTCAATATGCATTATGTCTAAGAAATGACGTAACAAATTGGTTGACCAATAAGAAAAATCAAAAAAGATACACCTCTTCCTCCAATTGTAACAGGTTTCAGTGGAAACATTCTTTATCTTTCCATATTTCATTTAACCCTTACTGAATGAAAAACTGAAATCTTTCAATTCATTAAGCACATCAGTTCCAGACATACGTTGAGGTGGATCATTGGTCTCTATGGTATTATCAAATCTTCGATGATTCATTCTATATGGATGATCATTTGGAAAGAATCATCGATGTCCCATAAAACTGAAATTACAGTAATGTTTTAGTCTTTTGGATCATGTATTCTTCATACAAACTGGGCATGATAGTTTTCCCTTCGTGCTCTATCCAGAAATCATTTCATAATCCGAGAAATCATTGATCATCCATAGAAGTGTAGCATGAATATAAAATATGTCTTTCGAACATGCATTGTATATGCACACACCCAGATCCCAAAGAAGTTTCAACTCTTTTATTAAAGGTTGCATGTATACATCAATATCAATGTCGGGATCAGAAGGACCAGATATGAGTATACTCATGAAAGTGAAAGGTTTTTTCATACACAACCATGGGGGAAGATTATAAATGTGTATAAAAACTGGCCATGTGCTATGTGAAGTAAGAATCTGCCCAAATGGATTAAAATTGTCACATGAAAGACCCAGCCTCACATTACGCACATTAGATGCAAAATTAGGATGTCGAGCATAAAATCTCTACCATGCAAATCCATCTGCAGAATGAACCAACTCATCATTAGTCTTCTTTATCTCAGTATCATTCCATATCATTTTTATTGATATGTCATCAGACATAAAAAGATTTTGGAGTCTGGGGATCAATGGAAAGTGCCACATTACTTTCTGTGGAATGCAGGATGGTGTTCCATTAGATTTTGACTTCCAACAGGATGTGCCACATTTTATACAATCATTTCATTCAGCAGTTTCCTCCCAGAATAAACTGCAATCTTTCAAGAAAGCATGAATTTTGTTTCTTGAAAATCCAAGTTCCTCAACTAACTTCCATTCCATATAGTGGTTTGAGAGAATATCTACATCATCTGGAAGTAAATCCTTCAATATGGTAAGAATGTAATCGATTTATATATTAGAAATCCCATACATAGTTTTCCCATGAAACAATCAGATTAAAAATTCCAACATTTTCATTTTATTGCATTGTCGATATACTGGAGTTGTGGCAGCATCATTCAATTTTTTCACCCTATCAATATCATCATTTTCACTAGATGAATCAGTTGTCCACATATCGAAGTCTTCTTGAGTCAAAATCCTTTCTTTTTCATGATGACGAATAAACAGAAATTGATCATCTAACAAATTCTCCATTCCAGTCCTTTCATTTTGATTATAACCAATTTGAGATTTCATTTTCTCCTCATTGTGATACCACACAAAGTAGTTTGCTTGAAAACCATTTTTGGTTATGTGGTATCTGACTTCTTCACGGCTCAACCAAGGTCTAACAACACAATTGGAACATGGGCAGTGTATGTGACCACTATATGAAGCATTGTGAAATGAAAAATCTATAAATCTCTCCAAATTGTTTTGAAAATTTCTTGAGATCCGATCAGTTTCATACATCCAACTTCTGTCCATTCTGTAAAAAGAATTTATATAAGTCATTTTGTCATAAACAATTCAATAGGATTGAACTTTAATAGAAAATAAATTTAAGTAAACGATAAAGGAATAAGTTTCTAGTCGATGTGGTGAACTATAAAAATAATGTAAATAACAAGTACTCATAAATTAAATTAAAATTTATTTATATTCATTTTCATTAGTTCTATAAGAGGCACATGCCTCAGGTCCCATTATGTGTTATAGGCATCCCAAATCATTCACTCATGTTCAATAACTCATTATTGGCACCTCTATGTCCATACCTTTCATTACCCAATTACTTCCCCAAGTAAAGTGCACCCCATGGGTGAATAAATTTTAGGCTTCTACACTAATAGGTTGTTCATCGCTGGTAAAAAGATGTAATTTCATTAAGTATAGACAAAAACATTTATTTTTAAAGTTGAGATTAATAATAAAGTATGTCAATGATAACAGCATTACTGAATTAAACTTGTGACTTATCTAACATTTTTATGGATGTCTACACATGCCAGCATGTGTAGTGAAAAGAACCCCACCCTCATAAAAGTGATTATTGGCCAAGAAGGACACATAATATACAACGTACAATGAGAACCATATTTAATTGACCCTAAAGTTATATTAGTCTAATCATCTTGGGGGAAATAGAATATATGATCCTGGTTAACTGATGAATTCAAAAGCTTTTATCCATATGTTGGACACTATCTAAGGTAAGAAATCATGTGAGGATGGGTTTACATCATTCAATTTCTTACATGATAGTGAGAATGAAATCTTGAATTAATTACTTGAGTTCACTGATTAAATGAGGGTAGAGGTTGTATAGGTTGTGTAAACAGAATGATTAAATAAGGTAGAGGTTTCATACACTATTCATGGTGGGGGAGTCTCAGCCGATTTAGAAACTAAAATAAATTCCCATCATAGGTATCAATAAGAAACATCACTATCAAAAGAAACTCCAAATAAAAAGGACTAAAAACATCAAACATTTCAAGAATTCACTATTATGCATGGTTTATCCACATGTTTAGTAGTAATTATATGTCTTAATCATGAACCACCTCTACAGATCCTTGTTTTCACCAATAAACATAAGGTAAATATCTCAAAATATCTTTAAAACAACTCATTAATAGGCTCAAAATGTAAATATAATCTTGAACCAATCATGTAATCTATTTCACAAAACATTCTCACACACCAGTTATCTCATGTGTTACTAAATACCAAACTTAGTCACATAGTGTACTATAACAAATTACATTACACAAGCCTTATTAAAAAAATCATTTTAATAAAACACTTTCCTCAAGGAATTTTAAGAAAAACATTCATAAAAACTTTGCTAAAAATTAATAAACACATATAAATAAATTTCCAAGTAACAATTAATTAAAAGATGAAAAAAAATAATAAAAACACATACTTAGAAAATCTAGAATACAACCACAATGAATTTCAGATGCTTCTTCTTTAATGGAGGGTTAAGGATTTAATTAATTAAATGGATTGGAATGGATAAAGTCTAGATTAAATCAAAACACAAAAAAATGATATACACATCAAAATCAAAACTTAAAAATAAAATATGAGATGAATAAAAATAAAAACAAGGTAGCACTTAAATATTTTATGTGTATGAAGAATAGAGTACCTGATTTGAGATGATTCTGATGGAGTTTGATAGGTTTGGATGGGGGAAGTCGTGAGAGGAGCTCAGCCCTGGACAGATTAGGGTTCTGTCGCAAATGGGGGAGAGCAGTGGCCGATTCTGTATTTGGGGTAAACATTTACCAATGGTTTTTAAAAACCGTTGTGGGTGTACAAGGCACCCTTTCCCAACAGTTATTGATAACCATTGGGAAAGGGCTTCTTTACCAACAGTTTTCTTAAACTGTTGGTAAAGAAGCGTTGGGAAAACCTGGATTTCCAGTAGTGAATGTTGATACAGTACTTGTTCAAGTAATAAAAAATAATTAATTATTTTTAAAATATTAAAAATAATATAATTTCGATTAATTACTAGGTTCCAAGAATTTTTTATATAAATAAAACATGAATGTGTTGTGTTATAAAAAATTTATTTGATTTCCATTTCAATATTTTGTTTGTAAATGTCAACCAGGTGAAAAGATCTAAAAATTACTTTAATGATATCTTATATTAAATAACATTTTATTAAATGAATTAAAATTCATGAAAATATTATCATTTGAAAACTGAATATTATATTTTTATTAATATCATCCATGTTTAATTTATAAGTTAATTTTCTTTTTATAGTAACATTCTTGATTACTAAATATTAAAAAACATTGATATTATGGTAATCATAAAAAGGGTTAACAAGGGTTAAAACTAGGAGATAAGCATTAAAACATCTCCAAAATATGTATAATATTATTATATGAGATTATTTAGACATATAATAATACTATATTTGAAATATATAATTTTGGACTCACCTTAAAATTAAAATAACTTTTTTTTTCATAATTTATGTAATTTCAAGGGTGACCCTCCCCTCACTTATAAAAGGGATCCTCAAATCCTCCATTATTCCAAATATTTGAGCCCTCTATATCATAAAAAAATAATATAATAACTTTATAACTTACTTAAATTCATCCTAGAACCTATGTTCATCTCCAAATACAAATATTTCAAAGATTAAGGTGTAATCAAATGAATGTCTCTCAAAGAAGAGGTAATCATCTTTAGTGACTCATTCAAGATTATTTCCTCTTATACATCCTATAAATCTATTGTAACCATCCTAAAACAATTACTAAAATAATATAAATATAATTAAATGTTATTATGATTATGTTATATCAATTTTCTAACTCTTTTTAATTCTATGAAAAACAAAAAAAACGTGTGTGTTCACTTATGACTTACCATCTCCACATAATAGTGTAATTTTTTTTCATCACCGATTTACTTGGATCATTATAAAGATTTAACTAATGATTATATATGATATTTATGACATAATTAATTTTTTTAATATAATATATCATTTATCTTCTTACCCTTCTTCCCATTAAAAAATGATAACGTTGATCATGCATATGTGTGGATTGCCACCTCCACAAAGTGATGTGACACACTTTTCATTTATTCCTTTCATGGATGACTATAAATATGAGTAAAATGAATATATGTGACAATTATATCAGTATTTAAATTATTTATATGATAGAACCATGATTATTATGCAAGTAATGAAACTACTGGTATGAAACTTACATGAAAAATGACATAATTAAAACTTAAAGATGGAGATTTTAATAAATAATTACTAATAAACGAGTATTGAAATGTTATAAGTGGACCACATATGATATTATAAGTATTTATATAATGTTTCTATAGAAGTATAATAAATTTAAATTTATTATACATGAGTCTAAAATCACTTAATAAGTAAATCAGACCTGTGGTAAGGGTTTAGTTCACAATATCATTCTTATTCGGGATTGTATATATTTAAGTTTAAAGTTGGAAAATTATATGATATTTATATCATAAACCAAATATATTTTATTCTTCTCTATTTAATTATAAAAATTAAATATTTTTATTTGATTTTAATCTATTTAATTTCACATGAGAATTGAAGAATTTTTTTAAGAAAAATCAATTTTTTCATTCATTCAGGAATATTTTTCATCGATGTCTATATTTTAAATAAAATGTTTTCAATAATTTTTTTAATATTAAAAAATAATTTATTAAAGTCATTTTATCTCATTTTTTTACTTTTTATAAAAAAAATATTTAGAAATAAACCTTCTTTTTTTCAAACAAGTAAATTTGTACTGAAGGATTGAGAAAAATATTTTTTTTGACATACATGGGATGAACATATATTTTTCCAACATATCTATTATTTTCTTTGGTGATTAAATTACAAGTTACCTCTGTTATTTCTAAAGAAGATAATTTTCCTAATATTTTCATAAAATTTAGATGTTTAATAATAGATTTCAAAATAAAAATGGTTTTTCATCAAGAAATTTTCTAGATATCCTTTTAAAGTATTTTATTTGATGTCAACACTATTTTATGAATCATATGAGTTACTAAGAATATAATCTAAAGAAACAATCCACCATATTTATATGTATATTTTATTATTCGTTTAACTGGTGAAATTATTGAAATTTTATATTCTAGTTCTTTGAAAATGGATAATTATTGACTATTAATGGATGTTGATTAAGATATATTGTTTACTCATGTAATGAATGCATTGGACTTGTTAAGTAATGAGTATGGATGAACATTATATAGAATCTTGTTGCATCATTAGTTTTCATGAGACAAAATAGGTTAGGTATTTGGCTAAGGACTTACCCATTTATGTATGATGTCTTAGCATGAGGCCTTGATGGTAATTTTAAGATGTTAAAATTTATGTATTTCATCATTATGAAATTGATTATTGATGTCCATGTGATTGTTTGAGAAGTTATGATATCCAATGGTAAGTTTCAAACACATGTGATTGTTTTCATCACATTATTTGATTATCATTTATTCTTGTCATATTACTCAACCCTTATATTTCTTATGTTGTATGCATTCCCTTACTCGGCATCTAAGATACCCCCTTTCTTATGATTCCTTTACCTAGTATTCCAAGAAATATATTATTAATGATATGAAAGGATATTCTTTATAGAGAAATAACATTCTCAAATAAAATACTATATTTTATTTTATGTTTTCAAATCTAATTTCATATTCAAGTATGTATCTAGTTTTTCAATACTACTAAACTAATTAATACTTCGGAATGTGAATCCTTATATCTAGTTCCAATGTAATAATTTAACCATTGGATATGTACTATTATTGTTATAGTATTTATAATTTTGTATAAGGATGTTTAGTTGAAACCTTTGGAACTAGATTTAAGATAACACAGATTATGAAACATAACCCTATGACAGAGTTTGTAGATATAACTGATTATAAGATATTATTAAAAAAATACTGGTAAGTTATATATTATTTGGTTTTACTAAAAATAAAATTCTATATGGATACTAAAAGTAGGTATGGTTTTGTCATAGTTGAATATAGTGTTAATAACCCAAAACATTGTGGTGAGTATATCTTATCCATTATTCTTTTGTGTGGTGAATAGGACCTTAATGTGCACCTGGTATGACACTATTGGGTGATATGCTTGGGAAATTTCACAGTTTTTTTACAAACCATTATGAAAATATGAAATTACATTTATGATTTGAGAATATTCCAAATGATACTATTTTTATTATTCTTAAATTATCTAATCATAAATTTTAAATTTATGTAATATGTTTTCAACTTTCAAAAATATATATTATGATTCAAAATGTTATTATCTAATATATTATATGCAATTTATTTGTAATGAAACCTAGAATATAGAATTGAAAATATATCAATGAATATAATCTATAGATGAATTTTCCTAATGGGTAAGATAATGAAACTTGAGTTGGAGTTAGATCTAGAACTGAAAAAATTATAACTATATTGGGTTATTTTAATCAAGCTATGACCAATAAAATTTTTCATATGGATCATGTGGCTTATCTTTAATGTGGAAGACCATTTTATGTGACAAAAACATCCATTATTAAATGAAACCACAAATCCATTTGTAGCTAAGTAATGGATGATTTCTATAGAAGATATATTTCTTGCATTGGGATATAATAAATGGTACAAGTTTTTTATGGTAGTTTATTGTATCATGGGTGATACATATCAATAGTGGTTATTTCCTCAAAACACTATGGATGTGGAGGAAATAATGAACATAGAGTGGATGGATTTTATGTTACTTTTCTTGGAAAAATATTTTCCTCATGAACAATGAGAAGATTTGGAGAGAAAATTATTGATTCTAAGATAAAAAAGAAGAGAAAAATGTTTCTATGTATAAATATCATTTTACTATGTTAGTAATGCATTTTGTGTACTATATACACAATCCAAAGAGTAATATTGACTATTTATTTGATGGGATAAATATAATATTTTACAGGTTAATAGTCTCCAAAACATCCTCATTATATGAGGATATAGTATTATATGATATCAAGATGGAAAAATAATTATCCAAGTCTTATGGATTCAAAGGAAAGCAAGAGAAAAAAAAGGATGTTTGAGAAAAAAATGGATAAGGGGGTGAGATAAAGCGATACTTTCTAACATATGATACTTGCGGATGGAAAAACCATGGTACATATCTAATGGAAAATAAGTATTCCTAAAGCATGGATAAAAAGTTCATCATACTCATGAATTCAAGGGTAATGTACAATCCATCAAATTAAATTTCATTAACTATAAGGAGATGGGACACTATTCCAACTAATGCCCCAAAAATTAGGATAACTTACCATATGAGAGGAAAAGAGGAGAATTTAAAGATCAAGAAATTACTATAATTGAATTTTATGTTCCTAAGGATGTATTTAAAGTTTCACTCTAATATATAATTATAATTTTTTTTATTTTATTATAGTTCTACCCAATATTTCATATCTAAATAACTTTCTTAGGGTGTCACATCACCACAAAAATAATTATATTTTGAGTTGGAAGTGAAAATCCATAATAGTAAAATGATTTAATATCAATTATATACTTCTTATTCAATAGATGTTTGTAGTAATGTGCTTCCTATAACCCCTGCTATTATTCCTCTAGATAAATTTTATGTAATATTGGGCATGGATTGTATCTCTCTATATAGATCCCACATCAATTGTCAAGGAAGGGAAATTACATTCAATATTTCAAATCAACCTATTATCATCCATTTGTGTAAAGATAAACCAAAACATAAAAAATAAATTAATTACATAATATGTGTTTTAATACCCATTCATGATGTATATTCATCTAAAATTGTTAGAATTAAAATCAACATAGAAATTTTTCCTATTTTTGAGAATTATTTGATTTATTTCCCATGGACTTTCCTATTCCTCCCCTAAATCGTAAAGTTGAGTTTTCAATAAAACTCATTCATTGTACTACACCTATTTCAAAGACTCTAGATAGAATAGACCTAATTTAGTTTCAAGAATTGAATAAGTATAACCAGGAGAATCTAGATAAAGGATTCATTCGTCTTAGTGCTTCACTATTGGGTACACCTATTATTTTAGTTAATAAATATTGGCCAATGAGACTTTTCATTGATTATTAGAAACTTAATAAAACCACTATTAAGAACAATTTTTATCTACCCTATATTGATGATATGTTGATCAATTACATGGAGGTAGATATTTTTCAAGATTGACCTTTGATCTGGATATCATCTACTAAGGGTCAAGAATAAGGATATAAACAATACAATATGGTTATTATGAATTTATATTAATCCCATTTGGAATTTATAATGATCTTGTTATCTATATTAATTTTAATAATACACTCTCTATAGATTACCTTTATCAGTTTTTGGTAATTTTCAAAGATGATATTCTTATTTATTTTAAGACTAAGGAATATCATGAAGAAAATTTGAGGATTGTGCTAATTTTGTTGAGGATAGAGAATATATATGCTGAATTTACCAAGTGTTAATTTTTTCTACAAAATTTCTCATTCTTAGTTCATATAATTTCATGTAAGGTTATATCAGTGGATCCTTCAAAGATGGAAATTATTCAACAATGGTCTATATAAACAACAGTAACTGATATATTTTGTTTTTTAGGGTTGGATTGATACTAAAGGTTATTTTTTAGATATTTCTCATGAATATCTAATCCAATAACCAAGTTTAATCAGAATTGGGTTAATTTATTATGGATAGATGAGTGTGAGGAGAATTTCAAATAAATAAATAGAAGGTTAGTTAGTTCATTTATTCTTACACTAACCTACATTAGAGAATAGTTTGTGATATATAGTGATGCATCAAAGAAGGTACTAGGATATGTACTTACACAGAATGATATGGGAAATATTATTCCTCCCCCTAATTGAAAATTAATGAGAAAATATACCCAACTCATAATTTGGAGCTGATAGTGGTATTTTATTCATTGAAAATATAGAGGAATTTTCTATTTAATGGAAGGTGTGATACATGTACTGATCATAAAAACATAATGTATATATTTATATAAAAATGGTTGAATATTTTATAGATAATATGGTTATAGTTAAAAAAATAGTAGTACTTTGAAATACATTAAAACCATGGGTAGGTGAACAATGTGGTTGGTGATCTGTGTTAGAAATACCATGCTATTTTTCCATGATGAGGATTGAAATAGATCTAATTTTTTGAGTTTTTCAAAATATGGTTATTGAAATCCTGAGGGAAGAAGATAAATATTATCATTCTCAAATGAGTGTTCAACCATCCATATATGTGAGGATTGTGGTGGCATAGAAGGAATTTGTGGAATTTCATAGGAATGTGAGGAGTGTTACTAATTTTGATCATGATCATGTTATAATGATGAGGTATAATAATAGAGTATGTGTGCTTTAAATATCATACTTGAAGGATTTATTAGATAAAGCTAATAAATTTTTATTCTTTATTAATCCTAGGATTAAGAATATGTATAGATATATTAAAGAGTATTTTTAGTGGGATAACATGAAAATAAACATTGTAAAGTTTGTATCCCATTTCTTGATATGTCAAAAATTTATGTCTGAGAGAAAAATTTCCAAGGGGTGTTACAAAAATCACCCAAAACTAAATTGAAGTGGAAAAATATCACCATGTATTTCATCATTGGACTCCCCAAAAAATTAAAAGGTTATAATTCTATTTGGTTTATAGTCAATCACCTTATGAAATTAGAATATTTTATTTCCATTAGAGAATAATTCTTTCTCGACAAACTTACTCAGTTATAAATTGAATAAGTGGTGATATTTCATGTATTATCACACTCAATTGTATTTTATTTGGATCCGATGTTTACCTTGAAGTTCAAGAAAATTCTTTAGCATGATCTGAATATAAAGATGATTTTTAGAACTACTTATCATCCTTATATATATGGTCAGTATGAAAGGACCATTTATACTATAGAATACAAGTTTGAATATTATTATATGGATTTAAAATGTTGTTAGGATAAACACATTACTTTGGTATAATTTTCTTACAATAATAACTTTTACTTGAATATTTATATGGCTCCATATAGATCCCTCTATGGAAAGAATTGTATAACTCAAGTATTCTATGAAAAATTTGGATAATTAAATCTTTTGGGAACTGATCTAGCTAAGGAAATAGAAGATATAGTTAGAGTTATTCAGAATCACATCAGGGCCACTAATACTAGAAAAAATAGTTATGCTAACAATCATCCACGATATCTAGGATTCAAAGTTGGTGGAAAAGTATTCCTATGAATATCTCCTTGAAAAAAGTTTATGATATTTGGAATGAAGGGAAAGATAATACCAATATATATTGATTCCTTTAAAATTCTTGATCATATATGGATGGTAGCTTCTCATTTTGTTCTTCCACTGAATCTTACTCAAGTTCACGATGTGTTCTATGTTTCATTCCTGGTGAAGTACATACCAAATACTTCTCATGTACTGAACTCAGAGGTCATACCATGAGAACTAGATTTCTCTAATGGGGAAATTCCAATGGATATTTTGGGTCATAGATAGAAATTTCTATGAAATAATATCACTCACATGAATAATGTTTTGTGCGGAAACCAAAAAATTTGAGGAAGCTAGTATGAACCTGAGGATGTGATGAAACAAAAGAATCATCATTTCTTTGTATTATAGTGATATAATTTCTAGGAAAAATTCTTATAAGGGGGTAGAATGTTATAATATAATATTTTATGATATTTGTCTCTTTAAATAAATATTTTTTCTTCAATATTTTGGGTTACACACAACATCGAGTTTAAACGAGTCGTGATATACTATTGAAATATTATTATTTAATGTTATAGTTATCACCTATCTATTCGATTTTTGGGTACCAATAGAGAAAACCAAATTATAAAAAAAAATAATTATTTTCAAAATTAATTCATTGGTTATAAATTTATTATAAATTACAATAAAATCATTTTATGTTGAATATAGACGTTTTTATGAAAAAACATTTTTTACCAACATAATGTTTTTTATTTAAAAAAAATAGATTAATATATATTGATGAATCATTTTTGATTAAATTGATATATTATATATTCAATAAAATGTTTTAACATTAATATAATAGTTTTTTCTAGACATGGAATAAGAATAAATCTAGTTTTTTCTTAAAAATGGATTTTCTATAAATGATTTTCATTCTCTTTTTGATCAATTATTTTAAAATTAATTTTTACCACTTATAGAAATTGAAAATGATAAAATTTATTCCATCTTTGGAATCATGGGATGAATTTTTTTAAATAATTAATTTTATTTTTTTCCCCTTTATTAATAGTAATTATGTTAGATATTTGTCACATAATTGTAAATTGGGTAATTAAGGTTAAATATAATGTGATAAGGCCTTAAATTTCATCTAAAACCTATCATATTCCTATGGGATGAGTTTATTTCGACCACACTCATCCAATAACCAATTTTAAATCAATTTGGTGTCATTTATCTTTGATAATGACCTTAATATTATTTTAGGAAAATAATAAATTCAAAATGTTTCTATCCTTGATTTAAAATACCTGATATTTTTTCATAAGGACAAAAGAAGGTTATATTCAGTTATATGTGGTTATTTTAAATATGAATAAAATTTTTTATCATGTTAATTTACTTTTATTTTTTAGTAATGGATTAATTACCATAAATACATTTACATTGTCAGAATGGTACTTCTTCAAGTAATAGAGAAATAATAAAAATGATTTTAATGTCATTAAATGTGATATAATTTGAAACAATTATTATATTACAATAGTTTAATAAATAAATAAGTCTTATTATTATTTTGATATAAATTTATATTTTAATTCCATTTTAATCATATTGTTTTCAAAATTCTACTATATGAATAATAAAAAATGAATTTAATGATATATTATGTTACATAATATATTATTAAATGAAATAAAATCCATATGCTTATTATATTAATCCAAGTTAATAGAATATATTTTAACCAATAAAAAATAGTTAATGGGAAACTCTTCCTTTTATTGTAAAATTTTTTACCCTTAAAGAGTAAAAAACTTTGATATCGTGATAATTGTCTATAATGTTCCGTATTTTTTGACCTGGTAAAAAAATACAAGGGAATTTTAATTTTACTAGTGGGGGATGGGTCTTTCTTTAAACTTATCCTCATAACATAATTACAAGAGTTGGAACACTCAAATATTTTTTATGGACTAAGTTTAAGGACCAAGAGATAGCATGGGAGTTCTGTTGAGTTTCGGGAATGCCCAGCCCCGGAAACTCAAGTTAGGAGGAACTCATAAGGGCGCATGATTTTTCTAAACTCATGAGTCCCACTAGGTGAAACTATGTGGTTAATCTAGTGGTACTGAAGGTATCACATAGTTTATTATAACCATGTAAGAGTAACCACATGACCATGTAGTTGATTTAGGTTCCTTCACTATAGGGAAATGCATTTATTTTGAATGGTTTCCCAAAAATTGTGCATGAATTGTGAGAACCTCCCTCTTAAGAAGTGGATTAATCAAGGTTAACACACATTTTGGTCAACTATGTGTCCAAAGTATATGCCTCATTTATAGGGGTAAAATTACCATTTTTACCTTTCCTCTTTATTTATTTCTCCCCTATTTTTCTTCTCCTTATTTATGTACATGTAACACCCCAATATTTCATAGTACGTTATTTCTTCAAAGTAATTCAATAACTTTCACTACACAAAACACCGAGTTTTAGCGCACCATGACTTACCAAACTAGCCGTTCAAAAGTGGTTATGAATAGTATTAAATGAATTTTTAACTTTATATAATCCTTATAATTTTAGAATCCACATTATGAGTTTCTTAGACATAATGTAAGAATAAATACATTTTTTTCAGATAAAAGAAGTATTTTTCAAAAATTGCAATTTTACCACCTTTTAATGGAGAAGCCTTTTTAAATCCAATATTTAAAACTTTTACATATTCAATTTCAAAAACTAAACTTTTTATTTATAATCGGGACATAATAATCTAGTTTCAATAATTTTTTGGTGTTTTTCTGATAACTTTCATATTTGGGTGAATAGTGAAAAATACTATATTTTAACTGAAAACAACATTTTTAATCAAAATAATTTATAGTGTTGAATTATACATTTTAATGTTTTGGAAGTATAATTAGATTATATTTTTGACCTTTAATCCAATGTTGGTTATTGAAATTAATTTCACATTTAAATTATACATAAACAAGTATCAATCTTTTGATAGTTATTGTTTCTTAAAAACACGAAATTTGTTTTGACAATGAGAATTAATTTTAAATTAAGAAATTCAAATTCTATGTTTCTAATTTGGTAAAATAACTTCATTTTTGGATTCGGAATATCGAAATTATCCTAGAGTGAATTTTTAGTATTTTTCTAAAAACATTCAATTTTTGATGAATAGTGAAAAACACTGAGTTATCGTTTAAAATAGAATTTTTATTTAAATAATTATTTAATTTATTTAAATTTATTTTAGGAAACAATAGATAAATAATACCTATATAAGTTCAATTTAATTAATTAGAGTCAGATTATAGTAATTTTAGAAATATAAAAAATTTATTGAACTTTTCATCGTCTTTTACCCACCTCCTAGGAGAATACGCAAATTCACATAAAACTTAATTTTACCACTCCTGTGAGTGGAATTTTAAAATTTTGAGAGACGCTGTTAATATCAAGGAGTAAAATGTGGTTCAATAAAATAAAAATATTTTTTTTTGAATGGTAACTTTTTACTTTTATTTACCACGGTAAAAAGTAAATAGGGTAATTAAGGGTAAAAATGATATTATTATTACCCTAAAACATGTCATAATTCTATTGGATAAGTTTAATTCGACCAAAAACAACCTTATAAATAAAATATGACCCTTTAGGTCCACTTGGATTAGATTAGGACATTTATTATTATTTAATTCAAAGAAGAGTTAAAAGAATTAAAATCAAAGTTTAATAACTAAAACATTTTTAATATAGGATTATACATAAGATAAATTAGATTATAAATATTCATTAGAAAGATAAAAAAATTCCTACAGTATGGTATTTTATTTATAATTTTAGACATTAAATAATTTAATTTATTTGTGACACAATGATGATGTAGTAATTATCTTATTAGTGAAATATTAAAATAATTGATATTATAAATACCCAAATAAATATAATTTGAGACTTTTAATGAATTAAATTAATTTTATTGGTTAATATGACATGTTATTATTGATTAAATGAATTTTTTTTGAATTAATAAAGTTATCAATACTTTAACAAAAACCAATTATTAAATAGTGTCAAAATTGACATAAAGGAGTTTTTAAAACAAATATTATATTATTAATTTATATAATATTCCTAAAAATCTAAGGGTAGTATAAAGGACTTATATGATTATATTTATGTCATTAATGAACCACTTGGGGTTCACTTGGCAGTTTATAGTAAGTTTATTAACCATATAATATAATAATACAAAGAGACATGGTAAATGTCAAACTATTTAACTAAGAGTTAAATCTAAACTATAAGGGTAAAATAGTGACACAAACTTGTCTAAAACCTATTGGTTGAGTTTTTTTCAACCCATACTCACTTTAGACTTTAAATAATACAGTTTAGATCCCTTAAAACCCGAATATAAATTTATTATAAAATAATACTTTAGGTTTTTTCTAAAGAGCCCCTCCTCCCCCTTATAAAAGGACACCACTTCTAACCAATTCTTCATACCTTAAAATCCTTCTTGTTTGGACAAAACCTGCCCAAATATCCTCTCAACTTCCCTCACTTAAACCTAGAAGCATTAGTATTATCATAAATCCAACCTAAGGATCCCTTTTGATCAAATCAAAAGGAAGAACCCGAAGAAGAGGTAATGTTTTCACCACCCTCTTTCAAGTTCCTTTCTTTTTCCACTTCTTCTTTCTTTGTTATTTCCATTATAAAATAATAACTCCAGTATCTTCTATATATTTTAATGTTATTATAAATTTGGTACAACCATATTTAGTATTCTATCCATCCCTTGGATGACATGTCACCATACGTGTGTACGTACAGCTTACCGTCTCCACATCGTGGTGTAATTGTTATTCAATACATTATTATTTGGATGGGTATAATTATGATGTGTAATTCATGTAAATAATAAATATAACATGATTATTATTCTGTATATATGATACACCATCCAATTATATATTATTTTAATATCAAAATAATGATATTGTCGCTCATGCGTACGTACGGATTACCGTCTCCACGACGCGATGAGATTCATTTCCAAGTTCACCATTCATCAATGATTATAAAAATATATATTACTAATAAGTATGTAATATATGACATAATAATGCTACTGGAGATATATATATTTATATATATAATTATTTATGTACTTACATATATCTTATTCAATTACTTCCATTCAATACTATATGAAAAAGGAAACAGCATTTATGCGTACGTACGGACTACCATCTCCATAAATGGTGTTTTCCATTTCATATATATGTATATTATAAATATTTATATTCTAAATATATATGATATATAAATCATGCATTATATTCTGTAATTATTTAAATCATTATCTATGTGATACAATCAAGAGTAACAAGTTAAAACACGTACAATAAAGAAAGTGATTATTACCCGAAATATTAATATAACATGGAAATTATTATTAAATGGGTAGTATAAAGTCATAAATGAATAATGTATTATATCATAAATATTAATATGGTTCTGGTATAATTTAATAACATACTATAGTCATCATACAGAAGGTTAAATGTACCCTCGACTAAAGGAAAGTGCAAGGTAAGGGGTTTTCATCTCACTCCTTATTCCTGTGAGATTCGTACCATATTGCCACTATTACCTATTGTGTGTTTTATGTACTTACCATAATTGTATTTTTTGTGTAATACACTTTAATTTATGTGTATTTACATATTCATTGTATGATACCTCTTTCATGGGGTATATGTTTTGTAAGTTACCAAATTGGTAAGGGTTAATTTCACAATCTCTTTATTATCCAAGGTTTTTTTTACGTAAGTATCTACTGGGAAATATTTATTATCCATGTCTATGTTTCATAAAATAGTTTTCAAAGGGATTATTTTAAGGTACTTTTTAATAAAACATCATTTTAAATGTTTTATAGATTTATTATTCTAAACCATTCTCATTAATGTCCATATTTTCAAAATGGTTTTAAGGATTTATTTAAATGGAAATGAATGTTTTAAAATGTTAACTACTTTCAAAAGTTTCAAAGTGGTATGGGAAGCTTTGATTCAAAAATATATTTAAATGTCTTCCTTTCTAAATTGTGTGACTTTTAAATGTTTTCATGAAAAAGGAATATTTCTCTCAAAGAGTTTTACAAATCATTTTTATCTATGTCAAAATCCATTAATGGATTTTAAACTTGTTTGAAGTTGATTTATTATGATACAAATCTTCTATATTGTATTGAAGGTTTTTTGATATGTTTGACTGTGGATATGTTATTTTTATACCATTCATGGTTTATGGGTAAAGTATTGACATTTTGTATGCCAGTTTTAATACGAATGTTTATGTTATGTTTAAACCTTTTCATATAAGGAATGCATTGGACTTAGTAAGTGACGGGTGGAGCCCGCTATAGCTCCTCGATGCATCGGTAGGTCTCATGAGACAAACTAGTGTCTTGGAACAAGGCCTTGATAAAATCTTATATGAAGTCTTGGAACAAGGCCTTGACTATGTGGTTATGATAGTCTGGCATTATGCATTCCATTATTATAAAAGTGGTTAGTGATATTGAATGTGATTATTAGACTAGTAGAATATCCATGTGAATAAGTAAATAGCATTACTTCATTTTATTTTTTCAGTATTATGCTGAAGTTCAAGTTTAAAAGGCTTTTGTTTTAGTTATACATTTCCTAAAATGTTTATGCTTATTTATGAAATTTTCCGTTGTACTGTTATCCTTACTGAGTATCTGAGCTCACCCCTTTCTATGTTTTATTTTTCCCAGGATTTCAGGAAGTGTATTATGGTTGATATGCAGGGTTAAGCCAAGGGAATAATGGAATTCATAAAGGATTATTTATGTTTTTTTATATGTTATAAAGTGTAATGTAACATTCATGTATGTAATCTATTTTCCAAGACTGCACCGAATGGTCCTTCGGGACTTGATTCCTTGTAATAATGTCAATGTATTAAAATAATGCACCGACTCTGGGTAACTGGGGTCGGGGAATTACATAAAACATCCCACTGAGTTTTCCCTCATCCTCTTCTCCTTCAATGGGAATATCTCCTTCATTTAGTTTTATATTCAAGTACCATCGGGTGTGTTTGATATCTCTTGGTGATTCTACAACTCCTTATCCATTTATTTTTGGTTTCTTTCTCCATCTTTGGCACTTTCTTTATGCAAGATAATATTTCCTATTTTTAGGGAGTTTGCATGTTACTTAGATTTATCTTGAACTATCTCGATTCAAGCATCGATATTGGATAATTAAACCATCCTTAGAATAATATAGGAGGTCTATAGATTCTTCCCTAAAGTCATACTCGTTTATAATTTGCACCATTGTGATGCCCACTAGATTCTCCATGCACTACCCCTAAGATGTGAAATTGAATATGTAAGACTTAATGACTTAAATTAAATAGTCATTTTATTATGAAATCAAATGGTTTGAGGTTATGAACTCCTCACAAACCATCACCTTAGGTAGGGTTTTCATAATAACTCATAGAGAATTATCTTTATCTGAATTATGCTTAGACCACCCTTGGAGTGTGTTAATTTAAAATTTATTGAATCCCATTTTTATATATGTTAATTTATTCCCCTTAAATGTTATTTTTAAATTGAGTTAAATGAATTGTTTGATGATAATTTCATATTTTCAAATAAAACCTTCTTTTTGAGTTGTGTTGTCTTTTAAAATAAAAATAGAAAATGACTAATGTTTTTATGAAATGTGTGTTTCTAATGGGATTTATGGTTGTTGTTTGATGTAATGACATGATTAAGAACATGGAATTTGTTACTCTCATAATTGAGTTGATAAATGGGCATTTCCCCCTTGTAGTATTCATGAATTGTAATGTGGAATGTTTATGGAAAAACCCATGTTATTTATAATCATATATTATTAAAAATTTGTATGAGTATATGGTTTATAAATAAATGTTAAATGAATTATACTAAAAGGATTTAATACAGCTTGAATGATTTCAGGTTCATTTTTATGGAGTGTTAGGATATAGGATCATATATAAATTGGATTACCTTATATTTTTTTAATGAGTAATGGGAGCTTAATTAGGGTCATTGGACATGACATGTCACAACCCCTTAGTCAAGGATGTTGGCATGATGTTCAATTTACATGGGTTATTGGTAATTATATTACATGCCCCCTTGATTAGGAGTTTGGGTATGATCCTTTTTATTTTATTTATGATACTCGGCATGGAATTCTATATCCTTTATAATACTTAGCATAGCGGCCTATAATGATTATGTTCTTCAAGCATGACGATCCTTATCTATTATTATGAAACTCTATTATTATTAGGAGTAGTATTACATATGGATGCCTAAGTTATTCCTTGGGTCCTGGATAACACTATGTATCCATATATATAGATATAAACGTCTCTAAATTTATAGTTCATATATATGTATACATCTATATATATATACTCAAAGATATTCTGTCTTAGGAAAAAGAAGGTATGGTTGGTCAGGTGTCCCTTAGAAAACTGATCTGATTGTTTTTGAAAAAAACCATTTATGCCCGATCTGGTTGATTTCAAGGGGTTGAATGTTGTGTAATAAATTATGTCAGGTACTATATCTTCTAATGATCTCCAAAGGGTTTGTTCATGGATCTAGAAACACCCAATGACTCTCATATCCATGAATCATGAACCTACTTTCTAAAAGAAATCTTTTGTTGGGTAATTTGGCCAATGAAACTTAAGAACTCTCATTGATTGAGAGGAAGATAGGTCGAGATCATCACAACCTTTTGGGGGGAACTATTTACTATTTTGGTACTCTATTTTATATTTAAGTTATGTTCGATAATCCTTTGTTCATTCCCAAGTATGTATATGTTTGTCACCCGGAATTAACAATCCATTGTGAAAAATCATGGGTCCAGAATCATCCGTATGTACCTGAGGTTATCCATTGATAGGGATATTTGTATGTATCTAAGGTTTTCTATCAATGGTTCTACTTTATAGATGTATTATATATTCCTTGGTCATTTATTAAGATGATGTTGGTTTTAAGCCACTCATTTAGGCATGCTGGAGTTTGTTTTCATCGAGGGAATCATAAGTTGTCTTAATGTTGGTATCGAACCACCAATATGGGATTCCTATATATCCTCATAAAATTAATCATAACCCATATATTTTGGTACCAATAAATAGGTCACATCACCTTTTAAGTTCATGTGACAAGGACCTAACCATGCAGTCTAATGTCTTGCGGTAAGGACGTCTAGGTTAAAGGTGCCTAGTCAAAGATGGTATAGGACTTACACCAAGGCAGCTTGAGGGACCCAGAAGAGATGTAGTCTACTAGATGGATAAGGCCCTACTGGGAATGTGGATAGAAGAAAATTAAGGTGAATTTGAGTGTTGGGTTTGGACCTCAGAGATGCTTCATATGTATCCTAGTTAGTTAGAAATCAAAACCCACATAGTTCGGTAAAATTAGGGATTATGCATGGGATTTTCCAGTTTAAGGGGGCATGATTTGGGATTACACTTGTAAGAATGTCTATATAGTGATTATTTATTGGGAATATGGCCCTTTAAAGGTTGAGGTATGGTTTTGGGGCTTACACCATATAGGAGGACCATCTGAATAGAGGTTTGGGCTTACATATATATAGAAGGCCCATTTGGATTTTGGTATGGTGGGGGCTTATATCAAATAAGAGGCCCAACTAAATAGAGTTTGGGACTTATATATATGAAGAAGTCCTATTTGGATTTGGGTATGTTTGGGGCAGGTCTGGTCATCCATGGTGGGCTACGGGCCTTCTTTTTTAGGAGCCCAGGAGGACGTCCTGACCCACGAATGACTTAGTCAGCGGGGGCAGTTATTCGTGGGGGTGGAAATCACCAACCATCCCTGCAAACGAAGACGGTTTCTCTCATGGGTTCTAGTAGCACCGCCTCACCCAGCAAACTATTTTGTTCTTGGTGACAGTCGTTTATGGGGGTTTAAATCACCTTTAATGCCCATAAATGACTTTTTTCATTCACAGGCACTGATGATTCATGGAAGCCTCATGGAGTGGCAGAACGCCATGTAGAGTGGCGGTCTGTGTAGTGTTTTTTACTTCACAAGGCCAAGACTTCCTTCGCGGTGTCCCATCCTTTGATCATTTTATTCAAAATATTATTTGGGATTATTTCTTCCCCTTTTTTAAATTAATGTGACTTCTTCCTCCTTTCATGTGGAGTTTTCAAGACCCAACACTGACTTGATTACTTTTATTTTTTTTCTTGGTTGTTATTATATCTTCACACTACTGTATTTTATATTCACTGACTAGATTATGATTTTGACATCATTGGTGGTGGCCTAATGAGTATGTATCACACCCTAGTCAGGACTTGTAACGCCCCGACCCCAGCTACCCAGAGTCGGTGCAATAATTACATAACATTGGCATGATCACAAGAAAGATCAAATCTCGAAAGACCGATTGGTTTAGTAGCCTTGGAAACACTAGATATAATCATAAAGTTTTACATTACATTTCAAAGTGAAAAACTACTACAACAACAAAGTCTTCATATCAACACTATTAACCCCTCATAATATCCCTGCAAGTCATTCATAAATTACTTCTTCACTACCTGGGAAAAATAAAACATAGAAAAGGGGTGAGCTCAAATGCCCAGTAAGGATAACAATATAGCGGAACATTCAAAATAAGCATAAACATTTAAGGCAATGAATTACTAAAACAAAAGCCTTTTAAAATTGAACTTCAACATAGTATGGCAAAAGTAAAATGAAATAATGCCATTTACTTGTTCACATGGATATTCTACTAATCGAATAATCACATGCAATATCAATAACCACTTTCATAATGTTGGAATGCATAATGCCAGACTATCATAACCACATAGCCAAGGCCTCGTGCCAAGACTACAAATAAGATTTTGTCAAGGCCTTGTGCCAAGACACTAGTTTGTCTCATGAGACCTACCGATGCATCGAGGAGCTATAGCGGGCTCCACCCGTCACTTATTAAGTCCAATGCATTCCCATATGAAAAGGTTTAAACATAACATAAACATTCGTATTAAAACTAGCATACGAAATGTCAATACTTTCACAATAAACTATGAATGGTATAAAAATAGCACATCCACAGTCAAACATATCACAAAACCTTCAATACAATATAGAAGTTTTGTATCATAATAAATCAACTTCAAATAATCTTAAAATCCATCAAAGGATGTTGACATAGATGAAATCAAAATTCTTTTTAAAGAAATATCTCCTTTTATTTTGAAATCATTTAAGATCCATATAAAATAAAACATTTTCTTTGAAAATATTCTTATAAGATTGTAAGGAAAGCTTTGAAGATTTTATAACGGCGTAAAATAACCGCACCCGCCGTATAAGTTAAAAAAACATTCTTACCTCAATTCTGTCGAAAAGGTTAAAAAGGACCTTGTTTTGAAAACGACGGAAAGATTCCTTTATAAACCTCTTATAAAAAGTCAAACAAGGGTATAAATGAATTTAACCCATATTCTTGTAAATAGTAAAAATGTTTTGAAATACATTTTTAAGAAACATGGATGTGGATGATAAAGATATCCCAGTAGATTATTACGTATAAACAACCTCGGATAATGAAGAGATTGTGAAATAACCCTTACCTTGTACTTTTCCTTGGCTGGGGTAGGTTAACCTCCTGTATAATGGTGAAATAGTTGTTATTAAATTATACAAGAATCATATATATTAATATGATATCATATATGATCTTTTAACATTGATTTGTTAATAATATCTTAGAATTATCGTCGTTTCGGGAGTTAACTTACTCATTTTCTTTTATATGTTTTGTTAAATAAGCCATGGTTGTTGTATCTTATTCATATCCAGAATGATATACAGTCCTTAAACATCATTTTTAAATCATCAAATGATAATTATACTTGAATGGATACGATGGAGAATGAATCTCATCGCGTTCGTGGAGACGGTAGTCCGTACGTACGCACGAGCGACAATATCATTCTTTTGATATTAAAATAATATATAAATGGATGGTATATCATATATACAGAATCATTAACATGTTATATTTATTATTTACATGAGTTACACATCATTATTATACCCATCCAAATAATATTATATTGAATAACAATTACACCACGACGTGGAGACGGTAAGCCGTACGTACGCACGTATGGTGACATGTTATTCAAAGGGTGGATAGAATACTGAATATGATTGTACCATATTTATAATAACATCACAGTATATGTGAGATACTGGAGTTATTATTTCAGAATGGTAAGAACAAAGGAAGAAGAAGTGGAAGAAGAAATGAACTTAGAAAAGGGTGGTGAAATCATTACCTCTTCTTCGGGTTCTTCCTTTTGATTTGATCAAAAGGGCTCCTTAGGTTGGCTTTCTGATCAAACTAAGGCCTCTAGGTTGTATTGAGGGATGTTGGGAGAGTATTTGGGCAGAGTTTTGCCGAACCAAAAGGCTTTGAAGGTGTGAAGAAATGAGAAGGAGGAGTGCCCTTTTATAAGAGGGGTGAGGGGCACCTTTGGAAAAGCTAGAAATATTAATTTATAATAAATTCATATTCGGTTTCTAAAGGCTCCAAAGTTTACTATTCAAAGGATGAGGTGGGGATAGGTCGAAAACAACTCATCCAATAGAATTTAGACAGGTTTGGGTACTTATATTAACCTTATCTTTAAGTATTAACTCTAAGTTAATTAGTTTCACTTTTACAATGTCTCTTTGTATTTTATATATTATGGTTAATAAACTTACTATATACATCCAAGAGACCCCCAAGTGGTCCCGTAATGATTAACCTATCATAATATAAGTCTCTTGGCCGAACCTTAGATTTTTAGGAATTTAATATCAATTAATAATATAATATTTGTTTTAAGAACTCTTTTATGTCAATTTTGACACTATTCAATAGTTGATTTTTGTGAAACTCATAACAGATTGATTACTTCGAACAAAGTCCATTAAATCAATCCTAATATATCATATTAGCCTAGAAAATTAGTTTAATTCATTAAAAGTTTCATATTATATTTATTTGGGTATTTATAATATCAATTATTTTAATTTTTCACTATTATATTAATTACTGCATCATCATTGTGTCATAAATAAAATAACTTATTTAATGTCTAAAAATTATAAATAAAATATCATTATGTAGGAAATCTTTTTATCTTTCTAATTAATATTTATAATCGAAAATCCAACATGTATAACCCTATGTAAAAATTGTTGTTCTAAAAGATATATGCTTGTGTCATTTTTGTATTCATTTTGACTTAATTAAAATAAAGTGTCATTATCACTTACAAGTGGATCCATGGGGTCCCAAAATAGACCCAAAGATGCCCATGGTCGACCATGTATCAACCAATAGGGTTAAGACACGTTTTAGGGTAATTTAGTATTATTATAATATTATTTTTTTTAACCCTTATTTACCGGATTTACCCTTTAACCATGGTAAATAAAATATTTACCGCAGTAATTATTCAAAATGTGTAAAAATAAAAGTTACCTATTTACACAATTTGAACATCCTGATTCCAAATATGGAATCCATTTTCCTAAATTCAAAACACAGAAGTGGCAGAAATTAATTTAAAATTAATTCCCGCTGTCAAAACAAAAAGCGTGTTTTTAAGAGATAATAACTATCAAAAGATTGACACTTGTTTATGTTCGGTTTAATTGTAAAATTATGTCCAATGATAAACATTAAATTGAATGGTAAAAATATATTCTAAATATAATTTAAAACCACTCAAATTCACAATTTATCACTATTAATTATTTTGATTAAAAAAGTTGTTTTTAATTAAAATTTAGTAATTTTCACTATTCATCAAAATATGAAAGTTATCCGAAATGTACCAAAATTTCACCCTAGGCTAATTTTGATATTCCGAATCCAAAAATGAAGTCCATTTTGAAATATAGAATATATATGATTTCAAAAAGTAGGTATTACTATTCACAACGGCTAGTTTAATTAGTTGTGGTGTGTGTTAGAACTCGAGGTTGCGTACAACACACGCTATCGCATTATTCGAAGGGAAACGTACCGTAGAAGCTTGGGGTGTTACATTCTCCCCTCCTTAAAATAATTGCATCCTCGCAATTTCTAGGGTATTACTGCATAAAAAGACTCGGGTGGTTCTTCATCATAAGTTCCTCGGGTTCCCACGTTGCCTCTTCCATCTTATGATTTCTCCACAAAACTTTTACCAGACGCGTCGTCCGGTTTCTCAGCACTTGTTCTCTCGTATCAAGAATCTTGATGGGCTCTTCGCAATAAGACAGATCGGGTTCCAGTTCTAAATCTTCATAGGTGAGTACATGCGTTGGGTCAGGCATGTATTTCCTCAACAGAGATACGTGGAACACATCGTGAACTTTGGAGAGACTTGGCGGCATTGCCAATCGGTAAGCTACAACCCCAATTCGTTCTAGAATTTCGAAAGGTCCGATGTACCTGGGACTCAATTTACCTTTCTTACCAAAACGTATGACTCCCTTCCACGGAGATACCTTTAGGAAAACATGATCACCGACTTGAAATTCCAAATCCTTCCTTCGATTATCGGCATAGCTCTTCTGCCTACTTTGAGCTGCTTTAATGTGATTTTGGATTACCTTCACCTTTTCCACCGTTTCCTCCACCAGTTCTGGGCCTACAAGTTTTCTTTCACCAACGTCATCCCAACAGGTTGGTGTACGACATCTCTTTCCGTATAACGCTTCATATGGTGCCATCTGAATACTCGAATGGAAGCTATTGTTATAGGAAAATTCTACTAGTGGTAAATATTGATCCCACATACCCTGAAAGTCAAGTGAGCAAGATCTCAACATGTCTTCTAAGGTCTGAATAGTCCGTTCTGATTGTCCGTCTGTCTGAGGGTGGTAAGCAGTGCTCAAATGAAGTTCAGTATCCAGGGATTTCTGAAGACTTTTCCAAAATCTTGAAGTAAAACGGGGATCACGATCAGAAACAATCGATAGGGGTACTCCATGAAGTCTCACAACTTCATTAATATATAGTCTTGCTAGACGTTCCAGGGGTAGATCTTCTCTTATAGCAAGAAAATGTGCTGACTTGGTAAGACGATCAACAATCACCCATATTGCATCATTCCTTCTAGGAGTCTTTGGTAGCCCCATGACAAAGTCCATCGTAACATTGTCCCATTTCCACTCCGGTATGGGAAGAGGTTGCATGACTCCTCCAGGCTGTTGCCTTCCAGCTTTCACTTGTTGACAAACCATACACCTTGACACAAAATCAGCAATCTCCCTCTTCATGTTGTCCCACCAAAAATGTTCCTTCAAATCCCTATACATTTTGGTGCTCCCAGGGTGTATAGAGAAATTGGAACTATGAGCGTCATCCAGCAATTCCCTTTTTAGATCAGGTATATTGGGAACACAAAGTCTCTTCCCGAATTTCAAAATTCCACCTTCATACGCAAAGTCTCTCAATCTCCCATCATTCACAGCTTTAATCTTCTTTTGGAATTCTTCATCATCAGTCTGAGAACTCTTAATCCTTTCTAGTAAAGATGGTTTGGCAACCATTTGAAAAAGCATTGATGTTTCACCTTCCCTGGTTATTCCCATGTCCATCTTCACTAGCTCCATGAAAATTGGATCCCTTTAAATTCTCATATTGTTCAAAACTCCATGGTCTTTTCTACTCAAAGCATCTGCCACCTTGTTTGCCTTCCCTGGGTGGTAGTGTATCGTGCAATCATAATCCTTGAGTAATTCAAGCCATCTCCTTTGCCTCATGTTGAGTTCTTTTTGTGAGAAAATATACTTCAAACTCTTGTGATCAGTATAAATCTCACATTTTTCACCATAGAGGTAGTGCCTCCATATCTTCAAAGCAAAGATCACAGCTGCTAACTTGAGATCATGAGTAGGATAGTTTTGTTCATGAATTTTCAACTGTCGTGATGCATAGGCAATAACTCTATCATTCTGCATAAGGACACAACCAAGTCCTTTCTTTGATGCATCACTATAAATAACGAACCCATCATTCCCCGGTGGTAGAGTCAATATAGGAGCATTGACTAATCTTCTCTTCAGTTCTTCGAAACATTCTTCACACTCTTTTGTCCAAACAAATTTAACCCCTTTACGTGTGAGCTTCGTTAATGGGTTAGCCAATCGGGCAAAATTCTGGACGAAACGTCGATAATAACCTGCCAAACCAATAAAACTACGTACCTCAGTTATACTCGTAGGTGCTGGCCATTCTTGGATTGCTATGGTCTTAGAAGGATCAACAGAGATTCCATCTTTAGAGACAATATGGCCAAGAAAAGAAATCTCCTGAAGCCAGAATTCACACTTGCTAAACTTCCCATATAATTCATGCCTCCTCAGAGTCTTCAAGATAATGCGCAAGTGATTTTCATGATCTTCGTAGGTTTTGGAGTATACCAAGATATCATCAATAAATACCACCACAAATTCATCGAGATACTCCTTGAAGACTCTATTCATCAGATCCATGAATACAGAGGGTGCATTAGTCAATCAAAACGGCATTACAGTAAACTCGTAATGCCCGTACCTGGTTCGAAATGCTGTCTTCGGAATGTCTTCCTTCTTCACACACAACTGATGGTATCCAGATCGAAGGTCAATCTTTGAAAAGTATTGAGCTCCATGCAGTTGGTCAAATAAATCATCAATACGAGGTAGGGGATACTTGTTCTTTATCGTTATAGCATTGATCTCCCTGTAGTCGATACATAACCTCATAGATCCATCTTTCTTTTTAACAAAAAGAACAGGGGCTCCCCATGGAGAAACACTAGGGCGAATAAATCCCTTATTACTCAATTCCTCTAGTTGTTTCTTTAGTTCGACTAACTCTACAGTGGCCATTCTATAAGGGGTCTTCGATATAGGCCTTGATCCAGGAATCAAATCAATGGAAAACTCAACTTCTCGTTCTGGAGGATGTCCAGGTAAATCTTCCGGAAATACATCTACAAATTCTTTCACAACAGGTACACCCTCTATTTGAAAATTCCTTTCCTCACCGATAGTTACTTCATTCTCTTCCTCCCTAATAATTGAATTAAGTTGAGCTACTGGGGGTGGGTCTAAATAAGAATTAGGTGGTGACGATTCTGCTCTAAAAATAAGGTGTTCCTTATCATTATCATCAAGAATCGTAACCTCTTTCTTCTTACAATAAATCTTCGCATCATAGTCCGAAAGCCAGTCCATACCAAGGATTATATCAAACTCAATCATAGGTATGACGATGAAATCAGCAGATAAAGAAAATTTATGTGCTCTAATGGGGACTGATTCACAAAACTTTGTTGCAACGATACTTCCCTTAGGAGTTTTAACTGACAACTCCCTTATTAAATCAAATTGGAAATATCTAATTTTCTTAGCAAACTGGGAAGATATGAAACAATGCGATGATCCAGAATCAAATAATGCATTTGCTAAACTTGAGGAAACCATTAAATTACCTGCCACCACGTCTTTCGGAGCTTCTACCTCAGCAGTAGTGATAGCATAAGCCTGGCCTTGATCCCTTGGCCTTTTATGAGGTAAGTTCTCCTGACGCTTAGGACATGCATTTGCATAATGCCCCATCTCCCTGCAATTGTAGCACTGAACGTTGGTAGCTTCCTTCTTCCCCTTGCAATCATGAGCTTGGTGGCCTTTTTCACCACACTTGTAACAGACTCCCATTCCCTTCAGGCAAGCACCGGGGTGTTTCTTCCCGCACTTACCACAAGATGGATATTCAACCTTTCCCTTCTTCCCCTTATTTCCATTCCCAGATTGATCAGCAGGTCTCTTCTTCTCTTTCTTCGCTTTAAAGTCATAAGACTTAGAGAATTCTTTTTCGGTCTTGATAGCACATGAGACAATGTCTTCGTACGATGAAAAGGATTGTGAGACTAATGCTCGACGGAGAAATGGTTTTAACCCATCAAAGAAACGATCAATCTTACTTCTTGGGTTGCGAATATAATCACCAGCGTACCTCGCTAACCTTGTAAAGTTAGCCTCATACTTTGTGACATTCTCGTCCTCCTTTTGTCTCAGACTCAGAAATTGCCTTTCCATATCTGCTCGATGGTCGCGAGGGAAGTATTTTTCTAAAAACAGATCTTTGAACTCCCTCCATTCCATGTTTGATACTTCATCATCTTCCTTCATGTTTTGAATCAATGACCACCATTGATCAGCATCTCCAGTGAGGCGGTAAACTGCCATGGTAACTTTTTCCCTTTCGCTACTCCCCAAAGCCTGAAATATTTTCTCTAGGGAAAATATCCATTGCTCAGCTACTAAGGGATTTGTACTCCCATTGAACGTTGGTGGTTGTTGTCTCATGAATCGATCTAACATTGATCCTCCACGCTGCGGATCAGGGTGCTCCATACGGGTAAGGTTATTATTCATAACCTGAGTAAGTTGTCCCAGTATGGTGATTAGCTGATCGGCACCAGTTGCATCACCAGCCCCACTATAATTATCTTGAGCAGGAGGGCAATCCCTACATGGAGTGCGCGTATTGATACGGTTTCCATTTCTTCCACTAGGCGCCATTTCTAAACAATGGCATAAACTAGATCAGTTTATGAATCAAAATACATAATCCCATACTTATAAAACACTTAACATAAATTGAACTATTTATGGATATAATCCATAATCATAAAAATGTTTTTCTTTGAGGAAGTATATACTCATAAACCCTTCATAATGATTTGTAAAGATAATGAGAGTTATCCTAAGCATATCCCCCGGGAGTGTCGTAACCAAGAGTGCCGCAAGGCCCGTTGTCGTGCACCAGTTCCCGTTCGAGTCTAGCTCAAAGCGGTGTTTTCGGGTTTTACCCCTAGGTACATCTGTGCCAGAGCCGCCTCTACCTGCTCGTATCCAGACAGGGATGTATTGGTCGGAAAACTCACAAAATCTCTACAATACCAAAATTCTAGGAAGTTCTTCTATACTAATCCTCAAAGTTCATCTTAGGTATACGTGCTCTAATCAGAGTTTATCTAAATCTAGCTTCCAAGGTTTGTACTAAACATCCTCTGATACCAACTGTAACGCCCCGACCCCAGCTACCCAGAGTCAGTGCAATAATTACATAACATTGGCATGATCACAAGAAAGATCAAATCTCGAAAGACCGATTGGTTTAGTAGCCTTGGAAACACTAGATATAATCATAAAGTTTTACATTACATTTCAAAGTGAAAAACTACTACAACAACAAAGTCTTCATATCAACACTATTAACCCCTCATAATATCCCTGCAAGTCATTCATAAATTACTTCTTCACTACCTGGGAAAAATAAAACATAGAAAAGGGGTGAGCTCAAATGCCCAGTAAGGATAACAATATAGCGGAACATTCAAAATAAGCATAAACATTTAAGGCAATGAATTACTAAAACAAAAGCCTTTTAAAATTGAACTTCAACATAGTATGGCAAAAGTAAAATGAAATAATGCCATTTACTTGTTCACATGGATATTCTACTAATCGAATAATCACATGCAATATCAATAACCACTTTCATAATGTTGGAATGCATAATGCCAGACTATCATAACCACATAGCCAAGGCCTCGTGCCAAGACTACAAATAAGATTTTGTCAAGGCCTTGTGCCAAGACACTAGTTTGTCTCATGAGACCTACCGATGCATCGAGGAGCTATAGCGGGCTCCACCCGTCACTTATTAAGTCCAATGCATTCCCATATGAAAAGGTTTAAACATAACATAAACATTCGTATTAAAACTAGCATACGAAATGTCAATACTTTCACAATAAACTATGAATGGTATAAAAATAGCACATCCACAGTCAAACATATCACAAAACCTTCAATACAATATAGAAGTTTTGTATCATAATAAATCAACTTCAAATAATCTTAAAATCCATCAAAGGATGTTGACATAGATGAAATCAAAATTCTTTTTAAAGAAATATCTCCTTTTATTTTGAAATCATTTAAGATCCATATAAAATAAAACATTTTCTTTGAAAATATTCTTATAAGCTTGTAAGGAAAGCTTTGAAGATTTTATAACGGCGTAAAATAACCGCACCCGCCGTATAAGTTAAAAAAACATTCTTACCTCAATTCTGTCGAAAAGGTTAAAAAGGACCTTGTTTTGAAAACGACGGAAAGATTCCTTTATAAACCTCTTATAAAAAGTCAAACAAGGGTATAAATGAATTTAACCCATATTCTTGTAAATAGTAAAAATGTTTTGAAATACATTTTTAAGAAACATGGATGTGGATGATAAAGATATCCCAGTAGATTATTACGTATAAACAACCTCGGATAATGAAGAGATTGTGAAATAACCCTTACCTTGTACTTTTCCTTGGTTGGGGTAGGTTAACCTCCTGTATAATGGTGAAATAGTTGTTATTAAATTATACAAGAATCATATATATTAATATGATATCATATATGATCTTTTAACATTGATTTGTTAATAATATCTTAGAATTATCGTCGTTTCGGGAGTTAACTTACTCATTTTCTTTTATATGTTTTGTTAAATAAGCCATGGTTGTTGTATCTTATTCATATCCAGAATGATATACAGTCCTTAAACATCATTTTTAAATCATCAAATGATAATTATACTTGAATGGATACGATGGAGAATGAATCTCATCGCGTTCGTGGAGACGGTAGTCCGTACGTACGCACGAGCGACAATATCATTCTTTTGATATTAAAATAATATATAAATGGATGGTATATCATATATACAGAATCATTAACATGTTATATTTATTATTTACATGAGTTACACATCATTATTATACCCATCCAAATAATATTATATTGAATAACAATTACACCACGACGTGGAGACGGTAAGCCGTACGTACGCACGTATGGTGACATGTTATTCAAAGGGTGGATAGAATACTGAATATGATTGTACCATATTTATAATAACATCACAGTATATGTGAGATACTGGAGTTATTATTTCAGAATGGTAAGAACAAAGGAAGAAGAAGTGGAAGAAGAAATGAACTTAGAAAAGGGTGGTGAAATCATTACCTCTTCTTCGGGTTCTTCCTTTTGATTTGATCAAAAGGGCTCCTTAGGTTGGCTTTCTGATCAAACTAAGGCCTTTAGGTTGTATTGAGGGATGTTGGGAGAGTATTTGGGCAGAGTTTGGCCGAACCAAAAGGCTTTGAAGGTGTGAAGAAATGAGAAGGAGGAGTGCCCTTTTATAAGAGGGGTGAGGGGCACCTTTGGAAAAGCTAGAAATATTAATTTATAATAAATTCATATTCGGTTTCTAAAGGCTCCAAAGTTGACTATTCAAAGGATGATGTGGGGATAGGTCGAAAACAACTCATCCAATAGAATTTAGACAGGTTTGGGTACTTATATTAACCTTATCTTTAAGTATTAACTCTAAGTTAATTAGTTTCACTTTTACAATGTCTCTTTGTATTTTATATATTATGGTTAATAAACTTACTATATACATCCAAGAGACCCCCAAGTGGTCCCGTAATGATTAACCTATCATAATATAAGTCTCTTGGCCGAACCTTAGATTTTTAGGAATTTAATATCAATTAATAATATAATATTTGTTTTAAGAACTCTTTTATGTCAATTTTGACACTATTCAATAGTTGATTTTTGTGAAACTCATAACAGATTGATTACTTCGAACAAAGTCCATTAAATCAATCCTAATATATCATATTAGCCTAGAAAATTAGTTTAATTCATTAAAAGTTTCATATTATATTTATTTGGGTATTTATAATATCAATTATTTTAATTTTTCACTATTATATTAATTACTGCATCATCATTGTGTCATAAATAAAATAACTTATTTAATGTTTAAAAATTATAAATAAAATATCATTATGTAGGAAATCTTTTTATCTTTCTAATGAATATTTATAATCTAAAATCCAACATGTATAACCCTATGTAAAAATTGTTGTTCTAAAAGATATATGCTTGTGTCATTTTTGTATTCATTTTGACTTAATTAAAATAAAGTGTCATTATCACTTACAAGTGGATCCATGGGGTCCCAAAATAGACCCAAAGATGACCATGGTCGACCATGTATCAACCAATAGGGTTAAGACACGTTTTAGGGTAATTTAGTATTATTATAATATTATTTTTTTTAACCCTTATTTACCGGATTTACCCTTTAACCATGGTAAATAAAATATTTACCGCAGTAATTATTCAAAATGTGTAAAAATAAAAGTTACCTATTTACACAATTTGAACATCCTGATTCCAAATATGGAATCCATTTTCCTAAATTCAAAACACAGAAGTGGCAGAAATTAATTTAAAATTAATTCCCGCTGTCAAAACAAAAAGCGTGTTTTTAAGAGATAATAACTATCAAAAGATTGACACTTGTTTATGTTCGGTTTAATTGTAAAATTATGTCCAATGATAAACATTAAATTGAATGGTAAAAATATATTCTAAATATACTTTAAAACCACTCAAATTCACAATTTATCACTATTAATTATTTTGATTAAAAAAGTTGTTTTTAATTAAAATTTAGTAATTTTCACTATTCATCAAAATATGAAAGTTATCCGAAATGTACCAAAATTTCACCCTAGGCTAATTTTGATATTCCGAATCCAAAAATGAAGTCCATTTTGAAATATAGAATATATATGATTTCAAAAAGTAGGTATTACTATTCACAACGGCTAGTTTAATTAGTTGTGGTGTGTGTTAGAACTCGAGATTGCGTACAACACACGCTATCGCATTATTCGAAGGGAAACGTACCGTAGAAGCTTGGGGTGTTACAGGACTCCATTGAACTGGGGTACCCGATAAGACCTCATGTTCGTAGTTCCGTGCATTATTACTTGTGTTGTGCATTGTACCTAGGAGATTAGAAGCACAGGACTTGGCTAGTACTCAGGAATCTTGAGGAGATTATCCTTGGGGATTTTTATTCTATTTATTTTTCATTTATTATGTCATATTTACCTAAGGTTTGTTTCCTACTTTAGATTTTTTACCATCACATGGACATGCATGCATTGTATGTATATTTGGAATTGGCCATTTTTATTTAATAGTTACATTTATCTTTTATTGATCTATATTTTATTTATTTATACTACTTCCACTATACATTTATTTATATTTCTTATACTTATATGCTACTTTGTTCGTGAGGGTATAATCTCCCCACCATACCGTCATCGAACCCTCATTTCTAATCGGCTGACTCTATCATATAGGGAGGCACACTTGAGGCCATGTGGTGATAGGCCCGGCTACTTGTTTTATATTCAATCAGACCAGGACCATACAAAGTTGTATCAAAGGGTTTTATTTTCCTTTGTCTTACTATTTTGGAAAGGTTTACATGAGATATGGATTGTGTCGGAACTTGGAAAATAGTTGTGTATGGGAGTGATCAACCCACACATGGGGGAAAATCCACATTTTCAGGGATGGGATTTTTGTTTATGTTATTCATTTTTATAGTTGATTGTGATTTCACCTTGGTTGAATGGTGTACTTTTTAATGCATATTGATTTATGGTATTTTTATTATTTGATCCTTGTCCTAGTATTGCAAGGAAGTATCATTACATTCATCATTATAGGCACATAGATATTCACATTCCATGAATATTTCATGCCTTGTAGATTGAATTTCTAATTTATTTGAGATTCATTGAAGTACCTTGTGTATTTATTAGAAAACATGTTATGTTCCCTATTAGGTATTTTCATAACTTACCTATTTTTATGCCTAGTTAGGTATTTCATTAGAATGCTTGTTTGGATAACATGATGTGTGACTTATTTAGCATGTTTTCCTATACAGCATGATTATGAGATTTTAGTATTTTGATTATCATGTTTATTAGTGTTCTATGCTTGGGTGTTTCTCTGATTACATAGAAGCTTGCCATGTTTTTATCATTATTTTTTATTATTATCATGTTTACTTTTATCTGCTGATTTTGATGGAAACTTTTCATATAATTTTGATATATGATTGGTTATTAAAGTGTCATCATCAACCTAATTTTAATTTTCCCATATATATTGATGGTGGTAACTTAACTAACCAATCATCACATGTTTGATACAAGAACCATTGGTTTCATTGGATGAAACATATTGGTAGAGATTACATGGGAGACAATTTGTAATGTATAAAGTGTATGGGTGCTTTATAAATTGGTAAATGGTAACCCATATAATTGATCCATTGTATATGAGATAAATATACCATGATACCATTGTATAAATAAAAAAGACATTAAATTTTTACTTTTAAAATTAATTGGTTACCTTTATAAAGGCCTAAAACTCTGTCACTTGGGCATGATAGTTCATATGATTAAATTCTTAAATGCGCAACTAGACCCGAGTAGGTTAGTAGGTGCATGTTCCTTATGAGACAAACCCATGAATGGTATTTTAAATATTAATGTTTAACATGTTTCAAGTTGTATTTTGATGAAACCTGAATGACTTGATGGGACCCTTGTAGGTCACATTTCTTTTATTATTCCTTGATTCTTAACCCCATGGGGGTACATTTATGTTCTATAGGGATGGTCATTTAAAGTGTTTTCATTCACTTATATGGTGTTATATATAAATTTATGGTGGTATCTTATTTGACCAGTCCCATCCTTAATTAATAAAAGTCATTTTATTTTCTCTAGAGATGTACTTATATGAGGCATTAGTTAATTAAAATGTCAACATCAACCAAAAGGGTGTATTCTTATATAGATTGGAATTGAAATTTTCTGCAACTAATCCCAATTGTGATGGCCTTATGAATAAATAAAATGTATAAAATGAAATTTACATGATAAATAACCTAATTATGATAGGATTTTAGTTAAATATAAATGTTTAAAGAGAAGTTTAATATAACTTATCTGTGTTCCTATTGGTGTTATCTAAATAAATATGCTAATTACAATTTACCTCATAACTAGTACATTATGTTTTAAAATGGTGCCTTTAAAATGATTAAATATCAAGTGTAGATAAATGAACAACTCAAATAAAACCTTAATGTGGTTTTGTTACCTTTGAACAGTAACGTATCAGATTTTTTGTGTATTATTTTTAGATATTATATGGATTATATTTGAGGCCACGCACTGAGACGGTGTACGATTTTGAGACTCGGTGTGCCCGAAATAAATGTTTGAAAAATATTAAATATATTAAATATAACTTACATGCATTTTCCTTAAAAAAATTGTAATAAATCCAAAATGGGGGGCCCATATTAAAAATGTGATGGTACCATTGAGTTCAAAATGCGGTTTTTATCATAGGCATGACATAATCTTTGTCGACACGGGCCATTTTTGAAACTCATCATGGGGAAAATTAATAAAATAAATTAACTAAAAAATATGTTTTATTTTATCAACACAGCGACCTGCTTCCTCTTTAAATATATGGCTATGGATTTTGTCCCATGGTTGGCTACTAAACCCTAGAGACATAGAAGTTGTTGGAGGAGAGTGTTATTGGTGGATGATGATGGATTGGGATCAGATCATGGATCATCGCACCTGGATTTAGAGTATCTCTTCAATGATGGAAATGAAATCGTTCTTTATCAATGATCAATCCAAAATCCAGGTAGGGTCTTGTTTTGATTGTATTTATTCCCTAACCTTGATTTCTATGAAAAACATGAATGAATTGATGAACATATTGATCTGTGGTTCAGTCGTCTTGTGTGATGGGTTAGATTAATCGGGTTTTGGGAGAATTATTATGTAATTATCAATTTATTCATTTTTATTCTCACATAAATGGATCGATATTGACACAAACATTAATTGAGGTTCGTTCCTCTTGTTTATTTTTTTGTGATTTTCTCCATCGATTCTTCATTCACCATGGTCTTCCTTTATTTGGAATGGGGTTTAACATATCTCAATTGATAGATCACTGCACACCAATTTCTTGGTGTAATGATCTAAAATCGTAGATTTGGTATTAGCACAACATGACGATTGTGTGATGATAGAAGCAGTGGTGAATCGGATGGTTTTGGATACCCGATTTCACGTTCTTTGGCAGTCTTTAGCATGCAATGAATAATAACCTGTATATCCATTTTATTTGAAGTTTTGAGTCCATTTATTCATAGATAAGCATTGGTAAGGACCAAATGAACCACTATCTACAAGTTTCGGTAAGAGTGGTGGCTCTGGTGATGCACAAGATGACACAGAAGAGATCTTTATGGATCTGAAAAATATTGAGCAATACGACATGTACTTCAGTATTACACACCATATGGGGCCCCTTTGTGGTGAATCAGGTTTCAGGAAAAACTTAAGTATCACACGGCATGTGGTCCTTACCTAGTTGAATAGGCATGTACTTTGGAGATTACATTGACAAATGTTAAAGTACACAGCTAGTTGGCACACCTTGTATTTTTACATGGACACGGCTTGGCATACACGGGTTGGTACATAGACACAAGCTGGTACACATACACATATTCAGTATACATACATGGCTAGGTGACACTGGAAGGAAATCATGTGTCTATACACATCATTTACTCATTCTAAATTTCATATATATGAAGACTACATTTTTTGTGAGGCTTTTCTACATGGGTAGTCAAAGGGATAGCTGGACATGTCATGTGCCCCCTAGTACACACCGTGAAACCCCTTCAAGAGTTCTTGTGGCTCTTTATTTTCTTAATTTAGACTGGTATATGTTGAGTATGTTCCTTCAGTCCTTTTTCTCAAGGGTACAATGTGTAATTACATCCATATCACTAGATTTTGATCCCCTCTAGAGATTGAGTCTTAGATAGAGTTGTGGTGTCCCTCCATGAGATTAGAGTGTGATCATCTATCATCTTCCATTTCCCTATTTGAAGTTTTTGGAATCTAAATGACCTCCCTAAGAAGTCCGTTGATCCTCCATCTAGTAGGATGTATCAGTTGGATTTTTGAAATCATTGACATGGGATCCACTACATAGAAGGTTGATCTAGATTAGGGTTCGTGGTGTCCCATAGTGGTTCTGGGCGTGACCCCCTATCTATGTATCAGGTTTTTATCAGACCAGTTCTTGGGAAGGGCCCAATGAGATAGAACTCTTTGTCAAGTGTATCTGATGATAGCATGTCTCAAAGAGTGAGTTCTCCTAGAATTAGCGTTGCTGTGAGTAGAATCCTATGACTGGTAGTTTTTTATGATCTTATGATGGTGTGGTACCTTTCCTTAGTATATCAGGGAGTTTTTGTTATACATTGAATGTCATATCTTGTATTAAGTTGACTATACTTGGTGCTTTATGTTTAGTATTATCAGGCTATCCTTAGTATTGTTATACTCACCCATGCATGGGATTTACCCACATGTTTGATGTATTATGATGAAAAAGGGACTTTTGATGGTGTCCTATGAGGACAGGAAGTGTGTGGAGTGTAGCTAGAGCTTGATAGACTGAGGTGTTTTTTGGGAGCTTTCATTTGACTTAGTCCTCACCCATGAAGTAGGTTGGACTTTTTTTTTGGGCCTGTATTTTCCCCCTTTTTTCTACTTTCAGTACTTTAACTATCATACTCTCTTTTGGGATATTAGATGTATGCATACGTTTTTTTAGTTGTTTTACATTTCAGCATTGTGTGGGCTTGGATATTTGTGCATGTGTACAAGTACTTTTGGCTAATGCTTCTCATTTGAGGGATAGGCCTACTCAGTCATGGTCTCCAGTCCCTGGCCTATTGGAGGTGGGCTTGGGGTAGTCATGGGTCAAACCTTGACAGGTTAGGTCATGACATGAACCTCGACCTAGGGTAGGCTAACTCTTCCCTGAGTGTTTCTTTGTAATGGATACACGGTATTTTTCTATAGGTCCCATATTATCTAACTTGAACCTAAAATATAGATCGTAGATCTAAGTGACTTATTATTAGTGTGAATTAGATTTATATTCGATGCTTTATGCTTCGATAAGAGTGTATTCAGAGGTATGTGGCAACCTTAGAACCCTAAAAACTTTGGTAAATGCTTGTGAAATGTTTTCGACATGTGGTTCTGTTCGGGCACTATTGTCCCATGAAGGAAACTTAGTTCTAAAATGAAAAAATTATTTTGATGGGTGTGCATTAGGTAGTTTAACCCTAATTATAGGCATGAGTATCTATAAATTCTCAATTTCAGTGTTTCATACATTCCTAAGTCATGGTCAATCATTTTGTAGTCCATGTAACCCTTCTTCTTCCTCCTCTACAATGTTAGACGACTCATTAAGTCGTCAGCTAGGTTAACGGTCATATGAGATGATATTAATATGAACATAATCCTATCATATAGGACACATGATTTTGGTATTTATAGTGTTGATAAGCCTATGGATAGTATCAAGGATGTGTTGTTTTGTTGGTGAAACCTTGGGGTAGTATACATAGATACACACGATACTCATCGAGTTGATAAACGGTGCAGCAAACCTAATGAGTTTGATGATGATCATTGAGCCTTGATCTTTTTTTTTATGTTATTGGGTCATATCCATAGTATATTCACATGGGAGTTAATGGAATCATACTCATCCCAATGCTTGGGATGATGTTGTGAAGGGATTATGTGTTTTAACACACTGTTCGGTTTGGTATGGCTTATATGCCTGATGTTATGGTGAATGTGGACGTAACTCAAGAGAAGTTTCACATGTACATATAAATTAACTCATAAATATCATTATTTAATTATATTGATTTTATTCTTTTTCAGTTTAACACTTTCTAAAAAGCATGTCTGCTATGACTAAGACCCATGCTTGATGGTCTATGGAGTGTGTGTTGTGAAATGAGATCCCTTTCTAAGTGTAAAATGACTAGTAAACTGCTAAGGTGGATAAGGTCATAAAAATGATTTGAAATATGTGTTCTTCTATGTAGAAGGAACACAACCAAGAAGTATCATTTAGAAATGGTCAATGCTTATTTTGAATTCCATCGATCTTGAAAGTTTGGAAACATGTTGGTGCTCGTAAGGCAACACGATGGTGAAATGGTTGGTTGTGTATGAAACCTTTAAAAACAATGTTAGTCGGATATAACCTTCAGTTGATGGGATTTAGTGATCAAAAAATTCCACTTTAGTAAGGGAATCATGATCAGTTTTCAATAACGCATCATCAGTTACATCTGAAATCTCTTAAAGGAAGTCATCCAAAAGTGGTTTGACTGTTCTTCTTATCTATTGTTGGAAATGGATGGTTCAAAATCATATCGATCACTTCGTATTACAAGTGACAATAGTTTATTGGGTCTTCTTGCTAATTATTAATATATTATTAGTGTATTATTGTCTTTTTTATGATCATGCCCCCTATCTTGACATCATCCATGATACAATGAGTGAGGGTCAGTTATACGTCGTGATAATTTTAAATGATATTATGTATGCTGAATGAGATTCTTGGGAGTTACACTTCTATATCATGGTAAGTTTAAGATGTGTGTTTATCCTAAGTGATAATTTTATTTCCCATGTTGTAACACCTTTGGTGGACTCATGGACTTCATCTGGTTCTTTGGATTGATTGTCGTTTGGATTAGTCAGTGTTTTCATACGTGAATGTTTCTGCATTGTATGGATGTCTCACTTGTAAATTCTTGAGTAGTTACTAACTTGGATAATCTCCTTGGACTCTTATTGATGATTCCAAGGTTACCCAAAACTTTATTCCACATTGGATGAGATTATTTAATGTAAACGATCCATGTTTTCTAGATTGGGTATGCACCTATATTCATGCAGTGAAACAACAACATATGATTGTTTTGTCCTAATACATCACCATAAGTAGGGTATGGGATTCGGTAGACATTATTGAAGTAAATTTGAGGTGACTTAGGATAATAAGTGTAGTTTTAGGTTAAGATACACCATATTTCTTGGCTGAGTGTTTTTAGAATGTTCTTCCAGGCATGGCTCGACATGGTTTCTCAAACTATGTCCATGAACTGTGTGATCCTCCCTCTTAGGCAGTGTCTCAAGCATGGTTAGCACATAGTTTTTTATAAATATGAGGCCAAACCATACACCTAATTTAAAGGGGTAAAATTACCCTTTTTCCCCTAGATCATTACTTCTTTCTCCCTTTCATTTTCTTCTCCTCCACGCATAGAATCCCACTGAGGGTTCCCTCTTCCTCTTCTCCTTCCATGGGAATATCTCCTCAATCTGGTGTCACATTCGAGCATCATCAGGTGAGTTTGATATCTCTTTGTGATTATATGACTCCTCATCCCTCTTTTTTTTGTTTCTTTCACCGTCTTTGTCACTAATTTTGTGTGATCTAATTCACCCTATTTTCAAGGCGTTTGTTTGTTTCTTTTATTTATCTTTAACTGACTCAATTCAAGCCCTGATATTGTATGAGTAAAACTTACTTGGAATAAGGTAGGTGGTTTATATGTTTTTTCATAAATTCTAGCTTATTTATAATTTACGCCACTATGTCACCTATTAGATTCTCCATGAATTGCCTATAAGATGTGAAATTAAATATGTAAGACTTAATGTCATAAATTAAATAATCATTGTACTATGAAATCAAAAATTTGGAGGTTATTACCTCAACCAAAACCATCCCTTCAGGGTGGGTTCACATAATTACTCATAGATAATTACGTTTATTTGTGTTATGTTTATACCACCCTTGGGGTGTGTTAATTTAAAATATGTTGAATCTTCTTTTTATGTGTGTTAATTTATTCCACTTTAATGTGACATTTAAATTGAGTTAAATGAATTGTCTGATGACAATGTCATGTTTTCTAATTAAACCACATTTTGAGGTGTGTTTTATTATAAACTAAAAATGGAAAATGATTAATGCTATATATCATTCTTGGATTTATGGAATGGGTGTTTCCCATAGCCTCTATAATTATTGTTAGATGTGAAAAAAATCTTAAGATTGTGGCCTTTGTTACTCACTAAATTGAATTGATAAATGTGAATGGACCTCTGGTAGTATTCATGACTTGTAATGTGGAATGTTTATGTACATTCCCTTATTCTTATTTATAATCATATAGTATTAATATTTTGGATGAATATATGGCCAGGAAGTAAAAGTTAAATGAATTGTACTAAAATGATTTACTACTCCTTGAGAGATGTTGGTTTCCTTTTTATAGAACTTTGGGCTAAGGTATCAAATAGAAATAGGATTAAGTTACATTACTTAATGACTAAAGGTACCTTGAGTATTTTTTTCTGACATGTCACGCACCCTTGGTTTAGGATGTTGGCATGATGTTCACATCACTTGGGTTGCTGGGAATGATATTTCATGCCCCCTCAGTTAGGAGGTTGGGTATGACTCTCATTTTTTTATTTATGACACTGGGCATAGAGTCCAATGACATTTATGATACTTGGCATGGTTTCCTATATTGATTTTGATCCTCAGGCATGATATACCTTATCTATTAGTATGAGGCTCTATTACTATTATTAGTAGTATTATGCATGGACACCTAAGTTACACCATGGGTCATGGATAAAACTATTAATCCATATATATGTCTATAAACATCACTTTGTTTATAGTGCATGTATATTTATAAATATATATATATATATATATATATACTCAGAGATATTCAAGATTAAGCCAAAGAATGTATGGTCAACTAGGTGTCCCTTAGGAACCTGGTCCGACTAGATTACTTTTATTTATTTATTTTTCTTGATTAATATTATACCTTCACATTGCTATATTTTATATCCATAGACTAGATTATACTTTAGACACCATTGGTGGTGTCCTACTGAGTATATATGACACACTTATTAGGACACCATTTCACTAGGGTACCTAAGTAGACTTCATGTCTACAGGTCCATGGAATATTTATTATGTTGTGCATTATACCTAGGATCTTAGTAACACATGACTGATCTAGTACTTCAGATTCTCGTAGAAATCACCCTCAGAGATTTTTATTCTTTTTATTATTCATGCATTGTATCGTATTTACCTATTTTATGTTTCCTACTTTAATTTTTTTAGCACACTTGTACATGCATGCATTGTATGTATATTTGGAATTAATAATTTTTATTTAGTTGTTATATTTATCTTCTGCTTCTCTGAATTTTATTTATTTATACTATTCCACTGTCTGTTGATTTATATCTCTTATATAGTTGTGCTACTATGATCATAAGGGTATAGTATCCATAATTTATCATCATTGGACCCTTAATTATAGTCAAAATTCTCTAGCATGTGAGTTGGCACACTTGATTCCATGTGGAAACCAACCTATCTACTGGTTTTATAGTCAGTCAGGCCAGGATGTTACATTGTTAAAAGGGTTAACTTGGGATTAAAACTAAGAGACATGTGTTAAAACATCACCAAAAACTATATAAATATTAGTGGATGGGATTATTTAATATTATAATTATAATATATTTGAAATATATAAATTTAGAACCTCGTGAATAGGAAAATTAATTTATAATAATTTAATAATTTAAGTAATTGCAAGGGTTCCCCTCCATTCATTTATAAAAGGGAACCTCCTATCCGCCCATAATCACAATGTTTGATAATTATATATCTTATAATACATACCTTAATACCTTTATATATTTATAACTTCATCCTATAACCCATGTACATCTCCTAAGACCGGTCTTTCATGGATTAAGACTTAATCCAAAGGATTTCACTCAAAGAAGAGGTAGTCATCCTTACCTAATATTTCATGTTTATTTCTTCTTATACTTATTCAAAATATATTATACTCAGCCTAAAATAATGAATATAGTAACATGAATATAATAAGAATTTTTTATAATTATGGGAAAACCATTTTATATCTATTTTACATCCTACGGGAAGCAAAATCATTGCTTGTGCATACGTACGTCTTATGATTTACACATAATTGTGTAAATCATTTTTCATAACCATTTTACTTGGATGGTTATAAATATGAAACTGAATATTACATATTATATTTATTAAATAATTATATTTTGGTTAATATAAGATATCATTTACCTTATTACCCTACCACCCTTTAAAAAATGATAACATTGCTCGTGCGTACTTGTGTCTTACCACCTCCATCAAACGATGTGACTCTTTTTTCATGTTCACCATTAATAGATGAATATAAATATTTATATAATGAATATATGTTATTTTTTTATCATGAATGAAATTCTAGAGATTAAGGAACCATGGTTAGGATACAAGTACAAAAACTACCGAACTGAAACTTACTTAAAAAACAAGAC